>ML682005.1:37669092-37699456 GCA_007922195.1 Podocnemis expansa
TAAATGCATGCACACCTCCTGTAAGGGCCAATGTGTCTGACTGAGATAGTGGTTGTGCTGTAGGACGTTACGCTGCTGTGCTGAAACAAAATTTATGTTGATTTAGCTTGAAGTTTTGTTTGAATGGATTTAACAAGTTAGTCTCTTGTTTGGGTTTCTGTTTTCTGTGTCCTAATGAATATTTCTCAGGCAGATGCTGTCTTGGTTCTGCAGTTCTCCATAGGGTTTTAGATCAAGTTCTGAAAGCTTCCACCTCTTTCAGTGGGTACTGCTTTAGGAGTCATCTCAAGTAAGGCACCTGGAGCATCACTGCTCAAAGAAGAAAGAGAATTTACTTAGTGTGTACAGGAACTAGAGTTCTTCAAGCTTTGTGCCCCCCATGGGTGCTCGACTGGGAGTACACATGTGCCTTTGACTGGGGTTTTTCAACACCATTGTCCCTTCAGTCTGTGTATGTACCCTAGCTATTCCTGTGCCTCGTACGAAGTGTACAGAGGGCTGAGGCAGACAGGCAGCCCTCAGCTCTTCTTCGAGTACTGTCCCTGTGGCTGTTCCAGCTTAGGTGTTGTAGCACCATGAGCTGATGACTGGAGACTTTTTCGCAGTCCTAGTCTTTGTCCTGGTCCTGAATATGGAGAAGCGGCCTCATGTCAAGCTTGGTGAACTTCCATGCACATACAACTTCACCCCCCCCCCTTCAGCCACCAGCAGTCGAAGACAGAGCTCCTCAGCAGAGAAAATTTTCTCCTCATCTTTCAAAACAAACAAGTTAGGCAGCTTCACTTAGTCATAGTTGACCTACTTTCAGCCAGTCATTAAACAAACAAACGAACAAACAAATACCTTCACCACATCCAGCTCTTTTCTTTTGATTAACATCATTCTTTCATTATTCTGAGTTCTGTTACAGACAGGGTAAGAGAAATTATAAAATGCCAGGATCTCCAGTCTTCAAGAGATGCTCATGCAACGAAACCTTGCTTGTGTCAGATGGGCGTTCTCAGTGTGCCCACTGCCTAAGGGAAACACATTCCCTAAAAATGTTGCCACTACAAAAACTTCAGTGCAAAGGCCAGGAAGGATTGAGACCTCTGTTTGAAATTAATTCTTTTGCAGTTATCCTTATGATCTTCCTGCGATGTGGTGTCCAGTAATATGTATTTGGAGAAATAAGCCCTGTTCCTTGAGGTGGTGGGCTTCATCTCCAATTCAAACAGTGCGTAAACATCGAAAGCAGTCACCATTTAGCCTTTCCCAAAAGCATGGTATCAAAGAGTCTGCAGGTTCCTGAGATACCTCAAGAAGCACAGAGCCTAAGGACTCGAGACACCTGGGCAAGGAGTTGAGCAAAAAACATAAGTGCTGCTTCTCTGACTTGGTGCTAAGAAAGATTTCAGCAGCTGAAAACTACCAAGCACCAGGCAAAGACAACGATACTGGCATGGTCTTGGACCATGGTATTGGTTATTGCACCTAAGAATAAATTGGCACTGACGCAAACTGCAGCTCTGATGCTGACACTGGAAACAATAGCAGTGTCACCATTGGCATCATCTCAGCTACTGACACCATCAGTTGGGTTGGCACTGTTATCTCCACATGAGAAAACACACAAATAACAGCACCCTCCCTCACCTTAGTTACAATTCAAAGGCTCTCCTGATCAATTCTTTCAGAAATCTTTTTTTCCAACATATTATAGACTATTGTATACGAGTGGCATAGAAGAAGTAGTATTCTCTTCAGAACACTCATCACCAGCCAGACCTTCCATGGATTCACAGATCCATATGCCCAGAAGAGAACATGTGCCTTACTCCTTGTATGGACAACTATGCTGCCATGACATATCATAGACATATCACAGGATGGCCTGAGTGGCAGAGATCTCCTTCTCACTTTTTACATTATTATAGAGTACTGATCTCTCACAGCAGGAGGCACAGATCACTCAGTCACAAGCTCCCAACTACTGTACCTGGGCCATTTGAACAGCCTCAAATAGCTACACCATTGGGGGAAGTTGAGTCACCTCCTGTATGATTCATCCTCCTCACAGGACAGCTCAGTCATTCCTCCAACATCCACTCCAATAGACAACCTGAAAGATTTTTACCAATTAATTTGAGAAGGTCACTCAAGAATTGGAGATACCTTTACAGGAAGTGTTCAGGTCACACTATAAACTATTAAAAATTCTCTATACCACAGCATCCTCAAAAATTGGGTTGCCAATGGATGATGCACTCCTGGAACCTGCAATTGTCTCATGGCAGACATCTGCATCAGTTGCTTCTATGAACAAACGTAATGGCAGAAAAATTGCATCCCAGCTAAAGAAGTGGCGTTTTTATTTACATACTCTCCAGCAAACTTATTACTCACTAACATGGCCAGTCATTGAAGCAAACAACCAAACTTTTAAGTTGACCCCAGATGATAAGAATTGGAAATGATTAGACCTCATGGATAGAAAGATAATACTCATGATCCACTCTCCTCATGAGAGTTGCAAATTACTCAGCTGTTCTTTCTAACTATAATCACACAATATATGAGAAACTTGGTCAATGTTCTTCAGACCTACCTGACAGCAAACTGGATCAGTTTAAGGCTCTCCTCACTGAAAGGCTATTTGTAACATCAACCCCACTTTGGGCTGCCTGGATGTTGCAGATACATCAGTAAGTCCCATAGCTACTGCAACAGTGGTACACAGAGTCTCATGCCTGCACATGGCATCTTTACCAAAAGATCTGTAAGCAAAAACTGAGGGCCTTACTTTGGCTAAGAGTCAATTCTCCAAGAAAACAGAGGAAGTACTTCCTTCAGTGAAGACTTGAGCCACACTGTGCACTTCAGGGATCTATTTGCCCACATTTAGGAAAAGTCAGTACAGGTTTCATCCTTAGCCATGATGATACCCTCTTTGCCTGCATAAAGAATTTGAATCATGAGGAAGGAGACAAGGGCTACAAATGTAGGCAACCACAACAACAAAAGCAATTAATCAGGAACACATTCTCTAACTTCACAACAACAGTTTTAAGGTCTTGGTCAAGGGTTTGAGAATCCCACCCATCATGCAGTGTAAATAACAAACTTGGTGAGCAACCCAGTTTTTCTTTCTGTCATGAAGTCCCACAGAAAAGACTCTGGAGCAGTAGGAAAGGAATACTCACAGGCACAGGTGTATTTTGATGGGTTGTGGGTGTTCCCCATGTCACACTGCAAGTCTCCAAGTATGCCCACCTCCTCCTCTTTCTGCTCCTCCGTCCCTCCTGTGCATAGGCCCCATTGGTCTGACTGGAGCTGTCCTCCCAAATATAGAACTTGGAGTAAACCTGTAGCCACAAGGACACACATCTCAAAAGAAGTCCAGTTATTGTGCAGGGAAGATAAACCCTCATTCTTCTAAAATATGAACTTTTTAAAAAGACTAACAGAAACAAGCAATTACATGAATAGGTAGCTATGATTCTGTTGGACAGTTACTTATTATTGCAATGAGTAGACCATCTCCTTTGTTGGATTTTTTGGTTTTGCTTTGCCAGGCTGAAGGCCATGCTAAATGCTTAATTAGCATGTATTTGAAGCCTAAACCAGTGACAGAGGCATTTGCTCTACTTACTGAATTACACAACAAATAACTTTGTAAAGTTGTGGTAACTTCTGCCACACCCACCCAATTACGCTAATAAAGTCCAAAATGTTTCTCCAGTGATTATGAGAGAGACTTTATGAACCAAGTTCAAAATTATCAGTGACTTTTGGAAGTAGAAAGGTTAAAAATTAGAAAGTTCTGATATTATAGCCTTTGATTAGTTGTGTAATGTTAACAAAAGTTACAGGACATATTGTACAGTGTCAGTGAAACTGAATTTCTGACCTAAATTTAGAGCAGATCCGTAAAACGTTAGATGTTATGTGGGTAGGGAGGAAGTCTTTTTCAAACAGCATTTAATTTAAGGATAAAAATGTCTTTATTTGTAACTGTATTTTTCCAGGGTATCGAATACTAGATCTTACAACCGAAACATTGACAGAAGTGGGTTTACGTATTCATGCCCGCACTGTGGAAAGACATTCCAAAAACCAAGTCAGTTAACTCGACATGTTAGAATACATACAGGTAAGGGGGAAGAAACTTCTTTTTAAAGGAACACCAGATCGCTTTTGAGCTATGTAAGAAGCAGTGTCCTCTTAGTTGGTTCTGACAGTAGCATCAGTCTTTTTGGTTAGTTACATATTAGTCTTAATTTTGAGTAGAGTTAGATACTGTAGTTAGCACATGTTGTGCATACTTCTGTTTTATTAGGCCAAGGACATCTTTGAGGGATTTTTTTTAATGTTCATAGTTACATAAACCTGGATTTTGCTATTTAAAGTACTTTACAAAATTCATTTTCACTGAATGGCAGTTTTTGTATTTGTGGTAGCAATGTCAGTATTCTAATATTCTCTAGAATCTGAGTTACTTGATGGATCAAATACTCAAAACAAGGTCCTGAATATCCTACAGAAAGCAGCATCTAAATTCTGAGTCAGGATTCCTGAATTCTCTTGTTATATGGTGAAGCAGACTGGAAATACATCAACAGCTGCACTGACTTTTTTTCAAGAGTGAAACTAATGAATGTTGGTCAGTACAGTAGTCTTCTTTTTATCTTTACTGTTTATTTAAAGCCATTGCCACATTTTCAGGTTTTTCTGCTGATTACTTCATGTATAATTACATTCTTGAAGTTTTCAATATTGAACTTGGAAGTGTTGGTAGAGAGAGGGTGGTGGGGGTGAGGTTTTCTTATCTGAATGGGAGTGGGAGGCATTTTAGCCTTGCAGGATATAAACTTAGCTCAGTGTTTCTGCTAAAATCATCAGCACTGAAATAAGTAAATGATTGCATTTGAATTCTTGTATTTAGGTTTTAGATTTAACACATAGAGATGAATGGGGCAGGTAAAGCATCATCCATTGGCAAGGCAATTTTTGAGGATGCTGTGGAATGGAGAACTTTTACTAGTTTATAGTGTGACTTGGACACTTCTTGGGGAGGGAACTTGCTCAGCTGCATCCGAAAGTTGCCAAGCTGCATCATCAGGTTAGAGGGAACATTGCAGGGAAGGGCAGCGTGGTGGGAGACAATGGGAGAAGTGAGCAATGGTTAGGGACAGCAGAGAAGCAGCAGCATGGTAAGAGACGGCAGGGATGCGGCAAGGAGTGGAGTGGGATGGAAGCGTGGCATGGTGAGGAAGCTGTGGCATATTTAGATTTTCTCATATGCCCAAATGCAGCTTACTCCTTTGTTAAAATTGTGTTTTACAAGTCCTGAACATGACATGGAATACTAAGGAATGAAAATACAAAGGAGAAAAGTTTAAAACTGAATGTAGATTACTTTCAATTTTTGGTGCAACTTACTGCTGTGAAGCATTGTATTCCACAATGAAATTTGTTAAATCAAAACATTGTGCAGTACTTAGAGATCAGCACCTGAGAGACCTTTTACATACTGCATTGACAAGTTACTGCCCAGATTTTTAAAAATTTGCCACTAGCCTGCAGCGTTCTACCTCCAGTGACAGCTAAGTTTTTACTGTATAGGCCTAGTTTTCATGGTAACCTTAAGTAATAATTAGAATTTGACATTAGTAGGATCAATATTTGCCCTGTTTTTAAGATAAAATTAAAGTGCACAATGAATTTTAAGCTTAATAATTTTAGAGTAGGTAAAAGTATGTGGTTATATGCCTCAGTGTGGCTCTGAAAGGTTTAATAATTGACTTATGTGGCTCTTGAGTTCCATAAGTTTGGCCACCCCTGCATGTACATTTCAACATAGTTCTGCTGTGCATAGGTCTCTAAATGCATTCATTAACAAAATCCAGAGATTCTCTTCATGCTCATGTATAATAAATAGATATTTTGTTCTTCGTGAGACTACACTGTGGAAATAAACTACCTGTTTTCTGATTTTTAATATAATGGAGATGAATCAGATTGAAAGTATTCACAATCAGTTCCCTCTTTACAGTTTCCTTAAAGGGCAGTGTCACAGCCATAGCACATGTGGACAGCCTAGCTTCCTGAAAAAGGGAATATGTGAATTATTCATCAGATTTACTCTTAGAATGGCAGTACTCCTAGTCTACTTTTAATATCTGTTTTATGTTTTAGATATTGAAGATACAGAAAGGAAATACAAGAGGCCACCCTTGTAAATGATTTTAAAAGTGGTCTCTCAATTCATTGTGCACTTCCAAAAGTTACCATCCTGTTGAGTTCATTCTGTCTTGAATTTTATTGTTCAGGATACTTACATATTCTAACATAAGTTTAAGAAAGAAGGTTATACTTCAGGAAAGAACAGTAATCTGAAAATCCTTTGAACTTTTAGAAATTTGCAGTTCATTGGGAAGGATAAAAAGTGGGTGAGCGGGTTGACATGTTGGTTGGAGAAAGGGGGGAGAGAAGATGTAACTTTAAGGAAATAACAGAATATGAAACAGGTTTAGTCACCAAGTTCTAATGAGTTACAGAATATTTGAATATTGAAGGTTAATTTGTCTTTACTTAAACCACATTATATATTTATATTACTAGATCAGTAGATAAATCAATACATAAATAGTGATAGGAGACCCTTTGTGTTAGGGAGGTGCTGTACAAATGTAATGAAAAGACTACAGTTTTGTAGTCTTTTTAAGAAAACGTGTTTTGTATAATTGTACAGCATCCCATCAAGGAGAGCCATAGCTATAATACTTGAAAGCAATGTCAATGTTCCTTTAAAGTCTGAATTGGTAGTTAGGCCATCTAATCACACTAAAAAAGGCCTCATATAATAGAAAGCAACATTTAAATTCTAATATCTTTAAAAAAAATTGGATACCATGAGCATTACAGATAACGTTTGGATATTTTTGAGCGCCAAATGATCTATGTCAGTATGCTACATCTAAATAGAGATGTAGAACAAATGGTCTGTTTAGTGATTTGCATTAGAGACAGTGGCAACAGATGGCACACTATTACTGTACATATAATGTGCTTTTTCTTATGGAGGCGTTATTTTTTCCTACCAACCGTAAAGTGATTATAGGTAATGGATTTATGTATATTTTCTTTTTAGGTGAAAGACCATTTAAATGTAGTGAATGTGGAAAAGCCTTTAACCAGAAGGGGGCATTACAGACACACATGATTAAGCATACTGGTGAAAAACCCCATGCTTGTGCCTTTTGTCCAGCAGCCTTTTCTCAGAAAGGCAATCTTCAGTCACACATACAGAGAGTTCATTCAGAGGTAGATGGAATTTTGTTAATATAATTGCTGTTAATATACTGCTTATCCATTTTTAACCTTTTCCTCTCTGCACTTAACCTACCCTGTCTATATTACATCATATTCCTATGTTGTCTTGTCGCCTGCACCCAACATGGATTGCATGCTGAACCAGAGATTACTGATCAGCTTTGCTCAATCTGATTTACTAATTTAGTCTTTCTAAAATATTAATCTGAATTAACATTTTTTATTAGTAGTCTTCATTTACTTTGATCTTTCAGGTATATTGGTTAATGATGCATCAGCTGAGTAATTTCAGAGAAGTATATTGTAATTTGATGTAACAGAAAATACAGTTGCGTAAAGATGAAATCAGAAGCTTTTGAGACAGAGGTTTCAAACCCAGACAAATACTTTTCCACTCATTAATACCAGGTAATAAATGACAGCATCCAGAAGAAGCTTTCAGGGTTACACCTGGAACAAAAGAAACTACCATAGAAGACACAAACAGTGGTATCACAAAGCTCTTCATTCTGACTTTTTTCTTTATGGCCTTTACACACTGATTGATTTTATGCTCAAAAGGGACTATTATCATCATGTAGTCTGACCTTCTGCTTAACGCTGGCTATACAACTTCAACCCAGAAATTTTTCTGAGCTCAACAACTTGTAGTTGAACAAATCTTATTAGGAAAAAAAGAAAAAACTTAATCTGGGTTTAAAGATTTCAGTGGAGAAGCTGCCACATCCTTAGTAAACAATTCCAATAGTGTATTATTTTTGCCAATTTGAATTTTTCTAGCATCAGCCTTCAGCCAGTGTATCTTCTTTTTGCTTTAGGTGCAAGACTAGAGATCAGAAATATCCGATACCTTTTGTGTATTTTGCTCGTTGTAGAGCTTGTTAAGGTTTGCTTACATACAGGTTTTGTATCAATTTAACAACTTCAGTTTAGAAACAGATATAACTAGATCTGTTCAACTTTCTGGAGTGGAGTCAGTATTTTGTCCTGGTATGAAGGTGGCTATATCACTATAGCTTATTTTGGTAAACTCAGAAAGAAGAGCTGTAACAACAGAACCCCCTTTACCGGGATGACTGTGTTCACAGGAGAGGTTGCATGGATGGAATCATTTATTTCAAGAGTGATGTAAAATTGTCAGAGAAGCCATTGGTCAACGTTGCTTAAATAAACTAAATAGATTAAGCCTTTTAAGTCTCATTAAGTTGTGTTTCCCAGATGCAAATCTGCCTTTATCTTAAGGCAAAACAAAACAAAAAACCCCAAAAACACTTGATATGTTGTGCCAGTAGTTGTTTCACCACTGCCATATGCAAAAATAATGTTGCTGCTTTGGTCTTACTCTGTAATCTCCTATGTGTACATCGAAGAACTGTGATAACAATTTTATCTATAGTATTACACTGGGAGCTCATATTTGTTTGGTTACCTACCATATTTCTGAATTTCTTTCTTAGAGTCACTGCTTTCTGGGATGTAGTTACCCGTCAAGCAGATTTGACATGCTGATTGTCATTTGCATTGTTAAAATCCTTATGTTGTGGTGGTTTTGCTTCACCTACTTACTGCAGTTTCTTTGGCCTCCCCTTATTTTGATCCACCTATATTTAGTGCACATCTTGCCACCAGAGCAACTGCCGTGCCCACCACGCCAACCATGTTTTTTCTTCTTTACAGGATGCTTTGTCTTAAACGCTAATTCACTTACTACTTGTTGCTTTCCATTTCTGGTTTTTGATGTGTACATTACTTGAATTCTCTTATTTGGTTAGGAACCTTATCCTTATTTGTAAATTGCCTATTAGATTTTTCTTTCTATAAAAGTAATCCTTCAATGCAAGGATGAGATGGGTGTGGAAAATGCTGGGAAACTGCTGCCTAAGGGCATTTTTCTTTTCTATATTCATTTACTCTGAAGGTGTGTGCAAACAGCAAAGAAAACTCATACCTGGCCTCTATGAACTAGGTTGGGCTGTGGGGCTCTTTTCATTGCTTGTAGAAATCCGGGTTCTGGCTGGAGCCTGTGGTGTAGAAGTCTGTTGGGTGGGAGGGTCCCAAAGCTTGGACTCCAGCCCTATGTTGAAAATCTACACAGAGATGACCACCACCACAGCCTGAACCTGTGAGTGCAAATCAGCCATGTGTTTTTCTTTGATGTATAGCCACACCCTGAAGGTTCTGAAAAGGGATCATGTCAGTGAGTGGTGATGGCCTTGGGCCAGAGAGTAAGTCTGAATTGGTGTGTTACTGGAGAAAAATAGCTGTAAAGAAATTGACAACTTTCTTTTAAAAGTGTTAAGGCTAATATATTATGATTATTTGGAATATCTGGGGAAAGAAACATTATTTTCTTTATTTCTTAAGGTGAAGAATGGCCCTACCTATAACTGCACAGAATGCAGCTGTGTTTTCAAAAGCTTAGGTAGCTTAAACACTCACATCAGCAAGATGCATATGGGTGGTCCACAGAACTCCACAAGCTCTACTGCAGAAGCATGTCATGTTACAACGGTAACTTAACTTCCTTCCTGTGTCATACTGGTGACTTTAAAAATTAAATAAAATTGTTTATTTTTAATTAGGGATTCTCCTTCAGTTATTAAATAATAGTAATAAATATTATAACTTAACTGATATTTATTATGTGTTTCTTTTGAGGTATTAAGAACATGCTATGTTCCAGAATAATGTGAGAAAATTCAAGTTCATGCAAAGTCATTACATGCAATAGGAAAATGTTATTAAAAATGAAAGATGGAATATAATCTCATACTTTTACTTCATAGGGGAAAACCTTTTTGCATCCCATGTTTTATTCCCCTGGTCTAATAACTTCCAGACCTGTGTGGTGTGTTTTTTAAATGTACTGTGGCTCATTAACTTCAGTAGGAGTTCTAGTTGTGCAACACTTATGTAAATCAAACCCTTCATGTTCTCCTCTTATGACCAGATATGAGTTATGGCCCAAAGAGGAGTTATTAGTGGTTTGCTATCAGACTGGGAGGATGTGTAGTGGAGTCCACAGCTATCTATGCTGGCCTGGTACTGTTTAAGAGTTTCATTAATGACTTGCATGAGGAAGTAGAAAGTATGCTTATAAAATTTGTGGATTATTCCAAGGTGAAAGGGGATTGCAAGCATTTTGGGGAGAATGTATTGCAATTCAGAAGACCCTTGACAAATTAGATAATTGGTTTGAAATTAATAAGATGAAAAGCAATAAAGAGAAGTGCAAAGTATTACACTTCAGAAGGAAAAATGAAATACACGAATACAAAATGGGGAATAATTGGCTAGGGTGTAGTACTGCTGAAAAGGATTGGGGGCGGGGAGGCTATAGTGGATCATAAACTGAATAAGAACCAATAATATGATGTAGTTATGAAAACAGCTAATATTCTGGGGTTTATTAGCCTGCAGAATATTGGCCTGTTTGTAACTACAAGCCGTAAGAAGCTGTTGTCTCACTCGATATTATTGAAGCTCCTGCTGTAGTACTGTGTCTAATTTTGGGCACCACGTTTCAGCAAGAACATGGGCATAGGAGAGATTCTGGAGGAGGGCAACAGAAATGATAAAAGGAAGAAGGATTTTAAAAAGAAAGATGCTTTAGTCCTGAGAAGAGAGACTAAGGAGAGACAGAACAAACTTCAAATACATTAGAGGCTGTAATAAAGGGGCTGGTAGTTGTTATGCACGTCTATTAATGAAGATCAAGCAAAAAGTAACCACCTTAGTCTGCAACAAGGGAGATTTAAAGGTTAGATCTTAAGAAGAACTTTCTAACTATAAGGATAATTAAATACTGGAATTGGTTAGCAAGGGTGTTTATGGAACCACCATCATTGGATGGTTTTAGGAACAGGTTATACAAACACCTGCTAAGAATGGTCTAGGACAGGCATGGCCAAACTGCAGCTCGTGAGCCGCATGTGGCTCTTTAAAATAAAATGCAGCTCCTGGGAGAGTACGGCAGGGAAGGGTGGCATGGTGGGAGCCAGGGGCGAGAAATTTGCAATTGTCAGGGACAGCAGAGAGGCAGTGGCGACGGCAGCATGGTGAGAGCCGGCAGGAAAAAAAGCAGCGTGGTCAGAGCTGGGGGAGGGGCAGCATTTTGAGAGCCAGCAGAGGAAAGCAACATGGTAAGAGCCAGGAGGGGAGGAGGAGCAGCAGTCTGAGAGCTTGCGGGCCCCCCCCCCCCCACCCCCCCCGCCCCGCCCCGCGCGGGCCGCCCCCCAGCATTGTGAGAGCCAGCAGGGAAAGGCAACCTCCTCAGTTAGGTGCAAAGACATGTCAGATTCTACAGTTTACCCACACAATATTAATTCTACCCTCCTTGTCTATATGCATTATGATACGGTCTTAAATTACAACATCACAGGCTTCATTCATTAGACAAACTGGATGCACACAAAGGCAAAATGAAAGTAGCACCAGCAAGAAAAAGTCTGACCTGAGTGCATGATTTTTTAAATACTTTCCTTTTCTTGATACTGTTTTCTGGGTAAATATTTTTAAAACTGGCAACATAAATTGATCAAGAGCAAGTCTACAATGAACTACAGATAAGTGATGATAATCTAGCAATTTAAACTTAAATTAGTTTACAATTGCTTTTCTCCTTTTTAAAAATCACCTGGGATTTCCAGATATTGTAATATAATGCAAAATTATTTCTCTTGTATTTCTATTTTGAGAAGTAAATAAGAATCATTAGAAATGACTGAAAATTGACGTGTTGCATCTAAAACCACTGACTACTGTCAAAAGGTTGTTTAAAAAACCTCTATTAATTTAAAGAATGTTACAAGTGCTTATTATGGATCATGGTTCATTTTCAGCATGCAAAATGATGTAGACTTAGGATAGACCACCACTACAGAAAACTGGCTTTAGAAAAAAAATTCCTTAAGTCCATTGAACAAATGTGCCTGCGACGTCAGTATGTCATCTGTTTGCAGAAGGAACTGCTAATACCTGTATTTTATAAGAAAATTTTAATTAATATAACTAAGTCAATTACCAAGATAATTTACATTCACCCCGAAGTTCAATAGCAGCACTATACTTCTACTGATTAAATAGCATTCAACATGTATTATTTTTCCTTTGTTGTATACCAGTAGTCAAAATCCATTTATATTTCATTGCAGTCTTCATGAATGACTCTATGGGTATCTGAGTCTATTAGACAAGGGAGTAATTGTTGTGAAGGGCTGAGGATGGAAAATTGTGTTGTAAACTTTCTGAAAAAAAATCTCTCACCAGTAAAGATTTTATTTTGTATTATAAAAACTAAATAATCATATTTAGAATTTATACAGGCCTGACCTCAAACTGAATAAACTCAACAGGATTTTTTTCCATAATATCTTCTGTGCATGGACTCCAAAGCACTTACTGAAACAGGCTCTGATCTTGCAATTTATGTCCCCATAAATTCTCATTGATCTGTTTTGATTCTGAACAGTTGAAAAGGTGTCCCTGTGTGCATCTCTTCACAGGATTAAGATGAGAGCAGTGTTTTCCCTTACTATTACTTTCATTTTAAAATTAATTGTTTCTGATTGAGTCCTCAGACCTTTTGTTTTCACTGTCCATGAGTATTCTAGTCAAAAAGTTTATTGGTGGAAATGTTGGCAGGGAAGCAGGAGCATGGTCAGGGCTGGGGTGGGGTGGGGGGCAGAAGTGCAGCATGGTCAAGGAGAGCAGAGAAGCAGCAGCGTGGTAAGAGATGGCAGGGAAGCAGCAGCGGGGGTGGGGGAGAGAAGCATGACATGGTCAGAGAAGCCATAGCATGTTTAGATTTTCTCATAGGCCCTATTGCAGTGTATTCGTTGTTAAAATAAAATCATGGTTTACAAGTCCTAAACATGATATGGAATACTAAGAAATTAAAATACAAAGGAGAAAAGTTTAAAACTGAACATAGATTACTTTCAATTTTTGGCACAACTTACTGCTGTGAAGCATCATATTCCACAATGAAATTCAAAACATTGTGCAATACTTAGAGATCAGCATCTCAGAGAGCTTTTCCCTGCTGCATTGACAAGTTACTGCCCAGATTTAAAAAAAAACTTGCCACAAGCCTGTAGTGTTCTACATCTAGCGATAGCTAAGTTTTTACTATATAGGCCTAGTTTCATGATAACCTTAAATAATTATTAGTATTTGACATTAGTAAGATCAATATTTGCCCTATTTTTACGATAAAATTAAAGTGCGCAATGAATTTTAAGCTTAGTAATTTTGGAGTAGGTAAAAATACGTGGTTATACACCTCAGTGCGGCTCTGGAAGGTTTAATAATCAACTTGTGCTGCTCTTGAGTTCCGTAAGTTTGGCCACCCCTGGTCTAGGACAGGTATATTTTGTCCTGCTTCAACATAGGGGATGGACAGCATTACCTTTTATTGTCCCTTCCAAACCTGCTTTTCTGTGATTATGACAAACACTGAAAACAACTGATTGAGACTTTCTTTCGTATACCATTTTTCATATTTAATCTGTTCTGTTTAACTGTATTTTATGAGAGCGTCTCCCTTAGACTGTTGTTGCTGACATTTTCTGCTGAAACTAGTGTCTTGTTAAGTACATTCCCACTTGTAGGCTTATACCTCCTAAAAGTGAGCATATATAACTCTTTCAAAACCATTTTTATTGTGGCCTTTTGAGGTGTCTTGCATCAACTGTCTTAATTTGTGTATAGGAATACAAACCCTCCCAACTGATCCAGTTTCTTCTTTACCATCAGTGATAGCAGAAGTGATCTCATTCATGTCTAGGAGCTACTCCTAATTTCTAGGATCAGTTCCTTCTATATTTTTTTCTCAGTGTTTAGTGTGTATGATTAGTATAGAATAGTTTAGTATGGGTTAATAGAAAGGAAAAAAAAGTAAATCTCATTCTGTCAGAGTACATGGGAATCCTCTGGCAGAGGGTCCCAAAATAGTTTTTTTTTTTTTTTTTTTTTTTTAAATGGTACGTCACACCCAGTATCTACTCTGGAGTTGGATGTACACATCTGGTGCCTGGTATGCTTGGATAGTATGTGCTCCTATGCACAGCGTAGGGTGTGTAAGATTCTTTTTGTCTTGTAGTCACCAGGAACAGGAATTAAGGTTTCAGGCCACTTGGCCTTCAAAGAACTGAAGGTGGGTAAGCTGCTCTTGTGTCTGATTTCTCAGCAGTGTCTCAGATGGACCACTTCTGTGTCTAAGAGGCATGTCACTAGTGGCAGCTGCTTATCAAGGGTTCAGTCACTGAGTTTCTGATTCAAGAGCAAGATGTTCTGCTACTCAACATGACTCATCTAATGAGGTCCCTGTGTGTAAGCCGACCCCAGTGCCTGTGGTTGCCTTTACTCCAGTGATTAATTTGGCACCTGCTCCTGTCTCAGCCCCTGGGATTACTGCTAAGGGGACTTCACTGGCTATTCTGGCAGCAAACGCTCTCTTTGAGTATTGGCACAGGCTCCTAAACTATAGCTGAGATTGCTGAAGGGCTCCCTTCCAAATGGAAGGAATACTGCAAATACTTTGAGGAGCCTTGAAAAAGAGAAAAGAGTGCCACCTCACTTCCTCATCTGGCCTGATGCAGAAACCCTTTGCTGGTCTCTCCAGTTGATTTTCTGCTGTTATTGGTCCCAGATCAGCATACTTAGCTTTTTAGAAATCCTTTGGACTCCCTCCAGTCATTGTGCATAAACATCAAGTTGCAGTACTGATTCTGGCCTCTGCATGCCTCACTATCTTGTTCTGGTCTTCTTTCTTGCCCACCACTGAGGTTCTGCCCTTTGCGGGGTTGGTACATAGTGCCATCAACAGTGGGCTTTGAGATTCCCTACACCATTTTCTGCACAAAGACCTGGGACATTTCAACTTATTTTGTTGCCCTTTTTAGATATTGATCATTTCTGGTGACTTGATGCAAGGTTCTGTGTGATTACAAATGTGACCCTATATCCGATAGTCTGTTCAGGTTCCAACCAAAGCAGTGAAGTCCAGTTGTGTTCCAGCATGTCCTCAGATTTGAGGAGTTGCCCCATCTGCTTACATTTTAGCTTGCACTAGCCCAAACCTTGGCTCTTCATACTGACCCCAAAACCACTTCCATTCAGTGTTCAGTATAATGATATCTGGAATGCTGAGGCCCACAAGACACTAAGAACTTTCCTGTTTGCTGTGCAGTATATGCCACTTCTCTGCAAAAGAATATTGATTTGGTTGCAATGTCAATTCCAAGCAATTCTCAGAAAAATTCAAAATCTTTTTGAGAGGCCAGGCAACACTTTAGCACTTGAAACTGAAACCTCTACAGGAGAATTACTGGATCTGGACTTTGCTTTTCAGCTAAAACAGCTGGCTAGCTATCCTTGTTAGTCAGTGATGACTAAAAGTGAAAAGAGACATTTTGTTGACTTCTGTCTTCTCAACTTGTATAGAATCTTAGGGTTGGAAGGGACCTCATGAGGTCATCTAGTCCAACTCCCTGCTAAAAACCAGGACCACTCCCACTAAATCATCTCAGCCATGGTTTTGTCTAACCTGATCTTAAATGTTTCCAAAGATGGAGATTCCACCACCTCCCTAGGTCTCTGTCTTGGCATCACTCCAGATCCCAGCATTGGTCCCTGTACCAATACAGACCCTCCTCATAGAGCAGGTCAGAGTCTCACCATGGATCGCCTGATAGGTACCACTCTTCTCGGCATTGGTTTCCATCTCGCTGCAGTCTGAAGTTTAGGAGTTCACAGTCCTGGGACCTCTCTCTGTATGAGCACTGATCACCCTGATACCGTTCACTGTCACAGCACCAGTGTGCTAATTGCTGTCCACCAGTGCATGAATGTGAGCAGGTGTCAGTCTTGGCAACATCCTGGTCCCCAAGGTCAGACTCTCAGGCTTCAGAGTCAGAGGTCCTCCAAGCGAAGGACAGTCTGTATACCAGGGGTCTCAAACATGCAGCCCGTGGGCCACATGCGGCCCCCTAAAGCTATTTCCTGCAGCCCGCAATGACACGATCATTACTGATATTTGCAATATCATTGTATGGAAAGGTTTCAGTGGTGCAGCCCTTGGGCTACTGTACTAACCCTCATGCAGCCCTCTACTAGACCTCATGTGGCCCTTGTGGTGATTTGAGTTTGAGACCCCTGCTGTATATCCATCTAGTATGGATTCTTTGCAGGCCCAATGGCAAGACCCACCTCAGTGGCTGTTTTGAACCCTGTGGGTGTGCCATCAGGCCCAGTGCCCACAGTTATCAGTATAACTCTCTGTGGTCTCAAGCAGTAGTCTGTCCTGTGTTGCAGACCCCAACTCCTCCAAAGGCAAGGGCCAGCAGAGAATGTCTGCCCCTAGGGCCAGCTTTTGCCATGAGCCACTGAGGCCCTCGCTTTGGGTGCTGCAGGCTTAGGGGCACTGTGGGTGCAGCCCCGGGGTGGGGCGGGCTGGCCCAGAAGCCAGATCCTGAGCTCCTGCCCCTCCCGAAGCCAGCCACTCCATCCCTGGGGGCAGAGTGGGCCAACCCATGAGGCAGATTCTGCTTTCTCGCTCCACTTCTTGGCTGGCACTCCCTGCCCTGAGGGTGGAACAGCTGGCCCGGGGGAGTGGAGCCCCACTTCTGGGCTGGCACACTCTGCCCCTAGGCTGGCTGGTCTCTGCCCTTGGGGTGGGGTGAGCCAGCCCAGAGTGGAGGCTGGGTTTCACCCTCCCCAGCCCTCCATGGGAGCAAAAGCAAAAGCCAGCTTGGGGTGCCACAGCCCCTTGAGCTGGCTGTGCCTGCCCCTGCCACATTAAGCCAGGATCAGGAGGTCTGGAAGCCCAGGAACCTGAAGGTGACCCCAGGGCTTCATCATCATCATCTCTGGACAAGGCCTCAGTGGAAGCCCACTGTGATAGAGCCTCCAGTAGACTACAAGGCAAACCAGGCCTTGCTCAAGAGGATGGCGCAAAACTTGAACCTTCAAGTTGAGGAGGTTTGGGATGACCTGGACTCTATGACAAACATCTTGGGATCAGGAGGCCCCTCCAGTGTAGCCTTGCCCATAATCGAAATGATACAGGCTACTACAAAAACTCTGTGGCAGTCCCCCTCATCCATACCACCTACGGTGAGGGGAACTGACTGAAGATACTTTCCCCCTTTGAAGGATACAACTACCTCTTCACCCACCTGCAACTGGGCTTCTGGTGGCCTCTGTGGCAAATGACAAAGAGCATCAAGGTCACCAAGGTCCAGCACTGGAAGCCAAAGATCCCGAAAGGCTACACCTATTTGGAAGAAAGGTCTGTGCTAAGGGCGGCTTACAACTGAAGATTGCCATCCAGCGAGCAATCATCAGTAGATACAACTTCAATTCATGGGACATAATATCTAAATTTAGGGATGAAATTCAAGTGGACTCCAGAGAAGAATTTGGAGCCCTAGTGAGTGAAAGGAAGTCTGTAGCAAGAAAATTGCTACAAGCAGCTATTAATGGGGTGGACTCAGTGGCCAGGGGTGATGACCTCACAACTCATCATGAGAGGGGGTCCTCCACTGCCCTTCTGGAGCACTGCTGCCAGTAGTGAGTCTCAGATAACAACAATTATCATTTGGAGGGGGCCCATGACATTTTTTGATGTTAAAAAGGGGTCCTCCTACTCAAAATGTTGGGAACCACTGCACTAGATGTTTTTAGAGCTCTAGCTTTCTACAGAGATGCAACTAACACCTTTCAGAAAACCACTCAGTTATTTTGGGCTGCTCTAGATGCGGTCAGTTTGGTAGCAAGACTGGTGGTGATTTCCATTACCATGACCTGTTTCTTGTGGATGCAATATTCAGGTATATCTATGGAGATGCAACAAATTATTGAAGATTTGCCCTTCAAGGGTTCCTCTTAGGTTTTAGGTTGGCTTCCCACTTCCCTTTTCAGCACCCAGGAATCAGTTCCATTAATAGCAGCTGCAGAGGCAACCCTCTGTTACCCTCAAAGACATCTGGATTTCCCTAGAAGGAAGCGTGAGTCTCAGATGCATGGATCACACTCTGCATAAGTTGCTGCTACCATGGAACAGCATAACATTAAGTTATTCAGTTGACAGCAACATATTAATTATCAGGGAATCTTCTTTTTTCCTTTACTTCCATTTAGAAGCACCATCTTCTTTCCCAAGTGCATAGAAAAGCCATCACTAGTGGCAAAGGGGTTCTAGTTCTTTGCTGTACCTCCTCCCTTTCTTTCACTGTGCCCCTCAAGTTAGTGGTTCTCTAAGAAGTTCTGTAGAGGAACTGACCCTACTGTATTGCAGAAGAGATTTTTATTTGAATCATTTCCTCATACAGAAATCAAAGTAAAAGAGAGTGTGTGCGGAGGGGGGGAAGCTGGCCAAGGCCCATCTTAGACCTACAAAACTTAAATAAATGCATAAGAAATACAGTTTTGTACGATATCTTTGTCTTCCTCCATTCCATGACACAGTCCTAAAACCCAACATGATGCTTTTGATCCTCCAGATGCCTACGATTACGTTGCCATTTGTCAAAAACAGAAGAGGTATCTCAGATTTAGTGTTCTCCACTTTGGTCTGTCATCAGGTCCCAGAGTGTTTATCAAATGTCTGGCTGGACTAGCTGTCCTCATCCTCAGAATTGCTATTCAGGTATTGCCCTACGTGGATGACTGGATTATTTGGCAGTGTTCCAGATAATGGGAAGAAGGTATCAGCAAATCAGATTCTGTTTGAGCAACTGGGAGTCCTTTTTCTGATGCTACTTGGCAGCTCAGAAATGTTGCTATTAACGTCTGATACTCTCACCCTTATTACTTGACTTACATTTAGGAGACATACTAGATGCATGAGCAGATTTTTTCCTCCAGGTACAGTAGGAAACAAAATAATAGTTGGCCAGAAGCATAATATAACAAAGAAAAGTTAAGATGAACTGCCTGCCATATCATACAATAGGAGAAGAATGGTTAATTTTAAGTCTCAGATATGTCAGAAATAGATGAGATGAGAATCAGCAAATAAAATGTATTGTAAAATCAGAGGTTGTCCCTAAAGCTTTGAGTGATAGATTTTTTTAATGAATGGAGGTTACTTGCATCTGCTCCAGGTTAAATGTTATGTTTTGTGAACTGCAAAGGTCTTAGAAAACTGTAGATTCTTGCTTTGCTCATTCAGAGGAAAAGTTTGTCTGCTACAGAAATCAATATTTCTTTCTCTAATCCAAGCCCCCTTTAGCTTACCAGTTGTTGAGCTGCTTGGGAGACGGTTCTCAAATATGACATTTTATCAATAATGAAGTTTGTGTTTAGCCTCTATGGTTGAGCATAGTGACAAATTCAACAATATTCTTCTTAATGAATTTGTTCCAAGAATCAAACAGAGCCCTTCTGGAATGTTAACATTACAGTGAGACTGTAATCTTGGCTAATGCAATTATAGCATTTTGCTAAATAAACTACTTAAGTTTTCAGTTTACTGTTATCTGTTAGAAATCATGTGCTGCTTCAGTTGCTTACAGACTAGTTACTGGTTACTGTAACTTGAAGTTAATGTGCGCATTATGAAGATGACCCTGGAAATCTCTGTTAAAACTATATCAAACGACTAATGTGTCTCTGCTGTAGCTCTGGTCTTGATGTATCTGCAAGCCAATCTGTAACATGTTTATGCTTAATATCTTTTTTCATTTAGTACAGTAGCTTATTGTCTATGCCATTCTTTTGTTCATAGGATTCTGTGTCCCAGTCTCTAACAACGTCACCTGTTAACCTGCTACAACCTGTTGATAATAAATGGAAGAATGTAAGTATAAAGTTTTTTTAGTTTTTGTGTCAATACAGAGATAACAGGTATGTTAAAAGGAAATTGCAGCTTTCAGAACCTTGTAAGCATTTATTAATATTATTAACAAACACAGTTTTTCTGAAAAAAGGGTTAATTTTTTTGATTAAAGGACCCTGTATAATGCTGTACCCAGTCAGTGAATGTAAATCAGTCAGTGCATGGTAAATAGTTAGTTAATTAGGAGTATAACAAGTTTGTATGCACCAAGACCTGATTCATATGTTTCCTGATAATTGTGTACAACTTCATGCAAAATTTCTTGGAAAACATGTCAGATCCTCCCATTCCAGCTCCTGTATGGCAGGTAAGAAGACTAGCACATTAAAAGGGCTCTAAAAGCACTGTATCCACTGGGGAGGAGTTGTTGAGGGCAGGAACTGTAAAAGAGAACCGCAAGGCTGCCTTCCCAGGATTCTCACGGAAGCCACAGCATAAGGCCTGGTGGTAGAAGGCAGATTTCATGGGTAGAGCCATAACATGCAGCACAGCAAAGATTCCAGATAGTGCTGCGGTCATAGGTGGTTGTAGGCAGGCTGCTGAAATTTAGAGAGGCCTCCATAGCTTTCTTCATTATACCAGGGGCCAGAAAAGTGTGAAGGTGGCGTAACTCTACCAGTAGTCTGCGTACCTACTTCCTGGGCTTTACGTTCTAAGGTGCTGTACAGGCTCACTCCAGGACTTGATAATTCAATCCTGAGCAAAAACAATGTGAACTAATCTGAAAAATTCACTAATATTGGTCATATCAAGAAGGAAGTGTTTTTTGAAATGCTTTGTTAATATGTATACTTCATTATAATTAAGGAAAAACCCAAGACCTTGGTTAAACGCAGTAATCCTTTACAAATATATTTCTGTCTTTGGCAGATTTTAACTTGTTTTTTTTTTGCATCGTTCTCTACAGGCTCAACTTAGTTTTGTTTGGTAGAAAGTGGGGGAAGTTATAAATAATAAAGTATAAGTAATTGCTTGAGAGGAAAAAGTGTTGTTACAGAGAAGAAATAAAATTAGGAAATGAAAATACTTTCTTACAAAGGTTATTTTAGCTAGAATGCTTTGGAATACAGTTTGTTAGGTTTGCAGGTGGCATTCCTAATGTAAAGCATGCTAGTTTGGTAGCTGGGAAGGACAAGGGCTTGATCTGAATAAGAGGGAGTTATTGTATTGATATGCTAGACTGTATTCAAAAACTTTTAAACAACCTGGTCAAACTTGATCACCCATTTACACTTATCATAAACATAGAAGTCATTTCTTAAGTAGCTGATGATACAGTCATTGAGCACCCTGGCAGTGTGAATTTACACTACTACTAGCCTTGTCTGCTTCCTCATTATGACAGAGGGATAAAGTAGGGGCTCAGTAAAGACGCAGATGTACGGAGAGAGGAGCCAGCTATCTAGTAACTCTGGAACCACAGCATAATCAGCAGTGAGTAGGTCGTCGGCAAAGAGAGAGTGGTAGAGATTAAGGGGAAGCTTTAGTCCACTGTAATTTATTCTGTGTTTTGTCCCTGGAACAGTTGATGTGAACATGTGTTTCAGTCACATAATCACTTGATTAGCATTGCCACAACTATATATATTTGCTTTTGGTCAAATTTTCAAAGTGCTTTATTAGTGATTTTCATATGTTATATTGCCTGTAATTCAACCTGAAGTCAGTGGGCTTCACCTCTCAAAATCAAGTCTTAAGTGTCCCAGATCCTTAAATCCCATTGACATTTCTGAAAACTTTTTTGCAAATATTTTGCTTTCACTAAGATTTACCTTTTTTTAATTCTTTTTAAGTGGCAGAAGCCCTTGTTGAATTAGTGTCTGATGAATACAGTTTTTCTTTCCTCTTTTTATGCTAGGAAAGAATAAAAGCTAAAATTCCATCTAAATAACATGCTTTCCTAGTTCTTAAAAGGAATGGTCTACAGGCATCTTTATTATGAAACAATAATGAAATATTTAACTCCTTTGTTCTATATTATAAGTTGTTTTCTTCATAAACATTTCAAATTTCATCCTGGAAGGAAGTCTTTGGTACTTTTATAAATACAATGGGGAAGCTTTATGGAAATGGTAACTGACGCTTCTGTAGTTTCACTGAAACACAGAGATGTGTGTGAATATACGCAAACATGCATAGTTTGTATTCTGTGTAGGTGCAAGTACACACACATGCTGACTAAGTGTGTATGATAGTGTTCTTGAATTACATGTTTTCCCCTTCAGTATTATGGTCAACCAGCTGTTCAGTGAAGGGTTTTCCTCTTTTTTGCTGGCAAAAGGGGCAGCTTATAAAGAGGTCAGTCCAGGACTGCTTGCTTCTCTAAGGACCTTTGCTGCATTTTACTTCCATAAAGTGCTGTTTCTGCAAACAATTGTATCATTTTCTGATGTTATACAGCAGTAAGTACAAAATGAAGACCATTAGTATTATTAATCTGCTTTGATGGAGTTTTTGGCAAATGGAGATGGTCCTCAACATAATGAATAAAGATGAGCACTTGTGGAAAATAATGTGTTCCAAATGCTATTCTCTTATGTATATACAGGGAAACAGACATCTGTTCTTGTGAGTGTTAGCTCACTTTTTAAATGTTGATTTGGGTCTGTTTATCTTGTTCAAGGCGGGTGAAAAGCAGGCTGAAACAAACTTTTTCACTGTTTATTGGAATTATCACAAGACGTGAAGGCAAGTTGCTTATCCCATCAGGTCTGCAGGGGAGTGTTTCATCTATGGAAAGATCCAGGGAGCCAAAACTTTTCACAATGGAAAAAAAAAATTATAGTGAAAGACTAAGTGAAATTCATCTTAAAACCACTTTGGTAGCATGTAGACAGGATGCTACATGTATAGTGTGCTCTGAAATGATGAGGTGGCTTTTCATTGCTTGAAGAAGAGAAGTTCATATAAGCCTGTGGATGCTCAGGAACAGAATTGCTTGGCCCTATATTATGGTACCTTTTTACTGTTAAGGAAATAACAGAGCGAAGCTGTCAGAATAAGAGTGTGTTTGAGAGGTTTTCAACCTGTGGGGTGCAAAGCCCTGGGGTTTGGGAGACCATCTTCAGATTTGCAAAGGGGGATTGCATCTCCATTCGAAAATTTAAGGGTATGCAAACGAAAAAAGATTGAAAATCACTGGTATATTCACAGGACTCAGTCTGCTGTGATTGATTAAAAGTTGAATCCTTAACAATCTCTTGGGCTTAAGAATAAAGGAGAGGGCTAACCATCCTGATTGTTTTATTCCAGGATGTAAAAAGGAAAAATAAAATAATAAAAAAAGTTGAAATATGAGTTCTTGGGTTTCTTTTTCCTCCTTATTAAGTAAGAGGGAGGTAGATAGTCAAGACGGGTGTAGAAATTTCAGTTCTTCTTTGAGCAGTGCTCCTGACTGCTCCACTCTAGGTGTTTGGTTGCCCTGTCACTCCGGATCGGGAAAAACTTGCAAAGCAGTGGCTCTGGCAGCTGGGGATGACAGCGGCGTCTGTTGGTTCCCTCCATCAGTGACGTCACGCCTTCATCCTCGCTGCTGCCACTGCAGCCCAGTTCCTTTCTACCATTTCAGACTCTGGACGGAGTCAGCGGTGGCTCTCCCTCAGGGGACTTTTTTCTCACTGGGAAGGAACACAAAACAGCAAAAACAACAGAGACAGCATTAGTAAAGGGCAGTAGTGTCTAACACTACACAGTTTAACAACTTTTTTACAATGACTAATCCGGCGGGTTTCAAGCGCTGTGACTCCTGTCATGAAGCTATGCCGCTGTCAGATGGACATTCCTCGTGTGTGAAATGCCTTGGAGAGAGTCATCTCTCTCACAAATGTCAATTCTGTAAAAAGCTCACTACTTGGACCCGGAAGGAGCGGGAGTGCAAACTAAAAATCCTACTCCTAGAAGGTGCGCTCCAACCATCTTCGGACCCTGGTGCCTCTCCTCAGGCTGAGGGAGTGCATAAACGGTGGTCAGTGAGCTCTTCCCCTGTGCCCTCAAAGAAGTTAAAAGGGACCGAGGCACAATTGTCTCAGGGACAATGGAGCTCTGCCGACCAGCTCATTGATACCCTGGCGGCAACTCCCTCAAAGAAGCCACAAAAGCCGAAGCTCAAGCCGGCAGCGCGCTCCCTAACGCCGCCGCTGCAGCTCACGGTGCCGCCTTTTACTGCGGCTCTGATGGTAGCACCGCAACCAGCGTAGCCTCTGCAAGTGCCCTCTTCAGCACCGCTGACGGTGCCCCCTTCGGCACCGTGCTTGGTGCCGCAGGTTCCACTCGCCCCCCAATGGTGCAGCCTTCAACACCTCAGAGCGCTGTAATACATACTCAGCCACAGCCTCTGCCTGCAACTCTTACTGAGCAACCTTCCCAGCCCCTTCCTACTAAACGGGCTAGGAAATCTAAACATATTGATTTGACAGAGGACCTCACGGTTCACTCTTCACCGGGGTCTCCTCTTTTTCAGTCGGATTCTTCTGACTCTGAGTCATCTCTGTCGTCCCCAAGGAGAGAATCTGACTCAGAACATAATTCAAGCCCAGTGCAGAGCCAGTTGCCTCCACAGCAAGTGACTCAGCCTACACCTTTACAATACAACTGCACAGCACCTTGGGCTTATCCCCCCTGATTGGTGTACCCACAACAGGGAATGACTGGAGTACCATGGCAATTTTACAATTTGCCAGTGCCAGTTAACAATAATGGGGCCAATCAGCCAGTTGCCCAAACCGCACCTAATGTAGTGGCTATGGGGCTACCAATGGCGAATATACAAGAGGCTATGAAAGATACAGTTCCTCAGAGCAAGAACGATGATAATAAACAGTTTAAGGATCTGTTTAAAAGAGCTGCAGAGTTGATGGACATCCCGCTGGAAGAAGCCCCAACCACTCAACACAAATTGTATAAGATCTTGCAGTCGGCGGGGTCCAGTAGACTAGCCCTACCGATGGATGAGGGCATACTAGATCCTGCAAATACTATCTGGAGGAACCCAGCATCAGCACCACCATCGAATAAAAGGGCTGATAAGTATTTTATAGCTTCCAAGGGGAATGAATTTCTTTTTTCTCATCCTCAGCCTAATTCGCTGGTGGTGGAAGCAGCGAAGCAGAGGAGTAGACAATCCTTTTCTAAGACAAAGTTATCTAATAAGGAGGATAAAAAACTAGACTTCCTAGGGAAGAAAGTATACACCTCGGCAGCATTACAACTCCGCGTTTCTAATTACACCGCTTTATTAGCCAACTATAATTATAATATTTACACCAACCTAAATGAAGGCTCAAAATCTTCCCACCAGATACACAAAACCAAATGGGCCCTCTGATTGTGGAAGGCTTGTTGGCAGCTAGAGTTGCTCTCCAGGCATCTTTAGATGCACCTGATGTTGCTGCTCAGACGCTCGGGACGGCAGTTGTGATGTGGCGTTCCTCATGGTTACAAGCAGCAGAGTTGCTGAGGGAGATGCAACGCACGATTGAAGACCTGCCATTTAATAGGATTAACTTGTTTGAGCAATCGACGGATGCGGTGATGCACGGGCTCAAGGACTCCAGAGCCACATTACGAACATTGGGCATCTGTACACCGCAATACCGATTCAGGGGGTACAAGAACCAGCCCACTACCATGAGATATGGGCAGCCTACGTCTAGCCGTAGAGTGGATACTTATAGAAATAGACCTAGACAGCAATGGAGAGGCAGACAGCCAAATCATGTACATCAGTCCTCCCAGCCTGGCAATGCGAAACAGCAATTTTGATGGACAGGTCGAGGGAGTGTTCCCCCAGTCGCTTGGCAATCCTACACAAACACCATCATACCACCTGACTTTTTGAGACAAACTAAAACCGTACCTTTCACAGTGGAGGATCATAACATCAGACAGATGAGTACTAGAGATTGTCCAGTACAGTTACTCCATTCCCTTCACTTCCATTCCAACAATCTCCCCTCCCTACCCGTCCCTCTTCAGGGACACCAGTCACTTACAACAGTTACAAACAGAAATTCTTCGTCTCCTCAAACTAGGAGCCATAGAAAGGGTTCCAAGGTCTCAGGAGGGGAAGGCTTTTTATTCCCTGTATTTTCTAGTTGAGAAAAAGACAGGTGGGTGGAGGCCGATACTCGACCTCAGAAAGCTCAACACCCACTTTCAGGTGAAATGATTCAGGATGATGTCCATAAACAATATATTGCCAAACATCCAACAATTCGAGTGGATGGCCTCCCTCGACTTAAAAGACGCATACTTCCACGTGTCCATTCGACTGCATCACAGGAAGTTCCTGCGGTTCCGGGTGCTTTACAGACATTACCAATATACAGTCTTACCTTTTGGCCTGTGTACGGCACCCAGAGTTTTTTCCAAGCTCATGGCTGCGGTTATAGCATACCTGCGGCGCAGGCATATCGAAATTTTCCCGTATCTCGACGATTTCCTAATCAAGGCACCCATGAGACACCTTACAGCACAAGCAGTGCAGGCCACGATAAACCTGTTCCAAAGCCTCGGCCTGGACATAAATCTCGACAAATCATCTCCAACCCCCACTCAGGACATTCAGTTTATTGGGGCACGGATTCAGTTGCAGGTGGCCAGAGCCTTCCTGCCCTTAGACAGAGTATGAAAATTAGGTCGTTTGGCAGCCAGCATTCTTATGATTTCAGCACATACGGCAATGAGAATGCTTGGACACATGGCGGCATCAACTTACCTGGTCAAGAACACCAGACTTCGCATGCGTCCGTTTCAACTCTGGGTTCTTTTCCGATTCAAACATTGCAGACAACCAATCAAAATCATGCTAACAGTTCCCAGGGTAATCAAGGATTCCCTCAGTTGGTGGATAGACAACACCAATCTGGTACAAGGGGTTCCCTTCTTACCAGCACATCAGCAAACAATAATCACCACCGATGCTTCATTGATGGGTTGGGGGGCCCATTGTCGGGACCTAACAATTCAAGGATGGTGGTCTATGGCAGAAAGGGGCCTGCACATCAACCTACTAGAGTTGAGGGCAGTTCTCAGGGCATGCCAACACTTTCTTCCCCTGATCCAAGGGCGAGCAATAACGATCCAAACCGACAACACGACATGCATGACGTACATAAATCATCAAGGAGGTACCAAGTCAAGGAGCTTATGCTGCGAAGCAATGACCTTGCGGGAGTGGTGCATACAACACAACATGACCCTTTGAGCAGAATACCTGCCAGGCGAACAGAACACTCTAGCGGACAGACTCAGCCGCTCCTTTCCAGACCAACACGAATGGGAGATTCGTCCAGACGTAATACAGGAAATCTTCAACATATGGGGTACTCCCATGATAGATCTATTCGCTACCGTACACAATGGCAAATGCAGCCAGTACTGCTCCCGAGAGGGCAGGGGACAGAACTCCAGGGGAGATGCGTTCCTCGTGTTTTTGGGAGGTCCACTCCTCTACGCATTTCCACCCATTCCCATGATAGCACGGATGCTTTGCAAGAGCCAACAGGACAAATCAAAAGTAATCATGATAGCCCTGGACTGGCCCCGTCAGATATGGTATTCATCGCTCCTCCGAATGTCAACAGAGAGACCGATCGCCCTCCCTCGCATACGGGATCTGTTATCACGGAACAATGGGACTCGCCTTCACAATCATCTAGACAGACTTCACCTAATGGCTTGGAGACTAGATGGTTCGAAGATGGGGAATTGCAATGTTCAGACAAGGTTAAGCATGTATTACTAAACAGTAGGAAACCATCTACAAGGGTTACTTACCTGTGCAAGTGGTGACGCTTTTCCAGCTGGTGCGCACAATGATCCTTATCCCTGGTCGATGCCCCAATCCAGGTGATCCTTGAGTATCTTCTACACCTAAAAGAAACAAACGTCTCAGTTAATACAATCAAAGTACACCTAGCGGCTATTGCAACATTCCATGTCAGGGTAGATGGTGCTTCAGTATTTGTACATCGCATCATTAAAAGGTTTATGTTGGATCTCAATAATCTGTTTCCACATGTTCAGCCTCCAGCAACGCCCTGGAACCTCGCTTTAGTGCTGAAAGCCTTAACCCAACAACCATTTGAACCTTTGGCCAACACTTCCTTGCTGCACTTATCCATGAAGGTGGCTTTTCTGGTTGCAATTACTTCAGCTAGGAGGGTGAGCGAAATGACAGCATTGATGGCCTATCCACCTTGTACCATTTTTTATAAGGATAAAGTTTCATTGAGGTTACATCCCAAATTTATCCCAAAAGCATCATCCTCCTTCCATATTAATCAAACAATATATTTGCTGGTTTTCTACCCCAAACCGCATTCGTCGGCACAACAAAGGGGCCTGCATACGTTAGACGTTAAAAGGGCACATGCCTTCTATATCGAACGAACCAAGCCATTCAGAAAGACAGACAGACTGTTTGTATCCACCACTGAAAGATCCACGGGACAACCTGTCTCTAAACAGAGACTGTCTACATGGATTTCAAGCTGTATACGTATGGCTTACTCCTCTTGTCAAACGACACCACCACACACAATTCACTCTCACTCTACCAGGGCATTGGCATCGTCAATGGCGTTTCTCATGAAGCTTCCGATGCACGTCATCTGTCAGGCGGCAACTTGGGCTTCAGATGATACGTTCGCTAGACATTATGCGTTAGAACGTTTTTCTGATATGGACACAGCAGTAGGCCGTGCAGTCCTACAAACAATGGGCAGTGTACACTCCGAAGTGCCCACCACCATACACGATTAACTAGGTAATTTTGTAGCAGTTAGAGTGGAGCAGTCAGGAGCGCTGCTTGAAGAAGAAATGGAGGTTACTCACCTTCGTGCAGTAGCCGAAGTTCTTCGAGATGCGTGCTCCTGACATGCTCCACTACCCGCCCTCCTCCCCTCTACTTGGGCGGTATCTATCTTCTCATTGCAGGTCTCGTCCCTGGTAGAAAGGAGCTGGGCGGCAGCGGCAGCAGGGAGGATGAAGGTGTGACGTCACTGATGGCGGGAACCAACAGACGCCGCTGTCATCCCCAGCTGCCAGAGCCACTGCTTTGCAAGTTTTTCCCAATCCGGAGTGACAGGGCAACGAAACACCTAGAGTGGAGCATGTCAGGAGCGCGCATCTCGAAGAACTTCAGCTACTGCATGAAGGTGAGTAACCTCCTTTTTTAGACATGATCCAAAATTATTTCTAGCATTGTACTTTGTTATTCTGTTTGAGAGTTGTTTAAATTTTAGGAGTAAAGGAGATCGAATCAAAGATATGAAGAGATTGAAGGAAGCATTACCTATATAATTTGGAGAGGAAGTTTTATTACAGGTAGTCCTCACTTAGTGACCGGGTTCCGTTCCTGAAACCCGGTTGATAAACGAATTGGTCACTAAACGAGGAGCAGCCCTTACCGGTATTTCAGGCATAATGTACTTTACTGGTAGTGGGTTTTTCAACCATCGGTAGATAGTTTTAATGTCACCTTTGCATCATTTATAACATTTTTAATATATATTTTAAATGTTTTAAGCTCTAATGTACTGAACTTAGTTTGCATAGTGTACTGTAAATATAGGTAATCTGAGAGAGTTGATGCGAGTTCTCGTACATCACCATAATACCAACTCATCAGAGAGCTGGTCATAACTCTGAGGGGTCACTAAACGAGTAGGTCACTAAGTGAGGACTAGCTGTATTCATTACCTTCTGAACTGGAACAGGATTTACAAAGGAAATGAACTTGTGATATAAAGACAGAAGACTGAAGATGATTAAAACAAAATGAAAAAGAAAAACCTTACTATTCTACAGAAAGTTGCTGTTATATTTCTAGTTTCGAAAAAAATACCAACTTTGCAATCCTTATTGAAGGAGATTTTCTAAGGAACTTGGCATATAAATTTAGGGAGGCTTTTAGAAAGACAGCAGTTAGTACTGTGTTCCTGTTACCCAGTTAGATCAAAATATCTCTGGAAAGAGCTAAAGAATTGATTATTGTTTGGGTCATATATTATTTGTCTTTGTGAGAGGTATCTCCAGGTGCTCTCCAATGTTCCCTCTAAGCCGGTGATGCAGCTGAGCAACTTATGGATGCAGCTGAGCAAGTTCCTGGGCCCGGACTGGGCCCCTGAGCCACTGCCCATCAGCTCCCCAAGTGCATCCATAACTTGCTCAGTTGCATCACCAGCTTAGAGAGGGAACATTGTATAG
>ML682005.1:37699856-37730630 GCA_007922195.1 Podocnemis expansa
TATATATTACTTGAGCTAATGTTAATTAAGGTCAATGACAGTTTTTCTACTTTACTGAAAAACTTAGATCAGGCTGCCTTCTCTCTCTGCTGCAATCCCCATCTACCAGTTTTGTGGTGTTCTTGTCTGCAAGCTTTGAACTTTCCTTTACCAGCTTGCAACTGAAAACAGAGCTGTGCTAAACATACATGGAGGGGACACCTCCTTCTAAAGCCATTATTTACGGCACTTGGTAAAGATATCAAAATGGGAGGACACATGTAGTTTGCCTATAATGTATTGTCAGGGCCATTCAGTTGAATGTGAGCACAGGTGGGGTGTGCCTCTTGGATACCACAGAGCCAAGCATGTATGAATACCTAGTATAGTGAAAAAGCAACGAGGAGTTGTGTGGCACTTTAAGACTAACAGATTTATTATTTGCCTGAGCTTTCGTGGGAGAAGATCCCACTTCCTCAGATGCTTCGAAGATGGGTGAACTTACAGAAAGGAATGAAACTAAATGCAAAGGGGTGTAAAACATAGGATCAGGTCATACACCCCTTTGCATTTAGTTTCTTTCCTTTCTGTAAGTTCACCCATCTTCGAAGCATCTGAGGAAGTGGGATCTTCTCCCACGAAAGCTCATGCAAATAATAAATCTGTTAGTCTTAAAGTGCCACACAACTCCTTGTTGTTTTTTCACTGGACTAGACTAACACGGCTATCCCTTTTAAAATTGACTAGTATAGTGAGCCATTGAGAGATCCTGGGATGGAAAGTGCTGTAGAAATGCTGGGTGTTAATAAAGTAACATAAGGTTCTATACAGTTCTGTGTGTTTATTCTGCATCTTGGGTGGAATGTGTGTGTTGTGTCTACCTAGCCCACTGTTTCCCAACCACTGCGTCACAGCACACAGGTGTGTCACAAATTTTTTTGAAAAACTACTCAGAGCGCTCTGGATTGGCTCATTGGCTCATGAAAATATATGGCTTCATTCGGAAACTACATGGCAGTGTGCCTCAAATGAATTAAAGGTAGCAAGGAGTGCCATGGCAGAGAAAATGTTGGGAACCACTGACCTATGGGGCAGCAACGACTTGAAAGGGAAACAAGACGTTTCCTTACACATCAACTCTTCCCCCCCCCCCTCCCCCCCGCGTGCCATGAGCTTATCCTGGGCTTCTAATCTGCTCCCAGACCGGGAGCCCCCAACCCAGCTCCGCTCCCCGCTTCTGCTGCCCGCCAGCCCCGACCCCCGCTGCTCCCCACTTCTTCTGCTCCTCGCTAGCCCCGAGCCCCGGCTCCTCTGCTCCCCCGCCAGCCCCAACCCCAGCTTCTCCGCTCCCCGCTTCTGCTCCCCGCCAGCATCAACCTCGGCTCCTCTCCTCCCGGCTTCTGTTGCCTGCTGTTCCCCGCCACTCCCGGCTTCTGCTCCCTGCCAGCCCCGACCCCGGCTCCTCTCCTCCCGGCTTCTGCTGCCCGCTGCTCCCCGCCAGCCCCGGCCCTGGCTCCTCTGCTCCCCGCCAGCCACGACCCCCACCGCTCTCCGCTTCTGCTCCCCGCCAGCCCCGACCCCAGCTCTGCGCTGGGGTCAGTGCTTGCTGCGCCAGTGAGCGGAGGCAGCTGCGCCACCACTCATTGGCGCAGCTTACAGGGAACATTGGTGCTCTCTTAAAAACAAACAAAAAACTGCAGGTAGCTTGCTGACGGACAATATGGTGACTCAGTTATAGTGACTGAGACATTTTAAAATTGAGAGTCAAGTAAACCTGTTAGCTTCCGCTGAAAACTGAAGTCCTTGTTAAATGGAAGAGCACCATCTGTCAACAGAATGATAAGAGGTGTTCTCTTGGTTAAAGCAGATGACTAGGAATCTGGAAATCTGTAAAGCACCTTAAGTGCAAAGTGATTGTATTAGAAGTTGTAACTTATTTCAGACAGTACAATAAGTTATTGACAAAAGTGGTAGAGATGAGACTAGATGGCTCTGCTTTGTTAGCCACTTTTCTACAATAGAGGGTTGGTGAAGGTGGTTTGTAGTACAAGTCAGCCTTGTGGGCAGACTGCAGACAGCCTGTCTCAGTTTCTCCTCTTGGGCTGTTGAAATAAAACATTGCCAGACTTTTTCTTCATCAGAGATATGCATTCTTAGGAACTGGCTATATTAAGCTAAAACAAACTTGAAAGAAAACTCAACATCTCAAACAAAGACTGTCCAGAAGTCTATGCAAAATGAAGGTTTTGCTTTCCTCTCCTAGGGCTCCCCTACTCTGGCAGGCCACTCGTTGGCCCTTTGTCACTGACCAGTGCTAATCACCCTGCCTACCAGTGGCTTCCTGCTGATCTCTATAGGAAAGTTGGCTGATCTCTCCCAAATGCAGCATCTTAGCAATCAGGAGTGGCTGGCCCGGGTCCTCCAGCCCTGTTGTTTGGTTTCAGGAGGGAAAAGGAGCTTTGTCTTAACTGTTGATTTTTTTTTTTTTTTTTGCCTCAGGAACATGTTTACCAAGCTGATGAAACACTTTTTCATAGAGAGTTTAATTTATATAATTCATTGACTGTTATTAATTCTTGCATATATGTAGTTTCTATTTCCCAAAGAGTTAACAGCAGAGTTTAATTGTGAAACTGTACAGTGGCTTTATTACTTGTATGCAATATTTTAGTTCATTACTAACATTAAGTATTTTTAAATTAATTTTTGTGATTATATTTCCCTTTCTGGCAAAATTCAGTAATTCCTAATAGGTCCCTGAGTTGTATGAATTGGTGAAGGTCCAATGTTTTACCATAAATTTAATTCAAACTGTAAGCTTACAGCTGAATGGCTTGGAAAGAACTCCTTCTAGAATGGGAATAGAGGAGCAGTCCTTTAGTGGAATCAGTAGTCCTTGAATGAAAGCTTTGTAATCTCTCCAGTCTTATATGACTGGACAGCCCCACTGTGGACAATTAGCAGATATATTTTAGATAAAGAAAATAGACTGGTAAGCCATTTTTTTTAAAAATCTGGATCACTTTAATTTTACTTTACAAAAAAATAATGCTATGTGTTTCAGGCCACACATTTTCGGTCTCCACTTCTTCAACAGACAGAAAACCAAGTAACTTCAGCTGCAGGTCATCAAGGGCAACAGGCTGTAACAGATGTCATCCAGCAGCTCCTTGAGCTGTCAGAGCCAGGTCCAGTGGAAAATAACCAGCCCCAGCAGCCTAGCCAGCAACTCAATATTGCAGTTGGACTCAATCGAGACATTTTGCAGGTAGGGTGTATTTACATAATAAGAACCTTTACGTTCAACAGTATCTTTGTAATTATCTTATTTCTAGTGAAATCAGCAGTTGATGATTACACCAATAAGGAGTGTGTATGCCTAAACTGAGGTCTTAGTTTGATGAAAGAATTGGGATAATGAAAATACAGTGTGCAAAGTGCAGCAAGATGTTTCTTGGCTCTATTATGTGATCAGACTGAAGTGCAGTAAATACTACTTAGAACTGACTGATGATAAATATTTTTTAAAATTGATATTGTCCTTTTTTTTGTTTTGTTCTTCTGTAGTCTAGGGGTCGCTTGTGGCACTCAGGGATCTAAATTTTGGCCCTTCAGGGTTGGCATGATTGAACATATGTTCCTTGAGCTGCATCTTGTGATGTTTAAGTTGGAGTGTTTGAATCAACCCCTTTGTTCCAACTCTCTCTAAACTCCATTGCTTCCACCTCTCCAACTGCCTCTTAATGCCTCCTTTGTAGCTCCCTGGGCTCAGATGGCAGAAAGCAAACAGAGCAAGGCAAAATCCCTTCATCTTAAATGTTGGTTGTTGCCTCTTGATCTTTCTAAAATATGGTCAGCCCTGAAGATGGAAAGGTTACATGCTATTTATATGCAAGTCTCTCTTCTCTTGAGCACCAGCCAACCACTCTATTCACTGCAACCCCCTTTTCATATTTAGACCTCAGATCAGCAATGTTCTGTTATCCCTTTGAAGAGGCCTGTCAGGTCAGAGGAGTTCTCTGCAAGTGCAGTGAATTATAGGATCAAGGCTTAAGGACTGTCTACATTACAAAGTTAAATAAGCTTAATTACATCGTTCTGGGCTGTCAAATTTTCTGTGAAGAACTTGAGAAAATTTCACAGCCTTGAGCTATATGAGTAAGCTGATCTAACTTTGTTTTGCAAATACCACTAGGTCAACAGAATAGCATTTGTAGTGTAGGAATAGCCTTGTCTGTGAATCTTAACCATCCACTGCCATCTCCCAAAAAGCTGTTCTGGTTTGAGGTTAGTGTTTTAATTACTGGGTATATATGTCTGTAGTTTTTTAAGTACAGTTTAATATATCTTTCAAACTTTAATGGAATGCAGCATTTTTTAGAAAACAAGTTCTTATTGTTTTATAAACTAGAAATAGTTAAAATATAAACATTTTAATTAAGATTTAAGAGAAAATATTTTTGGACTTTGTAGACTCAGTTTTCTGGGAAGTGATTGCTAGTACTTCTATTCTGGGAGAAAATCTAGTTCCTATTGAATAATGTAGTTAGCTAAAATATTATTGCATATCACCTTTATACAGGAAAGGCCTCTTAAGTTTCTGAAATTTTGAAATTCAGCTGCAATTTTCAAGGAGTCTGGTGGCACTTTTAAAGACAAATTTATTGCATGAACTTTCCATGGAAGGAAAAGTCCTACTTTGTCAGATGCTTCAGAAAGCTGATGCAATAAAAACATATGTTCTTCTGCGAGTGCTGCTCCTGGCCATTCCCTTGTAGGTGTCTGCATGCCACGTGCACAGCACGCCGGAAACTTTTCCCATAGCCCCAAAGGGCCGGAGATAGCACCCCCTGGAGTGACACCAGAGCCATTCCCTATATATCACTTAGCTGGCTCCTCCCTCCTCAGTTCCTTCTTACCGCCCATCGGTCGCCGGAATGTCTCTGCTGCAATTGCAGTTGTGTCTTCGTGTACATAGTCCCAGTTAGTTTTTTATTGTTTTATTAGTTCATGTAGTTATAGTTAGTTAGTTTTCCGGAGTTGGTGGTCGTCGTGCCCTCCCCGGGCTCGGGGTTGGGCTATGCTGGGCTTTAAAACTTGTGGGCGCTGCAAGAAGCCTATGCCCGTCGACGACCCGCACAGCTCATGCTTACTGTGCCTGGGGGAAGCTCACTTAGCAGAACGCTGTAAGCTCTGCAGAGCTTTCAAGCCGCGGACTCAAAAGGACCGAGTCCAGCGGCTAAAACTCCATATGATGGAGGAAGCGCTCTGTCCGGTGCCGGGAGACTCAGCCTCGAGCTCGGCGCCGTTGGTGCGGAACGCACCGGCGTCCTCGGCACCGAAATCGGCTCCAAAGCCCGCCCCCAAGCCACGCCAGGAGCCTCAGCACCACTCTGCATCTCCGGTGCCGGCTAAAAGGAAGAAGAAGCCGCGAGAGCACACTCCGCCACGTGGGGAAGAGGGCTGTGTGGACTTGACAAGGGGCCGTTCTGCTCCTCCGGTGCAGGAGTCAAGAGAACCCCGGTACAGCCCGGTGTCGGTATCGTCGCCCACCAGAGACATTTTAGAGGAGGACATTGTCCTACTGACGACTCCGGAGGCCTTCTCGGCGGCACAGGAACTTTGCGGCCCAGTACAACCTGAGACCCCGAGGCCGGAGCCTCCGGCACTGAGATCGGTACCATCGCGGGCGAAGCCAGTCCCATTTGAGGCTGTTTCAAAGACGGCTCGGGCGGTGCCGAGTCCTTCTCAACGGCACCGTTCTCCGATCCCCCCAGCGGTGGTGGCGGCGGGGAGGGGCGCCACGGTACCATTCGCCGGCACCGTCTCCGCGGGATTCATCTCGCCGGCACCGGGAGCGTCAGGGGTCCAGGAGCCGCAGATCAATGGTACCGTCCTCCTCGGCACCGCCTTGGTCACCAAGGAGCAGTCAGTCGTCCAGCTCGTTCGAGGAATTGGGGTCGAGGCGTCACCCTAAGACTGGTCAGCCTCCCCAGGCTCTTCAGGGCACTCCACCGTTCCATCCTCAGTGGACGGGTTGGCAACCAGGTATGCAATGGCCCTTTTGGACCCCATGGGCTTTTCAGCAGGGGCAGAGCTTTGGTCCTGTGACCCAGGGTTCGGGCTTGGACTCCTGCCGGTTTCCTTCTGCAGCGGCTAGTGTTCCCCCCTGACACGGGAGACGGGTCTGGCGCAGAATCTCCTGGGGAGGATCGGGCGAGCATCCTCAGTGGCTCCCGCAGCGTCTGTTCAGGAGCCCCGTCAGTGGTGCCAGACCTGGGGGAGTTGTCATCTTCGCCCCCGGATGAGGCGGTGGCTGGAGCAAAGCCATCTTCTACACCAGACGATGCTTCGGCCCACCAGGAGCTCCTCCGCAGGGTAGCCCAAGGTCTGAGTTTGCAGGCGGAAGAACTAGTGGAGGAGGAGGACCCAATGGTGGACATTCTCTTGCCCGAAGGCCCGCGCCGCATTGCCCTGCCGTTTATTAAAACTATTCAAAACACAACCAAGGCACTGTGGCATACCCCGGCCTCCATTCCTCCAACCGCAAAGCGGGCGGAGAAGAAGTACTTTGTTCCCTCTAAGGGATATGAACATTTTTACTCCCACCCCACCCCTGGCTCCTTAGTGGTAGCGGCAGCAAATGAGAGGGAGCGGCAAGGTCACCCAGCATCGACCCCCAAATCCAAGGAAGCGAAGCGGCTGGACCTTTTTGGCCTCAAAACTTATTCGACTGGAGGCCTACAGCTCAGAATAGCAAATCAGCAGGCGATTCTGAGTAGATATTTGTTCAACGCATGGTCCTCCCTGGAGAGGTTCACTGACTACAAGGGAATGGTCAGGAGCACACCTCTCAGAGAACACTGGTTACAGGTAAGCAACCTCCTCTTAGCCTTTAAAAGTGTCACCAGGCTCCTTGTGGTGTTTTCTGTGCTGAGCTAGACTAACACAGCTACACCTTTGGAGCTAAAATTTTGTAATTGTAAAAAATTTGATTAAATGCTTTTATTTAGAACTCTGTTACATCTCTTGCTTTATAGCTTTTAGAGGGCAAATTTAGAATGATTTGCAGAATCATTCTTTCCCTAACTTCCTAGTTTTGTTTTACCTTAGCAAGCCTTAGAAAACAGTGGACTGTCTTCAATTCCCGTCTCAGCGCATTCTACTGACTGCAGCCAGGCTAAAACATCTACAACCCAGGATCAAAATCCAGATATTCAGAACCTCTCTAATCACCAAACTGACTCTAATAATGCAGAACAAGATAAAGAGCAGGAAAACCCAGATAAACTGGATAAAAAGGAGAAAAAGATTATAAAGAAGAAGTCACCGTTTTTACCTGGTAATGTTTGCTACATACAACTTTTGTGCAGTAGTAGCTACAACATCTTACAGTTTTTCTGTAGTGTGTAGAAACTTCCTAAAACACATGCTACTGATGTCTCAATATAATGCTTATCAGATTTCAAAAGCACTACATAGTAGTTTAATAACTTACTGAACTATGTGTGTGTGTGTTAATTTCCATTGTCTTAACCTCATTCTGTACATCCAAGTGTGGATTTTTCCTATTTATCCTTAGTTCAGACTGTAAGTACAGTGCAGAGGCAATGCGAGTATTGCTTCAGTGCCAGTTGGTTGAAAGTCTGTAATGAGCAATATTTAAAACCCCACTGCTCGGATTTTAATAGTCCTCATTTTGCTTGTCCTTTGTATGGTAAACAGAGACTTAAATTTGATTCTAAAACAGGCTTCTCCTGCTGTTCACTCAAAACTGTCAGAAAGCTCCAGAATTAACTTTTTCTTATGATAAGAGTAAAATGTTATTTTCGGTTTAAAGATGGTATATATTTTGAGTTCATACTATCTCTTACCGCACATAAAATGTAAGATTATCAGCTATTAAAATGATATTACTCTGCACTTAATATTAAAAGCGTCTCTTCTGTATTGTAAACTCGTTTTCTGCTAATGCGGATCGGGTCTGTTGCAAAAATCAGTTATATGACCAAATCTTGACTTAAATATGTAAAAGATGATACAGAGAAACATCCAATAAGTATATAATTTATACGTTTCCCATTTTAAATGGAAATCCTTATTTTTTCACTTTTGTCATGCAAAAGTAAGGTCTTTGGGATGTTGCTGAGGTTCGTGGGCCTTAAAACTACCTATATTTGAAAACAACCTCAATAGTAAGTGTTACATGAATGTTTCCAATTTAGGTTTTGCTGTTGAGGGTGGATGTTATGTTTATAGGTTAACTCTGTTTTCTGAACTACAGTTAAGTGAAATGCTGCATTAATTTGTAAATTAGTTGTGTTCTTCTGCTAGTGTTGGTCCCTATTGTAATTCACTGAGGGTTGTACATTGTACGCCCTGCTTCTGGAGCTGGAGATTTTGAGAGTAATGGTGTCTGTTGGTCCATGCATGCATGACTGCTTCATCTCATGGTTTCATCAAACATAATAAAAGGCAGGGTAGACCAATCACACTGTCAGTTCCTTTTTGCCATTGCATGGTCTGATTTGGAGCCTCTGCTGTTTTCTCCTTTCTTGTGATGCTTTCTAAAACACAACAAAAAGACTATTTTATACTTTTGTATAGTTAATAATTTTGTTAATAGAGTAGTTTAGGGTTTTTTGAGTTTTATGAATTCTGGGATGCTGTTTAATGGCCTCACACTCCTCCCTAAAGCCCAGGCCTGGGTATTAGATTAATGCCAAAGATGCTGAGGTTCAAGATTTGCCCCTCCTGCTCTTCTTTTTTTCTCAGTCAGTGACAAGTACCAACGGCATCTTTACTGCTTGGGAGAAGGAGATACTGCATCTGGGTGCAAAGGGGGCCTCTTCTTCCAGAGCCATATTCTGGAAGGCCAGGCCCTCTACCTGATGAAGCACCTTTTGCAGGTCACCATGAGGCCACACTTGGATCCAGGTTCAGGAATGCCCCCTGTTCATGGGCTTGAGCAATCTAGGAATATGCCTCCTGTCATAGAGGCCCAGTCCAGTTTTGCTGGACAAGCGCTAAGGAACTTGTGCTAGGGACTGGTCGTGAGGTAAGACAACATGGGCAGTAAGTCTTCCTCCAGACCCAAGTAGGACACTGCACTGTCTGCAAATTCCAGCCATGGAGAACCATCAAGTTCCAAGGCTGACAAGCATGACAAGAAGTCTAATAGAATGCGAGACCCTACCAGCTCCGTCAACTGTGCTGCCTACCCCTTCTAGATCAGCACTTCTGAAGTCCACAGAACTCTCGATTCCAAGGCAATCTTCCATTCCACCTTTGCTTCTGACTGCAGAAAGCCTGCCAGAAATTGAGTCAGCCCCATGAACTCTTTGTCTTGGAGGAGCACTTGCGTAGCTGCGTTATGACAGTGGGAAAGAACTCTCCTGCCAACATAATAAAACCACTTAAATGAATGGAGCTGGCTATATTGGTGGTTGAGCATCCCCTGCTGATATAAAGCTGTCCACACAAATGCTTATGCTGGCAAAACTTACATCATTCGAGGGTTGTTTTTTTTTCCCCCGCAACTCTGAGCAATAAAAGTTCTAGAGGCATAAGTGCTAGTGTAAATAAGGGTTTAACCAGATACAATTATAGCTTCCAGTGTTGTTTTGAAATGTTCTCATCAGTTTTAGTAAAATTTTTCCCCCATCTTGGCATTACGCATGATTTTTAATACTCCATTTAAAACACAGACAGACAAACAAACAAAAAAAACCTCATGTACCAATTGCAGGAGTAAAATAATAATACATTTTTATAGAGATTCTAGGAGGTTTATAATAGTTCAGAAACAGTATGCTATGAGTAAATCCTAGCAACCATTTTTTGAGCTGTGTATTTGTGTTAATACATAGTATGATATTCCCATAAACACTCTCAACAGTGCAGAATAAAATGTTACTATAGATGTATTTTGTTGCTTTTTGTACTCAATTATAGGTGTTTTGGTAGCTAAGATTAAATAGGATTCTTGGTTTTATTTTAATCATATTTCTGTTAGTAGTGTTTAAGAGGAAAGTATCTGAGAAGTGTATTACCCTTTGTTTATTAGCACGTGGCAAGAATCTTTAGTGCTTATTTTTAATTCTCATCTTTGTGTGACAGTGTTTCTCTGTACCATATTGTGGTTTAACTTACAGATATCTACAGCTGCACCTAATTTCAATGTTGTTTATTTCAGGTTCTGTACGTGAAGAGAACGGAATAAGATGGCATGTTTGCCCATACTGCTCTAAAGAATTTAAAAAACCCAGTGATCTTGTACGTCACATTAGAATTCATACCCATGAGAAGCCATTCAAATGTCCCCAGTGTTTCCGCGCCTTTGCTGTGAAGAGCACTCTTACAGCACACATAAAAACACACACTGGCATTAAAGCTTTTAAGTGCCAGTATTGTATGAAATGCTTTTCCACCTCAGGGAGCTTAAAAGTTCATATTCGCCTGCATACAGGTAAGGCCTCTGAGTTATCCCTCTGGTTTTATATGATATTTGGAAGACCTCCAGGAATAGGGGGCAGAGTTTGATGCATAGATGATATGAAGGGTGATCAAGGACCTTTATAAATATAGTGTATATATGGAATGAAGTGTTTTGGCTCTTATGACAGATAACTTTGTAAGGATTGAAATGGTAACCCTACTGAATTCTTGTTTTCAGAATATATTATTGTATTATGAATTTTTACTCAACAAGTATTTTAACTTGTCCATACCCCAGTTCTCATACACGTATGACTTTTTCCCCCTCCATTTTCTCCATTAAACGACAACTTCTTTGAGTAGCATCCCTGACTGCTCCACTTCAGGTGTGTGGGCACAGCCCGCACCTGGATCGGAGATTTTTCAGCAGTACCCCTGCTGGGGGAGGCATGCACACTGACAGCGAAGGAGTGACGCTTTTGCACCAAGTGTGACACGTGTGCCTCTCCCTCTCATCCCTCAGTTCCATTCCTATGGACCTGACCAATGGATGGAGATTGCAGCAGCTCCACATGAGCTGTCCTCAGACACTCCGCTATCCAACAAAACAACCCCTAAACACATCTTTAACAATAAATAAAACCCAAAACAAAAGAAGAAGAAAGGAGACAGTTACAAAACTAAAGGGCTAAAATCTACCATGCTGATCACCTCTGGGCTCAAACGTTGCGCTTCGTGTAATGAAGCGATGCCGGCATCCGAGGGTCACAGAGACTGCATAAAATGCCTTGGTGAGGCTCACATGCCTCACAAATATGACCGTTGCTGAAACCTAACCTCCAGAACAAGAAAAGACAGGGACAGGAAACTTAAACGTCTGTTAATGGAAGGCTCCATCAGACCAGCTTCCAACTCCCGTCTGTCTCTGCATGGATCTGACAGTGTGCAGAAAAGACACTCTTCTGTGCCATCTCCTGTCCTATGCAAAAAATCCAGGAGCACAGTGAGGACAAAAGATGCCCTGGAGGCTATGGGACCCTCGGGTATACAAACCCCTGAGAAAGGGGAGCACCCAAAAGCTCTAACAAAGAATGTGGGCAGCTAAACAGAGCTGCGGACTCCAGAGTGGCACCGATACAGACTTTGACAGCCAGCTCTGTGCCGGCAACAGCTGCCTCTGCACTGTTAACTGGCACCCCAACGCTGATTCTAACCACTGTAATGAGTTTGGTCCCGGTATCTGCACCGAAACCGGCGCCTGCCTTTCTTCCTCTGGCACCAATTCTGATGCCTCAGGCTCCACAGCCCTTGCAGACACAGACTGACACTTCACTGTCGATGCAGCCACTATCTAACTCACAGCAACTTCCACTACAGGGAGCAGGCTTGCAGGATCCTGCTCGCAGAAAACATAAGAGAACATCCCACCATTCTCTTCTTAAGAAGGACTTACACATAGATTCATCCCCAATTTCTCCACTTTTCAGAATGGATTCCTCTCCAGAACAACTCTCTGTTCTTTCTCTTCAGAGTAGAACCTGCTTTCAAGGAGCTCAGAAACTCCCCCTGCTGACCAAACAGCACTACAGCAAGATTCACACATCTTATCACAGAATCCTTGTCTGACCTATCCATGGACAGGTCCCCAATGGGTTATGAACCCCTCCTTTAATATGCGATGGATACCATGGAACAATTGGCCTCAATATGGCACTATTCCAGCTTTCCCATCTACATCACAAGTGATGATACCTTTTCAGCAGCCTGTACCAGTCCTGACACAACAGTGACAACAACTGGTTCAGGCTCCAATAAATTTGACTCAATCCACTTTGGCTGCTCCCAAACCACCTGAAACCCCTAAGAGTCCAGCCCAACATTCCAAGGCTGACAACTCAAAATAATTCCAAGAATTATTCAGAAGGGTGGCAGATAGTATGAATATACCCACCCATGAGAGATCCACTACACAACATAAATTATATAGAATTCTACAGTCCTCTGTATCCACCAAAATCGCATTACCTATGGATGAGGGCATAATGGAGCAGCCGAACCTCATCTGGCAAACACCCATGTCATCCACTCCCACTAATAAAAAAGCTGACAAAAAGTATTTTATTGCAACTAAAGGCAATGAGTTTCTGTTTACTTACACATCCCCAACCAAATTCTCTAGTAATTGAGGCTTCGAACCAGAGATCCAGGCAACCTCATAATAAATCTAACTCTGAAGATAAAGATGAGAAGAGATTGGACACGTTGGGGGAAAAAGGTATACACTTCAGCCACCTTCTAGCTTTGGGTGGCCAATTACACTGCTGTCCTATCTAATAACAATCATGACATACACCCAAAGATGCTGGACTTTATAAACTTTATTCCGGATGATAAAAAAGATGTCTTTAATGAGCTGATCAAGCAAAGACAGCTGGTGGCGAGAACAAAGAAAAACTTTTTGCTGAAAAGACAAATGATGTAATACATGCCCTCAAAGATTTAAGAGCCACACTACGTACCCTTGGAATATACACTCCTACCTCACGAAAGAAATATAGATACCAGACTTAAACTACAGATATACCCAAAACCATCTCAATAGAAGGCCTGACACCTCAAGAATCAGACCTAGACAGCAGAACAGAAAAAGACAGTCTAACCAGTCTTCCTCAGACTACCAGACGACCAACTCAAAACAGCAATTTTGACACCTTGATCAAGGGTTCGTCCAACCACGCCACCCTCATTCACAGTGACTCTATAATGAAACCTCTCTGCTTTCGCAACAGACTACTACTGTTCCTCCACCACTGGCAAATGATACCAACAGACAAGTTGGTCATTCAAATCATCAAGGAAGATTATTCCATCCCCTTCCCGTTGAAACCCACATCCCACTACCCTTCCCCTTCCCTTTTCAGGGACCCCAGTCACGTACAACTTCTACACCAGGAAGTATGCAAGCTTCTACAGATTGAGGCAATACAAGAGGTCCCATGCCAGTTTTGGGGAAAGGGGTTTTATTCGCAGTACTTCATCACCAAGAAGAGAACAGGAGGATAGAGGCTGATCCTAGACTTCCAGAAACTCAACAAATTCGTACAGACACAGAGGTTCAAAATGGTGACCTTGGGAATGATACTTCCATCCTTACAATAAGGGGATTTGTTGGCGTCCCTCGATCTCAAAGACTCTTACTTTCACGTACCTATCCATCTGGCTCACAGGAAGTTCCTGAGGTTCCAGTTCCAAAACAACCACTATGGTCCTTCCCTTCGGCCTCTGTACAGCTCCTAGGGTATTTTTGAAATTCATGGCTCTGGTCATAGCATCTCTCCACAAACGAAACATCATGATCTTCCCATACTTGGACGACTTTCTAATAAAGGCACAAACCTACCAAGAAACACTACAAACAGTCAAAACAACAGAGGAAACCTTCCTCTCAATAGGCTTAATGATAAATTACACAAAGTCGTCTTTATGTCCACTACAGGAAAGCCACTTTATTGGGGCCTGTATCCATGCCACCTCAGCCAGAGCATACCTTCCACAGGAGAGATACAACAGGATAAAACACCTTGTACGTACAGTCCAAGCTTCACCCGTTGTATCTGTCCATATTTCTATGCAATTACTAGGCTACATGGCTGCTACAACCTACCTTGTACACCATGCCAGACTGCAAATGCGACCTTTCCAACTCTGGTTCCTCCATCGGCAACGAAAACGGAGCCACTTGCTCAGTCACGTTCTCTCCATCCTGAAACTTGTGAAAGAATCTCTCGCCTGATGGACAAAAGAAGACAATCTCTGCCACAGTGTCCCATTTGCCCCTCAAAAACCATTGATGCTAATAACAGATGCCTCCCTCATAGGATGGGGTACACACCTCCTTGGCGAAACAGCTCAGGGAAGATGGTCAATTCAAGAAGAATCCTTACACATAAATCTTCTCAAACTGAGAGCAGTTCAATATGCATGTCACTGTTTTCTCCCAATAATATCAGGGAAAACCATAAACATCCACACAGACAACGTAGTGTGCATGCATTATATCAATTGCCAAGGGGGAACACATTCTCTGTCCCTTTGCTTAGAAGTGATCAAATTGTGGGAATGGTGCATCGCACAGAATATCCATATATCCACAATATAGTGAAGTGCATGCTGCATGGTCATTACCCCCTCTTTCCATTAGTTTGGGATTTTTTTGTGCTAAATTTCCTTTTCGTTTATGGAGCATGGGTATAACTATCTGTCCTTTACTGTTAAGTTTGCTACGTACCTAAACATCATAGACAATTCTGCACTGTTTCTCTTTCCCTTCCACTTCAGAAAAATAACAAAACATGCATACTCTCTCTCTCCCATTTAGTGACGATATTCTCTGTAAACACGTGGTTATGATTTTACTGTTTGAATTTTACAGCTTTTATTATTGGGGACATTAAAGTAAAACAAAATAATATATTTTAATCTCTTGCAGGGGTTAGACCTTTTGCTTGTCCTCACTGTGATAAAAAATTTAGAACATCAGGCCACAGAAAGACTCACATTGCTTCACACTTTAAGCACACTGAACTACGAAAGATGCGGCATCAGCGTAAACCTACAAAAATTCGAATAGGAAAGACCAGTGTTCCAGTACCAGATATTCCTTTGCAAGAACCAATACTCATCACGGATTTAGGTGAAGATTGAGTTAGTATATACTGTAATTTGCTCACTGTAATCCTGGAATTTTGGTTTAGGGTATGAATGAAGTAGCGTACACAATTAGGCAAAGTCAGTCTGTAATCTCACTCAGGGGGACTCAGTCTCTAAACTTTTCAGCAGCTGCAAAGGAAGTTGTGCTGTTAGCTGTTTGAATTAAAAGTAAACTTTATGAATTAATAAAGAAGGCTTTTTTATACTGATAGAATTCTACAGTGCTTACTAGAAAAATAGTAAAATATGCAGTGCAGCAAAGGTGAATGTATCAATTTGTTCCCTTTCATTTTTTGAGCTAACAGTTAGAGAATGTATTATATAGTATCTTTATTCTAATTGCATTTATTGTTGATACAGTTCTAATTTTATATGGCTTTAGTGGATTCAATGTAATTGGGAATTCAACAGAAAAAGTTCCAAAGGGGCAGCTCTGTTAGCCTAGTTCAGTAAAACAAACAAGGAGTTGTGGCACTTTAAGACTAACAAACATACTAACATTCATTCATCCATTCATTCATTTAGCTGAAAAAGTGTTCTATTAGTGATAGCATTTTAACATTGGACAGCATAATGATGGAATGTATTGTAGGTAGTATTTATAATTCTATCCTGGAATAGTATATAATGTATAATAATGTATATTTTTCACTTTTTAAAAACATTTTGTTGGAAAAGATTTCACTGGGCTTTTTATGAAGTATTGTTTTATGAATAAGAGGTTGGAGATAATGGACAAGATACGATGATGTGCATGTATTTACATTTTCTCCTAAAAATAGTTGCGTGAGATTCCATTAGTGATGGGCAGTTTTCTGCCTTGAACACCATAAACTAAAGATATGCTAAACATTATTATTTTCAAAGCTCTAACCAGCTTACAATAACCATGGAAGTTTTTAATTAAAAAGAGCAGACTCTAGATCTAGAGTATTCTTAAGTTGAATGACCATAACAGGTATATGGGCCCCATTATTTTATTAAGGAAAACAACCCTCCCCCCCATTACTACTTTTTAAATCAGAAGCTGCTAATAAGATTGTAGCTGTACAGTCCCACTTCAGTCACTTATATAATAAAGATAGGCTTAATAAATCTGTCTTTGGTCATGTGCATGTTAAATGTAACGTTTACAAGCTTTTGTGAAAGTTGGGACCAAATTATTTTGCATGCCCAATTTCTATTGGGTGAAGTAGAGATGATGCAGCAAGAGATTTAATGTTTGTGGCTCCTTAATTCTCAGACAAACTCTGTGCTGGTGTTGGCCTAGTTTAAGCTCTGTCTTGATTAGGATTTAAAGACATGTAATGTGTTTGCTCACATATTCTAAAACTCTCCTGTGGACAAGGCATTGGTTAGAATTGCAGAGTATGTTACCGGGTGCATTTTAAGAACAAGATCTTTCAGTCCTAGCCAAGACCAAAGTTAAATGATGACGGGGCCAGCACAGTTCACTTAGAATTAGTGAGCCCCAATGACAAACATGTTATAATATACCTTTTAAATCTCAGTCAAGGCAATACCTTTACTTAACAATGGCGGGCTTCAAAATCTTTGTTAGTAACTTGTCTCAATGAGCTGTCTATTAGTTTGGGATTACTGGGGCATAGTATGCTCCAGACGTACCCTCTCTCTACCCCAGCGTGCCCACCTCCTCCCTGCTCCTTTTACCAAGCTGTGAGTGATTGTGGTGGAGCAATATGGTACCTGTTTTATGCTAGTTCTGCAACAGCTTGGGACACCCCATTCTTGAAGAATTCATCGAGGGAAATCTGGCAGCTTCCAGTTACTTTGCTGTAGTGACACATGAGCTGATCTGTAGAGCCCTGCGCGGATACAAATAAGTGGATCCGTATCCGACCTTCATCCGCAAGAAATGGTCCAAGGATATCCGTGTTGTATCCGCAGATGCGGATATAATGTGTATATCCGCATATTTGCAGGGCTCTAGCTTTGTGCAGATAAAAATATGTGGCTCTGTATCTGATCTGCATCTGCAAGAAATGGTCCACGGATATCCGTGTTGTATCCGCGGATGCGGATATAAGGTGGATATCTGCAGATATCCGCGGATTTACAGGGCTCTACTGATCTGATCAGAAAATCATTGCCTTTGTCATGTTCATTTTCCTTGAATGTGGTCTGCTCAGTTCATTTTAGTTCTAGTGACAATAAAGCAATACTTTTTTGAGTTTCATATCGCAAAATAATAATAAAAAAAACCATAGCTTTAGTATTCTTTAAAAAGGTTCTATGAAAAACTTAATGTATATATGTTGATATCCTTTCTGCTCTTCTCTCAAAACTGGTTTTCTGTTTTAAGTTTAACTGCTTTACTTACAGTGAGTTTAGATACTTGTAAATATTTTATATTTACTTGTGATTTAATATTCGTTTCCTTTCTCATTTTTCTCTTCCATGTTGAACTTCAAGATTTTTCCTGCTACACAGGTAGAATATACAGGATCAGTTTGACTGTTTCTTAGAACAGAGAAAGCAAATCTAGTAGTGTTACTTTTCACACTTGCATTTAGATTCCATCACACCCAAAAGATAATATTCAGATGGCTATGTTTCTTATAATTCCTCTGAGAAAAATTGAGTTTGTTAAGAGTTGTGGAAGCATTAATAGTTCTTGGTCTAATGAATGCACATGTGCTTTCCAGTTCAGGTGTGCACACCTAGCGTACCAGAGCTGGAGATTTTTTTCCTTTAGCAGCATGTATTGGAGCAACAGAGAGGTCCTCTGATGTCTTATGCTGCTGCATGATGGGATGAAGGATGGAATCACATTAAATCCTCCTAAGTTCCTTCTTACTGCCTATCTCTTAGTCATCAGGGAATATCAACTTGGTACTGCAAGTTCTCTGTCTTACAAAGAAATTATCTTCCTTCCTTTAAATGGTTAATGGTACCTGACTGGTGTAGGTTTTTGTTTTGTTTTTGTTTGCTTGGGCCATTGCTTCCCTTTTATTCTCTGGGTGCTGACATTTAGTACAGGGCTGTGTATAAGTCTCTGAGGTTTAAGCTTTGTGCCAGGTGCAATAAATCTTTGCGGTGCAAAATCCTGTGGGTGCTCCGCTGTATGTGTTGTATGCTCTTGTGCCTGGGATTGGAGATCTTTGGACACTTCGGTAAGTTTGTCAAACTACAACAAATAAGGATGGTCAGACTACCAAAAATTATTCCAGCACTGAAAGAGGGCATTGGTTCTCAGCCCTAGATGTTTGAGATGCCTACTTCCATTTCACCATGCATCTTTTCCACAGGTGAGCCTTTAAAATTATCCTGGGGACTAACCATTACCAATACAAGGTAATTTGGTCTTTGGCCTCTCTACAGCATTCTAGGTATTTTCCATAGTCCTCGTGATGGTGGTAATTCACCTACTCAGACAAGGGATTATAACATTCCCACACCTGGACCACTGCCTTCTCAAAGCTACATCTAGAACTAGTGCTGTCGAGTCCCTAAGAAAAACAATGGATCTTTTCTTGGACCTTGACTTCCAGATAAACATACTGCATAAAAATTGTTAATGATGCTAGTACATCAGTTGAAATTTATTGGGGCCTAGCTGGATGCTGTACAAGCCATAGCTTTCTTTCAAGCCAAGAGATTTTCAGCAATAGTCAGTCTCATCTCCATCCTGAACAGATTCTGCTGAACAGATTCTGATAAATAGCAAACATGCTACAGTTCACTGTGCTTACTAGCATAAATGGGAAAGATTCTGTACCTGTGACACACAACATGTCCTAGCAGTGAATGCTTCTTTGCCACTCATTGTGGACTACATTCTAGAATTTAAAAAAACAGTACTGTCCACAGCCTCTATTTGTGGACATCTTGTCACCAGTACTGCATTCTGCCCTAAGATAGAAAGTCATTCCACATTTTATCCATTCACTAACAAAAAGATTCTTTAACAGCCTTCGAAAACGTGACCCTCAATTAGAAGACCCTCACTCCACCTTGGGATCCCAGCCTTAGTTTATGGTACTTCTCTGGCCTTAGTGTGAGCCCTGGGCAGCAAGCTTCTACATGCACCTGTCCATAAAAACTGCTTTTATTGTCGCTATAACATCCACCCAACAGCTGGGAGAAATAGATGATCTGATGGCATACATGATCTTTCGTCAAGACAAGGTCATGTTACAATCACACTTGAAATTTTTATCTAAGGTGTTGTACTTTTTCCATCTAGACCAATTTATCTACTTTACTTTCTTTCCAAAGCCACATGGCAATTAATATGAAGCCATGCCACACTCCTTGGATAACAGTTAAGCATTAGATGGAGCTAAATCTGTCAGGCAATTACTGCACTTAACTCTGTTTCTGAAAAAATCAAAAAGATCAGTTGTATCCAAACAACATTTCTCCAAATGGATTTCAGAGAACATTCATCTTTGCTACCAATGACACAAATTGTGCCCCTTACCTGGAATTTGGACTCAATCAACTTATTTTATATCCACCTCAATTACCTTTCTAAACAAGGTACCTGTTACTGACATTTTCAAAATGGTCAGCTGGACAGCCACAGACACATTTAGTCAGTACTATGCAGTCACTCACAGCTCAGCATCAGATGCCTTCCTGGGATGTACTCTCCTATCTTCCTTAATAAATGTCACCGAGAAGCCCCAAGGTTCCATCTAGGGGTACTGCTCTACAGTTGTCTACACTGGAGCATCAATAGGGACACTTGTTGGTCCTCTCTTTAAGCATGATTAGATGGGGTGGCTTGGCAATCAGAGCTGGGCATTTGTAATATCTAAGAGCATATGTTTATCACTTCAGTCCTTGGGACACCTGCAGGAGGTCCAGCAGGCAATGCAAGATTTCCCCTCTGGAGGTTCTACACTCTTCTCTCAGAAGATGGATCAGATACTTCACAGTCTCAAAGATTCGAGGACCATGTTGAAATAATTGGAGATTTACACACCTTTACCCAAAAGAAAACAATTCTGGTCTGTCTCGTTAGAACTACTTGTTTTTCCCACAGAGGCAACCTGACCAGTCTAGAAAATGAGAGAAACATCAAAGGAGAAGATCACTTTATCCTTATTTTTCCCTCCTTTGGCAGGTTTTTAAAGACGGTTTGGGAAATTGCAAACCATTTGTTTGATTGGCTTGTCAAAGACAGAGTGCCAGATGAAGAAGTAACAGTTTCTTCTTCCCCTATTTTTTTTCCAGCATGTTTTCGACTTCCTGTAAGCTTTATCCCATATTACCACTGATTATGGCTCCTAGATACTGTGAAACAGGAATATCATACCCTGCTGTGTATTTCCACTCTCCCCATCCAGCCACTCTGCAGGGAACATCCTTGTGAAGGTGTTCTCCAAGAAATGTAGTACTTTCTCCATTTGGGATCTATAAGAGAGATTCCCTATCTTTAGCAAGGGAAGGGTTTGAATTCACACCACTTCTTGATTCCAAAGGCAAAAGGAGGTCTGAAACTCATCCTGAATTTGGAAAATTTGAACAAATGCATAAGGAAAATAAGGTTTTGAATGATAACCATAGCCTCTTTTCCTGGATCGTGGCAGCTGATAAGCTGCGCTTGACTTGAAAGATATATATTTTCATGTGGCAGCCCATTAAATCCACAGGAGATTTCAAAGATTTCTGATCAACTACATTCATTATCAGTTCACAGTTCTATTATATAGTCCACCTGTGGCCCTGTGGGTATTTACGAAATTAATCTCTTCATTCCAAAAGAGTGTAGGTATGCATGGGTTTCCTTACCTAGATGACTGGATGGTACGAGGTTGAGCCAAGCTCCAAGTAGACGTCAGTCTACCCAGGATCTGGTGCCTGTTTAGAGTTCCAGATCTACTGATCAAAAAGGATAAGTCACTCTTCTCCCAGTTCAGAAAATAGATTTTTGATTGGTGTGATCCTAGATTCTAAAGTAACCAAGCCATTCCTTCCTCAAGCCAGATTCTAGGTAATGTTAAATATTACCGTATATCTCAAAGATGTTTCACAGTTAAAATAAAACCAAACCAAAACAACAAAATACCATCTGCCTCAGATTTCTAGGGTGTATGCCTTCCCACACATATGTGGTTCCATATGCCAGACTTTGTCTCAGAAAATTGCTGAGCTGATTCAAGTCATTATGCTCCCCGGCTTATTACCCACTGGATATGTTCAGCTTATTACCCCACTGGATATGCTCGTTTGCATACTTCCAGGAATACTAGCATCATTGGACTGGTCGATGGAGCCAACCAACATGTGTATGGGAGTTTTTTGCCCATCTCTTACTCACATTGACTCTGTTGCTTCACTAGCTTGGAAAGCTCACCTAGGAAATCTGTGAATGCGGAGCATGTGGTTGCAACAAAATGTGGCTCTCTGTAGGAACAGGTGAGAGTTGAAGGATATTTATCTGGCCTGTCAGTTTTTAATTCCTCACATTTGAGTCCTCATGGACAATAACTCAATGATGTTCTATGTGAACAGTGTGTGGGACCAGATCAGATTGTTTCTGTTAAGAGGCAAATATCTTTGTGAGTCTTATATCACCACTACACTATACCTTTGAGCCTCTCACCCTTCTGGTGTTCAGAATAGCTTGGCAAATTATCCTGAGCATGTCATTCAGCAGGGATCATGAGAGATTTCTTAGTTCAGATATTGTGTGATTCACTTTTCTAATCTAGGGGGTCCCTCTTATAGACCTGTTTTTGCTACTTATCTCAGCAGAACATACCAGCCCTTTTGATTCCACAGTAGGGCAGAGTCAGGGAACTCTGATGGATGATTTTCTACTGTCCTGGAAAGAAAATCTGATGTATGTATGTCTCCTCATTCTGCTCCTTCCCTCATCATTGTTTGTGCTCAAGCAGGATCATGGTACTGATGTCACCACACCAGCACTGGTTCTCTAGTTTGCTGAGCCTCTTAGCCAGGGTTCCTACCCTCTGAAACCTGACCTGATCTCCCATGACCATGGTTTCCTTTATATTTCCACTGGCTGCTCTCCATCTGATGGCTTGGGTGCCCCATTGTTAATGCCTTAGTAGGCAGGGTGTTCAAGGATTGTGCCAAATGTTCTTCTGAATAGTTGAAAGCCAGCTACGAGATATGCTCAGCTGTTGAAGTGGAAGTGATTTTTCCATAGAATCAAAGCAGATGAGTGTTTTTACCAACCTAGACCTCTATCCAACATTTTGTGAATTGCTTGTTCTACCTGAAACAGCAATGTCTATTTATTAATTCTGTAAGAGTTCATTTGGTAACTACTTTTACTTTCCATCCATCAATTTGCAGGCTGCTCAGTATTTTTTTGACTGTGATGTCATTTCAATTCTTAGAGTCTGGGTGGGTTATATTCTCATGTTAAGGACTTTTTTGGGGGGACTTAAATCAGCTTCTCACAGTGTTGATGGATCTGCTCTTTGAACTGATGGCTACCTATTTTTGCTGCAATTCTTTGTGAAAGTAGCATTTATGATAGTTATTACCTTTGCAAAAATGGCATCAGAGTTAGGAACAGTGTTAGCTGACCCTCCTTATGCAGAGTTTTTGTTGTTGTTTTTTTTCAGTTTTTAAAATAAGAACAACATATAGTTATCTGCATCTGAAATTCCTAACTACAGTGGTATTGTAATTCTACCTCAATCAAGACAAATACTTACTAACATTTGCTAATCCTTCTCATAAAGGTGAAGAGAGGCTCCATACCTAAGATGTCAGAAGGATGTTGGCTTTTTGCTTGTGTAAAGCTAGGTCTTTTAGGTCATTTTCATCTCAGTTGTGGATAGGATGAAAGGCTTTCATTTTCAGTGCAGAAGTTTTTGTCTTGCTGTTGTATGTATTATGGCATTGCCGACTTCCCACTCTAGCTGGTGATGTAGCACACTCTACAGCAGTGGTTCCCAACCTTTTCTCTGCTGTGGCCCACCTTGAGGTCTTCAGCTATGCGGTGGCACACTGCTATTACAAACTCATGGATATTCAAATTAACTTATGAATATTCATGAGTCACAGCACCCTGTTTTGGGGCCACTGCCAGGGCTCTGGCTCGGGGGAACCTCCCAGCCAGGGCTGCATGGGGTCACCACCTGCGGCTTTGGCTTGCGGGAACCTCCCGGCCAGGGCTGCATGAGGTCTCCGCCTGCAGGTCCAGAGAACACACCAGCCAGTGCTGCTGCCTGTGGCAGCGGCTCTGGCTTAGGGGTTCTCACAGCACACCAGAGGACTTGCCATGGCGCACTGGTTGGGAATAACTGCTCTGCAGTATCTCATGCAGGTTGTACATCTTTTTGGGCTTTATCTGTAGCAGATATTTGTAGAGCTGTAACTTGGTGATTAGAGTATATGGCTTTATCTTGGGTTTCCAAAAATAAATGATAGCAGGTTTTGATGAGTGGATCTTTAGTTCTTGTTCAAGTAGATTCGAGCTGCTTGAAAGTCATCTGAAATGGAATGGATATGTACATTCACTCAAGGAATTAAAAGTAGTTACTAACCTGCCCTCTAGCTGCTGTTCTTCAAGATGTGTTGCACATGTCCATTCTACAACCCATCCTTCTTCCAGTCATATTGGAGTGTGTCTGGTAAGAAGGAACTGAGAGATGTGGATGTTGTCCATCCTTCGTCCACTGTGCAGCAGCATGGTGCAGCCTCCTGAGGGTGCCTGCGCTTTCTTGGGTATGGGAAAAATCTTCAACTGTGTTTCCTAAGGTGTGTACACTTGAAATGAAATGGGCTATTGAAAAATCTTGAAGAACAACATTTACAGAACAGGTTAGTAATGGTTTATTTCTTAAGTCAGTTTTTCCCTTTAGGACCTTATAGAATTCATTACTGCCACTGCAAATCGGTCACTGAACAATGTATTGCTGAAAATGCTGTGAAATTTAGATGGTCATGTTTTGAAATGTGTTGTAGCAAAATACATCTTTCCAGGCCTACTAACTTCGCTAATAACCTGTCACTTTTTCTGCTACCTTGTTTCTTATGCTGTCCATAGCCACTCTGTACCCAGCAGTTCATCTTACTGTTTTGTATTTTGATAGTATCCTTGCTATATAATCTTTGTTTGTTGTAGAAAAATCATTGTGCTTCTCTTGATTTAAAGAATTCTCACAAGTAGCTAAACTTAGAGTGGGCAGTGTGCCCATTAAATTTGTTAAAACTTTTTTCCCTTTGTAAAAAGTGTATTAATGTTTTGGGTTCCATGTTAACGTCTTATATGTTTTTATTTTAAGAATCTTTTACCATTAATTGTATTAGAATGGATCAAAAACTTGGTCATAAGGTGTAATGTTCAGATCAGTCAGGAATTTTGCTTTAAGTGAATTTCAAGTGAAATTATGTAACTTTAGTTTTTTTGAGCAAAGAGGAAATAGAAGCGTATTGTGATCTGTGGTCGAATTAAAATTTCATCAGTGAGTAGATTGATTTGATTATATTGCATGTTTTTAAATGTTAAGACTTATGAAATATATGGAAAAGTAGTTTTTTATAGATACATTGTAATACCTGCTCATTATTAGGTTTGAAACGTGCAGTGAGGCAATCTGAACTTCAGCTGTTACTCCAACAGGTGGCACATGCACTTCTCCTCTGGTGACATACAAGTATTGTGAGAACTATCATTTTCTTTTCTGTAGATGGTGACCAGAAACTTCCAGCTGCAAACGTCTTTTTTTCTGTATTCGTGCTGTTGTTGAATTGGCTCTTGATAGAAAATTAAAAAGATGTAGGTTTTATTTTTTGTTGAAAGAATGTTACTAGGTTTTTATTTGATTTACTGATTGACTATTTTTGCTTGGGTTTGTATATCCTTAAGGTGGGTTTTTTAATCCCCCCTTCCCCCTTTTTAAATTGAAGTATTGACCAAGATTTATCTGACCAAGTATAGATATGGTAAATAGTCAGAGACTGTGTGAGTATGTTCATAGTAGGCATTTTCAGTAGTTTTCCAAATAGTTGTTCAGTGCAAGTGTTTGGTGACAGTCCCACTGTGGACTGGACACATGATTTCCCATATATGTTATGGCTTGTGTCTTGGCAGGTTTGGGTGGGGAGGGAGAGTGTAATCTCCAAACACTCACTAACTTGTGTGCTGCACCAGTACAGTTTAAAATTTCATGTGGTAGCTCCATACTACTATATAATATGGATTCTAGATTGCAAGACTGAGGCTAGAAGCACTGTTTTGGAGAGGAGCAAAGACAGGTGTTCAGGAAGAGGTGACTGCTCTCTGTAGGTGCTAAATTTCTACTGAGAGTAGCTCCACTTGTAGAAAGTTTAAGAGCTGTAGAGCAGGAAAGACACTTGCTAAATGAGGTTCCTGGCTGAGGTAGAAGATCCAGATCATCTCTTGTAGGCCTCTCCTGTGTCCACCCCCCCCCCCATGTTCTTTGAGAAATTCGTTTATCACATACTCTCTTTTTATCTAGTGCTTTTAATTCAAAAGGATGTTCCTCTCCCCTCATGCTTTTTGCTTTAAAATTAAGAGTATGGACCCAGACAGCAGAAACCACCTGAACTTTACTTTCAGGGGAGGGGGAAAAAGACAAAACATCCCCCTCCCAAACAATCTGTTCGGAAGAAAGGTAGTAAGGTAGTTAGGTGGGCTGATGAGCTAGAAAATGGGAAGGACTGGCTATTTCTGTAAATTTAAACAGCGCGACCAGATTTATGTAACCTTGTAGTAAAAATGTAACTTTTTACAAGATTGAACACTGCTATACACAGGGTACTGTTTTAGTTTTAGAGATGTGTGAATGGTTTTAGACCTTTTTACGTGAGAAGTCCCATTCTGTCACATCATTTTAGGAAGAAGAGCTTTTAATTAATTCTTAAACCAGAGTAACACTTGTGCATTTAGTAGCAGGAACTCATTTTCCAGAGCTGAAGTTGGCAGCCTTCAAGGTCCAGTTTATAAATAGCATCTGTTTAAATAAGGTTCTGTTTCACCCCATTCCCAACAAATTTCTGATGGCACTGAAAAGATAGTTACAATTACTACAGATAGATATGGGGCAAACAAGCCTTGGTAATTCTGAGTCTTTCTCTCATTCAAATGTAGGTTTTGTGTAAAATGAGAGAGACAAATGTGATAGTGGTGAGGTATCACTTATATAAACTCCTTTCAATTAAATCTTATGTAGCAAAATTACACAACAGTGGAATAAAATGAAATTGAGAAAACTAAATGTTGTGATACTGAAATAAAATTCCTGCACAGGACTTCAGTCAGTCAGTAATGAACTAGTAAATAAATTGAACTTTTATTTTGATTTCTTTGATTATTTTAGGTTTTATTGAGCTTTTTTGAATTTTGTTGGAAATAAATGTCTAATGTGGAGTAAATAGGATTATATTTGCAATTTAATGTGAGGTGTTAAGAGCCATAAGTGCTAGGAGGAACTGTGCTGCAAAGGCATCATACCTTTTAAACAGATACTATTAAGATGTTTATGTAGGTTTTTTCCTAGTGCTGCAGATTTCCTGTATTTAATGATATTTATTGTTTTTAAACATGGTTAATCTTTTTGAATCATTGCACTTTACTGAATGATCTCATTTTGTTTTTTGTTTTATACATGCAGGTCTTATCCAACCAATCCCACGGAATAGCCAGTTTTTCCAGAGTTATTTTAATAACAACTTTGGAAATGAAGCAGACAGGCCATACAAGTGTTTTTACTGCCATCGAGCATATAAAAAGTCTTGCCATCTTAAACAACACATCAGGTAAAATGAACAAAAAAGAGAAAATAATTTAAGGGAACAGTTAAAATGAAAGAGTAATTTGTTGGAGGTGTTTGTATAAGACTTACTGCTAAGGCTTTATTATTTTGCTGTCCTTAGCTAATGAAACTATGGAATTAACTTTAAGAATAGTGGTGGTCTAGATTTGGTACCCTGTGCACTGTTATTAATGTCAGTAAGTTTGCTCTGGAGTATTAATGAAGAAGTTTTCCTATTAACTGTTAAGTACCAGATTTTTCTAAGCTACATACAAAAACCATGCAAACAGTTGCATGCATACTTACCACACAGATTGGATGAGTCTGTACTAACGGGGTCAGTTATGTGTTTAACTGTTGTAATTAGAGAAGGAAACTAGGCTTGTCATTGCATGCACATTTTTCTGTGCATACAGTTAGGCACTAAGTAGGTATCAGTGCACACTTCTTACTGGTCACTTGCTTAAAGTTCAATTCAAGAAATAATATCTGGCAAGCACACAGTGTGATTCCCATGGAAAAAGTTTGATCATGAAACAGAAGGCCGTAAGGTTAAATAGGCAGCCTTAATTCTGTCATTTCCGAGCTTTTGAATGCTTGGCTTTGTAACCTTATTGTTATTTGAAGATGGACTGTGTGTGTGTACTCACATACTTCATTTACAGATTTGGAACCCACCACACAGCCCTCTACCTTTTGAGCTAATTTACTAACTGAGAGCAGTGGTAGGTTGTCATTGTCCCTGTTGATAGCTCTTCTGGGGCAGGGGGCATACATTTTTCCAGTGAGTTGCACACACATTTGCTGACAGAAGAATGGTGAAATTCAGGAGCATTCATTTCCATTCTAGGCTTTGTCGGGCTCTGTGCTCAAGTTGTCACACTCGTCTGGCCTCCCGTCTGCTGCAAGCTCAATCCTCTCTGTGCCATCCATTCCACCTTATTCCTGCCCTGTTCTTGTCTCCTTAATTCCCGTTCCATTCTCTCGTACTTAGGGCTGATCTGCGTTACAGAGTTTTTTCAAAAAGAGCCAACTTTTGTCACCAGAAAAGTGGAGGTGTACGTGTTCAAATACTCCTCCCACTGACATAACTTCCTGGATATGCTGACATAAAAAAACCAACTCAGTGAGAGGTTTTAGGCTTATGTCAGCATAGATGGGGTGATACAGTGTCAGTACAGAGACTTGATAATTTCCAAAGGGGCAGCCATGTTAGTCTAGTTCAGCAGAACAAGCAAGGTGTCCTGTGGCACTTAAAGACTAACGGATTTATTTATCGCGTGAGCTTTCATGGGAGAAAATGGTGACCAGAGTTCGAAGCTTGACTCATAGCTCTTCTGCAGAAATGCAGTGGAGGAATGCCCTCTGGCAACTAGAAAGAAATTGCTGGCACCTCATTGGGAGCCGGTTTTGTGAAGCTCTGCATTGGGCTTCTCATTTAATTCCAGTCTCCTTGCCTAGCTGATCTCAACTTTCTTCCCTATCAGCTCTTCATCTGATCTCATTTTTTACTTTCATCCATTAGATCCCACTCCCTGCCCTTCTCTCAATCTACTCTTTTGCTTCCACTCATCTTTGTCTGGCTCTGCATTCTAATCTGGCAGCTATTGGACTCAGTCGGTGCATAGGGTGTGGGGTAGGGAAGCATAGAGCCCTGCAAATCCGCGGATATCCACAGATATCGCCTTATATCCGCATCCGTGGATGCAACACGGATATCCGTGGACCATTTCTTGCGGATGCAGATTGGATATGGATCCACATATTTTTATCTGCTCAGAGCTAGAGCCCTCCAAATATGTGTATATCCTCATCTGTGGGTACAACACGGATATCCGCGGAACATTTCTTGCAGATGCAGGTCGGATACGGATCCACTTATTTGTATCCACGCAGTGCTCTAGGGATGCACAGAAGAGAGAGTCTCCCTGCTTTCTTTCAGCCTGCAGCAGCCCAGAGCTGTGATTTGCAGGGAAAGTCCTGCTCAGCCCTGAGTTGGAACACATCAGTGTGGACAAAATCTTGAAGAAATGTAGCTGTAAGTCTCTACTAAGCATTTATGAACAGAATTTTTTTCAAAGACTTCTCTAAATTTGGGTGTATTTTCATGGGAACAACAAAAAGCATATCCCAGATACAAAGGCTACTCCTTGCTAAGTTTCAAGTCCATACTTCAAAGTGTGCTGGCATTAGAAGTCAAAAAAAGGTTACCAGCATTTTTTTCCTGGCTTTATTCTTAGAAATGGCTGAAATGGTTTAGAAGAAATTTTCCAGTAAGAGTAACAACAGTAATAACCAGCCTAAGGCAGGTGGTTGACATGCAGAATTTCAGTTGAAGTATTTTAAATTTGGCAAAATTATAAGCAGCTGAAAACAAATGTGTTTTACCAGCCCTGCGTATAATTATGTGCTTAAATGTAATTGTGATTTATATAACTTATATTTTCAGGTTTTGTTGAATAGAAACTTTAGCTACTCATTGGTTATGTTTTTTCTTACTTTGTTGTTAACAACATGGAGAAATTAATCCCAATTTATGCTTTCACTTTTTTCAAAAATCTTTTTTAAAAGATCACACACTGGTGAAAAGCCGTTTAAGTGTTCTCAGTGCGGAAGAGGTTTTGTCTCGGCTGGAGTGCTAAAAGCGCATATTAGAACTCATACTGGCTTAAAAGCTTTTAAGTGTCTTATCTGTAATGGAGCCTTCACTACCGGGGGTAGTCTCAGGCGACACATGGGGATCCATAATGATCTTCGACCATATATGTGTCCGTATTGTCAAAAAACATTCAAAACCTCATTAAACTGCAAAAAACACATGAAAACCCATAGGTAGGTATAATTTTTATTTTATTTTATTTACTCTTTCATTATTTTTTAGTTGCTCATACTTAAAGCTTCCTTGAACCTATCTTTGATTTAGGAGCTATGTTTTATTATCTGGGTTCTAAAGGAATTAAGAGTACTTTGAATCTAAAGTCCAGTTTGACTGGGATAATAAAGGAGGAAAAAGTCGTTGTTAGCGTCAGGCATAATGGGGTTTTGGTCTATAACTGGAGCTCATAGGCCTACTTCAGTACAAATAAATGATGATAAAACTGTCTTATAAAGAGCCAAAATAGTGTGGAGGTGTGTGCCTCGTGCTGGTAAAAGAGATCTCTCCTTTCATTCTCAGGTATGAGCTTGCGCAGCAGCTTCAGCAGCACCAGCAAGCTGCTTCAATAGATGATTCAACAGTAGATCAACAGAGCATTCATGTTTCTACTCAGATGCAAGTAGAGATTGAAAGTGATGAACTGCAGCAGCCAGAAGCTGTCACAACAGATCAGGAGGCTATTTTAGAACTAGGCCAGCAGCAGGTGGTCGCCACAGAAGAAGCAGGGCTGGGACAGCAATTGACTGACCAGCCTTTAGAACAAGATGAAGGTAAATATTCAAAATGTTAAAAACTACATGGAAGGAAAGCTTGGTTTTAGAGGAAGTTCTTAAATTAGTTTGTCTTGAAAACTTCTATGCATTTGATTTTAATACATCTGAAATAATGGTTTAAAAACATACATTGTCTATAGACTTAAAATTTAAGCAAATTATTTTGCTTACCTTTCACAATTGTGTAAATGATATTGGTAGGTATAAAATATTTTATATCAACCGTTGCCCATTTCTCTTTGGCAAACAAATATAAACAGTATATCACAAAATACACAATATAATACTTTATACAAACAATTTCTTTCTACATCACCATCTTTTCAAGTTGTTATCAGAGCACATTTGAACAATGGGTGGAAGGAATACAAAATATTTCTTAGCTGTCACTCCCAGTATCAAAAAGTTAGGCAGATTTGATTAAATGAGATTTTATTTTTATGGTTTGTTTGTTTGTTTGTTTGTTTGTTTGTTTGTTTGTTTGTTTGTT
>ML682005.1:37730640-37920288 GCA_007922195.1 Podocnemis expansa
GTTTGTTTGTTTGTTTGTTTGTTTGTTTGTTTGTTTGTTTGTTTGTTTGTTTGTTTGCAGTTGAGCAATAGGGCTGGTCACTTCAAACAAACAAACAAAAAGACTTCAAGATTTAAGTCTGCAGGACTGCCCCCAACAGATCATTTTAAAATTAAAAAGAAAAAAATTAAAAAGCCTGAATAATGATCCATTAAATAGATTTATTTGTGAATAATTGTATATCTTCCTAATTTATGACTTTTTTCCTTGAATTTGTGGTTCTGATTTCAGATAGGTTTGTGACATCCCAGCATGCTTTACAAGAGAACATCAATCAGTTTGAGCAGCAGACTCTAACACAGCAGTCATTTGATCAACAGACATTATCACAAGGTTAGTTATAGATGCAGACTTTTAAAGTGACAGTCCTTAGTGTAAAAAGACCCTTAATTGTTAGAAATACTAAGAGCCTCAGTTCTGTTCATATAGAATTTGGGTAACCATGTGTTTAGCTGTCCAGTTCATGCATGCACAAAAAGGAGACCTACTGGAAACCTGATGTTTACTTTGAAAATAGACATTGTAATCGCGGGGGGGGACGACAAAAAAAGTTTTTGCTTTATTTAAACTTTATTTACCTTATCTTTTTAAAGTGATTTCTATCTAGTGGTTACAGCATGAGATTTGTAGTCAGGCATTTTGTAGCCTGTACATACTTTGTGTAACCATGAGTAATCTTCGTAACATTTTCTTTCTCAACTGTACATTATGTTAATGTAAGACATTAATGCTTGCCTACCTGGTATAAAGGTGTTGAGGCTTGATTAATAACTGTAAAGAACTTTGAGATTATTGATGAAAAAGCACCAGGTGCTATAAATCCACAGCATTACAGTTAATCAAATTTAGCATACTAACATAGCAGCCCCTTTAAAAATTGAAAAACTATAGGCAAAATATAAAAGTCTCCTATCAATTTGTTGTTTATATATACTTCGGATAAAATTTTGGGAGATAATATTAAAGTTTGGCATTTGGTATAATCTGGTGGTATTAAAGTAAAGTGGGGGAAAGAGAATAATATTGAGAACTGGTTGCTTCTCTGAACTATTCATTTTTAGATGCCTTAACACTGGAGCCTTTTGACTGTTTTTAAGAATGAATGAATAAATAAATAAAGGGAGCATAAGTATTTTTGATGTTGTCTAGATTCCTCTTAAACATTAAACATTAAACTTTTAATTTTTTGAAAGACGTTTTTGTTTAGGAATGATCATGTCTTTAAATGAGCACCAAAAGTTTAAGGCTGTCTTACAAAATCTATATAAGGACAGTTCTGTTTTTATATGAGGCCCATCAAAATGAGCCTCATTTCTTACGGGTTTCATCAAGTCCAGAGTGGAGGGATGTGTTGGGGAAATATAAACATATGCCTGGAGGGGACTAAGGGTGGGTAGTGGATGATGGAGTTCATTACAGGAAGGCTATTATCCACATAGGAAAATTCAAAAACTTTTTACTAGAGATCGAATATTCAGGGTACCAAAGTTTTTAAATTTTGATGCTGATAAACTCCCCACACCGTCTTGGTTCCTCATGCCCTTTCTTCAATAGTTTTTACGCCACACCCAGGCCCCCATACTTCTGTCTCCTTGCATGCATCTTTTCTTTCTACCTCTAAAGCATGCCATATTCCAACTCCTCACTTTAGTCCCTTTTCTATACCTCTCTCTTGTCTCCTTTTGTCCTAGCATTCCATGACTTATCTCTTGTGTACCCCTGCGTCCCTTTCCACTTAAAATAGATGTATGCTCTACTTGTCATGCTCATCTCCCTCGTCCACATCCCATATTCTTCAGTGGTTTTTATTCAGAGACTAGAGAGCACTATTTCATGCTATTGCTCCCTCCAGGTTTTCCAGTACTCCCCCCACACTGTATTCCACGCTAGACTTCTGCTCTGACACACTTCCACCTGGTTTCTTGTGTCCTATTTCTGTCTCAGGCATGGAAGTCATGCAAGAGCAAGTCCATAGTCATTAACTGATCATTTGAAAACTTATTGTTGTTTACCAAACTTCTCAGAAAAATGTGAGATATAGAATGTGGTATACAAAACTTAAGATGATCTGTTTCTTATTACGACTGTGGTATTGTTTTAAAATTTGGATTTACAGGCACTTAGTTTCAACCTTTACTACTACTACTATTGATACTCCGTAGTTATAACTAAATAATTTGAATTGTTATTTTTCATTTCCTCAGTTTTTAATTTGATTCCTTGTCTAGTTAAATATCACCCTTTATAAAGATATAACTGCCTCTACACAATTTGATATTTTATTTTGTGTTGCTGATTCTGAATAGTTTGTTATAATGAATTTTGTATAAGGTTTGAGTGAAGGCATTAATATCTCTAGATTTATTAAACAAGCCTGATCTAGATCCATTAAAGTCCATTGTAATTTTATGATTGGTCACCCGGTCTGAGGTCTTTCCAAATGAGTAAAAATAAATAAATAAATAAATACAGAAAAACTGATTTCTTCCCCATTGTTAATTTTCTGGTTTGATGGTCCAATTCTTTGAATCATAGTAATATTAATTTCTAACACAGAAATTTATTCTGCTCAACATGTTTTACAAAACATGATAAACATGTCATTTGTAAAAGACTTTTCCTGTTCTACTTGGAATCTTGTCCACAGATTCCCAACTCTTTGGAGTTTCCTTGAAGATTCTGGAGCCCTTCAGATTTTTTGAATTTCAGGTAGGTAAGCCAATACGCGGATGCATGCGTTAAATTGGTCGACCCTCTCCCTATGTCTGCATCAGTGCTTCATGCTCCTCAGTTCCTTTTCCTGACAGTTAGATAGGACATGAGTCCCAGACATTGTCTTCCCTCCCACATTGGTATTTATGGACTTTACTTCTTATTAAATATATTGGCTAAATGTATAATTTATTATGAAACAATGTTATAGTGGTCTGGAATTTTCATTGTTATTACTTCACTTCAAATAAACAAGCTTGGTTGATTGTCAGGCATACACAGGTCTCTACAGACCTATCAGGGTCATAGATGACATTTTTCTTGTAAGGGTAACAGCCTTTTATACAATGCCAGTTTTGTTCAGATAGACTTTCTTCCTTTTACTGTTCAGACTTTTAAAGAGTTTTGATCTGCTTCCCTGAGGGCATTATTGGACAGCACCATAATCCCTTGTTCACTTGAGCAGGTTTTGATGAGATCAAGAACTAGGCAACACTGAGCATTTCTTGATAGCTTCTACATGGGAATGCTCCATGCCTCTTCATCTGAAGACACCTTTGTAGAGTCAGAGGCAAAACTTTTCCAGAAAATTGTTTTGGTAGTTATGACTCTCCAGTTGTTGAACATCAGCTGTTTTAAAGCATTCTAGCTAAGAGATCATTTCACCATTTTCTCCTTTGATACCTTAGTTTAAGTGCACTTGGATGCAATGGCTATAGATAGTATTGGTGATGTGGTGGACTGGGTTTGAGGCTGGATGACCCCGAATACTATGTTTTATAACACAGATGCACATGCCTTTAACACCGGGCTTCTCTGTCTTGTCTTTGCGGTCATTCTGCTGATTAACATGTTGAGATCATTGTTTATGTTCTCTTTTCTGGCACTTGTGGCTCTTGCAGAGATGGTTCAACAGCTGAAGGTTCTGATTCTGCTGACACTGTCTGCCTGGGTGGTCAGCTGAGATAGTTCCAATAGATTTAGGTAGGAAGCAGACATGCAGACTTATTTAGTTGGCTTTGTATTGTTTCCACAGAAATCCAAATGTGCATGTGCATTCTTTGGAACCACTGCCATTCAAAGGATTTGTTAGTTTTGTTAATGAAGTTTCCAGATCATGGCTGAAAACTCAAGTGCAATATTTTCCATCAACAGACTATAGTTTGTTTGTGATCCTTGTGAGCAAGATTTCTTTTTTCTGATACTGAGCTGATCTCTTGGGTGTGTCTTTGGTAATTTCATGTGGAAGTGAAAGAAAATTTGTTGCATGATGTTCTCAGGCTAAGAAAGAGCAAACTTCACCAGTTGATCCTCATGCTGTAAGGAATGTAGCATGTCATCCAGGACTAAGAGAGACTTGAGACCTCTGCATAAGTTGAGAAGTTTTTCTCTTTCACCAAAAGAAAGTGGTCCAGTAAAAGTAATCTACCTCACACATCTTGTCTGTCTGATATCTTGAAAGTAACAGGGACAGCATCCTGGGAGCAACAGTCCTTGCAAACAGGCACTCACCAGTAATAGGCCCCTGCCACTTTGTATAGTTCCAGATATCTCCTATTCCATGTCAGATAAAGGAAGATAAATAGCGTCTTCAGCAGAGGTATATGGTGTTGTGATTAGAATAAGGATTTAGAGTCTGGCAGATCTGTTTTTTTTCTGGCTCTGCCGTAGACTTCGTGGATAGCCTTGGTCGATAAAACACATAACTGCTTTATAGAAGTAGATACCTTCACTATCCTCAAAACAGTAAAGTTGCCGTATTGAATTCCCAGGTTCATTTAAAATCTAATTTGAGGACTTAAGCGGGCTAATGTGAGTCTCTCATACTCCTTGTTATGCTTTCAGTTTTTACTGAATCTAGAACTGTTTTCACAAGGAAAGTCTAATTATTCAGGTACCAGACAACAAACTCCAACTCCAGCTGAACAAGAACTCTTCCATCTGAGCACTTTGAAAGTTTGTGGTTGTTTCACGATTCCTTGGAAAACTTTCAGGCTGTCCATAGTCCTTATGCTGCAGAACAGTGAAATGAAAGCAGTAATGTTTTGTTGTGGTGATATTATTTTTCTTCTCTAGAGAAAAAGATATGCATTACTTCATCTTGACTTGATTGAATTTCTAGGTGCTCTCTTTTGATACTTAGCTGATTCTTGGGGATGGGGGAAGGGAATGTGCAAGTCTTCCAAAAGGTCATAATTTTTTCTTTTGAATTTTTTTCCAAAGGAGGCCTGAATATGTTCTTATTGAAGCATTTGCTTTTCTGTAAAATGTAAATTTGGTACCAAACAATCTTGGTTATTACTTCAGATCCCCATGGGACTGTTTTTCAGGTACCTTTTTAGTCTGTTGTCTCAGCCAGGAGAATAAATGAGCTACTGCCTCTGTTAAGCAAGCAGACTATCTATCAGAAAAAGGAGGATTATGATTCTGAAATTGAGTCCTTATTATTTTGTTTTCTTGTATTTTTGGAGGTTCATCTGAATTTCACTTCACTGAATCTTATTTTCTTCCAATCTTAATAGGTCTAGGAAAGTAGTAATTACATAAGCTGCACTGGGGGACTCAGTACTTAGTAATTGAAGTAGAGCCAGTTTCAGGTTTTACCTACAGTTATTTGTGATTTTACAGTAATAATAAATAATAACTGTTGCCAAGTTCCAAAGGGGCAGCTGTGTTAGTCTAGTTCAGTAAAACAAACAAGGAGTCTTGTGGCACTTAGTCTTTTTGTGCCACAGGAGTCCTTGTTTGTTTTAATAATAATTGTATTTCTGTATTTTGAGATCTACCATTAGAGTGACTGGAAGGAAACTTCTTTCACTTGACATATCCCAGTGAATGACTCTTAACTAATTTGCAGACATTTTGTAAGCATTCTTGTTTATGCTTGGCTATTGTAGTCATTTGGAATGCTTGTTCAGTTCTCCATTATTTTCATAATCTTCATCTGTTGTCATTTATAGAAAAAATAGAATTTAGTGCCCTTTGCTGTTCCTTTAATAATGCATTATTGTGGCCTGATTCTTTTCCACCAAGGTTTTAACTTGTTTTTTATACAGTATTAGAAATATCAGATCCTGTCTTCTTTTTTCTCCTTTGTTGTTGTTGTTAAAGGGTTATGTTTTGTGTTTGATGACAGAACAGACTAAAATCTGAGCTATGCTCTTCTGGCTCAACTACTCTTTTGTAATGGCACTCTCCTATTTGTTCCTTCAGTAAAGAGGAAGGTGGTTGTATGATACTTCCAAATAAAAAACATCTCCCCCCGCCATCACTGAGGACATCTTTATAGATCAGTAATTTATATAAGGAGAAATTTTATTTTTACTTTGCAATTTGCTTCTAAAAGTCACTACCTTATTATAATATAAAGAGTGGGAATATGTGGAGGAGATCCAAAGTAGGAGAAAATGGGGTTACTTTATCAGAAACTGGAGTTCTCCTATTGGGTCATCTCCTCCACTCACCCGCCATACTCCCCTCTGAGCTTTGCATCCTTGTGATTTGGCTTCCACTGTCAGTAAGGGAGCATGGTATCAACATGGATAAAGGGAGCTGGGTCAACCTGTTTGACACATGCATGCTTACATACAAGAAATTCAAAATTTCAATGGCTCTGAGGTAATTGAGGCATCTTGAAGAAACTTCAAACTGTTGTTCTGTGGAGGAGATTGCCTAATAAAATTCCAGCTAATGGTAAGTAACCCTATTGTTGTGAATATTTAGTATATCCCCAGAATGCTTGTGCATTTTGCTGTATACTTGCTGGCAAAGAGTGTAGCATTGTTGTTTCCTGATGTACACTACTTTTTTGAAGTTATTTTTTAAAAAGTGCACCATTTACTTCTTCTGTCTAGATTTTGTACATTTTCTATTATTCTAGGCTTTTGACTTTCCTAAATTTGTCAGGTTTTACAGTGAACGAGAGCTACAATCAACAGAATCAATTTTCAGCTGTACAGCAGCTACAGGATTCAAGCACACTTGAATCTCAGGCACTTTCAACAAGTTACCATCAACCAAATCTACTTCAAGTCCCTAACACAGAGACTATTAATGTAGTAAGTATTTATGAGATGTAGAATACATTATTGTTTTTTTTTTTTTTTAATGATGCTGATGTTGTGGAGCCATTATCTTCTTCACAGGGATATTCAGGTAAAACTCAGAAAATGAGTGAAAGTTCAGGAAGACCTTTCTTGCTTAGTCATTTTTCTGTAAGACCCAATAAAAGGAAAATGAACTGGGAAAAAAAGCAGAAGAGGCCAAATAATTTTCCCTACCCATATGTTTAAGAATATAAAAATGCCTAACCTTATATTACATTTTCTGTCAGTTTGCTTTTTATAAAAATCTAAGAATCTATAGCTATGAATACACTTAATGTCAGTCATTGAAAGACCCTTACATAGGCAGATTTGAAATGACTTCCTAGTTTAAGGAACAACTTTTATGGTTAGACTTCTGAATGTTTCACAGGCTCTTTTTCTGAGTTGATAGTGGCATACTTTTCCATTATATAGTTGTAGCATAGCCTGACTACATCTAACTTGAATATATGCTGTATTTATTGTGAGACTGTTTTCCGGATAGCTGTGCTATAAAACTGCATAATATACAACCTTATCATACCCTCCTATGTTGAATGGTGGCTGGGGATCAGACTGAGAAACTTTTTAAGGTTAGAGTCATGAATTTTAAAATCAAGAAGAAACCATTGTGATCATCTAGTCTAACCTCCTGGAGAAGGAGAGGAGACTCAGAGCTTGACTTGTTTAACCTAACCAATAGAAAGCTGAGGAGAGAGATGACTGCCCTTTATAAATACATCAGAGGGATAAATACCAGTGAGGCAGAGGAATTATTTATTTTCAAGTACCATGTGGACACAAGAACAAATGGATGTAAATTGGCCATCAAGAAGTCGAGACTTGAAATTAGGCATAGGTTTCTAACCATCAGTGGAGTGAAGTTCTGGAGCAGTCTTCCAAGGTGTGCAGTGGGGGAAAATAACCTAGCTTGGTTGGTAAGTTGATGGGGAGAATGGTATGTTGGGGCAGCTTAATATGGCAATTAGCTGACCTTTGACTACTATCAGTAAATATGGATGAGATTCTGTGGCCTGCATTGTGCAGGAGATCAGACTAAATGATCATGATGATACCTTCTGATCTTAAAGTCTATGAGTCTCCTGCACATTTCAGGTCACAGAACTTCACCCACCCACTACTATAGTAGATCTCTAATCACAGGGTCAGTTACTGAAGTCCTCAAATAATGGCTTAATGACTTCAAGTTACAGAGAATCCACCATTTACTATAAATTAAACCTGCAGGTGACCAATTCTCCATGCTGTAGAGGAAGGTGAAAATCCCCCAGTTTACCTTAAAAAAGTGAGTTTTAGTGTCTCCAAAGGAGATAGGAGTGTATTTTTTGTCTTTTGGTATTGGGGTTTCCTTTCCCTTGACATACCAGCCTCATTGTGAAGGTGTGCAGTTGTTGGTCCTGTGAAAGGAGTGCATTTATTGAAAGCCAGTAAAAGACTGATGCACTAAGTTCCACCTGGCTGTCAGATGAGTGGTGGGGAGGATACTATGTAGTGCAAAGGTCTCAAACTTAAATCACCATGAGGGCCGCATGAGGATTAGTACAATAGCCTGAGGGCTGCACCACTGAAGCCTTTCCATACGATGATATTGAAAATATCAGTAAAGGTTGTGTCACCGCGGGCCACAGGAAATAGCTTTAGGGGCCGCATGCGGCCCATGGGCTGCGTGTTTGAGACCCCCTGATGTAGTGATTGCTCTTTGAATTTGTCTTTTACAAATCTCAAATAGTAGGATGTGACTGTGACTGTAGACTTGACATACCAGGACTTCTTAGTGAGAGGAGAGAGATGTACTCCCCTGGTTCTGTTTATCCTGTTTTGTAAGCTCCAGTAGTCTTTTGTCTGCACTTTCACTACCCTCTTGGCTTCACAGTAGAGGAGTGTTGGTCTGTTAATGTTAAAATCCAGTCTGATTTTCTTATCATAAATTTATAAATACACAAAGTCTCTTATACCATTTCTGATGAAGAGTTGAGAAATACACTTATCCTTAATTTATCATACAGGCTTCTGTGCCTTGACTTTAGCATTGCTGGTTTTAAGATTTATCTTGCATCTCTATTTGATTTCTAGACTACTCGCCTCATACAAGATCAATCACAGGAACTTGAACTGCAAGCCCAGCGCCCCCAGTTTCTTGAGGACAGTGAAGATCAAAGCAGACGTTCATACAGGTCTGTTGTATTTCTTTTTAGCCTTTGTCACTTGACTTGCTTATATTCTTATATTACTGTCATTTATACATAGTCAGGACCAATACCAGTAAGTGCTCTGTGATCCAACAGTGCAACCTAAAAGTCAGTCTGCAACTTTATAGAAAGTCAATGTAAAAAAATACTTTGTGAAGGCGTTCTGATCATTTTGTGGTTCATTCTGAAGGAGAATTCCTACTGAGAGCTGTTGCAAATAGACTGCAGTTAAACTATCATGCTGGTTGTGAGAGCATACATTCTTTGAGTATTTTCCCATACATATGTGTGTAAATATATGTATTTCACTCCTGTTGTGCATGTGCCATCTGCACTTGATATCTGAGAGTTCTTCGAATGCTGGTACATATGTGATTGTGCATGCATGCTATGTGTTGGAACCAGAACTGTTTAAAATAGTCTCCATTGATCCACACTTGATGCATGTCCCTCGTGGTGTGTCCAGTGTGGCTGTTTGGGTTGATGAGCCTTCAGTTCTGACTTACTGCTACATGGCCACCTCACCTCTTTGAATATGATCTGCATAGCTAAGAACAAAAGAGACAGTTTTGTTCTTCTTCATCATAGTTAAAACATAATTTTGTATTCATTTTTTTTTTAAGGTTAAATTTAGAGTTAATTAAGACAGTCAATGACTGCCACTGGAAAACATCCAAGCTATCCCATCTTCTGTGGGGGACTATGCTCCTGCAGATTGGGCATAAGAGCTCTGCTTCTTGCCTGCAGTTCTTCATCATCAGTGATAAGCCCCAGTGCTGCCCTGATTGCCTGGATGAGGCTCATGTTGTGGCGTGGTGCTACATCTGTCGCTCTTTTCTGTCAATTAGCTAGCGAACTTAGACTCTGGAAACACCTTATGGAGGAGGCAGTGTGTCTGCATGTTCACATGCAAGTGGCACTGATAGGCTCACCAGAACACCTGCCGGCTTCAGTGGTGCATATGTACCCCACAGGTGTAGTGCTGATGGCAGCAAGTTAAACCCCTGAGGTTCATAAGAAGCATATCCAGGGACACAAAGGTGGATCCTTGGTAAGCTGCTACCCCAAACACAAAGTTACCTCCCTGAGCCAAGCTGGGTAAGAAATTGCGCAGTGATGCAGAGGCACCCACTGTGAAGAATTTTAAGGTCAAGTGGGAAATGAAACACTTGGTAGGAGTGTAACCCATGACCACCACCAGAACTGGTAAACTGCCACCTCCTTGAACACCATCAACTCCACTAAGCCAGACAAATTTTCTCCACCCAGAATTGAGCGCTCCCATGCTAACTTGGGTGGATTATTGCCCCTGACTCTTATGGACATACTGTTTCTTTGGATAGCTCCTTCCCTCTACATTAAGTATTTGGCAATGTCTAGATTATCCTTAACCTTCTACTCCCTCTGTGCTTAGCAGTCCCAATTCTTTCTTTTGCTGCCTATTTATATAGCTGTAGAACCTTTTGCTCTTGGCTTGAATTCCCTCGCAAGGTCCAACTCTACTTACCTTTTGGCCTTTCTCACTTTATTTCTTCATGTTCTAACTTACAAGGAGCAGCTTTCCTTGTGGATCCATGCCATTTTCCACTCCTTGCATGCTTTCTCTTAATCACCTGTCTTAGATGCTTACTTATTCAGCTTGCTTTACAACAGAGGTGGCCAAACTTACAGAACTCAAGAGCCGCACAAGTCGATTATTAAACCTTTGAGAGCCGCACTGAGGCATATAACCACATTTTTACGTACTCCAAAATTACTAAGCTTAAAATTCATTGCGCACTTTAATTTTATTGTAAAAATAGGGCAAATATTGATCCACTAATGTCAGATTCTAATAATTATTTAAGATTACCATGAAACTAGGCCTATACAGTAAAAATTTAGCTATTGCTAGATGTAGAACACTACAGGCTTGTGGCAAGTTTTTTGGGTTTTTTTTGTTTTGTTTTGTTTTTTTTAAATCTGGGCAGTAACGTGTCAGTGCAGCAGGTAAAAGCTCTCTGAGATGCTGATCTCTAAGTATTGCACAATGTTTTGAATTTCATTGTGGAATATGATGCTTCACAGCAGTAAGTTGTGCCAAAAATTGAAAGTAATCTATGTTCAGTTTTATACTTTTCTCCTTTGTATTTTCATTTCTTAGTATTCCACATCATGTTTAGGACTTGTAAAAGCCAGTTTTCAGTAGTGGTGGTCTATCCTAAGTCTAAATCATTCTGCATGCTGAAAATGAACCATGATCCATAATAAGTACCTGTAACATTCTTTAAATTAATGGAGGTTTTTTTTAATAATCTTTTGACAGTAGTCGGTGCTTTTGGATGTAACACTTGTGTCAATTTTCAGTCATTTCTGATGATTCTTATTTAATTCTCAAAATAGAAATACAAGAGAAATAATTGTGCATTATATTACAATATCTGGAATTGCCAGGTGATTTTTAAAAAAGAAAATTAATTTACAATTGCTTTTCAGGTTTAAATTGCTAATTATCATCACTTATCTGTAGTTCATTATAGACTTGTTCTTGATCAATTTCTGTTGCCAGTTTTAAAAATATTTACCCAGAAAACAATATCAAAAAAGAAAAGTATTTAAAAAGTCATGCACTGATGTAATTAAAGACTGTATCTTAATGCACACAGACAAGGAGGATAGAATTAATATTGTGTAGGTAAACTGTAAAATCTGGTAGTTACTTGCTCCCGAGTGCCTGACTTTCCACCTAACTGGTGGCTCTGACAATGCTGCCCCTCCCCTCTCCGCTCTGACCGTGGTGCTTTTTTCTACCACTGAGGCTCACAATGCTGCCCCTGCTGCCTTTTCCCTGCGGGCTCTCACAGGGCTGCCCCTCCCCCAGCTCTCACCACACTGCTTTTTCCTGCAGCTCTTACAACGCTGCTCCTCCGCTGCCGGCTCTCACCATGCCACCGCCTCTCTGCTGTCCCCGACCACTGCAGATTTCTTGCCCCTGCCTCCTGCCATGCCACCTTTCCCTCCTGCGCTCTCCTGGGAGCCACAATTTTTCTTTGAAGAGCCGCATGCATCTCGCGAGCTGCAGTCTGGCCATGTCTGCTTTACAACTTGCCTATGAATTTTTTCCACATCCTTGGGATGCGAGCTTCAGATAGTTCCTGTGTCTTTTGGATTGAAGTGATTCCAAGCCTCATCCTCCTTTAGATCTGAGAGTTTTTCATTCCAATACATTCTTCCATCTAATTCCCTTAATTTTTTCAAGTTATCCCTTTCGAAGTCAAAGATCCTAATCATAGATCTGTTTTTGTTTATTCTTCCATTTGGTCTTAACTGAAGTATCTTGTGGTCGCTGAGACCAAGGTCGTCCCCTGTGACGTGTGCTTCGATAAGATCTTCACTGCTCATGAATATTAAATCTGAGATGGTATCCCGTCTTGTTGGTTTAGTAGCTATTAGGTGAAAGAATTAACTTGCTTTCACATCCACGAAAATCTGACCCTATTATTATTACTTGCACATGCCCTCCAGATTATAACTGGAAAGTAAGTCTCCCATAATCACATAGTTTATAGTAGTATTTACTTAATTAAAAGCCTTGAAAGAGGTCTCTATCCATGTCTAGATTAGATCCCAGTGGTATGTAGCACATCCCAAGCACTCCAAGGAATCTATAGTAATATTCTTCTCCTGAATGGATATGAAACTTATTAGAAAGATATGTCAACAGGTCAATAAACTAACTTATTCTAGTCTAACATTAATTTAAAGAGTATAGTAAAAGCAATTAAGGGAAATGTATCAAGATGTAGACACTACGTACTCTTTCTGACAGCCATGAGTTGAGAAGGAGGAGAGCTGATTGCCCATGCTGTTCTTTATGTCATCAAAACATACCTTGAAGATACTCAGGGAGCGTGTGTGGTCCTCGCTGATGCTGGTAGCCAAAAGTTTCTGATCATGACTACATGGGTGTATTCACACCAAGAGTTAAAATATATTTATTTTATGTAGATTAAAAAAACTGGGAAGCTTAATTGTTTTGATTACAGGGTTAGAAATAAGTCCATTTTGTTTTTCATGAAACTTCCAATGATTATTTTAAATAATTGGAATGTTTATTAAAACAATGTATGAAATAAATAGAAGATGTTTTTGCTGACCAAAAATATGTTTTCAGCATACACAAATGTTAGGAATGTAATGGATTTGTTTTTTATCAAAATTTTATTCAGAACTGATATACTGAAGTAAATTTCATAAAAGATCTTTTCAGTGTGTTGGATGATTTTTGTGTGTGAAAAATCCCGTTTCCAAAAGAGACAATTTTTTGTCAAAAATTATTAAACAGAGATATGAATACTCCCTGTGTGACTTCACAAATTCTGGAAAACTTTGAGGATATGTGATTTAAAAGGCATACATTCAAGAACACGAGTGTGGTTACACTACCATTTTTTGCTTATTTAAAGAAAATTACTTGTATCGATGGAGTTTAAATAAAAGGCAACAACAACTGTCCATTTAGCACAACCTGAAAATTACCATTTCTGTGTTTAAATAGATGTGAATATTGCAACAAGGGTTTTAAGAAATCTAGCCATTTGAAACAGCATGTGCGATCACACACTGGTGAGAAGCCTTATAAATGCCAGCTATGTGGCCGTGGATTTGTTTCGTCAGGAGTTCTTAAATCACATGAGAAGACTCATACAGGTAAGAGTACCTTTTTAAATATTGTATTTATTGACAGTCGACACACACTCCTCACTGATCAAACTGTGTGTTTGTTTAAAAGACTGCAGTTTTGGAAGTTGCTGTTGTCTCTTAATGTTTTCTGTATGAAAGTGAATCAGACAAGTAAAATACCATTTGTTTTTTAAACTTTAAGGAGTTAAAGCATTCAGCTGTAGCATTTGCAATACAGCTTTCACTACCAATGGCAGCCTTACCAGGCATATGGCAACTCACATGAGCATGAAGCCTTACAAGTGTCCATTCTGTGAAGAAAGCTTCCGAACAACTGTTCACTGCAAAAAGCACATGAAAAAACACCAGACAGTCTCCTCTGCAGTAGCAGCTGCTGGAGAGGCAGGAGGAGGAGGAGGAGGTGAACAACTTCATTTATTATTATTCTTATTATTCTTTTTATTTATTTATTTATTTATTTATTTATTTTTCTTTTTTTTACTGTGACCAACCTTGTCTGTGAGGCAAAAATGATTATCAACAAATTTTATTTGTGATAATGAGTGCTATAATTTATATCCTCTTATTACAAGAGACAAGATTATGCTCAAGAAGCCAGTAAAACTGCTCCTTTATCTGAATTTGTGTAGGAAATGGAACATGCATATGAACAGCAGACCAACCAAGGAGTTCTGTGGCACTTCTAAAGACTAACAAATCTGTTTATTACACAAACTTCTGTGGAAGAAAATCCCTCTTCATCAAATACTTTGAATCCCACTTTCATTGAACACTGACAAAATGGGATTTTCTCCCACAAAAATTCATGCAATAAATTAATTTGTTAGTCTTTAAAAGTGCCACAGGACTCCTTGTTTTGCTGAATTAGACTACCCCTTTGGAACTTATGAACAGGTTTGACATATTCAACCCAACAATGCACATTGTGGTTACCAATCCATCTATAATTGGTACTCCATCCTCGGGTATTTTGTATCTTTTGCATCCTACAGTAATTTATCAGAAATTGTTTCATGAAGAAGATATCAAGGGACTTGTCAGAATGTTTTTTGTATTTCTATATTGGCTAAGGTTTTCCTTTCACGTCCTGTCAACCTGTTATTTTTCTGGCTACAGTCTCTAGTCAAAAAAGTCATCTTTGTTCATATCATAAGGAATGAAACATAAAGCTTGATTTTTATTGGAAATGTGCTATGAATTCAAGATCTCAAATAGTGGATTTCTTTGCAGTAGCCTTCCAAGGAGATCTGTGGGGGCAAAAAAACATAAATTCCTTCAAAATTTATGGAGGGGGCTGTATGATGGGATGATCTAGTTTGGCAGTTGACTGAGTTTTGACTACTGGTAGTGGATATGCCAGAGGCCTGAGAAGGAAGGTTGGATGGGGTGGGTTCTGAGTTACTACAGAGAATTCTTTCTTGGGTGACTGGCTGGTAAGACTTGCCCATGTGCTTGGGGTTTAACTGATCGCCATATTTTGGGTTGAGAGGGGGTTTTCGCCCAGGGTGCATTGGCTAGCTGTCTGGGGGTTTTTCACCTTTCACCTTTTCACTTTTGTACTTGCTGGTGGAGTGTCTGTGTCTTAAAGCATTTAAGACATGATTTGAAGACTTTAAGAACACAGTCATAAGTTAAAGGCTTATTACAGGAATGGGTAGGTGAGGTTTTGTGGCCTGTATTGTGCAGGAGGTCCGACTAGATCAGGGGTGGCCAAACTTGTGGAACTCAAGAGCCACACAAGTTGACTGTTAAACCTTCAAGAGCCACACTGAGGCATATAGCCATATAGTATTTATTTTTTTCTTTGTATTTTCATTTCTTATTATGCAGTGTCATGTTTAGAAGGACTTGTAAAACATGATTTAATGAGTAAACTGCATTAGGGCCTACAAGAAAATCTAAACATGCTGTGCTTCTTCCCACCATCCCAACCATGCCACCACTTCTCCCCACTGTCCCCGGCAATGCTGTGCTTCTCTCCACCATCCTAACCCCCTCCCTAACCTCCAGGCCCTGGTGCTGGCTCTTTTGGGCCAACTCTGGGCCTCTTACCTGGCCACTGCAGTGGCTAGGCACAGGCTGGGACACCCCCCCCCCCCCCCCGCCCAGCATTCTCTGAGCATGCTTATAGCATGCTCAGGACAGGAGTTTTAAAACTCCTGGCTAGCCTGGGGCTGCTTTTTTAAACTGATTTGCTGACGTTCTTCTGCGAGCTACACTTTTTCATTCAAGAGCTGCGTGTGGCTCCCGAGCCACAGTTTGGCCATGCATGGGCTAGGTGATCACATTGGTCTTTTCTTACCATAGCGTCTACGAGTCAAATGGTATTTTCGGTATTTTCTGCAGTTGTACTCTAAAAAGTGATTTGTAAAAATAGCTTTGAGCATTTCTAACTGTCTAAATTAAATTTTTTTTTAAATAAAAACTTTCTACAGAACACCAGGTCTGCAAATTTAGCATGAAGTCTGAAAGTCAAGTGGGTTCTTTTTCAGCTCCTAATTCACTACCTACAAAAATTCTATATTTGAGATGTAATTAACAATTTTTTATTATGTGGATAGAATTGGATTAGACTCCACTGTTCTCTTTCCAATAGCGATGTTCTTCTTTGAGTGATTGCTCATGTCATTCCAACTCAGTTGTGCGCTCACCACGTGCATAGATCGCCAGAAAGTTTTTCCCTAGATATATACCTGCTGACCCTAGCTGCCTTGCTTCCTTCTTATCGCCCTGAGGGTCTCTGGAACATTAGCTCTGTGCTAGCTTCCCCTTGTTTTGGGTTTCTGTAAGTTAGTGTTAGGTAGCCTTTTTTATTCATTGTATAGTGATTAGGAGTTGTTAAGGACTCTCTGTGGAGCTTGTTGTCACCCCAGGCTGGAAGGCAAGGGCATGCCTGGCTTTAAAACCTGCTCCGGCAGCAAGAAGTGTATGCCCGAAGAGACTCACACATGCTGTCCTGATGGCCAAGTCCAAGAGTGGGTCTGAGGTGCGACCCAAGTTTGGCCACTCGACCCCAGTTCTGTGCCACATGGCACTGTCAACTTCTTCCCTGGGAAGGGGTGTGTTGAGTCCGGTGTCAATGCTGATGCCTACCCAGGGGATTTTGGAGGAGGATGTTCAGCTGACCTCCACCCCTGAGTCCTTTGAGGCCTCCGGAGAGCTGATTGCTCAGACCACCCAGGTCGCCCCGGAATCGGGCCTGGTATCGGAGAAGGTACCAATGCCACACTCAAGGGGGAACCTGACTTTGTTGAAGTCTCCATCTGCTTGGCTCAGACCGTCGGCACCAGTGGTGCAGAGGACCATATTTAGCTCTCCACTGCACCGGACTTTGTCATCCGTGGTGCCCAGGCACTGTTCCCTTGCACCATCCCAAGTGGTTACTGTGGCAGGTGCCCTGGTTTTTCATTCACCCTGTCATCAAGGACCTTTTTCCTTGGCATTGGTGCAATTTCTGGGACTGAGACCTGGCTACTGTTGTCTGCCGGGTACCTCTCCTCCCTTGTCTCCACGTAGCTTTTGGACTCCAAAGGTGGCTCAGTTGCCTCCCCACATAGTAGGGACAGCCAGTCAGAATGGGGCGCCACCCCCCATCATCATTGGGGCCCTTCTGGACCCCATGGGTGTACCACCAGGCCCAGGGTTCAGTGACTGGCTGTTCCCTCTCGACCAGTCATAGGCCATTTCATTCCCAGACAGCTAGCACCCTGCCAGATGTAGTCTGGGATTCTGATCTGGACTCAGTTGACCAAAGGGACTAGGCTCCCAAGGAGGCTTCTTCAGCGTCCGTCCCCTTGGATGCCCAGGAGGAATCCTCATCTCCTTCTCCAGATGAGGCAGTGGTAGGTGCCATGCTGGATGACAGCAGAGCCCACCAAGAGCTCTTGTGGATGGTGGCACATAATATAGGTCTGCAGGCAGAGGAGCTGGTAGAGGAGGTCAACCCAACGGTGGACATCCTGATGGTGGAAGGACCCTCTCAGGTGGCCCTACTGTTCATAAAGACTATCAAGGACATGCCGAAGGCCCTGTGGCACAGCCCAGCTTCCATCCTGCCCACTGCAAAGAGGATGGAGCAGAAGTACTTTGTACCAGCCAAAGGCCATGAACATTTTTATACACACCCCTCTCCCGGGTCCCTAATAGTGGCTGTGGCCAAAGAGAGGGTGTGCCAACGCCACCCCAGTCCCGCTCTCAAATCAAAGGAGACCAAGAAGCTGGACTTATTTTGGAGAAAGGTTTATGGGGGGGGGGGGGGGGAGTTACAGCTTTGGATTGCAAATCAGCAGGCGATTCTCAGTCGCTATGCTTTCAACTCCCCTGGGTGGCTATGGAGAAATTTTTGAATGCTCTCCCGCAGGACTCAAAGGCAGAGCTTGTGGCCATGGTCAAAGAAGGGAAGGTGATCTCGAGGGCCTTATTGCAATCGGCCCTGGACGTCATGTTTGTCGGGTGAGGGTGAGGCAAAGTTCATGGCTCCAAGAGTCAGGACTTCCCCAGGAGGTCCAGATGACCATCCAGGACCTCCCCTTTGAGGGCTAAGACCTATTTGCAACACAAACGGATGCCAAATTACAAACATTAAAGGACTCTAAAGCAATGTTAAAGTCTCTGGGAATTCACCCGGGCTTCTCAGAGATGCCTCTTCCCCCCACAGGCTACCCAGAGGTTGTACTTTTCCCACTAGGGGAACCGCAGTAGGCAGCAGTCAGGCCAGAGGTCATCCAGCTGCTCCCATAGCCATTCCTGGAATCAGCTGGGTTTGAAGAAAGGCTTTGAAGGGTGCACCCAGGGGCGACGTACGAGTCGCTTATGTAGATCCTTCTCTTCCCACCTTTGGAGACAGACTGTCCCCGTTTTACCAGACATGGGCTGGCATTACATCGACCAGTGGGTTTTGCGAACAGTTAAATGAGGATACTCGCTCCAGTTTTCCTCAGTGCCATCCTCCCATCCTCCCCACCCTTTTCTGTCCCTTTTCAGGCACCCTTCTCATGAACACCTCCTACAAACGGAGCTCCAATTGCTCCTGGCAAAGATTCAGTGCAGGAGGTTCTGGAAGACAGAAGAGGGAAAGGGTTTTATTCCCACTATTTTCTCATCCCCAAGGCAAAAGGAGACTTGCGCCCCTTTCTAGACCTCTGGGGCCTAAACAGGTATTTCTGCAAGGTGAAGTTCCTCATGGTCTCTCTGGCCTCCATTATCACCTCCTTGGATCACGGAGACTGGTACGCCACCCTCTCCTTAAAGGGAGCTTATTTTCATATTGCCACCCTCCCTCGCCACTGATGCTTTCTCCTCTTCTTGGATGGCAGGCACCATTATCAGTTTGCTGTTCTACCCTTCAGCCTTGCCGTGGCTCCTTTGGTATTCACGAAATACCTGGCCGCAGTAACCGTGTTCCTTTGGAGGCGAGGGATTTGGGTTTTTCCTTACCTAGACAACTGACTGGTCAAGGGCAGGTCTTGTCAGGAGGTGCAGTCCCAACTGCAGTTTATACGTGACACCTTCAACAGCCTCAGTCTTCTAGTCAACAAGGAGAAATTCATGCTGACCCTCTCACAGCGCATAGTCTTCATAGGAGTGGTCTTGTACTCAAGGCTCACAAGAGCCTCCTTCCACTAGAGCGTTTCTGCACCATGAAGTCCCTGGTGCGGGATCTCTGCAAACACCCCCTGATCTCAGTCAGAAATGTCTACAAATGCTGGCCATATGGCATCGTGCAATCACGTGGTAGAGCACGTCCACCTCTCGCCTTTCCAGGCATGGTTGGTGACTGCCTGCCGCCCCGGGAAGGACTCATTAGAGACTCTGGTGTCCGTGCCGGTAGCAGCACAAGACTCCCTTCGCTGGTGAAGAGGCACGCCGTATGGAACCAGTGCCGTCCATAACTCTAGTCATGGACACTTAAAACTTGGGCTGGGAAGCCCACCTTGGGGGGAGGGTCTCAGGACTCAGGGCTGTTGGTCTAGGAGTGAGACCCTAATGCACAACAACCTGAAAGAGCTCAGAGGAGTATGTCTGGCTTGTGTAGCTTTCAAGGACAGACTGTCTTGCAGGACAGTGTTCATGCAAACAGATGACACAACAGCGATATACTATATCAATAAACAGGGTGGTGCTCGTTCTTCTCCCCTCTGTCCGGAAGACCTCACGCTCTGGGAATTCTGCATCCACCGCTTGATTTGTCTGGTAGTGACCTTTTTTCCCAGTGCCTGGAACACTCTGGCAGACAACCTGAGCAGGTGCTTCCTGTCGCATGAGTGGTCCCTTCAAGAGGGCGTGGCCTGTTCCATTTTCCGACAGTGGAGATGTCCCCAAATAGACCTGTTTGCATCCAGCACTAACAGGGAGTGCAACAGATTCTGCTCCTTCCAGAATTGCAGCCCATGGTCACTGTTGTATGCTCTCCTGATCCACTGGTCATACCGTCTACACTGTGCATTCCCTCTGACACCTTGAATCCACCGTGTCTTGCTCAAGGTAAAGCAAGATAGGGCACATCTGATGCCTCATTGCACCAGACTGGCTATGTCAACACTGGTTCCCTCTGCTCCATGACATGTCAAGAAAACCCTGTTCCGGTTCCCCATAACACCAGAACTGCTTACGCAGGATCAGGAAACTTTTTGGCACCCCAGCCTTTGAGCTCTCCGTCTCAAGGAGTGGCTGCTCAATGGCTAACGTGCAAAGAGAGACAGTGCTCTGCAGGAGTGCAGGAGGTATTTCTCAATAGCAGAAGGCCTGCAACTAGGGAGTCCTATCAAGGAAAGTGGAAACGGTTGTCTATTTGGGTGGCGGTCAAGGCAGTTCTGCCCACCAGGCACCACTGTCATTGGTCTTGGACTGCTTGCTGGGGCTGAAGCAGGAGGGCCTAGCAATGTCATCATTGAAGGTCCATTTGATGGCTATTTTGGCCTTCCACGAGGGCTCCTCTAAAGGTACACTGTTCTCAAGACTTGCTGGTTAAGCATTTCCTGAAGGGCCTTGACAGACCCTTTGCATGCCTCTGGACTCCGGTAACCCAGTGGGACCTCAGCTTGGTCCTTTCAAGACTGACAGGGCCCCCGTTTGAGCCCCTCACCTCTTGTTCCCTCTTGCTGTTGTGGAAGATGGCCTTTCTCAAGGTGGTCACCTCAGCGAGGAGGGTTTCGGAGCTCTGCGCACTCACGTCGGAACCCCTGTATATTCTGTTCTTTGAAGAGAAGGTTCAGCTCAACCCTTATCTGTCTTTCCTCCCAAAAGTAGTCTCCCGTTTTCACATGTCTTAGGACGTTTGTCACCTGTTATTTTACCTGAAGTCTCATGCCTCTGAGAAAGAGAGGTATCTTCACTCTCTGGACATCCACAGAGCGCTGGCCTTCTAATATTGATTGCACAAGACCTTTCCGCAGATCCCCACAGCAATTTGTGGTGGTAGTGGAGAGGATGAAGGACAACCCTGTCTCTTCTCAGTGCCTGTCCTCGTGGATCACAGCTTGTATCAAGCAGTGTTATATGCTGGGCCGAGTTTCTCCACCCCCGCTTACAGGCCATTCAGCACACATCCAGGCTTCTTCTGCAGCGTTCGTGGCGAAGGTTCCTGTTCTGGGCCATGTAAATTGGCTGTTTCGTCATCGGTCTGCACGTTTACCTACACTATGCACTCACCCAGCAGTCAAGGAATGATGTGGCAGTGCTATGGTCAGTGGAGCAGTAGAATTCTGTCTCACCTCCAAGGTAAGGCTTGGGAATCACCCGGGTTGGAATGACATGAGCGATCATTTGAAGAGGAAGAAGAGGTTACTTATCTGCAGCTGGTGTTCTTCAAGATGTGTTGCTCATGTACATTCCAACACCTGCCCTCCTCCACGAACTACGAGAGTCATGCCGGCTCTGATGTCGCCCGGATTAACAAGGTCCGCGCCAGATGTTGGGGAACCAGGACAATCTGACGATAAGCGGGCTACTGGAACAAACCATAGATGGACAAGACAAGAGAACCTGGAATTGATGGAATGCTACTACAACAGTACACCTAATGAGAGGGGATATATGAAACGTATGAGGGAACTATGGATGGACAAAAGACCTACATCCACACTAATTGAGAAACAGTGAGTTACCCAACACTTCCAACATAGTAAAGAGGCAGCTGCTCTCACAACTTGAGATAGACCAACTCCACATTACATCCTGGACTCAAGAAGAAGACCCAGAAGAACAACTAGATGTGCAGCCAACAGCTGAAGCTGGAACTTCACTGCCACCCCTTCCATTACAGAGCACAGCAGCTTATATGAGGCATAAGATCATGAATAAACTAGCTACAGTCCACCCTCGGGACCGCCTACCAAGGCTCGTTGGAGAAGTACCATCAGCTAGTATGCTAGAAGATGCCAATAGAGCCCTAATGACAATTCCTACTACCACCATAACTCAAACCAATGAACTGGTATACGCTACAGCCTCTGTAATCCTGGAGATGCTTCGCTACATGATCAAAAAGAGCAGCAGTACATACCCCCCCTGGAAAATGAGGTTGGAGAATAAGATCAAGGCAACCCGGAGAGAAGTTAGTCAGCTGGTGGAACTACAGAAGGGTGTAGAGATTATGGATAAGACTTGGCTGCTGAAAAAATACAAGGGCCTGACTCCATCTGAAGCCCTAGAGACTGCTAAACAAAGGCTCACAGCACTGGCTACCAGGCTAAGGAGATACACTAGAGAAGCAGAGGCCAAAAAGATAAATGCCCTGTTCTCCAAAGAACCATCCAAGGTGTACTCCCAACTGCAGTGCAACAACACAAGAACAGCAGAGCCACTAACAGCAGAAACTGAACAGTACTGGAAGAACATCTGGGAGAAAGAGAAGACTCATAACACCAGTGCAAAGTGGCTGCAGGACCTGAGAAGAGACCACAGCAATCTCCCAGAACAGGAACCAGTCACCATCACAGTAGCAGACATCCAACAGCGGGTCAAGAACATGAAGAGCTGGACAGCACCTGGGCCGGACATGATCCATGCCTACTGGCTAACGAAACTAACAGCAGTGCATGAACGCCTAGCAGCACAGATGAACCAGCTGCTAGCAGCAGGCTCCCACCCACACTGGCTAACACAAGGAAGGACAGTGCTGATCATGAAAGACCCCCACAAGGGAACAGCACTGTCCAACTACCGGCCAATAACCTGCCTCCCCACAACCTGGAAAGTCCTATCAGGCATCCTAGCCGCCAAGCTACAGGACCACATGGGCCAGTACCTGAGCACAGCTCAGAAGGGCATTGGGAACAACACCAGAGGCTCAAAACACCAGTTGCTCATAGATAGAGCAGTCACCCAAGACTCAAGGTCTAGACAGACCAATCTGAGCACAGCCTGGATTGACTACAGGAAAGCCGACAACTCAATGCCGCACACATGGATCTGTGAATGTCTGGTGCTATACAAAGTCAACAGGACACTAAGGACCTTCCTCAAGAACTCAATGGGACTGTGGAAGACAACACTGGAAGTCAACTCAAGACAGCTTGCACAAGTGGCCATCAAGTGCGGCATATACCAAGGTGATGCACTGTCCCCGCTGCTGTTCTGCATTGGCTTGAAGCCCCTCAGCCAGATAATCACAAGGACTGGATACGGATACAAGTTCAAGAGTGGAACTACCATTAGCCACCTCCTCTACATGGATGACATCAAGCTGTATGCTAAGAATGAATGAGACATTGACTCGCTAATCCACCTGACATGGATCTACAGTGAGGATGTTGGGATGTCATTTGGACTGGAGAAGTGTGGCTGGAGGGTAGTAAAGAGAGGGAAGGTAGTCAAGACTACCCATGGGTTCCCCTCTCACCCCTATGTGTGGTACGTGTCTTCCTCAACCTCAGGTCCTCTACCAGAGGCCTGGGAGTTTGAGGGTTCTGCGCAGTATCTTAGCTTTTCCTAACACTGCACTCTTCTGGACAGAGAGCTCTGATGTTGTTCCTGGGATCTGTTGGAGCCACTCTCCCAGCTTAGGAGTCACAGCCCTGAGTGCTCCTACCACCACTGGGACCACTTTGGCCTTTACTTTCCACATCCCCTCTAGTTCCTCTTTCAGGCCCTGCTGCTTCTCCAGCTTCTCATACTCTTTCTTCCTGATGTTGCTGTCACTTGGCATTGCCACATCGATCACCACCACTGTCTTCTGGTCCTTGTCTATTACCATGATGTCTGGTTGATTGGCCAGTACCTGCCTGTCCGTCTGGATCTGGAAGTCCCACAGAATCTTAGCCCTGTTATTCTCCACGACCTTCTATGGAATCTCCCATCTGGTCTTGGGAGGGTCTAGCCCATACACTGTGCAGATGTTCCTGTACACAATGCCAGCTACTTGGTTGTGCCATTCAGTGTATCCTGTTCCTGCCTGCATCTTACATCCTGCCACTATGTGTTGGACTGTCTCTGAGGCTTCTCTGCACAGTCTGCACCTTGTGTCCTGTCTAGTATGGTAGACCCCTGCTTCAGTGGATCTGGTGCTCAGTGCCTGTTCTTGTGCTGCTATGATCAGTGCCTCAGTGCTGTCTTTTAGTCCAGCCCTTTCCAGCCACTGGTAGGATTTCCCAACGTCAGCCACCTCAGCTATCTGTCGATGGTACATCCCATGCAGGGTCTTGTCTTGCCATGGCACTTCTTCTGCTTGATCTTCCTCCCATGTCTGCTGCTGCCTCAGGCATTGTCTCAGCAGCTCATCTTTGGGTGCCATCTTACTGATGTACTGCTGGATGCTCTGGGTTTCATCCAGGACAGTGGCTTTCACAGTCACCAAACCCCGCCCGCCTTCTTTCTGGCTGGTGTACAGTCTCTGGGTGTTGGATTTGGGGTGGAAACCTCTGTACATTGTGAGGAGCTTCCGGGTCTTCACATCGGCAGCCTCCTTGTCCTCCTTTGGCCAGCTCACTATACCGACAGGGTATCTGATGACTGGCAGGGTGTACCTCTTGATGGCGTGGATCTTGTTCTTTCCATTGAGCTGGCTCTTCAGGACCTGTCTTATCGTTTGGTGTTACTTGGATGTTGCTGTCTTCCTTGCCTCCTTATCGTGGTTCCCATGTGACTGTGGGATGCCAAGGTACTTGTAACTGGTCTGTATGTCTGCTATGTGGCCTGCTGTGAGTTCCACCCCATTAGTCTTGACTACTTTCCCTCTCTTTACTACCCTCCGGCCACACTTCTTCTTATATATAGGGAAGTCACGGAGCACCCCATAGTGGCCTCAGCCAACCCTGAGGCTAGACTAGGGGGAAAACTTTCCCGTGTTCCATACACGTGGCGCTCGCACACCTTAGTTGGAATGTACATGAGCAGGACTCGATGATCTCACGAGGTCCCTTCCAACCCTATGATTTGATTGGTTGATTGATTGATTGAACACATCTCGAAGAACACCAGTTACAGGTAAGTAATCTCTTCTTTCTCAGACAAGCAGTGTTATAGTGTTAAGTTATAGTGTTAAGTTTGAGAGGACCTGTCAGTAATCTGGGGTAAAATACATTACCATATTTTTAATAATCTTTAAAAACAAACATTTTAAAACTAGGGAATCTCCACCTTCAGTTTAAACTTAAAGAAAATTCAAACATTCATAGGTAAGACGCAAAACAGCCTTAATTCTTTCTTATGGACACATCATAAAATAACTATATGATTTTGATTGTCATGTTAGTGTTTGTTGTAATTACAGGTTAGATGAAAATGATTTTCTGTGTGGTTTTTAAATAGTTGTATGTGTGGAAGAAGATGATGAAAATTCTGAAAGAACTGCTTCCAGAAAGCCACGACCTGGTGTCATCACTTTTACAGAGGAAGAAACAGCAGAATTGGCAAAAATTAGACCTCAAGAAAGTGCCACAGTCTCCGAAAAAGTTCTTGTCCAGTCTGCTGCAGAAAAGGACAGAATTAGTGAGATCAAAGATAAACATGCAGAACTAGAAGCGGAGCCCAAATATGCCAACTGTTGTACTTATTGTCCCAAAAGCTTTAAAAAGCCCAGTGATTTAGTCAGGTAAGGGATGGCATGGTTTCGTGCTTTTGGACGAAGTGAATTCTTGACTGGACACTTTAAGAGCGTTAGCTTTTAATCTAACTTTTTTTATAATCAAGTTGACTTTTTCTATCTCACTATATCTTATGAAGATAAATTAGCAGTTATGTAGCAACATTTCATTTCCAGATGCAAAATGATATTGGTTTCTGTAATGTTTCCTTGCTATTTCATACTCTAGAATTGACTACTGTTGCTCTCATCTCACACTTCCATTCCTCTAAATTATTAAAATAGTTCTTTTAAAGTCTTAGAATGAATACTTATATACGGTTATTTGGTAATATTGTGAGGTTTTATTGCAGTAAAATTTCTCTGTATAATACGAAAAAGGTGTCTGGAGAATGAGAAAGAATTACAAATAGCTGTAAAACAACCCACGGATCCCATCAGAACATGGTCTTTTCAAGAGCCCTGAACATATAGTGTAACGTACATTTAAGTACTTTCTGATTAAGATGTAGTGTGACTGACTAGTATGAAAATTATATTCATTAAAAAATACTAACCAACACAGTAATTTAAGAAAACATGTTTTTGTTTAGGCATGTTCGTATTCACACTGGGGAGAAACCATATAAATGTGATGAGTGTGGAAAGAGTTTTACTGTGAAGTCTACACTAGATTGCCATGTAAAAACACACACAGGTCAGTATGATTTTAAACTTGTATACTTGTATCCTCATTGGATATCTTCTTAATGGGCTGATATATATGTGTGTTGAAGGATGTGGTATATTTCAGTAGTAAAGGCTCAATGTCAACATTATATATCACTTAGAGTTCACGATATCTTCTATAGTGGCCATTGATAATTTAAAAAAAAAAAAAAGCAATGTCAAGAAAATATATCTATGCTTTGCACAGGCTGCAAATGGTGTAGTGGCTAGCACCTCTGCTTAACATGCAGAAGAGAAGGTTCTGGGTTGAGACCCAGGGGGTTGGACTTGATGATCTCCCAAGGTCCCTTTCAACCCTCTGGTTCGATTCTATTCTATATGGATTACTTTTGTACCTGTTGAAGCTGTCCAACACTTAGGGATGTTCCTGGGAAGAAAGGGCATGGTTTGTGGGTTATATAAAATAAAGTTAGACAAGTTTTCTTTATAGAACTCATGGGCCAAAAGATAGTTTTTCTTGTCTGATGAGTGTTTTAAAATAGGTTTAACTACAACACTTGTAGAAATTATTCAGACGGTTCACCTGCAGGAGTTTGGGCTGGCATTAATGTCAGTCTGTTTCTTAATTGTTAAAATAATTAGTATGTTACCATGATCAACATCAGTAGCTTCTAAATTCCTGTAAATTCCTAATAGACTTCAGACACAGAATGTGTGAGAATTAACAAATGGTTGAGTAACTTTGTATTAATTCATTATGGCTGAACTTTTATAACTTGCTTATATAGCCATTTCTCAAGTTACTTATTACTCCTGAAAATAATGATTATGATGTCAGTATATTGTGTAATAATGTTCTTTCTGATCCCAGTAGAAGAGTGACTGCACGTGGTTTATAATGCCATATTTTGCTCACTGAAGATCACTTTCAGTCCGCAGGAGCAATATTTTCCCCCCCACTGTCTAACAAACTCCAGATAGTATCTGTGGTGTTGAATGTTATCCCAGACTTGTTTTGTTTCATGGAATGAAAGTGATCTCATTTTTGAGGCTACATCATCCTGAACTAAATAGGCTGAGTTGCAGTTGAAGACTCAGATAATCCCTTTGAGGCACCAGTTAAAGCCACATTTTGACTAGTAACGGTTGTAGGTAGAACAGGCTTCTGTAGCCTCAGTAGTCATCTGTGAAGGCTAAAGAGAGATTTACGGATTAGGCCACAACTAGAATACCTGGAAATAGGTTAAACTCAGTCTTTTACAGCCAGAGTAACTGTTGAGAGGATGGCTTGAAAGTTTGTCAGATAAAATGACTACATTGTCATCACCCATTGGAGTGGCTGAAATCTTTCTTGGTGGTGTATGAGGAGGGTGTGCCCCAAGGAGGGGCATGACCCTCGGCACCATCTGGAGGGGGCTGTGGAGTCAGACCCTGGGTGAACTGCTGTTGATGCCTGATAGTCGGTCACAGGCAAGTTGAGTATGTACTGCAAGAACTTCAAACGATGGGAACTTTTTGATCAAAAATGTATTTTATGGGGGGGGACTGCAGCTGAGGCTTGCAAATCAGTAGGCACTCTTAGCTTGATATGACTTCTGTTTGTGGGATGCCATATTAATGTTCGAAGATATATGATGGCAAACAGGAATTCACTGCAGTAGGGGCTGAAGGCAAGCTATTTCCCAGAGCAACTCTTCAGTCCAGCTTGGATGAATCTGACATTGCAGTTTGAGTCATGGGATCTGCTGTAATTATGACACTGTGTTCATTACTGCAGTCATCTAGCCTCCCACCAGAGATCTAGTATGTCATTCAGGACCTGTTGTTTGATGATCCTTTTCTTCTGGGGGCAAGTCATATGACAGGTTCAAGAATTTAAGGGTGATGTGCTGGAGTTGTTTGGAATCTATACACCAGCAATGAAACCTAATCTTTCCTTCAAGTGGGAGCTATAGAGAAACTTCCACAGTTCCTGAAGATGAGGAACTTGTACTTCTGCTGTTTCCTTATTCCAAATGCAAAAGATGATTTTAGGCACAAATTCCTGAAAAAAAAAAAAAAGTTCTGTGTGGTTAGTACACTGCTTTGTAGATTTCTTCTCTGGAACAAGTCGTCTGGTATGCTGGCTTTGATGTGAAATAGGGTTGCTTGTATGTGGCAGTCCACCAGAGCCAACAGAAGTTTCTCAGATTCATTGTCAGTGGGATCCACTGCCCATTTAGAGTACTTACATTTGGCCACTCAGCAGCATCTCTTGCTTTTTTTTTTTTTTCACCTAATGCTGGTGATAGTAGCAGTTTTCTTTCAAAAACTAGATGTTTGTGTGTTTCCTTACCTGGATGACTGCCTGGTGAAAGTCCTGTCCAAGTCTCCGGTTACTTTTCAATGTAGTCAGGAAACTGCCTGCTTTTCATTGGCTTGGGCTCCTAATCAATGCAGACAAGTTAATTCAAAACCAGCACAGAGAACAGAATTTATCAGAGCCATCCTGGTCTTTACAAAGGGCCAGAGCTTTTCTACCTCAATTGAGATTCAGAGCACAGTAGGATTTTTTTTGGAAACTGAAAGCACATCCTGTCACCACAGTACACAGTTGCCTCAGGCTCCTACGACATGTGACAGCATGTACTTATGTGGTGCAGCATGGCAGATTACAAATCAGAAGACTTACAAGGATGTTGGCTTTCATGTATTCCCTCAGCTGTCATTAGATTGAGTACCAATGAAAGCCTTGTCCTCTGTGGGGTGGTGCATAGGCCCTCTGAAAGTGTCTACAATAGTACTATTCTTCAGCTCCTTGCAACCAATGCACATTTCAGGCATGGATTCAGTCTTGCTTTCTTGGAATGCACACATGAGGTCAGTGCAGACTAGGATCTAAGGTCCTTCTGAGATCTGTAGGTTCATACATCTTTCAGAGAATGGCAGGCTATCTGCCTTGCATGTTCAGCCATTCTTTATACCAAGAAAAAATGTCTCCTCCTATTAACACACACAACAGCAACTATATTTTAGGTAAACAGACAAGAGGATTTCATTCCAGCTTGTATTGGGAGGCAGTACTCTTTTGAGAGGTCTGCCTAGCTGGCACCAGCCAACTTAGAGGTGTTTACCTTCCATGGGTGCAGAATACACTAACAGATCAGTTTAGCTGGTTACTATGTCTGGATGTGGCCATTTTCATTTTCTAAATGGGAGGGAAGGACTTGCCATGCAGACCTGTTGGCAACAAGGACTAGCAGAAAGTGCCATCAGTCCTCTTCCTGGTGGAATGGTGGGTGTCACAGCCCATTTTTGTTGATGGTTGTGTTTCTCCTTCCCTGGAAAAACAACTCTACTCTATGCTTTTCCTTTAATCCTATTGCTTTCCAGAGTCTTCTCCAAGATCCAACAAGACCATGGTCTCCTCATACTTACAGCATTACCATGACCTGAGCAGCTCTACTTTTCAGCCCTACTAGCCTTACGAGTCAGTTTTCCACTCTCTGCTTCACTAGTCCAAATGCATCTTCCACTGCAGTTTGCAAGCACTTCATTTGACAGCATGTATGCTTCATTGCTAATGTTGTTGGACCAGGCTTATTCAGTGTAGGCAAGAAGTACTTCAAAGTAGAAAGCCTTTAACATGGAACACTTACCAAGCTAAATGGATGCCTTTTTCTGTTTCTATCCTGAAGGGTGTCCCAGTGGAGCAGCCCCCCATCCATCTTGTATTGGACTATCTCTTGTGGCATTTACAGACTAACAGATTTATTTATTGCATGAGCTTTCGTGGGAGAATATCCCACTTTGTTAAACGCTTTGAAGAGGGAGAATTTACAGAATTGGATGAAAATAAATTCAGGGATTCCACTTCATCAGGGATTTTCTCGCACAAAAGCTCACATGATAAATAAATTTGTTAGTCTTTAAGTGCCACAAGACTCTTTGCTTTTCTAGACTAACACGGCTGCCCTTTTGGAACTTGGACTATCTCTTGTACCTGTAATGTTGAGGACTAGTGGTTAGCTCGATCAGGGTTCACCTGGTAGCTCTCTCGGTGTTATATTCATTAGCAATATGAACCTGTTCTTTCCATTCCATTGCTATCTGGTTTTTGAAGGGACTAGACAGAATAAATCTACAGGTGTAAGAGTCTATTCCTCCATTAGGTTGAGATCTGAAGAACAGTTACCTACATTTCCATAACTATTCTTCTTCAAAATTTGTTGTAAATGTCTATTCCATTACCTGCCCTCCTTCCCCTTTCTATCACAGTCTAACTCTCTGTGATAGAAAAGATCTGAGAAGGGTTGAAGGGAGCTGTCTGCAGTGGCATGCAGCAGACAAGAGTGCTTGAGTCAGTCTGACAGGTACCTCTGAGGGGGAAAATACCGCTGAGAAATGTTGCCAACTTCCAAAGAGGTAGCCATGTTAGTCTAGTTCAGCAAAACAAACCAGGAGTCCTATGGCACTTAAAAACTAACAGATTTATTTATCATGTGAGCTTTCTTTGGAGAAAATCCTTGATGAAGTGGGATTTTCTTCCACAAAAGCTCGTGCGATTAATAAATTTGTTAGTCTTTAAAAGTACTACAGGACTCCTTGTTTGTTATGAGAAATGTGTGTTAGATGTGCACTAACGTTCAGTGAAATGGACATGTATAACATATCTGAAAGAAAAATTATGGAAAGCTAAGTAAACAGTTTCTTTCTTCCACTTAATCATTTTTGTTTTTAGCACCAAATTTTCAGAATTCTGTGCACCTAGTTCCACAATTATGTGGCACATTTACTACAATTACATACATAATCATGGAAGTTTACTGTTATGGACTATGCAACAGACATGCCTAGAGGTCCCAGGCAATGCTGGAGGATTCATTGTGTTAATTATTGTACAGCCACGGAGTAAAGACCATCTCTGCTACAGAGAGATTATACAGTCTAATGTCAATTTCCAAAGGAATAGCCGTGTTAATCTAGTCCAGCAAAAAAAAAACCAAGGAGTCGTTTGGCACTTTAAGACTAACAGATTTATTTTTTGCATGAGCTTTTGTGGGAGAAAATCCCACTTCATCAGATGCTTCGAAGATGGGTGAACTTACAGAAAGGAATGAAAATAAATGCAAGGGGGTGTAAAACATAACACCAAGTCATACATTAACTGCAAATTAGAGCAGTTGTTAGGTTCAAACCATGGGAAACCTGAAGTCAAATTACACTTTGTAATGGGAAAAGAACCCATAGTCTCGATTAAGTCCTGCTTTCACAGAATTTAGCTTGCATATTAATTCGAGTTCAGCTGATGGGCGACTTAGTACAACGTTTCCTCAAGTCTCATCCCAAAACACCTCTTCTTTACCTATGCTACATTGATGGCGTCTTCATCATCTGGACACATGGCAGGGATGCTTTTGAAGATTTTCACAGAGATTTCAACAATTTCCACTCCACCATCAAATTGAGCCTGGAGCACTCCACACAGGAGATCCACTTTCTCGACACTACTGTACAAATCAGGGATAGACACATGACCACCACCCTGTACCGAAAACCTACTGATCGGTATAGTTACCTATATTCTTTGAGCTTCCATCCTAAACACACCACACGATCCATTGTCTACAGCCAAGCCCTAAGGTATAACCGCATCTGCTCTGATCCCTCAGACAGACATCTTGAGGATCTCTATCAAGCATTCTTGAAACTACAGTACCCACCTGGGGAAGGAAGAAAACAAATTGACAGAGGTAGACGGGTTCCCCAAAGTCATCTACTACAGGAGAGGCCAAAGAAAGATAACAGAACACCACTAGTCACCACATACAACCCCAAAGTCAGACCTCTGCAACAGATTATTAAGGACCTACAGCCTATTCTAAAATATGATCCCTCTCTCTCTCTCTCTCTCTCTCTCTCTCAAGCCTTGGGAGACAGACCTCTCCTTGCCTACAGACAGCCACCTAATCTTAAACAGATTCTCACCAGCAACTACAGATGTAACAACAGAAACATTGAAGCAGGCACACACCCCTGCAACAAACCACGCTGCCAAGTCTGCCCACATATCTGCACAACAGATACCATCATAGGTCACAACAGATACCATCATAGGTCCTAATCAAGCCTGCTACTCCATCAAAGGCTCATTTTCCTGTTTATCTACTAATGTGGTCTATGCCATCATGTGCAAGAAATGCCCCAACACCTTATACATTGGACAAACAGGACGATCGCTACTAAAAAGGTTAAATGAACACAGAGCTGATATCAGAAATCACAGAACAAAGCAGCCAGTTGCTGAGCACTTGCGTCTTTCTAATCACTTGATAAATGATTTATTAACGACTGTCATCAGAGATGTGATTGGGACATCAAGACTTCAAAGAGAAACAGCTGAACTCGAATTAATATGCAAGCTAAATTCTGTGAAAGCAGGACTTAATCGAGACTATGGGTTCTTTTCCCATTACAAAAGGCGATTTGACTTCAGGCTTCCCATGGTTTGAACCTAACAACTGCTCTGATTTGCTGTTACTTTATGACCTGATCCTATGTTTTACACCCCCCTTGCAGTTATTTTCATTCCATTTGGTAAGTTCACCCATCTTCGAAGCATCTGACGAAGTGGGATTTTCTCCCACAAAAGCTCATTCAAAAAATAAATCTGTTAGTCTTAAAGTGCCACACGACTCCTTGGTTTTTTTACAGTCTAATGACTTGTCTTCAGAGAAGTTAACATCATAAAATACAGTGAATTGTACTAATCTCCCAAGTAGACACTAATATTCTGAACTAAGAGTGCATTTTTGCAGTTTAACTTAGTCCACTTTAAAGTGGTTTAAACTAAAATGCAAAAAAAGTTCCTTTTACTGGAGAGTGTGTGTGTCCACACTGGGAGTTAGCATGGGATGGCTGGTGCATTTTACATTTACACCTTAGGTTTTTTCCAGATGTGAATTTAGAATACAGCAATTATTTTGTACTAACTCCCTGTTTGGACACTCTTATTCTACATTAAAAGGTCCTTTGTGTGGTTTCGCTTAGCCCACTCTAAAGTGCATTAAGTTTCATATGTAAAGAAGGCCTAATTAAGAGAAGGCTGCTAATGGATGCAATTTGAAGTTAACAAGAAAAGTAGAATGAGAGAACTGATAGCTAATAATTGACAAGATCTGTGCACTGCTAGACAATTTTCAGTCAGTTTATCTTGTAGAGCAGTGGTTCCCCAGCGTGTGACCTTGGGGAGGGAAGGGGGCAAAAGTGACCCATGGTTCCCATCTTGCTGTCTGCAGATGGTGGCCTCTGCCTATGGAACCGGGTAGAGCATATTTCTGCAGTGCAGGCCAGTGTTCCCTCTAAGCTGATGATGCAGCCCAGCAAGTTATGGATGCAGCTGAGCAAGTTCCCAGCTGGTTCCTGACCTGGGGCTGGGGCGGGTCCAGGCCCCTTCCCTGCTGCCCATTGCCTCCTGAGTGCATTCATAACTTGCTCAATTGTAGCATCAGCTTAGAGGGAACACTGAAATCAAGTAGTCTCACTAGAGGACAGGGAAGTATGAAAAGGAGGACATGGAGAAAATGTAGAATTAATATATGCCATATTATGTCTTGGAAAATGGGTAATGATTAATGAATGTGGCATTAAAACTGTGCGATGTCGTGTTTTTTTAAATTATTTTCAAATTAAAAAAAAAATAACCAAAATGTATTTTTTACCAAAAACGATTTTTTATTAAAGTTTTTCATGACCCTTTCATTAATGTGCATGAGGCTAAAAAAAAAAGTTTAAAAAACTAAATTTGCAAATATAGATGTGAAAAGCACCAAAAAAAGGTAAAAAAGCAGTTCTTGCCTCTCATTTTTCATTTTCCAAAGCAGCCCATTTTACAATTAAAAAAAAAAATGCCCTAAATTCTTTCTATACAGTTAAAATGTGCCCCTTCATTTTATTTAACTGGTCCCTGTTAGTAATTTTACTTATGGTATACCTTATTTTCCTTCATTTTATTAGTGTCCCTGTATCTTTTTCCTTGATTTAGCCCTTTCATATGGATCAACAGGCCAAAAATTTGCCTGACATGGGTCTCAAACCTACAACCATGAGATAGAGAAGTACCCACCTCTAACAACTGATCTAACTTGGCTGCTGTTGAGAGTGAGCAACCAGCCAGACCCAAACACAGGAATCTGTCAGGGGCTTTTCCCAACCTGTCAGTGAGGAGTGGTTTGTGTAGAGCTGCCATTGGGCCATGGGTGCATGCGACCACCTCTGAGGTCACTACTACAATACCCAGCCACTGGGGGACAATTCTCTGCTGAGCTTAGGAACTTGGTTGTTTCGGGTGTTTGTGGTGGTGTTTTTTTTAAGCATTCTACTCCTCATTAGTAACATGCTGGACAAAATCACCTATTTTTAAAATGCCTGCCTGAGGACATGCCCTCCTTTTGCCTGACATCTGCTAACCCTACCCAAGTGCTCCAGACCCTCCTGTCCTGCCGCTGCTGGCATCCTCCGGTCCCCCATGTGTTCCTGTAACACCCCCTCGCCCCCCTCCCCACACTTCCCTTTTCTCTGCAGGGTGGTCCCCACTTCTGTTTCTGCCTGCCCGGCCCCTTCTCCCTCCCAGTAACACCGCTCCCAGCAGTTTCCCCATGGCACAATCCCCAGCTTCTCCCTTGCCCAACCACTTCTTTCCTCCATTAAGCCCTCCCCCCTTCCCCCTTACCTGCCAGACAGAGATACGTGATGGCAGGCAGCTCCCACTCTGAGTGCATGCTCAGGGTAGCACATTTTAAACTTTCCCAACCCCAGCCCTCAGGCGTGGTGCTGGGAAGAATATGTCCAAGCTTGCATCTGCCAGGCCTGTGCTGGGGTCATTGTTGCCTGTGCGGGTGAACAGCGGCTGCTGCTCCAGCACCTACCCGAGCAGCTTACGGGGAATATTGGTGCAGGTTCCTTCCTGCAGCCAAGAGGATGGGGAATCAGTACTTGATCCCCCTGGCTGTAGCAGCAGGGAATATGGCAAAGTGCTCCACCTTGGTCCATAGATTCTGGAGTCAGAGGGAGGAGAGCACTGATCTTCTGTCTATTCAGTTGCAGAAGGAAGCCACTGCCTAGGGACCCAGGTGGAGTGCACAGGACTATAGGATATGTGTGATTTTCCTCCTGCAGACAGAGAGAGAGAGACTTCAGGTGGGGTCTGCTGATGGAGGCTGGTGCTATAAAAATGATATCTGTGACCCTCAAGCCGAAAAGGGTGGGAACCAGTTATAAAGGAACATGAAGTAAATATCAGAAATTTCTTCTAGTAGTCCATCTAGCCTTGATAATTTGGCAGCTTCCCACTGGCATCCTGATATGTTTAGGTCCTAAGTAGGGCCAGGCTTCCCTGACTAGTTTGGACAGGCCGCTGCATGCATAAGGGTTGTCATGCAAGAAGGTGCAAAGATGCTTGTAAGTGAAATGAACAAATTGATGATGGAGGCTTGAATCACTGTTGGCAGAAACCGGGATCAATACAGTAAGATGCAAGAGTGGACAAAAAAGGAACAGCTAGGTTGTGAAGAGCCTTGAAGGTGAGGACTAGAAGCTTTGATTTGGCAAACAAGGTGTAGCTTGTAGGAGTCAGCTGAAGGAAGTTACTTCATCAGAATTGGTGGGCCAAGAGGATGGGCAGCAAGCATGTTGACAGGATTTGAGGAAACATTCGGTTGTCAGGAAGGTAAGAGAAGAGGGGATTACAGTCATCCACATAAGTGAATGGTCTGGGAGTTTTAACAGTATAGACAGGAAAACACCAAATCTTAAATGTTAGAGCAAATGGCCATTTTTGGACACAGCCTCTGTATCTAAGGTGACAGAGTAAGACAGATGTTTCATAAGTTACGGCACTGAGTTTCAGGAAGGCTAATGACATTAACATTGAAGAGGAAATAGAGTGGATTTGAGAGTTCACAGGTCTGCTTCTTTGCTTTAGGTTCTTAACTATTACTTAAAAGTGTCCAATATTTTGTTCAACAAATACTGCTAGTTGACTTTCCTGTTTAAATTTATTTTGGGGCTCAGATTGTTTACATTGTTATACAGTACTGCTAGTTATTGATCATTTCTTCCCTTGCTATCTCTCTTGTTTTTCAGGTCAGAAGCTCTTCAGTTGTCATGTATGCAGTAACTCTTTTTCTACCAAAGGGAGTCTAAAAGTACATATGCGCCTGCATACAGGAGCAAAGCCATTTAAGTGTCCACACTGTGACTTACGGTTTCGTACTTCAGGGCGCAGAAAAACTCACATACAATGTCACTATAAACCTGAGCCCAAGAGGGTTAGGAAGCCTGTGACCCGTACATCATCTGAGGGACTACAACCAGTGAATCTTCTTAATTCTTCCTCGACAGACCCCAATGTTTTTATCATGAATAACTCTGTTCTGACAGGTCAATTTGATCAAAATTTGCTTCAGCAAGGACTTGTGAGCCAGGCTATCCTTCCTGCTTCTATGTCAGGTAAAAATGAATACTTTTATTTGAGTTTAGTTAGCCAAGATACTGAACTCTGATTTCTGTTAGAAAAAGTTCAAAGATGTATGGCAAATGGTAGTTCTTATTCAGGTAAGACTTCTACTGAATCTGTGATTTCATTCTTCTTGATGAAATGATGCTTTCAGGAGTGAAGATACAATGTAGAGTCCGTTAAGGATTCACTAAAGTCCATTCAGCCGCCCATCATTCATCCATCACTGGATATTTTTAAGAACAAGTTAGACAAACATCGGTCACGGGCTGTCTTGATAATAAATACTTAGTCCTGCCATAAGTACAAGGTGATGGACAGGATTCCCTCTCTGGGTTCCTTCCAGTTCTATCATTCTGTGATTATTCTCAGAGGCGTATAGAAACTGGTACAAGTTACAGTTTAAAAAGAAAAGCTCTTCATCTTGTGATGTTGCGGAAGTGCTGTACATAAAGATGAGGACAATATAGATGTTAAAAAAAAAAAAAAGCCTAAATTTGAGATTTCACATTTTGATTTATTTAAAGTAAATTGTTGCTATTTTCTATAGAAGAAAGGAAAGTCAGTGGGTTTTTTTTGTGTATACTGTCCATTTAATTAATAGATTTTTACATTAGGTTATAAAGAAACCTAGTTTAGTTTATATTAGTTGTGGCTATGGAGAAAACATTCAAAATACAGATTTCTTAAAGTTGCACAGGTCCCTCCCTGAAGATAATTGTCAAAACAAAAAATAACAAATATTGTAAAGAGAAATATAGAAGATATTAACATAGGCATAGGATAATACTTCAAAAGTAATTCAGACACTAAGGAGTCTTAAGTCTTATTGAAAAATCAGTGGTGCTTAGCATCCTAAGTCATTTTTGAAAATAAAACATAGGCATCTAAGTCACTAAGACATTTTTGAAAATTTTGCCTATTGAGCCTCCTTCATAGGCGAGTGTTCCTCACAGATTTACTTCCATTTCCTTAAGGTCTCATATAGCAATCAAGTTGTAATCACTGCCATTTTCTAGTCTGTGGGGCTGGCTCTCAGCCTATTATTGTAGAACTGTGTGGAACTGACTTGTTTGATTCCCCACGATCTTGGTAAACATTGTCAAGATCCAAAGGGGTAGTGGTGTTAGTCTAGTTCAGTAAAACAAACAAACAAACAAGGAGTCCTGTGACACTTAAAAACTAACAAGTTTATTTTTTGCATGAGCTTTCATGGAGGAAAATCCCATTTTGTCAGACATTTTGAAGATGGGGGTACTTACAGAATGGCAGGAAATGAATGCCATTAATTGTCAGATTCAGTTCATGGGAGTTGTACATCCTTTGAGCTTTGCTTGAGCAGAATGTGGAGTCCTCGTTATGTTTGTAAGCCCCAGAATGAGGCAAAGAACCTGTTAAGTAGTATCCAAAAAATGTTCCTGGTGGTACAGTTTACCCAGTACCCCGCAGACATTTTCTGTAGCTGTAGTGAGGACCAAATTGATCTTTCCAGCAGCACGAAGATTTGAAAATATGGTGATTAGGACAGATGGGAGACCACCTGGCTGTTAAGATTGTTCTTATGCAACTTGTGAAATGACGTTTGTTGTTTAATTTTAAAAAGAGACATCCAGTGTTGAATGGAATATGCTTCCAAATTATAACAGGTTAATACAGATGAGATTTGAAGTCCTTTCATGTATTTACATTCCACACACTCAAGCACTTCCTGGAACATAGGTAGAACTTTGTGTTGAGTTACAGTGCCACTGTACAGTAGGTGAACTTTCAAAGAGCCTTCATATGTGAATATATGTTCTGACTTTTTGGTGCACGTAATCCCATATTTGGATTTTACATTCTGAGAGGGTACATATTCAAAAAGAGAAAATATTGAAATATTTGAGCTTGTGTGTCTAGAATTCCAAAGTCATTCTGAAGCTATTCTGCTTTATGGAAAAAATTGGTCATGGCTTAAATACTGTCAGTCCTTCTTCTCCCAGCTGTGCATATGCATTATGCAGATTTTGTTATACACATTCAAAAAATGGAGCACTGACTGCTTGAGTCTAATTTATTTTTCTTGGTACACAGAATTGTGTATACTTAAATACGACTGATTTTCTTTAAAAAAAAAAAAAAACTGGATGAAAAGGAGGCCAATGATGACAAAGAAAAAATTATAATATGACTATTTTCTTTGGTAGCTGGAGGTGACTTAACTGTGTCCTTGACAGATGGTAGCTTGGCCACCCTTGAAGGCATACAGTTACAGCTTGCTGCTAATCTGGTTGGACAGAATGTTCAAATTTCTGGAATAGATGCTGCCAGTATTAACAACATCACTTTACAGGTAGGTTACCCTTAACAGCAGAGTCCTGTTGACTTCAACTGGGGCACCTGCACTATCTGTTTAGGGTCCCTTGCCATGATGCAATGATTCCATGTTGTACAGTATTGAAAATATTTTGCATGCGTACTGAAAATAAAATTTGAGTTTCTGATTTTTGGTGTCTTTTAACTGAAAATGTTATACAAAGTATATCTTGCTTTTTATCCATTAATAATATGGTCTTTCCAAAACATTTTAGTTCATATTTTTCTAGTATTTATAGTTTTTATTTCAAGGAATGCTTTCCCCCCTCAGTGCAGGAAACCTGCATTATTCAGCACCCTTCTCTCTAGATTTTTTAACATAATCTATCAGAAATATTTCTTTTAAAGAAGAGGAAGAGAAAATTTTTGGCTTCAATTAGTTTTCAGTGCTTACTGTAAACACATTATGGGGAAAAATAGATTTGTTGTAGTTTTATTGGTTTTAAACCTAAACCAAGAAATCCAGCACGCAAATTTGAATTATACAGCATGTATAATGGAAATGTAAATTTTGAAAGTTGGCTAATATGACAATTTATAAAGCTTTGGTATGGATCTACATAATTTAATAAAACACAAAAGTAAGTCTATAACTTCAGCAGGGTGGAAAAATAAGTGATTCCTAATATCAATCCACCCTTTTCTTTCACTCCCTTTCGTTTTAATTACCAAAAGCCTGGGAAAAGTGACCTGAATGTTATTCAGAGGAAATAACCAAGTTTCAACATGAAGGAACCCTGCCTGATGAAGAAAATCATGCATCTAGTCCCTTTGTTTTTAAATCTAATGATCGTTACAGTTGCTCAAATTTGCTAATCTCAGTTGCTGTGGCAGAGATGGAGAAAGAATGACTCCCTTAGCAAGAGCCCAGACCCTTTAGGACTTTAATAGTTCAAAGGCAATCCTTTGAATTGCATTAAAAAGCAAATAGGAAGTTACTGAAGAGCTACTGTTACACATTTTTAATCTCATACCATGGCTTAACAAGTCATCAAGTGCATTCTGTACCAACTTCCATAAGCATCCTATAGGTATGGGAAGGTCCAGATTAAGAAGGAAAATTCTGTGTACAGGAAGACAGAAGAAATTAAAGATGTTCCAAAGCACTGTCACCTGGCATTTTTGGTTTATATTAATTTGCACTTATCTGTATCTGGTTTTCCTGCTTTTCAGATTGATCCCAGTATTTTACAGCAGACACTACAGCAGGGTAACTTACTTGCCCAACAGTTAACTGGTGATCCCAGTATGACTCCTCAAAACAACTCCCTTCAGACAACAGAGAGTACAGTGCCAGCTAATATGGTTATCCAGCCCATATCAGGCTTGTCTTTACAGCCCGCAGTTAATTCTTCAGCTAGCATGACGATAGGACCACTGTCTGAGCAAGACTCTGTATTGACAACTAACAGCAGTGGTAAGAAGAATTAAGAATACTTTTTCTCTTGCCTTTTACATTTTTAGGCCATATTTGCTAAATCATTTTGCAGATTGAAATTGAGGTATTGGTTAACTTGTTCTTAGCTCTCTGGACTTCATTAAATAAAGTGATACTGATATTAATACATTACTACATTGTTTGGTAGTAAAATATACAGCTCTATAAAGAGAGCTCTATTTGTACAACATAAATATCTGAGCCTGATTTTTAAAAATTTACTTGCATTTTTAGTAACATTTTGACCTTTAATTTTGTGATTGTACTTGAAAATTAGTTAAATGTTAACGTTCGTGTCTATGAGTCGGGGTGATTGCTCGACTCCTTTATAAACTTAGTCAATGGAATTTAAGCTATTTCCGTGCTACAGATATGACTCATTTAGATTGGAAGCCTTTCAGGCCCAAGAACTTTGTAATCTTCTGTGTACTATAATGCACTAAACATGTGGCTTGTATTCAGCAAAACAGTAGTTTTATCAGCAATGCAAGTTTGAGAAACCAGTGAGACTGCATAGCTAAGCACACACCTAAGGAAATTCCAGAGTTAGGTTTACAGTTAGAGCTGGCTGAAAAATGGAATGTCTATTCCAGTGGTTCCCAACCTTTTCTCTGCCATGGCACACCTTGATACCTTCAAATTTTTTGAGGCACACCACCATTAAAAAAACCTCATGAATATTCAAATTAACTTAAATTAATCATGAATATTTATGAACTATGGTACAGTGTTTCAGAAGTGCTCCTGTGTGGAGTAGTAGGGGTGGCAAAAGAGGGGGGGAGGTCAGGAGTCTTGTGTGGTGGCAGGAGGGAATGTGGAGACCAGAGCAGGGCAGGGGTGGCAAAAGAGGACAAGTGCAGCAATGTGGGAAACAGTACAAGGGTGGTAAGAGAGGAGAGAGGAAGGGACAACAAGAGTGGCTTTGTGGGGGGGGCCAGAGGGGAACCTTGGGAGTGGGAAAATAGGGCAGGGGAGGCCCACTTCCCCCTTCTCCACAGTGGCTCCCTGCCCAGGGCAAATCCTCACCCCACTGCTGCTCATTCGTACCCCAGTGGGTCCCGTTCTCCCCTCCCCCAGCCCCCTGCTGCCTGTGATGGACCCTCCCATCACTGCAGGGGTCAGAAACAGCCCTCCAGCCCCCAGCTACACCCCCTCCCCCACAGACACCCCATCCCTCAGCTACACACACCCCCAGCAAACAGCTACCCCACAACCCAGCTACACACCTTCTGCTACACATACACACACACACACCTGCCCCATACAACCCCCAGAAGCCCTCCTCCCCAAAGCCCTTACCTGGGCTGTTTGCGAGCTGGCTGACACAAGCTGCTCCACCCTGCAGGAGGAGATTCACACACTCCCGGCCTCCCACAGCTCTCTGCTGGCTGGGCTTGAGGTGGAGCGGGGTTTGAGATGGAGCCACCAAAACACTACTTTCCAGCTGCTCATGCTATTTTTAGGGGGACCCCGGGAACTCCACGTTCTGGTGCCTTCCTCTATTTTTAGGGGGGGCTGGAATGCTGCCTGCCTAAAGACAGGGGGTCCTGGAACTGTGTTCCAGTGTCTTCCCTCTTACTTTAACCCTTGCCTTTTCCCAGCCCTGTACAGTCCACATGGCTGGGCTTAGCAGGGAGGGAACTTTAACTCCAGCACTCAGGGGTGCTCATGGCACACTTTGGGTGTTGCTGCAGCACATCAGTGTGCCGCAGCACACTGGTTGGGAACCACTGGTCTATTCCATAGTATATTCTGAGATTTCAAAATTTGTTTCTATTCCAAATTGGGATGTAAAGTCTCACAATATCAGAATTATTCAGAAACAAAATACCCTAAAATATGTTACCAAAATGTTTCATTTCAATAAAGTCTAAATATTTCAATGTCATTGTTTTTATTTGCTGTATTATAATATATAACAGGATAAAGGTAAAAGAAAAAATAGTTTGTACCTGATCAAAACTAACCATTTGACTATATTTCATTAAAATTTTGACACAATCTGCATGTTTCTACAAAACCTTTTGATTTTTTTTCTTTAGTTGCAACCTTAGTTGTCTGTGTGCTTATGTATTTTGATAGTCTACAGGATGGCATAGTTTTTCTCATATAACATATGTATTTCTACAGAAACTAGAACTGCATGGTTAGCTTCTGCTAAACTGTCTATTATCCTCTGTGAACTAAAAACACAGAATGAAAAGTGTAGAAATCTTACTAATTTCTAGAAGTATTATGGTGCAGCCGAAGTGGCCTTGTAAGAATGTGCAGTGCAAACTAATTTTATTTGGAATATTGGTTGTTGATCAATAGTTGTAAAATACTGTTTATGTGCAAAGTGTTTTTCTTGAAGGTTCGTAACAAATTTTAGACAAATAAAATTGATTTTCATTAGTTTATTTAAAGTAATGTCTTAGTGAGCATTGTTCCTCTGTCAAACTATAGCTTTGTACCTCAACTTGATTTGATAGAGCTGTCGAAGTTAGTGTGGGCAGTTTGTCACTCTTTTCATTCTCAAAATAACTTAGATATGTTTATTTTAGTTTTGAAAATTCAAGCAATTAGATTTTGAAAATTCAAGCAAAGAACGGCTAAGAAAATTTTGATGGAAGCTTTTCAAGTTGGAAAATAAAATGAGCTTAGCGTGGTATCTTGGAGAGTTGTATTTTTATTTAATTATAAATGCATACTAAAACTTGCATGTGACTGTTTGTTATTCAAAAGATCTAAAAGTTCAGGGAAGCGAAGATTGGTAAGCAACTATGTCCTATTCAAAAGACAACTATAAACAGCTCTATTCTCTTACAAAGTTCAGCATTTTGTTAGTTGTTTAAAAATACAATGTTTTGTTTTTAAATATCTGTATTAATCTTATGAAAACAAGTCATGTACTTATTTTTTTCTCCCAACTTGCATTTTAGGTGCACAGGATCTCTCTCAAGTCATGACCTCACAGGGTATGGTATCCTCTTCTAATGGTCAGCATGAGATAACACTGACTATAAATAACTCGAGTTTGAGTCAGGTTCTAGCTCATGCTGCTGGTTCTACTACTACAAACTCATCAGGAAGCCCACAAGAAATTACCCTCACCATATCTGGTTAGTATTTTTTTGACATTAGGTTACCATTCCTCATTCCCGTCCAAAACACTAACTGTACAATAACATTTGCTGGATAATTTTGTTAGAGGGTAAAAGAACTTGTTTCTACTTCCTGCAGCTTTAGCCTAAGCTATGTCTGCACTACAGACTTCTGCCACCATAGCTTATGTAGGCTAGGGAGTGAAGCAATGCCAATAGAAGCAGCTATACTAGCCAAAGATAAATTTTGTTCTGCTTGTATGCTCTGGTTTTACTCTGCTTATACCCTGTATAGCTTTTCTGATATAGCTGTGTGAATGCTAGAAGTGCTTTGTTGGGTTGGAATACTATACTCTTAATGCAGACATGGCTTTAGTTTGAAGAATTTTAGATTTTTCAGGGTTCATGGTACCTTCCCCATGTCCCTTTTTTTTTTTTTTTTAAAGGTTGAATAACATTGCTTTGAGGAAGCTCATATTTGACTCTGTTCCCTCCTTCATTATATTGCTAAAGAATTGATGTTTTGCTTTCTCAGTCTCTGGGTATGTTTGCATTTTAAGCAGGATTCCAGCTCAAGGAGATGTACCCAAATAAGCTCTAGTATACTAAAAATAAAGAGTTTGAAAGGGGTAGCCGTGTTAGTCTAATAAAGCAAAAAAAAAGCAAGGAGTCTTGTGGCACTTAAAAACTAACAGATTTATTTATCTCATGAGCTTTCATGGGAGAAAATCCCACTTTGTCACCCTCTTTGAAGAGGGGGAACTTACAGAATGGGATGAAAATAAATGCAGGAGTGTGTAAGACATGGGATCAGGTCATACTGCAACAGCAAATCAGAGCATTTGTAAGGGCAGTGCAAGTGATCGGAAGAGCTAGCTGCTCTGAGTATGTACCTGTTGGAGCTCCTAGCTGCTCACGTTGCAGTAGCTGCGCTGTATTAGAATATTAGCTTCATCAGAGGCCTGACCTCTGAGAGGGACAATTCAGATGTAATCAGCACTTGAATTCACTAACCAGAGAAACCTCTAAGACTTAATTTTTTTCTTTTTCTGTCAAAGGTTGAGTCTATATTCAATCTAATTGTCTTTCCATTTTCTCCAAGAGTGGCTTCAGAATCTACTTCCTTACTTTCCTTAGTAACAAGATGAAACCAGTCACTATCACATGATGTTAACCCATTCAGCTTTGGATACTTTCAAAAGGCTTTTGTTAAGATCTCTCAGAAAAGGCTGTGAAAGAAACTATGCAGTCATGGCATGAGAGGCAAAGTATTATCATGGATCAAAGCAAATTATGAAATTGGAAAAAAAAAGTCTGTGTTGGGGCTTTTCTTCACTGACAGTAGCAGATTTACTGCTGTTGGATTGACCTTCCCAATCAACTGCTCAGGTCTGTGAAGACCTGCTCAGTCAATCAGGAAGTCAATCCCTGAAGTCCACCATTGCAACTAGAGTAGCGCTGAGTCCTTAGGTCATGCAGTGGATGTTCTGGGTGTAGGGAAGTCAAAGCGAATTATGCAAGTTATTTTAGGTAACTTGCATATCTCTCTTCAGCTGTCACTGAAAATGGTGGGCAGTGTAGACCTGCCCTTCATCATGACAAAAGGTTGACGGGTTGCTTTATGGTCCTCTAGTAGCTCCTGTGGTGGTTAATGTTTTAATGATCTGGAATAGTGTGTGAGCAATGAAGTTTCAAAATATGCAGATTACATTGTTACTTAGTTGAGTCAAATCCAGAGAAGATTGAGAGGAACTTCAGAGAGACATAATCGTGCTAGGTGTATGGAGTACAATAGCAAATGAAGTTCAGTACTGACTTGCAAAATAATACCCCTTAAAGGGAAAAATTTAAAATATTCATTTAGGGAGCTAAAATTGAATATGTCCACAGGATATCATGGAGGCCAAGAATTTAGATGATTGAAAGAAAGATTAGGCATTTGTATGAACTACAAGGATCTCTGGGGTTGTGATAGTGGGAGTGAAAATTAACTCTCAGATTCATGTGGATGAATAAATTAGAGACTGAGTCTCTCCTCGGTTGCATATATGATTTTAGTGAGGGCGAGCAAGTGTGAATGAGTAAATATTTTCTAGCATAATCTGCCCAAATGAGGAAGGGAAGCTCAAAAGGAATCACTAAGCAATGTTTTCTCAGGCTTTTGTTAAAAATCAGAGAGCACAAAAGTGTTCAAGAAATCCAAGGACACAAGAAGGCCAAAAAGTATTTAGCAGCTCTCCTGATTTCTAATCAAGACCTCATGAATTTTTTTTTAAAGGGGGAGGGGGCTTCCTTTTAAAAAGGAGAATTTGAATCAGTAGTAACTGCTCTGCATATGATTCTGTTTACTGTATATTTTGCTAAACCTTTTGTGTTGTAGTGTTACAATTAAATCTAGAAATACCATTAAGTATGATGACTGTTTCTCTGGTAGAAATATTTTCTTTAGCTTTCATCTTTATTTTATTGAATTCTGTAAAACCCCCTACCCTTGGAAATCTTAGTCATAATGAATTGCGTGGAGAAGACAAATCTAGAACTTCTGGTCCCTTGACTGATAACAAAAAAACCAGTGATCTAGTGGCAAGATGTGCATAGGACTAGACTAATTACATCTATAGAAGACTGAAGAATTTGAGAGAGACCTACTGGTTACTTGCTCGTTACTTCTGTTAATGAAAGTGGCTTTTTTTGATGGTGGTTAACTTTGAAAGAAGGATTAGAGGGTTATAAAGTTGGGTAACTGACCCATCTTATACAAGTTCTAAAGCAGCAGCCATGTTAATCTAGTTCAGTAAAACAAACAAGGAGTCCTGTGGCACTTAAAGATTAACAAATACATTTATTGCATGAGCTTTTGTGGGAGAAAATCCTACTTTGTCAGAAGCTTTTTTACATTGTCTGAAAGTCTGCACAAGTGTGAACCAAATCTGTGTATACACAGGCACTAATGAACTGCCTTTCTATTTTCTGATAACACTTCTGCTTTCTGTAAATCAGTCTAATAATATAGATTTCTTTCAAGTGTATTTTAATATTATGGGAAAACTTGCAAATTAGCTGGAATTGACTTGTGGTTTTGATTTGTAGTACACTTGAACTGTTCCTTTAAAAAAAATTCTTACAATAATAGATTATGCTTTCAAAAAAAAACTATGATGTCATAGTGTTGCTTGTTAATATTGCCCCAAGCACCTCAGAATTAAGCCTTTTGATTGGATGTACTATTTGTCACAGTGCTATTTAGTGAGAAACTTATTTGCTTTGAGTACCGTAGCAAAAAAAAATTACCTTCAAGAGTTTCCAGATGTCAGAGAATAACATTTCTTTTTAGGGCAAGATCTTATTCAGCATAATTCTTCTGGAAATAATGAGATGAGTGGGAGCCTACGACTAACACCACCAACAATCAGCAATCAATCAACAGGTGCAACATTAACTATAAGCAATGATCAGCTTCTCTCTCAGAGTACATCACTGAACACTTCAGGTATGTACTCATTGATTTCATGAGAGAAGGTAATAACTTTCTGTGTGGAAAAAATGGTACGGGTCCAGTTCAGTAAATCTGGAATTTTAAATTCAGTTAGTTCCCAAATTAAAAAGTCCAAGATTATGCCTGTTCCCTCGCCTTACTCACTCATGTTTTCTGTCAGTTAATGTTTTTGTCTGCATAGGGTAAGGAGAAGGGGAACAAGGGAGGCCATCTAAAACTGATTTGCTGGGATGGTTAAAGGAAGAATGCGTAGATGTTTCCTGTTAAGTTGAAGATGTTGGGGTGCCTGTCACGTGACCAATGGAGAACAGTGATAAAGGGGGTCTTTATTCAAATATAAATTCCCAAGAGTTCTGGAAACATGAAACAGTTCATACATCATACTCATTGAACTGGTTTATGTGACATTCACTTTAGCATTCCAGTCTGTTTGTGATATGGTAGATCCTTATTCTTCTTTGAATGCTTTATGTCCATTCCCAGCAGTGTATATGTGCTGTGTGCACCACTTGCTAGAAAGTTTTCCCTCAAAAGTACCCATGTGACTGGCTTCAGCTCTATTTAGGGGCCTACCAACCCTTGGCCCTCTCAGTTTCTCCTTGTAGCACTTGGTGGTCACTGGAACTGGCCCACTCACCGCAGGGGGTGAGTAAGCTTTTCTTTTGCACCTGTCACAGTGCCTTGGAGCCACCTAAAAGGAACACCTGTATGCAGGGGGGAGGAATCTGAACTGCTGCACTTGGATCGATGTAGTAGCCACCATCTAGAAAGTTAGTTTTGATGCCTTGGTCGAGGGTCACAAACATCTCTGATCTGGATTTACTGCTGTACTATCCTACCCTATCCCTCCTCCTACTGTTTAGGCCAGGGCTTATGTCTCTCATTTCTAAACCTCATGGGAGCAGAGTTCTGATGGATTGATCTTGAAGGTTATAACATCATCTCTTGCACTCCATAATCCAGTTCTCCTTTCCTGTCCCTTTTTTAGGGACCTGTCTCATGAACCTTTCATAAGACAAGGGATTCTCTCCCTTCAGTAGGCAGGGGCCATGGACAAGTTCCCATTCAATAAAGAAGAAGAGATCTACCCCAAGTGCTTTCTGGTTCCCAGAAAGAAGGGGACTTGGAAGCCAATTCTAGATCTCAGCATACTAATATACCTTTATCAGGGTACAGAGAGTTAAAATGGTAACATGAGCTGCTATCATTCAATCCCTAGATTCAGAGAACTGTTTTGTGACACTTGACCTTCAGAACACACACTTTCGTGTCACAAGAGATCCCCGTACTTCTTCATAAGTCGGGATCACTGTCACTATCAAATTTTCTTTGCAGGATGTCTGCTCTGCACCCCAAGTGTTTACAAAAGTTATCGTGGTAGCTACCGGATAGCTTTGCCAATGGGGAGTAACTACTTCTCCTGTTTCAATAGTTGGATTCTCAAGGGGCATTCCTATGTTGAAGTTCAAAGTTTTATAAAGAAGGTTACATGTCTCTTCCATTTGCTTCACATTTAACTCAACAAGAACAGTTCATCTCTATTACTTCTACAGAGGATGGAGTTCATGGTGTGATGCTGTCTGGGTCTAGGGGACTGTTTGTGGTTATCTTTCATATTAATATTTCATATTTGCAATGTCCCATATGTGATATACCATGTTGGGTGTCAATAGAAAGGCTATAATCTGCTAAGAATGATTATGTGGTTTTTATGTAGGTATCATGCCTGTATTAGAAATTAGAAATCTATTTGTTTTATGTGTGTTGCCAGTAATTTGTTCTTAAGGCAATCACAGACTGGGTGTCTGCAAAATGGTGGGTTACTTACCAGTAACTGTCCTGCTTCGAGATGAGCCGCTTGGATTCATTCAGTAATAGGTGTCTCCGTGCTGGAGTGTCTGATTGGTCAGAACTTTTTGCCCTAGCCTGTCAGAAAAGGGCAGGTGGCCACTGCCCCCCACGCCACCCTGTGGCTATATATGTGGCTGCTGCCCGGCCCCTCCCCAGTTCCTAGGAGTCGCCAACTCTAAATGCGGGGACGGGGCGAGAGTTCTGAATGAATCCAAGCAGCCTATCTCAAAGAAGGACGGTTACTGGTAAGTAAGCCACCATTCTTCTTCGAGTGCTGCTCTCATAGATTCAGTAATAGGTGACTGCCATCCGTGCTGATGGATGGCGGGTGGAGTTGGCTCTTCCACCTTCAGCACAGCATATCGCCGACATGGGTAGTTGTCCAATCAGCAAGGTCCTTGAGGGGTCTAAGGGATTGACCTAATGACCTTCATCCAGGCAAGGGTAGCCTGGGAATGAAAGATCTAACCCAGTGGAGAGAAGCAGGCCCAGTTTGTCCAAGCACCAATTGAAGTGTGTGGACAGGGCAGCCTGAGGTCAGCTTAAGCAAAAGTGTGGTACCAATGCATCGTCGCTATGGTTGAGGAATGCATCTCTAATTGCTCTACCTGAGAGGATATTGGCAGAGGCATATGGAGGCCAGAGGATTTAGTGTTCTGGCAGCAACACATGTTGGCGTAATTCCTGTGAGGGAGCTCACAAGGCCTTAGGACTGCCGGGCTGGTTGTGGTCGTTACTGACACTGCAAGAAGTGGTGGAAGGGAGGTAGATCTGTCCCTCAGTCCAGCAGTGTAAAGCATATGCAGGCCATGGGCCAGATAGGTACGTGAATCTGACACACTCGGTGTCCCGCAGGAGGGATGAGGTACCAGGAGCGGGTAGGGAGTATCTGGGAGAGTTTACTTCGTCCTAGTTTAAAGAGGAATGTGAAAGACCGAAGGTGATGCACGCGAACCAGCATGGGGAAAGCTAGATGCTTGACCCACCCTATGGCATTATACAAGATAGACGCAGGTGGGGCTTCCTGTGGGCCTGAGGAATATATCCCAGGCCTATGTGAGTTTACCGATAACATCGTGATGGTCCCTTTTGAGGTGGGCTGTCAGCATCCGTAACCTTGCTAGGACACAAGGAAATGGTATTATGGCTATCCCCCCCCCCCTTTTTTTTTTTTTTGTTACTAAAAGGATTCAACAGGTGGTAAGCGGCCGATGGAATATAGGGCACGGAGCTGATTGCAATAAGGCAACACCCGAGGGGTAGGCTCATGAGTGTGATCGCCCTGGATGCCAGTCCCTGCAGCCTACAGGACCAAACTCACTCTGGCCTATGTGACTTCGCACTTCTGGGAAGGACTTGCCCCGGTATGATACCGACTTTAAGCCTGGCGACACACAGGGGTGTTTATCAGGTTTGAGACCCCTTGTGAGATGGAGCCCCGAGGGAGAATCGAGATGTACGAGAGGAGGAAGGAGTCTCCTCTGAAAGGAGCGGAGCGAGGGTATGCCACCTCGATGAGACACATCCGGCTGACTCCTTTTTAGACACTTCCGGTTATCTGAGGTGTCCTCTAAGAACATGCTATCGTTTTTATTAGATGTTACCAGGAAAGGTGAATTCTGTTAAGTGTTAGCTAGTTGCTGAATTCCCAGTCACTGATAGGAGTTTCGGAGTGGGTTTAATGTGAGAAAACCCCCAATAGTTGCTTAGAACGGAAGTATAATATACCAAGTCGCAACTATTAAGGCTCGAAGATCTTTGGATCGTGTAGAGGAAGAAGGAGTTGTACTCGCGGGACTCCTGGGCAAGAGTCTTTCAGAGTTAGGCCAGGGTAACCGAGGCACTAAGACTGTCCCCAGAGGGTGAGTTAGATGAGAGGCACCACTGGATGAAACTCTGGGAAATGATGATTGGGCCCAGGCTCATGGTCGGCCTACAGGGATGGTCCCCAAACCATCATGGTGGGACCAAGCAGTGACTGTGAGTGTAACGAAGGATGCAGAGGGACGAGTTTCTCTACCTTTGACTGAATGGCAAAGGCGTGGGAGCCAGATGATATTAATATTATTATGTCATCTCCTCTGGTTCTCCATGACCTGAGGATCTCCTGATTTGAGTGGAAGGTAGTAGCCACCTTAGAGAGAGAGAGAGAGCGCTCCCCGGGATGTGAGGACTGGGGACACCCACCTGCTCAGCGGGCCCCATACCAGCCTTTCTGGTGGAAAGGGAAGTGGCACAGGTCCACTTTGTCAAGGGCAAAACCCTGTATACGGGGGTTCTAACTCTAGGGCACGACCCAGGTAGCGGTGATCAATGGCCTAGGGGGGTTGGGGGTAAGGAATCATTATTCATTAATGTAGCCTCTTTCCTGTATGGGGAAAGGGAGGGTAGAGAAAACGAGGCGGAGGTCCCAGTTAATGTGACCCCTCTCAAGTGCTCTCACCCAAGCTGTGAACCAGCTGGTAGTAGTGTGTACTAGAGAGTTCATCTCCCACATGGAAACCACAAGTGATTGGCCAGAAGGTTGCATCTGGTGGCCAGGCTCCAGCATTTGTGTCCTGTGCTTGGCAGGTGGGGATGGTTTGCCTGCTCCATGGGTTAAGGAGGGGTTGGAGTACCCCCGAGGTGGAAGTATATACCTTAGAACCCTGGATGGGGGTCAGTTGGATGCGAGCTGTATTTAAGCACTGGCTAATTTCCCTGGTGACATGGGGGTGGGAAGGGCAGGTTCGGGCAGCGAATGAGAAAGGGTGGAGGCCTCCCTCCCAACCTTGCTGATAGGGAAGTGAGCACCTTCTAAGGAAGGGAAACAAGAGCCGATGGAGGATTTTCCAGACATCTGTTCTGAAAGATTGAATGATAAGACCTTGCCCATGGGGAAGCGTGCATGAGTGTAGCTCCTGGATATGGGGATGGCACCCCCGGGGAAGATCCCGTTTAGTTGGGAGTGGGCACAGGTGAGGCAGTACACACTTTGATGTTTGTAATGTGTTCCATGAATGCTTTATGTGCCCAGGAAAGGGCAAGGGAATTGCCACACGAGGAGGTGGGGGGGCTCCCCCCCCGGTGGAGTTTTGGGTAGAAGGACATGGTGGTCCCTTGAGAGTCAGAACCGTTAGCTAGGGATTGCCCACACGGGTTCAGACCAGAGGCCTCCATTCTGTCTGCTACGGTAGTAGAAGAGGCTTGGAAAATCAGAGGGTCGAATCCTCTTGGTTTTTGGAAGTATTAAGATCAATAGAGAGGGTAAGGATATGGGTTAAACCTTGGTCCTACCCGAAGGAGAAGATGCTGCTTAACCTCTGAACTGCCCACTCGCACAGAGAGAGAGAGAGAGAGAGAGATGGAGGGGAGGGCTGTCTGTCAGCTCGTAGGAAGGGTCGCAATTCAGTGGGCGCTCCAGAGCAGAGTTTTGGAGAAAGTGATTGACAACGAGTCTGGCTGGTTATAATCTGTACTGCTGATTAGCCGGTTGGTATCCTTTCCCGGAGTTGTGGGGGGAGGGGCCTTGACGGGAAGGTCCCCCAGCTGGATTTCGAACTGAAGTTGTGGTGGTGAGAATTAAGTCCTCACTAGCACCTGCTGGAAGGAAAGCGGAGGTCAGTTTACTATTGGGCCTTATGGGGCCAGAGGATGTGGAAGAGGCCCTGCCGGAAGCAGGCCGAGATATTTTAACTCCACCCAGGGGTCACAAGCGGTACTCAAGATGGCCGAGGTCTCTGGTGGAAAAAGGGCGTTGCTGCCAAAGGGCAGATCAAGGGTCACCTGTTGGGAGGCCGGGGGCGCCCTGGCTTCCCGTAGCCATGCTGCGCAGTGCAAGGTTACAGCCAAGGCCATAGTGCAGGCCGCCGTATCCACTGCATCCCAGGCTGACAAGAGGAGGTCCTGGGAGGCTGTTTTACCCTTATTAAGAAAGGCATCATACTCTTCCCTTGCCTCTAGTGGGAGTAGATGTCTGAATTTGTTTATTGACTCCCACACGTCCAGCATATATTTGCTCGTCAGGGCCTGATTATTCAATATGTGCAACTGTAAGGCCAAGGAGGAGTATACCTTCCGGCCCAGTAACTCTAACTCTCTTGCGTCCGTTGATGCCAGGAGGGGATCATGGGGATCCTGACCCGGCCCTATGGCCACCTCCACCGCCGGAGGAGGTGGGAGTGTTTGGTGGGTGATCGAGGGGAACTCTGACCCCGGGACCCTGTACTTGAAGGCCGCTGTATCTGAACCCGGGTTTTACCAGCGGGATGAGGCCAAGTCCCAAATGCTGGGGTGGAGGGGACCCATGACTGGTTCTGCTGAAGAGAACACCGGCCTGAATAAGGTGTCGGTGGGTGCTTTGGAGGATTGGACTGCCATTCCCATGTGGGCTGAGACATGGCGCAGGAGGTCAAAATGCACTGATAGATCCCCCGTGTAAGAGCATAGTACCGGGTTTAAAGCTCTCACTGGTGCCGAATGGGTCGCACTGGCGTGGTTACTGGGGTCTCCTGCTGGGACCATTCGTGAGGGCGGTACCAGAAGGGCGACGGTGCCTCGGGGGAAGAGTGCTGAGCCTGCTCAGAGGCCAGGGCACGGCGCCTTTGCTCCGTGTCCTTGACTGTCCTTGGTTTAAAGGACAGGCAGATGGAGCAAGAGGTGACCAAATGGCTTTCACCCAGGCACCAGAGGCACTTCTCATGGGGATCGTCCCGCGGGAAGGTCTTGGCGCATTTGGCACAGGGTTTAAATCCCGGCATGGTGAACGATGTAGGAGTGCGATGTTCTGGCCCGAGAGGGGAAACCTTCTTTGGTGGCACTAGGTTAGCAAATAGGTGCTCTCAGTCGAGCGAAAGATTCATAAAGTAAACAAAGAAACAGGCTGCTTGCGAAGTGCAAGGAGCGGGCAGTTCCACAATCCAGTGCTAAGGGAGAAGAAATGAAACTGGGGAGGGGCCGGGCGGCAGCCACATACATAGCCACAGGGTGGCACCGGGGGTGGGGGGAGCGGTGTGGCCACCTGCCCTCTTTTGACAGGCTAGGCAAAACCTAGACACCTGTTACTTAATGTATCCAAGCAGTGCTCGAAGAAGAACTGTTGTTCCTCTTGATCGCCCCTTCAGGGGGGGCTTCCAGCTAGCTGCAGTGGGCTCAAGAAGAAACCTGTTTGACCAGTTACCCAGAACAACTGTGTGGCCCAACTCTGTTTTGATCTGGCAAGGACACTGAGATAAAGGCAGGGGACCCATCTCCATTTTGTCTTTAGTCTTCAGTCTGTCTGCAACCAACATCCCCCTCTGGAACTATTCTCCTGGGACTGAACAGAGGACTGAGACCCACCCAGCTGCTGCTGCTGCTGCTGCTGCTGCTGCTGCTGCTGCTGGGTGCACATCAGAGGAGTGGAACTAACCTGCAAACTACAGGATCTTCGAGGATTTGTTTTCCATGGACTCTAAATCATTTGTATGTATGTGATTCACTTTGGCTCTTTAACGTCTCTCATATTTTGTTTGTTTTCTTTTTATATTAAACCTTTAGTTGTAATTATTAAAGGAGTTGCTGGCAGTGTGGTATTTTGGGTAAGATCCAAGCCTATATTGTTCTGGGTGATGTTGCTGGCCCTTTGGGATCAGGAGGACCTATGTCTTTAAGAGACCCAGTGGGTAGAGGGGACCATAGGAACTGATGTGCATAAAGAGGGCGGTTTCTATTTTGTTATGCTTAGTGATGACCAGAGTGGGGAGTCAGAAGCATGTTTCATTACTGCCTGGGAGACTGGTTTAGGTACCACCTGTCAGTAATTTAGGGGTTTGGCCCCTGGGTTTTACAGCTTGCCCTGATTTTGGCACATTCAGAAGCTTATCCCAGGGGGCCCAGGTCACACATGGGTTCACTCTTGATGCCATGAAGTCCAGAACCAACCTACCAGAGAACAGCTTACTCAGTCTGACATACTTAATAGCATGACTCCAGATGAGCCCACATGTCTTTGCCAGATTGTGCCTGCAGCTTGTCAGGCTTTGAGTTTATGCCACCGAAACAGACAGTGTGAACAACTTGCTCTTTATTCCCAGCTGTTGTGGTAGTCTCTCTCAAATGTTGGAAGAATTTGGGCTAGGTAAGCTCAGGAATTCACTTCAGTCATCTGCCTTCTACTGTCACAATAATTTTGGATGCATTCCTCTGAAGATGGGAAAATGATTTGTGAGACCACGTTATCCGGTGTAGATGGTCTGCACAGGTGTTTTACCCTTCATATCAACTTTCTGGAGCTTAGGGCAGTACAATATTCTTACCAGCATTATAGAAGGTCAATCTGTTTGTGTGACAGCCAGCCAGCCAGTATGTACTACATAAATCAAAAAGGGAATTGAGATCCCTTTCTCTGTGCTCAGAAGCATTCAAGTAATGGAACTGGTGTATAGTCCACTTTGTCCTTACCTCAGCAGTTACTTTCATGACTGCCAGAAAAAAAGTTGCTGATGACCTTAGCTAACAGTTCACCGCAGATCACAAGTGGAAAGTTGAGAGAGCCACACTCAAGCAGATTTTCCTTATCTGGTATCTTTCATACACAGACTATTTTGTCACCACTATCAACCACAAATGTGCTAAATTCTGTTTGTGGGATGTCTGTCACCATTTTCTGTGAGACATGTCTTCCGCTCCAATGCTGCTAATTCTCAGGGTTCTAAGCTAAATAGGACAAAGCCACGGTAATCTGATTGCACCAACCTGACTGAGACAGATATGGTTTCCTTGCCTTCCTTATCTTTCCTTCCAGCCAGCCATCACTCTCCCACTGATGCTCTGCTTTCTCACTAAGGATCTGGGGAGCATTGGTCACCCCATCCTTGACAGTCTCTGGCTCAAGGCTTGGTACCAAGATGACTTATAGGACTAGAACTCTCCTGTTCCAGAGCTGCTCAAGAAGTCTTTTTGAGCAGCAGATAGTAATCTACCAGGAATTACCTTTAAAATGAAGAGATTTTAGCACTGGTGCACTTATCATTGCCCGTCTCTTATTGATACTCCATCCTGGAGATTTTTTTTGAATACCTGTTCATTCTGAAGAAAGGAGATCTCATGTTAAGCTCTATTCAAGTCTACCTAGCAGCCATCACAACATTTAATTTTTCTGTGGAAGGTATTTCAGTATTTGAATCATAGAATCATAGGGTTGGAAGCGATTCCACGAGGTCATCTAATCCAGCCCCCTGCCAAAAAAGCAGGACCACTCCCACTAGATTATCCCAGCCAGTGTTTTGTCCAGCTGGGCCTTGAACACCTCCAAAGACGGAGATTCCACCACCTCCCTAGGTAGCTTATTCCAGTGCTTCACTACTCACCTAGTAAGAAAGTTTTTCCTAATATCCAGTCTGGACCTCCTCAGCTGTAACTTGAAACCATTGCTCTTCATTCTGTTGCTTGGTCGGCAGTTTCCAGATCCTTTAAAGGGTTATCAGTTCTCTTCCCAAGTGTCAGTTTGGGGTTTGAACTTGGTTCTTTATTCTCTAATGAAACCTCCTGTAGAGTGATTAGGTTCTAACCCTTTCCATAAAAAAGGCTTTTCTAGTGGCTTCCTCATAAAGAGTTGGTGAATTAGGGTTTCTTATGGCTTGACCCTACGTACCTTATCTTTGAAAAATACAGTGTATTCCTCCCATCGCACCTGTGGTTCTATCCACCCTAAACCCTATTAGATAAGAAAGGATGCTGTCCTTCACACTTTGGATGTTAAGAGAGCTCTAGCTCAGTAGTTCCCAACCTTTCTTCTGCCGTGGCACACCTTGATACCTTCAAATTTTTTGAGACACACCAACATTAAAAAACTAATGAATATTCAAATTAACTTAAATTACTGATGAATATTCATAAACCATGGCACAGTGTTTCGGAAATGCTGCTATGTGAGGTAGTAGGGTTAGCAGAGCAGGGATGGCAAAACTTGGGAGGTCAGGAGTCGTGTGCAGTGGCAGAAGTGAATGTGGGGAGCAGAGCAGGGCAGGGGTGGCAAAAGAGGACAAGGGCAGCCATGTGGGGAACAGCACAAGGGTGGCAAGAGAGGAGAGAGGAAGGGAGAACAAGAGTGGCATGGGGGGGGCGGGGGAGCCTGGGGAATGGGAAGGTAGGGCAGGGGAGCATGGTGCAGCACCCACTTCCTCCTTCTCCACAGTGGCTCTCTGCCACCCAGGGCAAATCCTCACCCCCCTGCTGCTCCCTCCTACCCCACTGGGTCCTGTCATCCCCTTCCCCAGCCCCCCCCCCCGTTGCCTGTGATGGACCCTCCCATCACTGCAGGGGCCAGAACTAAGTCTCCAGCCCCCAGCTATACCCCCCACACAGCCACCCCAACCCCGAGCTACACATACACCCCCAGCCAAACAGCCACCCCACAACCACAGCTACACACCTGCTGCCACGCAATCACTCCCACCCACCTCTGCTACACAGACACACCTGCTGCATACAACCCCCAGCCTCCCCCCCCCCCCCAAGCCCTTACCTGGGCTGTTTACAGGCTGGCTGACACAAGCTGCCCTACCCTGCAGGGGGAGATTTACACACTCCTGGCCTCCTGCCCCTCTCAGCTGGGTGGGCCTAAGGTGGAGCCACCAGAGCTCTGCGTTCAGGCTGCTCCTGCTATTTTTAGGGGGACCCCTGGAACTCCATGTTTTGGTGCCTTCCTCTATTTTTAGGGGGGGCCAGAAGGCTGCCTGCCTAAAAATAGGGTGCCCAGAACTGTGTTTCGGTGCCTTCCTCCTTAGTTTAACCCCTGCCTTTTCCCAGCCCTGCACAGCCAACGTGTCACACTGGTTGGGAACCACTGCTCTAGCTTATTAGTTGGACAGGACTAATTTCTTTAGACTATTATATCTCTGAGACTCTGCAATGTCTCTGAGTCTCTCTATCATATCTGTTACAAATGAACAGTGGTGCTTTCTAAATGGGTTTCCTCTTCATCATCTTTTATTATGCAGCTGCTAATGAGGAGTGCCCATGGGGGGTAATAGCCCACTCTGCTGGGTTTCAGTCTTTGTCCATTGCCCTCCTGAAAGATGTTCCTATTGCAGAAATTTACAAAACTGCTTACATAGGCATCAGTTCATACTTTCTCAAGATATTATACCGTGGTACATGCCTCTAGAGCAGATGCTACTGTACATTTAGTTCTGCAGTTCTACAAACAGTTCTAGACAGAGTTCTGAAGCACCTTACCTTCTTTACCAGATATTGCTTGAGAGTCATCTCAAGTAGAGTTTGAATAGGGATACTACTAGGAGAGAAAGGAAAGGTGGTTTACTTTGCATAGTAGCTGGTTTTATCAAGCTATCTCCCTGTGGATGCACCATTACTCACTGCCCCTTCCCCTCAGCTGTAGCGTCTCTTCTCTGTGGGAGAAGGACTTAAGGATAGATCTTTGATCACACTGCCCTGAATATGCTCAGATAGAGCACTAAGATGGCTAAGATGCATGCATGGACTGAACAAGCACTTGTGGTCTGAAATGGCTTTGAGTAGTTATAAATGAATTTATTAGATTATAAGGTGGCAGTGCAGCTTTTAGATTATTCCCATATTTTCTGTACACTATGTCATGGAGTATCCATTGGTCTGATGTCAAGGTAAAGATTAGCTTTTTCAGTACATGTATCATCTAAAACTTCATTAACAAAATAATAGTTCTCTTAAAAGTAGACATTAAAACATAATTCTGTGCAATGAAGACTAACAGGTTGTGCCTCTGCCTCATGCTTTTCAGGCATGTGGCAGTGAATAAGAAGTGAACGGTTTCAAACTTGCAGATAACTTTCTCGTGTCCACAGTTTTCCCTGACTCAGAATACATTGGTTCATGATTTGACAGCTTTTGTATGAATAGATGCTTTTGGAATTCTCTGGTGACTATTTCAAGCCACTGCATTTGCTAGTTTCTTATATTGTAATGCGCTCTAATTCAGTGATTCCCAACCTTTTCTCTGCCGTGGCACCCCTCTCTACCTTTAATTAATTTGAGGCACACCACCATATAGTTTCTGATTGAACTAATGAATATTCATGAGCCAATGAGCTAATTCTGAGCTCCTTCGGTGGTTTTACAAAACATTTTGTGGCTCACCTGCTCAGACCTGACAGCACACCGGTTGGGAAACACTACTCTAATGTATGTTTAGATTTGTAGGCCTTGTCTTGCAACCAGATTCATTAATTAAATCAGATTTCAGGATTTGGGTCTTGTATTCTTATTTTATGATTTTTATGTTAGAGATGACACATCTCACCATACTATCAACCCTTTATACAGCAAAAAAAAAAAAAAAAAAAAAAAGAAAGAAAGAAAGAAAAAAAAGGCTCTTGTAGCTATTCTAATGTTTGGTCGCTTTAACTTGATTTTTGTTTTGTGCTGGAGTTTTCTTTCTTTTGATTTCTTTAAATTTTGTTGTTACCTCTGCTTCTGGTGTAAGTAAACTTGGAATAGGTTAGTTTTTCTCTAAATTCTGAAGGTGGTCAGATGAGGACGCATTCCCATTTCCTTGGGTAAAGTGTTCTAAAGTGTGCTATCTGTCCACTTAATCTTGTCTTCAGTTATGCTGCTTTTAGTGGACCCATGTCCATGCAGCACAAAGCAGGATTCTCACACATACGCCTTTGTGATGCTACATATCTGGTAAGCTCCAGTTACAACAAAGTAAATTATTTTTCTGTTGTTTTCCACCTGTCTGACTAGAAGAGGAGAAAGGGCTTCAGTAGTGCAACTGAGACACAATAAAGAATTAGCAAGCATGAAATTCTCATAGATGTTACTAACCTAAAATAATTGTAGCTCTATAGTTAGGGTTGAAGCTTATATTTCCCTTTTTTAATTTTTTGCATACTTTACTTTTTGCAGAACTTAATACATCAAATGGAAACCTTACTTCAACACCACCAATGTCTCAGTCCACAGTTTCTGCTCCAAACTTAGTAATGTCTTCATCAGGAGTTGGAGGAGATGGTAGTGTCACCTTGACCTTGGCTGATACTCAGGGCATGTTATCTAGTGGACTTGACGCAGTTACGCTTAATATCACTTCACAGGTTAGTGCAGTTTATCACTGTGCTGTTCTGGTAGATTAATAGTACAACTTCAAAGGACTGGAATGGCTGAATGTTTTTTCAGAAAGTAATTTTTGCCATTTAAATGAAGTAGATGAAGATGCAGTAGATATGACCTTTTTGTTGCTAACTATGTGCACATTGTTTAGAACTTTAACAAAATTTCTTACATGGAGCTCCAGCTTAATATCATAGCTGTTTGTGAACAGGATTTTTCCAGTGGGTTCATTTAGCTCCTACCATTTGGGGGGGGGGGGACTTATTTCAGATAAATTCCCTAAACATATAATGGTAAGTACTTCTAGAACTGATGAAAGAAAAGCCAACCGCCCCTGAAACTTTTTCAAAACATAAGTTTTCCCATTGCAACTTTAATGTAACTAATCTCTTTTTCCTATGTTCTATCTTGTTTAACTTGTTTAGATGAAAGATTAGCCTAATAAAAAACACTTTTTTGAGTAATTGCTAGCATGGTTCCTCCTAGAGGTGTGCATATGGCTTTTGCACAGGACCATATTTTTGTGGCCAGCAGTCACTGTACATGTATCCTGTGCCACTTCGTGCTCCCAAGAAAAGGCATGAATGCTGGCATGACCATGACCTTCCCGCAGTTTCATCTAACTGCCTGTGGCAGAAATGTGGAACCTAGCTGTGTCCCACTTAGAATCACAGGGTCGGAAGGGACCTCATGAGGTCATCTCATCCAACCCCCTGCTAAGAGCAGAACCACTCTCACTTGCTGATACTGCAGCGTGAGCTATCTTCAGTCAGACTGAAAAAACCTACAGGCCACCTTTCAGTCCTTTAATTTTCAACTAAATAATCCCTGTCCCGATTGAATTTCTTTGATTTGATTCCCTTTTACAACACTCTCTCCCCATTCCCTCCCTAAGACAAAACCCTCTGTAGAAAGGCCTCAAGATGGTGGAGTCAAAACCTGTAGGCTTCAAGCCTTGTCCATCCTTTTTTAAAAGCACAGGCACTTCAACAGATGCCTGTTCTTGGGGTGTGGAATTCATCCAAGCATCAGGTGCATTTCATTCTCTACTCATCTTAAGGGTTAAGAGATACACAATTGAAGCTCCATTTCCACATCAAAGAAGATTGCACCTAGCAGACAACTGGCACTGACCATTCATATGTACAATGGCACCACCTACACCACTGGATCAACACTTTTGACATTGAAGATGATGCTTTTGGTGATAAAACATATAGGCAGTTGGTCAAGAGACTAATGCCAATCCCATTTACTAATGGTACCGGAAGAAGGTTCTATGTGATACCAGATTCCAAAAGAGAAGTCCCGTGCAGCAATGTTACATTCATCTTACACAGAAGGTGTGCTCCACAAACATATGTCTAAAGCAGAAGTTCTTAATCTGAGGTGCCCACTCACCTAGGGGTGCGGGAAGGGATACCAAGGGGTGCAGGATTAATGTATAAATTAAACATAGAACACCCATCCAATATACTTCAAATGTGACATCATCATGACTGGTGAAGAAAGACAATACATGTGGAGTGCCGCACTGTTATTTATATGCTTTTTTTTTTGGTGGGGATGTGGAGTTACCATGTATTGTTGTGTGGGTGCAGGGCCCCTAAAAGGTTAAGAACACCTGCTTTAAAGTGATCTTTTTATATCCTATTTGATTATCAGTAACAGGCAGCTTATTTGTAATTTGAAACTAGATTCAACCAATTAGTTGATGGTTTTCTGGTAGCAAGATGTGCCCCTTAGCTTTGTTATGAACACACTTCTCATTCTATGTCACGATGCACCCTTATCTTTTCAGGTACCAAGGGACGTCAAGACAGTTCTTAAGCGTGTACTAGGAGAAATAGGCTTGTGATGGTAACTGCCTTTCTGTTGCTATCTGAAAACAATATATATTAAGTATTAACACAGCACATTAGCCTGTACCTTTGAAATAATCTGCTCGTAGCCATCATAAGTAGTCAACACCACAGACAATGAAACAAGACATCAAAACTGGCTGCCCAAAACACTGGGATATGAGTTCAAGGTAAAGCTCAGTGTCCCGTCTTGCAGAGAGAATCCAGAAGATACCTGGGACAAACCTTCATCTCCAAGGATAAGTAAAAAGTAGACTGAAGGGCAGCAAACTACATTGGTCCAAAAACACCCCTGCCATTGTCAGTCATGGCATGTGGACCACACCAAGATATTCATCAGCACTGAGCTGTCTGGCAGTGCCAACAAGGTCTTATCATGGATGGCTCCCTAGCCATCAGTTCTCCCATGGAAGAAGCTGATAAGATATAAGAGAAGAAGTTATTCTCTCTCAGCTCTGTCCACACACAACAGCACAGCTCAGTTGAGATTTGCATCAGGACTGCTTTGTTGGGCACTTTTGGAAACTCTAACCTCATTCCAATAGGCATTGGTCAGATATTACCACTGACAAACTGGGGGTGCTTGATGTTGTAACTCAAAGCTGCACTACTCATTTTGTTTCCCTACCTTGTTCCTCCTCCTGTTTCCCTTTTCAGGGATTTCACGAGCCCTTTACAAACAGAATTTGCTCTCTTGCACGGCCTCTTAGCCATATATGAGGTACCTCAGAACTACAAGGGAAGAGGTTTTTACTTTCTGTATTTGTCCTGTCCTAGTTAGGAAGAAATTAAGCAAATACATATGCTACCTCTGATTAAGGATATTAACACATCATTCCATTGCTTTGAGCTCAAAACTAGTTCACAGCTCATGAATTTCAGGATGCCTGCTTCCTTAGAGCTCTCCACCTGGCTCAGAACAAGGACCTCAAATTCATAATGGGATCCAACTATTATCAATATAAATTTCTGTCCTCTGGATTCTTCATGGCACCAAAAACATTCACCTTCTACCTGGCTCTGGTAGTGGCACTTGTAAGGAAACAGTGATGTCAGGTCTGCTTATATCTAGATGATTGATTGTTCAGTGGAAAGTCCAAAGATGAGACCGAGAAAGCCCGAGACCAAGTCGTCTTCATTTTCTTTCACTTTGGGCTCCTGATGAACTATGAAAAATCATCTTTCATGGCATGTCAAAAGAGAATTCCTAGGAACTCCACACAAGCATATATGTCAAAAGACAAATTGGTGTCCTTTCAGTTGCTTATATGTGACATGAGGGTGAGACTGTCCAGGTCGTTTTTCATATGCCTGGGATTACTCCAACACACATCTGCATGTACTTATGTGATATTGTTTGCCTGACTTCACCTGTGTCCGTTCCAGCATTAGCTAAGGACTGTATACTTCCCATCCCAACATTGTGGGAACTGAGTGGTCACAGTCCTGGCTCGAGTCCTGTGGGAACTTACTTATTGATTAGACTTCTTGATATGGGGAAAGGTGGGTCACCTCAACTCCCTCTCCAACAAATAAGCTCATTACAGATAAAGGAAAGATAATTTAGGGTGTCCACCTGAATCAACTCCAAATGTGAGGAACGTGGTCACCGGACAATCTGCAATTACATACCTTAATGCTGGGGGACATTATCTTGTCCTGTGTCATATTTATGACTGTTCTGTAGAGCTGTCTAGTGCAAATACTGATGGACAGTATGTTGGTGATGCACTCTATCAATAAGTGGAGCAGGAGATGGACCTTACTGTGTCTGGAATCCACATTTTATGAGTGCTGTCACCAGCGCTGGATGATTCTTCCTCAGTCTTCATCTTCCAGAAGTCAGCCATGACCTTACACACTGTATGGTAGAAATGTGGTAACTAACCTGGAGTGACTGCTGATATTCTGATGGTGAAGGATCCCAGCCATAGACTTATTTGTTATAGCAGAGAATGGCAAACGTAAAACTTTCTGCTCTATGGGAGGCTTAGGCCTAAGGTCTCTGCTGGATGCTTGTCTTCTTTGGTGGTCTTGTGGTTTCCTCTGTAACTTCCAACGAGTCCGTAGGATATCGAAGATGAGAGGGGACAAGGCTGCCATTATCATGATGTCCACGCTGGCAGAGGCAATTCTAGCTGTCAGATCTATTACAGTTGTGCAGCCAGTGTCCAATATGCCTACCTTCTTTTCCCAGGCATAGTGTCTTTGAACTTGGAACAGATACTGCATGGGGACTTACAGTTGCTGCACAGTGCTGCCTGGTTACTTGGTGGATGAGCATCTATGACACAGGTTGTGACAGGTGCAAGAGATTCTTATGCAGAGCATTAAAGCTACTAGCAGGATGTATTTTTCCAATTGGCGATATATTTCCATATAGGGATTTCCAAACAATGTGAATCTGATTGCAACCCTGATTGTACAGGTTCTGAACGATATGCTGCTCCAGTTTTACATACCCTATAATAGTGAGGCTTCCTTCTTGCCTAACATCCAAATAAAGCCTGACTCCTCCTGTTCTCCTGTGACTCATGATGCCTGCCTTTGACCCTTTATCAAAATGTTCATAATATCTGTTCATTATATCACATTAACATCAAGACAGTCTTCTTAGTTTCTATCAGGTTGGCATGAAAAATCAGGTGGAACCAAAGCCTTATTGCTGGACTGCCATGCATATCTTTTGAATAGGAATAAAGGGCTGATAAGTCTGCTTCCCAGGTTCATATCCTAGGTAGTGTCAGAATTCCATCAGGAATCATCACCTGCTTTACTACCTAGACTAAACTCAGCCCGTCAGGCTCGCCCTGTGTCTTGTGGCATTACTTTGTATATGTAAAAGCCATGCAATCACTCCTTAGAAACTGTTAAACTGGATTAGAAAGTGCATTTCCAACTGTCACCAGCTGGTTGGCAAACTTCTCTTCAGACAACAAGGAGCACTGCCAAAAAGAGCAAAGATGACATTATTGGCCTGCTTCAGAAACGTGCTGATCTCAGAGATTTTCTAAGTATGTTGAGTAACAATGATCATAAAATTACGCATTTGGCATGAAAACTAGGCAGACACCAGCTGTGGTGCTGCAGTCTTTGGCTTACATTTATACTTAGGACGGCATGTAGAATACAGACAGTACATGTGTAGCTTACGTGCACAGTGAAAGGCATCCTGTGTTCACACATCAATGGATAGTGTAGCTACAGATGGCAGTAAAAGGCTCCAGCAGCAGAGAGCTGTCCGGGCAACTCACTGGTGCTTCCCCACAACCAGAGCCTTTCATTGTGGTGGGAAGAGCATGAAATGGTGGGATATGACACTGCTAAAAGCAGCATGGACATGGGAAGCGTTGCTTGTGCAGTTAGAGGGTGATGTGTAGGATATATATCCTGGTGGTGCTGGTACATAGGGCCCTCTGCTCATCTAAGCCATGACTCAGCATCTATGCTAATACTTAAATGCATGCTAGCTGGGAGTGAAAGTGTGTTCTTTACATGCTGCTGTATGTGTAGACCTGTCTTTTGATTCATGCAGCTCTGGCTTCTTATTCTCCTTGTCCAAGGAAGAGGTTGCTTGCTGGCCACTTACAGTGGGATCCATGCTGATAACTACTGTGTTGAAGAGAGAAGAGTGGCTACCCACCATATTTTTACAGATTCTCTGAGATGATGTAGTTGGTGCAGTCCCGTGACCAATCGTCCATTTCCGTTTTTCAGAGTCCTCAGCAATGTGCGTTTCGAATTGCAAGGGAACTGAGGAAGGGTCATGACCACTTCATCATTTATGCCCTCAGATGGGGAGCAGGAGGATGTGTAAAGGACAAGATAAAAAAAAATTGCTGATATTAGCTAATCTGAGATAGTAATGACAGACACATTGTGAAAAGGTTGACAGTGGTACAGTCCTCTAGGAACAAGTAATTGTGAATATGAATTAACATCTAGAGACTTAAATAAGATAATAATCTTACTTTGAAAATGCAATAGACATATACTAGCTAGTAATCAGTGTCTTTAGATGCAGTCCTCCAAAATATTTTGGAGTATGGATCAGACCTTAGTAGATAGTTTTGTAAACCTGCTGTCCATCCATTTGTGGCCACATAATTTCTGTGACACCTGCAGCAGCTTTTTTTTTTTCCCATGGAAAATAATAGGAGTTGTTAACTGTCTTTAATGAAAGTTAGCAGCTGGAAAAACATAATACAAGTCAGCACCATGTAACCACGTAACTGTCCAACACCATTGACATGTCACGAACCTTGCCTGTATGCCAGTAGGCCTAAAGGTGCATTGGAAAGTAGTTTGAGGTAGTAGTAATTGCTTCACATTAATAAGGACTTCTTTAGCTGGAAATAAAGCAAAATCATTTGCACATTTCTGCAGTAACTGACCTCTTCATATAACTGTTGGCTGAATTATATTTTTGTTCTTGAAAGTTAGATGTTAATGTCACTGATTGTGTTTAGGTGGTCTTTAGGCCAGATACAGAGCCATCTTCACTGTGATAAGCATTTCCTTTCCATTTTGAAATGTGAAAAATGCTGCTGTTTCACTGCTTTTTTTGCTGAACTAGGACTAACTTTTCTTTTGTTTTTTGTGTAGTTCCTGTGAATTAAGAGTGTGTGTATGCACATATGTTATGATTAAATGTAGTGAAACGAAGTCTGTGGAGATGACTGCATCCCCCAGTCCCTTTAGCTTTCCATGCAAAATATTGTTCTTGCTTTGGAAAAATAAAAATGGTGCTCTTCCCAAATAATTCATACAAGATACATTTGGCTTGATTGTTGAGTAAAAGTAATACAGTCTGTGGGTTAGTTTCAGAAATTGTGGCACTTTCAAATATGTAGATGTAGCAGAATTGGTATGCTTATCCTGAAATATTTTTAAATTCCGTAGTCCTGAAAGAGCTAGTGGTTTGTTTTTGTTTGGTTGTTTGTTTTTTGTTTGGTTGCTTTTTTTTAAAGGCAATTTGTTTAATCTGTTGAGTATAATCTTTTAAAAGAGTAGTCTTGAGTACTAAAAAGAGTTTCTATTTAACCATATTTTATAGTTCTTTTGGGATTACTGATTAATTGTAACAATTGACTATGCTTGTAAATACAATCACTTGAATAATTTTATTTTGATAGGGTCAGCAGTTCCCTGCTTTACTCACAGATTCTAGTCTCTCCAGCCAAAGCGGTTCAGGCTCACAGCAAGTCATACTGGTGAGCCATACACCACATTCAGCATCTGCAAACTCTGATGAAGTAACATATCAGGTAGATGTAGTTTATTTGTGTACTTTTATGTATAAAACATTATTTTAATCAGATATGAAAATATGTTTGTCCTGAAGCAGAGACTTTGATATCATTTCAAACTTTGTCATAAAGTGACTTCTTATGGAGGCTGTGGCTTCATAATTAAAGCTGTTGAATTTTTCATTTAAAGCAGAGATTAAGTCTCTCTAACTATAGAAAAATAAAGCATATCTTCTTGATAATTGCAGCACTTTTTAAATATACAATAAATGTCATGAGAATTCGCAAGTAAATACTTTTATTCATTTAGACTTTAAAAATGGATCCTTTAAGAAAAAATAGCACTCCTCAGATCTTCCCCTCTCTAACCTCCTGAGTGATTTTAATGGCAAAATAAATGCAGACTCTCCAGACTCTGCATATAGTTGAAATTTGTTTAAATCTTGTACATGGCTTTCATTTGAAGGATTTTAAGAAGATGAATGCCAAGTTTTCTATCAACTCTATATCAAATTGTCATAAGGAGGGAAAAAAAGAAATGACTTTGAAAGTGAGTTGTATGTTATATGGAACTACAAACATGAAAATAATTTAGTCATAATAGTATGATAATTGTATCACATCAGTACAGAGCAAGTTAAAGTTTAAGATACCATCTATGCATTACCATTTCATAACATTAAGTTTAACTTTAACTCCTAAATTTCATTTCTTTATGATAGTCAGTTTGGGAGGATTACAACGTGGCTATACTGTACTGACTTCAAATAACTGTTATGTATTCTCATCCGTAATTCCATCTTGCCATTCCTTTTGTTTTGGAATTCATATAGACTTAGATTTTTAATATTACAGGTGACAGTATAGGATTTATGCATGGAATTTCTGCATTTCTTTGCATAAATGCTGCTGCAATGTGCATACATTCTGGTCTAAATTCAATTTTGAATATTCATAGTGTCCAAAATGCCATTGTAAGATGGATGCTTTAAAAAATATATACATCTTCTCTTACTCTTATCCTTTCAAATCAAACCTGTACTGTTTAGTCTTTGCATAATTTCTGACATCACTGTGTGTCAAATAACTTTCATTGCCCTTTTCTCTGTCTCTTTGAGATGAATTAATCAAATTTGAACATAATAATAAAGAAATTTCCAGAGGGTAACCGTATTAGTCTGTGTACAGAAAAAACAATGAGAGTCCTGTGGCACATTGTAGACTAATAGATTTCTTTGAGCATAAGCTTTTGTGGGCTGCAAACCACTTCGTCAGATGCACTGGAGCCCACGAAAGCTTATGCTTGAAGAAATCTGTTAGTCTGTAAGGTGCCGCAAAACTCTCTTTGTTTTTACAATAATAAAGGTCACAGTTTAAGGGCAGTTTATCTATTATAATAGATAACAGCAGTTTATCCATTATAATATTTTTCTCTTATTTCCCTTTAAACAAAGGTTAGAGTATCATCATATTTGTTTTTATTTAATCATTGCTGTCATCTTGGTATTGCTGCCTGTAATTCAGTCTTTTTCTCTGAGGTTGCAGCTCATTTTGCACCCATCAGTGTATATGTGCAGTTTAAACTGTTCTTTTCAATGTGCTTTATGTTTCACTTGCCTTTAGTAAACTTAACCTACCATTTCTGTTTTCCAGTTGAACTTAGTTATCATCCAAATTCAGTAAATCTTTTCTAGTCATGACTATCCTAAATATATTTGTATGTATTAATGTATGCTGTGTCATGTTTCATTCAATTATTTCATTCATTTATTTCATTCTACAAGTTACTGAATTTAAATAAGCTCTCAAGCAGCCACAAATTATTTCCTTAGAAAAGATGTGAGGTAATTTTTTTTTAAGTACCTAAATGATATCAGCACCTAAATCCAGTTCAACCTTAATTAGATTTAGTCACTCAATCATTTCATTCTTAGGCTCTTTAGTTTCTAAATACCTTTTGAAAATTAGATTTTCTCTTCTAAGTTGTGAAAACTGTTGAAAATGTCACCTGTTTTGATAAAAAATAGAAAAGATTCTGACACTTGCACTTTATGGATTTATAGATGTCACTCCCTCATTTCCAGATATTATTGAACGTTTTAAATGAATAATGAAATTCTTGGTTACTGATTCTCACAATTCTCACAAGGGAAGGGTTACATTCAGCAGTTTCTGCTTGAATTACCAATTGCTTTAGAATAGCAGATGGTTAAGAAGGATGATTTAGATTCTAGTATCTTAGGCAATGTAGAGGAAAGTTCAGGAGAAGTTGCTCAAAATCACCTACCCAGTTCTGCTTTTATGTTGTTTAGAGATATGGTAGAGTGTCCATGCTCTGTTGTGTCTCATGCATTCTGGCCTTTTCCCTTCACTTTTGCTGGCTTTGCTATTGATTCTTTGGTAGCACATAGTGTCATTTACTCAGGAGTTTTAAAGTGTCTGTGTAGATAAGTTAATTTTTTATAACACATCTGTCAAGCAGTTATTGTGGCCCTTCCCCTTGTGTGGAATGATTGTTGGTAGTTTGAATACTTTGGCAGTAAATTCAGGCTTAAACTGTAATACTCCGACTCCATCAGCAGCTAGATGCAACAACCTTGTAGCTTTCCTCTTTTAATTCCTTATGAAGTAGCAGGAACAATTCTCCTTGTTTATCTTTAACCTTTTCCTCTCATTTTGGAAAATAGTTTCTCCCATTTTCGTAAGTTTTCAGAAACCACTTCGTAAAAACTTCTGGTTGTAGGCTGTCCCCATCTAGCATCACTCTCAAGCTGCTCAAACAACTTTAGTTTTAGACTAAAAGGTGTGAAGGAGTACTGTGCCCCTTTGGATTTTACCTCTTCTTCTAAGTTGTACATAAATCTTGGACTTAGGGATAATATCTTATTTCTCCAAGAAGTGCTTTTCTTGGCACAGGTGGTCTGTGGCATTCCACAAGAAGAAAAAAGTCTTTTAATTAGTCAAAAAATGAGCAGCAAGTCTGAATCACACCCAAAAAACAACTTCCAATTTTGTATCTGTGAGTAGTGGTGTCATTAACCCTCTTGTCAGAAACTTACCAAAAAAAAAAAAAAAAAGGCAAAAAAAGTTGTTATATTTATCTTTCAGATCTAAGCAGAAAAGACTGATTTATTTCATTATTACTTTCAAGTAATAATCAAATCTTCAAGAGATCTGTGTACAGTAAAAGTAAACTGCCAGAAAAAAAAAAAAAAGGAGACATGGGTCAAAAGTTAAATAATTTAGAAGCTCTTCACGTTTTAATGACATGTACGTGGCCACACCAGGTACCTGCCTTTTTCTCTCTGTGCCCAAGATCTTCCATTAAAATCTTTTTAATCGGGAACAATAGATTTGTTCAGAGTTGGGGAAGTGTGTATGTGTGGAAAAACCTCATGTGTGTTATTCCCAGCTAGCTTCTCCTGTCCATGTCACTGGGTTATTGAATTCATCTAGAGTTAATTGAGTACTGCTGCCATCTTTCCTGACTGCAGAATTCAGGGGACAGACTTGAAGGATCTAAGGAGCATAATTGCAGCTTTCTTTTCCTCCTCAGTGGTGTCATGCCATCGTTCAGGGGTGAAAATATGATCAGTAAGTCTCTGAGGATGCCCTCTCAACTGTGGTGATGAATTCCTCATTTACTGGTCTGCTCTTTGAGTTGCTGAGTACTTCATTATCACTTTGGCCATCTCATTCTCTGCATATTGATTCATTAGTTGATTTTTCCATATATTTAAGTTATTCATTGCTTTCAATTTTCTTCATAATAAATGGTCACTTAATTGTTTCATGAGTTCATTATCTGATTTTCTAAGTATGCAGTGAATTTCATTGCTTTAACTTTTCTGCAGTTTCCCCATTCATGTGATTCCTCTCCTCACACAGACATTTTTAACCACGACTCATTTGATTTTGACTTGCAACAACCATACTAATCATAGTTGTCTTCTACTTCCTTGTTCTCACTCTTCTGTTGTACTTTGTTTTCCCTTCCCACAGCCCTATGTGACAATTTCTCTTTCCATTCTTCTCTCCCTTTACTCATTGCCAGGTTCTCCTCCAGCTTGCTAGCAACCTCATGCCATTCTACATCTTACTGCTGTCATCCTCCCTTAACACCACTTTTTTGTATGAAGTGTTATCTTCCTCCCAAGCTCCTGCCTACATTCCCCTTTTTTTCTCAACAATCACACCTTCCTCCCTCAGTCTTCCTGTCTCTGAGGGTCCATTATGTTCCCAGTTTCAGTACTCAAGACAACCCCTTTTTCTCTTTTCTTTCTCACTCCATACGCCTTGACCCATTTCCTTTTTACTCCCCACATCCTCTACTTTTTAGTAGTGTTCACACATGGGGATGTTAGTTCTCTCACCATACTGCGTATCCTACCGAAAGAATGATAACAAGTGTGTCAGATTCCTTGTCTTCTTGCAGGCCATCACTCTGTTCTCTCCTACTTCTCTTTCAAGCAAGCTTCATTCTTACTTCAGCTATGTATACCTCTCATCTGCTATCCTGAGCCTTCTTTAATTATCTTCTCTAATTTTGATGCCTGTCTTTCCCTCTCATCTTGATTACCAGTCCTCACTGATGGCTTTCGTTTCCATGTTGATATCCCATTTGATCCATTACCTGATCATCTCTTTGATTTTGCTCTTACCTGTAGGCTTGATCTATGGATTAACTGTCCTACTTGCAAAAATGGCCATTCATTTGGCTTGCTTTCACCAAAATCTAATTTTATTTCTGCAGTCTTTCCCCAAATTACCACCCCTGTTCTCCTGCTGTTTTTCTTCTCCCAACCTCTCCTTGTGATAGACTGGGGGAGGTGAGGCATGTAGAATGGGAAAATCTCCTGATATTTTTAATCAATGTCTCTTTCAGACTCTCCCAAGTCTAGCACTTAACTACATATTGTGTTTTTCGTGCTCTTTCAAGGATACTTAGTATACAATCAGTAGTGTACACACACACACACACACACACACATATTTCATTATTAAACATTCCATCTGAATGGTTGTTTGTCTTTGAAAATACTTTTCAGTAGGAAGCAGGCTAGTTAGGGTGTCAGCATAGAATTTTCAGCCCCAGAACTTGGAAGTGCCTCTGGTCTTTTCTCAGGGTGGGGAGGGAAAGAGTCTTCGGTGGATTGATGGAGAGACAAATCAAAGGAAATTATCAGTTCAGCTAATATCAGTGCTTTGGAAGGTTTTAGTGACACTTAGGAAGCAGCCATTAATTAATTTGCCCTTTTTCTTTCCATTACTGAAATATGTGGTTTTAAAATCTCTTCTCCATAAAGAATACCATAAATTAGATCTCTCTCCATAGACTTGCATGAATGCACACCATGTACGAGGCATGGCCAATGTGGCTCTTGAATGAAAAAATATGGCTCCTTGAAGAATGTCAGCAAATCAGTTTAGGAAAGCAGCCCCAGTAGGAGTTTAGGAGGAGGTTGCAATGGTGAGGACAAGTGAAGCATGTTCAGGGATGGTGGGGAGAAGCACAGCATGGTCGGGATTTTAAAAAACTCGCCACTAGCCTGCAGTCTTCTACATCGAGCAGCTGCTAAGTTTTTACTGTATAGGCCTAATTTTCATGGCAACCTTAAGTAATTATTAGAATCTGACATTAGTAGAATCAATTTTTTTCCTCTTTTTACAATAAAATTAAAGCATGCAATGAATTTTAAACTTAGTAATTTTGGAGTAGGTAAACGTATATGGTTATATGCCTCAGTGCGGCTCTCGAAGGTTTAATGATCAACTTGTATAGCTCTTGAGTTCCATAAGTTTGGCCACTCATGCCATATACCCTTAGTACCACAATGTATTGTCTGTTTATTCTCAGAGATTGCTATGTGTCTAGTAAATCTTCAATTTAAAGAAAAATGCCAGAAGAATAGGAGAAATAATCAAACACAAATTCATATTTCCCCCAATCTCTGTTTGTTCTTTTTATTGATGTTTGTTGCCTTACACATGTGGCTTATTTGAAAATTAATTGATCAGACAAGTGTACACATCAAAATAAATAAACCTGTTGGTTTTTGACTGTTCATCTCCAATTTTTAATATATAAACAGGTTTTATAAATTATTACAGGTTGCTGAGGTTTCTTCTAACCTGGCGAAGGGCAGTCAAGCAGAAAAAGAAGGCCGGGTACATCAGTGTTTCGAATGTAATCAGACCTTTTCTTCAGCCACGATGTTAATGCACCATAGTAAAGAGGTTCATGGCAAGGAGAGAATTCATGTTTGCCATGTTTGCAATAAAGCCTTCAAAAGAGCAACACATCTCAAGGTACTTGCTAATAACTTTATTCCCAGTTTATATGTTTACTTATTCTTTTGCTTTGGATTTTTAGTCATGTAAGGCTATTTCCACACATACATCATTATTTTGAAATAACCCATTTCATAATGAGTTATTTTGAAATAAAGTCCATATTTCGAAATAAGTTAATTCGAATTAACAGTTTGTTAATTCGAATTAAAGGAAAGCCTGCTTTTGAAATAGCTGTTATTTTGAAATGGTTATTTCGAAACAAGGCCATTCGGACATGTTGTTTCGAAACAATGGTGTTGTTTCGAAACAACGTGTCCAAAAGCCATTGTTTCGAAACAACGGCTATTTTGATTAGATGCAAGATTTAACGGTTTTGAAATAACGGCCATTATTTTGAAACAACAGGTCCCGTTGTTTCGAAATAATGGTGCGTCGTGTGGACATGCCGCTTCTTATTTCGAAACAACCTCTGTTGTGGACTGTGTGGACATAGCCTAAGTGAATTAAAGATATATGTCATCTGCTTAATTTTTCCTTTTTGTTATCAGGGCATAAGGCAAGTATCATATAACGAAGCATTGCTGTGGAAAAAATGCGCACTTAGTTTCTTTTTCTAACAATAAATATATCTTTTTGTAATGCAGATCTATACTGATATAATTAAAAGATGCTACTTTGACATGTTAATAATAGTATCCCCAGAATTATTAAAAATACCAAAACAAATACATTTATGGTGAAATAAAAATGTTCTGCAATTTCAAAAAGATTATTAATTGTCTGTTGATGAGATGTACTGAAACCGAAATAAACGTCTAATTCTGCAAATATAGTTAAAATCATCTCCATTAGTTTTAATTTCTGGGTGTCCTTTCTGCAGAATATGGAGACTGATGAGACTTGTGACTTATTACCCTGGTTCATTTGACTACCAGTTTTGCTTTCTGCATCAGGGCAGATGGCAAATGTGGAAGCTCCTACTTTCCAAAGCTGTTTTTAACTTTCATATTTTGTTACTATTGTTAATGTTTTGCAAGAAGGAAAAAATATTACTTTAAATTCAAGTTTTCTAATTATTGTTCTTGGAGTACTCTTTTCCTGCTCCCTTTCACTGCTGCATGTGTCTGCATAAAGAAACATTGTCCTAAAAACCAAAAATAATTGCTGAAGCTTCCCTCCGTTTCTTCAGCAATGGGTGGGCACTACCATGCTTATTCTTGATCCATAGGTGCCCTTCATAAAGCAGTGGCATAAAGATAATGTAAATTCCAAAACAGTAACAGTTTATCAAAACTAAGCATGGAGCATGCATGGAAGTATCAGGAAGGCTATAAGCTACAAAATCGGTGCACTTCTGATGTAGATTGTCTTTCTAAATTTCAGACTGAGGTAAATGCCAATTCCTCCACCTCTCTAAGAACAGCTTCTCTTAAAGATAAGTTGGTCAAAACTTACACAGTGTCTACTTTGGTACTACAGAGGGTTCTCTACAGCCTGAGAAAACATGCAAGATTGTCGAGATGATCATACAGATTTAAATAGATTCTCCTTTCCTCAGAGATAGGTGGGAAAGAGAAACTGGCTTGCTGCTAGCTTTATTTTCTTTTAATGGCACTCTGTCCTCAAACACAAGGCAATGGATCCTCACAGAAAGCTGAAAAATATCAAAGAATATACTTTTAAATTAAAAAAAAAAAAGAGAGAAAAAAAATCTTGAGATTCGTGTAGAAATAAGCTTGATAAGTAGTGCAAATAGATCTTTTTGCATCAAAACATATGCAGAAGGAACAGGACAGATGGAAGAGACTATTTACCCCTGCCTGTTTTGTTACCTTGTGCAGAAATTCAGGGTATTCAGCCAAGTAAAGAGAGGCCAAACCTCCCATGTCAAAATTCTCTCGAGAATATAATTAAGTAAGTAGTTTGGTCTCACTTAAAACCAAGAGGATTTCTGAACATCTAATGAGTTTTTTTTATAAAATCCAATTGCTTTGAAGGGTAATCTGACCTTGATCTAAAATGTGGTTGTAGAGATGGCTTCTTTGAAAGTACGACTTTGTATTAGACTTTTGAATCTGGTACCATCTCTATTCAAGCTGTGCTGCCACACGATTGCTCTGTTAGAGTTCCATATGTAGATACCTTAATCAGGTGAAGTCTCTTCAAAAGAAATAATATTAACCATGTTTCATAAAATATACTGGGGTGCATCTTCCTATGAGGGCTGTGGCCTCTAACTCCGTCAGTGGGTAGGAAGCAAATATGACTGGACTGCAGTTAACTATTTTAAGCGGGTCCTGTATTTTCTAGTAAAAGGATACTTGAAACCAGTGGATGAAAAGAGCAGATCACATAGGAAAATATGAACAGCCCTGACAAATTATTGTAAGCACCACAGGGAAGGAGTTCAGTCCTTCCTGGCTACAGGAAGCAGTTCTTTAGTCCTGTTCTCAGCAAGAATTCTCCAAAAGAGCTATGGAAACCAACAGAAGATCATCCTGGAATAAGACTTGGAGGTAGATGCTATCAGGGACAGTCATCCTCCTCCTTTGTTGGTTGGCGCATATAAAAAAAAATACCCCCCCCCCCCCCCAAAAAAAAAAAAAAAAAACCCTGAAGCAATGATGACAATCACCAACAAACCTGAATCTCAGCAAAGTTCCAGTGAAAGCAGTCCTCTCTTGCTTCTAATCCAGTTTGGCAGGCTCAACAAGCAAGATAAATCTTGTACTGCAGTGAAGTTTCACTCATCCATTTATTAAGACCTTCAGTCTCTATTTTTCATAATCATTCATGCTCTCAATCTTGGTAAATATCAAACTATCAACAATAAAAAATTCCTTGTTCTCTGATCTGAGGCCAAAGAAACTTTCCCAACATCAAAAAAAAATTACACAGTGAAAGAGGTCACGATATTATGGTATTACTAGACATCAGCATCACAGCAACTATGAAGGAATCAGAATGGAAAATTCAGAATAGAAATGTTGACTGCTGCTTCCTCTTCAGAAGGTTATTTCCTCATGTTAGAGCTGGTAGAAATATACCTGCAAGTACAGATTTGTTGTTGCTGTTGCAGGTTTCTTCTTTTATGTATTGATGAGACATCTCTTCCAGTACAGAACACTTCCATTTTGCCTGTTGTGAGCTTCAGGTGCTATCATCTGGAAATTAAAATATTTTGTGTAATAGCATCTTCATTAGTTCAGCCTGCCCATCTGGCTAAGGCTTAGTCCTGTTATGTAGCTGTTGAGGTGTTTCATGCAGTGTTCATCAAGGGAAGATAATTTGTAGATTCCGAGGCCAGAAAAGACCATTGTGATCATCTGGTCTGAACTACTTCATAACATATAGGCCAGGGGTAGGCAAACTTATGGAACTCAAGAGCCACACAAGTTGATTATTAAACCTTCAAGAGCCGCACTGAGGCATATAGCCATATACTTTTACCTACTAAATTGATTTGCAGATGTTCTTCCGCGAGCTACACTTTTTCATTCAAGAGCCAGATGCAGGTCCCAAGCCACAGTTTGGCCATGCCTGATATAGGCCATGGAGTTCCCCCAAAATAATCATATATTTTAGGAAAACATTCAATTTTTATTTTAAAATTTAGTGATGAAGAATCGACCAGGATCCTCAATAAATTGTTGCAATGGTTAATTATTGTTAAAAATGTATGCTTTATTTCTAGTGTGAATTTGTCTAGCTTCAAATTCTATATCTTGCCTGCTATGCTGTGAAGATCCCATTATTAAATATTTGTTCTCCACGTAGGAGTGTGGGTGTATGTTTGTATGTAGACTGTAATCGTCGTTCTTTAACCTCTTTGAATGAGCTTTTTTAAATCTATCACTGTAAGTAAGGCATGTTTTCCAAACCTTTAATCATTCTTGTGGGTCTTCTCTGACCTTCTGCAATTTCTCAACATCCTATTTTCTATTTTAGCAAGTTGTGCATAAAATGTATAGTTTTGAAAGCATTCATCTGATGGAATAAATGGACATGGGAAAATGTGTATAGTTGTTAAACAAGTTTCAGCTGTCTCCAGATTCTGTAGAAGTCCTGACTCTTTTTTTCAGATTGTGCAGAAATATAGAAGATGCTATTTCATGGAAAGAGAATTATCAAATGAGAAACTGTCTGTCCTTTGTAGCAGGAGCTTGAGTACTGCATGGCCTGAGTCAGTTGTCATCATATGTACTGTGTCATGCAATTTGTGGAACCAGAGCGTCCAGGTGTGCAAAATCATTTAATGTAAAAATGCTTAATCATCCCTGAGGTTATTTAAAGTGGCTGCATGTCCACTGCACCAGGGAAGAAATAAAAGGATGAGTCACACGGGATCAAATAGCATCATGTAAAAAAGAAATTCTTTAAAACAATTTTGTCTACAGCGTTTTCCTTGCTTGCATTCAAGAGCGTAATTTGACAGTATATCAAACACCACAAGAATCCCAGAATCTGATTCTGTTAGAAACCTTTTCTGTGGGTTCTAGATGTAAACAGAGAGGAAGAAAGTATACAAACTATAAAGAATGACAAAGAAAACCACCTTACTTCATTCAGCCACTACTCAGAATTCCTTTAGAAAATGACCTCAGCCATTTTTAAAGAACATAATATCAGCTTCCATCTTCCTCACTCTTATTTCTGTTGATGACAAAGGTGCCCTCTTAGTGGCACAAAAGTATGAATTTTTTTGATTAAATACTGCGTCTCTAAAGCCATTTCCTCTTCCATATTTTTATCAGGAGCACATGCAAACCCATCAGGCTGGACCTTCACTTAGTTCCCAGAAGCCAAGAGTGTTTAAATGTGATACATGTGGAAAGGCCTTTGCTAAGCCTAGTCAACTAGAGAGACATAGCCGTATTCACACAGGTAACATTGTTCTGCTCTTGTGATTTAATTGTGGATCTTGTGATATTTTATATTTTTCGTAGTCTTTGATTCTGGATTCCTGTGGATATATATATGAATATCAGCTTACATAAACAATAATCATAATAATAACGGAAAAAGCTAGATCCCTAAAGTTTCAAAACAGTAGAAGGCAAAGGAAAAAACACAATAGTTGTTATTTTAATATTCTCATGAGTTTTAAGGCAATCTCAGTTTTAGGGGCCCTGCCTCACATTCACTTTAGCAATGCAGTAATTTATCTTGTTAATGCACAAATGGAGTGCAGCTGGGGAGTTAAATCCCTTCTTCCCCTGAGGGAGTATTTGCTAGGACTTTTCTCTTGCATAGAAAATCTTAGTTTTATATTAAGCTTACCACCCTCCCTGTACAGCAGGGATCTCAAACACATTGCCCGTGGGTCACATGCAGCCCCTAAAGCTATTTACTGAGGCCTGCAATGACATTATTATTACCGATAGTTACAATATAGTTGTATGAAAAGGATTCAGTGGTGTGGCCCTTGGGCTAATGTACTAATTCTCATACGGCCCTGTACTAGTCCTCATGTGGCCCTCATAGTGATTTGAGTTTGAGACCCCTGCTCTACATCATGTTGGGACATGTAAAAAAGCATACCATTCCTGTGAAACCCTGCCCCAAGCTGCAATGTACGGAAATTGTCTGATTTTCAGGAGCACTTAAGGCAGTCTGTGGGCAGACTGGAGGCATGTAAGGATTCTTCTCACAAAACCTAACCATCATGGGATTACAGAGGTTAAGCATGAAGTGCCTTCCTATCTTCAGAATTATTGTGATTGTGTCCCTGAGTGGAGCTAGAGCGCTTCCTATGGTGCCGGTGTGCTAATTATTCTTGGGGAGCAGGCAGGCAGACAGTCTCTACTTTTTCAACTGAGTTGAATATTTGTTCTAGTATTTCTCTGCAACTGAGTAGTTCTCCAAGACTGTATGAGTACTAAGCTACTTCCCTTGTGTAAACAGCCTGGGGAAGGTAGCACATGTACCACAAAACAAAAAAATAGAAACCCATCCACTACCTGCAGGACAGGACAAGAGGACAATGACTTGCAACAAACTTATTTTCCGCAAGATATCTTCCCTTTATGACATGCACAGTTTTCCCTAGCTACGTCCTTTGAGAACATCTTAAGATCCAAATGTGAACTTCTGATCAAACTTAAATTTTAAATTAAAATGTTTTATATAAAAGGCATTTCATAAGTTTTTTGGACACCTGCAGCTGGTGTAGCAACAGCTTCTCCAGTGAAAGACATTTATACCTTCAGAAGAAAACTTCCTTTCATAAGAGAGAGTGCATGCCATTTAGCAATTTCATTCTCAGCTATAATCATTCAAACCAAAGGTTTTTAATATTAGGAAAACCCTAGCTGGTGCAAGGCAGGTGGCTCATCATCTATGAGCATAATTCTTGTCTGGAGTTGGACATCTGTACTGGTCAAACTTTTCATGTGATCAATGATAAACAATGGCTTCTGACTTGACAGCTAAAAGGATGCAATATACTCGTGAATAGCCATCACTCATCCTAAACAAATGCATTGTTCATCCAGATTTAGCGGTGAGTAGCTTTTTGGGGGACATTAGAGAAATTAGTTTTAAGAAACAGTTGGTGATAGTCACAGGACAGACACAAGTCTCAAGTTACACACTTGCTCAACATTCCATTCAGTGACCTAGACAAATTGGAGCAGTGGGCCAAGAGGAATCTCATGAGGTTCAACAAGGACAAGTGTAAAATCCTGCACTTGGGACAAAAAACCCCCATATACTGCTACAGGCTGGGGAGTGATCAGCTAAATAGCAGCACTGGAGAAAAGGACCTGGGAGTCATGGTGGATGGGAAGCTGGATATGAGTCAGCAGTGTGCGCTTGCTGCCAAAAAGGCCAATGGCATACTGGGCTGCATCAGAAGAAGTGTTGCCAGCAGATCAAGGGATGTGATCATTCCCCTCTGTTCTGCACGAGTGAGGCCACATCTGGAATACTGTGTCCAGTTTTGGGCTCCCCACTACAAAAAGGACATGGACAAATTAGAGAGAGTCCAGAGGAGAGCAACATAAATCATCAAAGGGCTGGAGCACAAGCCCTATGAAGAAAGACTGAAGGAACTAGGCTTATTTAGCCTGCAGAAGAGAAGATTGAGGGGGGATTTGATAGCAACCTTCAACTACTTGAAGGGTTGCTCCAAGGAGGATGGAGCTCAACTGTTCTCGGTAGTAACAGAGGGCAGAACGAGAAGCAATGATTTCAAGTTACAGCTGGGGCGGTCCAGGCTGGATATTAGGAGACACTTCCTTACTAGGCGAGTGGTGAAGCATTGGAATAAGCTGCCTAGGGAGGTGGTGGAATCTCCATCTCTGGAGGTGTTCAAGGCCCAGCTGGACAAAACCCTGACTGGGATGATCTAATGGGAGTGGTCCTGCTTTTTTTGGCAGGGGGTTGGACTAGATGACCTCGTGGGGTCCCTTCCAACCCTATGATTCTATTGATAACTGGTGAGGATTCATATCTACTAATTTTTCAATTCCAAGAAAAACTTTTGAACCAACTGTAGAGAATTGCTCATCCAGGCCTTAAAGATATGTCTCTGGCCATCCTTTTACCATCATGGAAAATATTTTGAAAGATCCAAAGGTGCTTTGTGTCAGTTATTTCTTGGCAATAGTCATCTATAGCCAATGTCATACATTGGCTTCTTCCCCAAAATGGGTTTCTCAAAATGCAGTACGGAAAGAGCATGCAACAACACACCTTATGCAACACATTATTAGATGTCATTCTCACATATCCAAATAGCTCATAGAGCATGTCATACAGAGATTCATTCGTACACAGTAACCAAGCCAGTCTGAAAACCTGCGATGCAGTGAATAGCAAATGCAATTTAATATAAAAGAAAAAGTTTGCAGTGTAACTTGGGATGTATAGCATTTATCATACCCATGCCTTATATGTGAGTCTGATCTACTCATCACAGTGTTGCTTTATGCCAAATAAAAATACCAAAGTGACAAAATCTGGAGTCAAGCTGAGTTCTTGGGATATTTAATGGAAAGAGGTCTTGGTAGGTATCCCAACAGGCAGGTAACTAAAAATAACATGCAAAAAGAGTACCTCTAGGCCAATGCATATTCATTGTGGAAGCAAGTTTTATAGGATGGGGAGCTTAATTCAAAGGCAAATTTCCAAAATCTCAGAGTATGACGACTTTTAGTTCACTTCAGCAACTTCAGTGGTGTGTCTGAACAAAAAACCCGAAACCTCACTCATCACAAATATGACCATATGGGATCAGCCCAAGGGTTCCCTGAGTCGATTGTCCTGTCTATAACATTGACCGGTACCAGCTACTCCAGAAGAATGTGAAACTACATAGCAGGGAATTATAATAATCATAAAGTTCTAGTTATCTTAGTTATTGTTTCTCCAGAATGGTCAATTGTAGCCTTACAAACATAAAAATATGGGTATTGGCCCCAGTGACATTCTATAGGTAGCACATCAGACTCTGTATTTGAGTATCAGATGCCAAGATTAATCACAATGGCTATGTCTACGTTGTAAAAGCTAAGTTGAGTTTATTAAGTTGACTTAATAAGGTCTACTTAAAGTCGACTTTAAGTAGACCTTATTAAGTCAACTTAGTGAGTACACGCTACATTAAGTCGACTTTATAAAGTTGACTTTAAATGGGTGTCCTGGCTTAATTTGACTTAATAAAGTTGAATTAATGGTCCCACTGCACTAAGTCGACATTATTAAGTCGACTTAGTCCACATTGCCTTAAGTCGACTTAATGAAGTTGACTTAACGGTAAAGTCAGCTTTATAAGTGTACCTTATAAAGTCGACGTAATTAGACCCTAAAGTCGACTTTATTGCCCTGCAGTGTAGACAGGGCTCTGTTTAAGTCGACTTGAGGGCCCTTAAGTCGACTTAAACACATAGTGTAGACATACCCAATGAAAGATTAACAGTGCCTCTGGGCTGGCCTTCCATTACCTCTAATAGGTAGTTTTTGTAATTAATTCATCTGTCTCCACAAGAATGATATTGCTGTTGTAATGATTAAAAAGTAGTATCGCAGCTTCAGAAACTTAACTATTCAAGGAAATTCCTCTTTCTGTTATTCCTGGAAAATAGTTCTTTCATCATTTTGTTCTAATGCTTAGTGTTCCTTTGGAAGATTATGACGTAAACAGGCTTTCATGGTACTTAAAAGACAAACATACAGAGTTCACATGTTCAGATGTACTCTCTTAATTGCATACAGTTCAAAATGTTAAAGCTTTTGCACCTCAGAATTGCTGCAAGCAAGATAATAAAATCTTGCACCAGGTGCTATGCTAGTCAACTGACAGAATTTATTTACAGGCCATGAGCCTAATCTGAGGAAGATTTGAAAAGTAAGTTTTCACTCTTCTGTGTCCTTTTATAGGAAGGTACTGCTTAGTTCATTGCCACAATTCCTTGCTTTATATGGTGGGAATTACCACTTCTGCATTTTTTTTTTTTAACTATAATAATTAAAATTCTGCTCATTCTGCCTCATTTGTCTGTGAGCCACTACTCACTGTGTCTGTTATAGATGAATGAGAAGAGAAGCTATGCAACAGAATATACATATTACCTGGTGATTGTCTTTCTGTTGGATAGCTTCTCTCCTCATTCAGTCTACCTGGATAATCTAATAAATGACCAGCTACGAATGGAAATCCTTCTCTAAAGGAAAATGTATACATTTTCTCTTAAGGTCAGTTACAACATTATATCAGGTTATGGTCTTGATACTAATAATTTGTTGGTGGAGCGTTTCTTCACCTTTGAAGAACTCTTCTGGTGGCCTGGGATGAAAGACAGGGAATAGTCTTGGAGGCTCCAGCAAAAATATTGGACGGCCTCTAAATTCTATAGCTGTGGGTCTGGGTAAATTGATTGAAACCATGATTTAAGTCAGCAAGCAGGAAATATTGATTTCAATAACTGATTTTTTGTTTGCATTTGTGTTTTTAGTTACTTTCCTAAAAAAAAGTTCTTCCCCAGAGATTAACAACTATTAAAGCATGTTTGATTTTCAATGAAATATAGTCTTTATCAATTTGGGTACTACCTTTTGGTAACCACAAGGATGCATTTTATGCAAATACAGTTATTTAAATGGTTATATAACTTTACATTTTTTCAGGGTTTTTTTTTGGTGGCTTTGTGTTGCATTAGAAGGTAGCAGATGATACATTTCCTATTTTACTGCACGATAATTCACTTGTATTTGTGTTAACCTCAGTTTGGATGGAAATTAAAATTCAGTTGAAAATGAACAAAACCAACATTTTAAATGTATGTTTTAATAATTAGATAAAGACTATTTAAGAAAGCAAAGCTTATCAAAACATATTTTTAAGCTAATGGATCTATGGAACTAAGGAAGCATGATCTAAAATTAGTGAATTAAAAACTTATTGTTTCTGATTACCATGTCCTTCAAGGTCTTTTGTAGTAGTAGATTTCATCCTCTCGCTCCTAGTTTATATTCATTGATTGGAAGTGGAAAAAAAGTTTGGCTGTTTTTGAGTTCCTAGTCAGTTTCTGAACTTGAAATGAATCAATTGAACCAAAGAAAAACTCTCTGCCCTGCCAGAGAGGTTGCTGGTGTCAAATTTGGTTTAGCACTTTCACAGAATCTGGTTCCAGGTGACTAGCTGGCAGATTAGACTTGATTGTCTTCAAAATTTCAGCAACAAATATTCATTGCTTAAATATTTTTTAAAGTGTAATTTAAATTATTTTACTAGACTAAACTAACTTTGGGCTTGATATAGGTTATAATTTTATAGAAGTGTATTTTAAAAGAAAATTTAATTTAAATATAGACAATCTAATTTAAGTAACAAAAAAACCCCTCATAAAATCTGATTTAAATAAAAAAAAAACAGTTTTTAAGTAAATAATTTTATCCATCTGGCCTGGGGCAGCATTAACTCAGTAATTAAGCAGAAGGGAACCTGTAACAGAAAATTACTAGATAAGAAATTTCTGATTTTTTTTTTTAAATTGTATTCTTCAATCAGAAAAACATTTGCATATTTTAAAGGGCTTCATAAGCAGTTAATGAAAACCAGCTATTTGATACATACAAATTAACCCTAACTATGGCAGAAATAGCACTCTGCTATAATTCATATATAATATAAAAAATAAAATGGATGTAGAGCTACTGTCTGAGTCAGTGGTTCACCACCGGGGGTCTGCAGACGCGTTACAGGGGGTCTGCAGAGGCTCTCCCTACCGGGCCTGGAATCCAGCTGCAGCCCCAATGCTCCCTGCCAGGGCTGCCTCTCCCCGCCCATGGCTGGATCCTGGCAAGAGGATGGGGCCATGGTGGTTCCCTGGCAGGGGCAAGGGCAGGGGGCCGTAGCCACTGTGGCTTGGCCTCCCAGCAGTGTGGGCCATGGTGGTGGCAGCACCGCTCACCAGCTGTCCCAGCGGTGCCACCAGAGTGGTGTGGGCCAGAGTCTGCCTGCATGGGCCAGGGTACAAAATCAGCCAGGGGGGGCTACAAAGATTATTTTTGTTAAAAAGGGGTCCCCCCACCTGAAAAAGGTTGGGAACCACTGGTCTAAGTAATGGTCTGTTTTGAGCAAACAAGTTTGTGTAGAAATTAGAACTTAATCCTTCTAAATTAAAAAGTCTAGCAAATTAGGGGAGATTTTTCCCTTATATATTACGTATGTTACTTATATGGAGATCATTCATACCTTTTGACCCAGATACCCTGGGTCATGTTCAGCATTTTACTGCAGGTCTAGTAGAAATGACTTCTGAATGGCATGGCTTTCATCTCTGAGCAGTCTGAGAGTAGTTTAGTTATATAGCAATTAATAAAATGGCCTAATCTATATTACTGATAACAATCTGAAAAATAGTGATTTAAGAAAAGAGGGCCTTTGTGACATAGCGGAAGAAGTGTCAATTGATAAGCCTTTTTTATCACTTGGTATTCTGAAATTTAAACGGTTTTCTTTTAAGTTGTAAAAGTATAGATTTGTTAAACTTAACAAAATCATGAACATAAAGTAGAAATCTTAATGCTTTCTGCAACAAGCATATTCTGTACCATGTAGTTTTTGCACCTGAGAAGTCATGTACATTTTTCTGTTGTACAGGGGAACGTCCATTTCAGTGTACACTGTGTGATAAGGCCTTTAACCAGAAGAGTGCCCTTCAAGTGCACATGAAAAAGCACACAGGAGAAAGGCCTTACAAATGTGATTACTGTGCAATGGGCTTTACCCAGAAAAGCAATATGAAACTCCACATGAAGCGAGCTCATGGCTATACTGGTAGGTAATATGATATGTAGTGATGTTGAGCACAGGAAGTTGAATTTTGCCCCAGTAAAGCACAGAAAACTTAATTACATGGGAGCTGGCTGTTAGTATCCATGCACAGAATTTGGGCTACCGTAAATGTATGGAAATATCTGCTATATATAAATTAAGCAATAAATAAAGTTGAATGCAAAATGCACTAAATCTCATTTTTTGAAACAGAAGTCAGTGAATGTCTTCAATATCCCCTTGGGTCTGGAGCGTAGATGGGGAGAATCTAAAATATGGAATGCAGATGAAGTACAGTTTTGTACAACTGGTATAAGCTAATTTTAGTGAAATGCTCTATTTTCTTTGTCAGTTTCTTTGTTCTCTTCAAGCATGATCTTATTGGTAGACCAAGATAATTTCTCTGTGTTATCCATTCTTGTTTTTGTTGCATTTGCAATGGTCTTATTTCTTCTTTCTTTCTCTCTTACCGTACCACAGGCACTGTACAAGATTCTGCCAGTCATCACGAACAAGAAGGAGAAGATATTAATCGTGCTTTGAATTTAGAAGAGGTTGTTCAAGAATCTTCAAATGAATGGCAGAGTATAAGCAATGTTTTTCGATGACACCTGGGTTGAAAGCTTTGCTTTCAGGACTTGAATTTCTCAACATACGTTTTGAAAAAAGTAAAGCATATGGATTTTACAGTTGAAGCTTCAAGCATTGAAAATATTAACAATAGAATAATATATTATAGCTTTTTTAATAATTTACAAAAAGTACCTTAAAAATCGTTCTTTTGTAAGCTTATAGGAAAATATTGAAAAAAGAACCAATTAATCTGTGTTAAGTTGTCTACCAATCAATGAACTCAGGTAATACTTCATGCGGTTTATCTTCTAATCCACAGCCAGTATATCTAGTTGAACAATTAACTGGAATTTCATATCAGGAAAGAGTGATTCCCATATGTTAGAAAAGAAGATGAAAACTGACTTCATGGGAAATCCATGAAAATTGTCATTTCCTTTATTTTATTTTTTTTAGTGTATAGAGAAAATGTTCGAGGTTAGAAAGAAAAGTATTACAAAAGGGATGCATGCAGTACAGAATGGATTTATACAATTCACAGTAAAAATGTACATTTCTGTTCTTAGTTTCTTTTAGTGCATTTGAGGAATGTTGGAAAGTGAATTCCCACTGCATTAAATGGCATGTATGTAGTTAAAAAAAACTCTTGAGAGGTGACCAGGCTGTTTCTATTCCAACTGTAGAGATAGTCAGTCATTAGGTTTTTATTCAATCAAAATGTCTGAGGCTTCGAACTCAGCAATAAATATTATTTAAAAAGAAAAAAAAAAGTTCAATCTAAAAGAGGTGAAACTGATTGAACAACCCATTCTTAGGTTTGCTTTAAGAATCAGCAGGCAGGTACTTGAGGATTTGTGTAAAGCACAAGCCATACATATATTAAAGCTGGGAGGTAAGCTAAAATTGTACATTTTAATAGCGGACAGTAAGTAAGCTGCAGCACAGGTCACCTCATAAGTCATCTGTACTGTAGACATTTATAGCTCCAAATCTATAAAAGCATCATTATTTTCTCTTGCATCAATTGTGAAGCATTTTACTGGATTTTGTTTTTTAATTATTGTTTCATTAAAACTACCTAGTTAACTAAAGGTACCTCTACAGTTCCAGCAGTATGTAGAGTACACACGCTGCATCCCCAGCTAGCACAGGTATGAACTGCAGTGTAGATTGTGAGGTATGACTTAGGTGGGTAGTGTAGAGTACCCTATACATCTCAGCCCCCTAGATATATATCCAGACAGCTCTTTGCTCACCCCAGTAGGCCTCCTTTTTCTAGGCTGCTAATTTTCAGCAATGTAGTGACCCACTGCCTCTGTGCTGCCAGAGCCTTTTCCTTGCTCCCTGCACAGAGCTGTGTGCAGTTACTAAGCATAGTGGCCAGCATGCATGCCACCTGCCTTTCACCCTGATGTGTAGCTGCATGTGTAGTGCCTTTACTCTGCTTGCTGCTGTATATGTAGACATAGCCTTAGCATTCCTCTGAAGGGTGCCACTTGTTAACAAAGAAACACTGGAGTTAAACTTGTCATCTTTTAGACATTCCAAAGACAGAAAGCTCTTTGCTTACTTCTACTTTTTTTTCTTTGAATTTATTTATGTTTTATATATATATATATTTATATATTTATGTATATACAAAAATATATGGGCCTCTATGTGGCTGATCAGTATATTTTGTAAATAGCAATCCCAACTGCAGGAAGATTTCATCAAGTTTTCAGCTTCATATGAGTACTTCTAGATCAGTATTGGATTCATTCAAATGTAAAATAGTTGGGTTTTATTTTAAAATTACCTTTTCTTTGCTCTCAGATCTACTCTCCTTTTTGGTAAATACGATCTATACTTTTTCTGCTATCAGACCTAGTCATTTCAGATTCTTGAAGAAAAAAATCATTGTTGTTTTGATAGGGAATTTCTTAATATTTTTTTTGTTTGTTTTGTTAACTCTTGGCATATGTGTGTAAGTAATATAGCTGGTCACATAAAAATAACACTTTTGTTATGTGGACATATTTAAGTCAGAAATGTTAATAATATTAATTTTTTTCCAAACTTTGCTTTGTGTATGTTATATTATTTTTTAAAGACAGTTTTAAGTGGATATTCCCAGTTATTTCAAGAAAATACACATGACTAAAATTATTCAGCTTATTATTGAATATAGGGAGCCCGAAGTTCTCCTTTCATTTCAGCAGTGCATCTCACTCCACACAAGCTATTTGCATCTCACTCCACGCAAGCTATTTGGATATCTGTAACTTTGTTCAAATATCAAATTTAATTTTTATTCATTCTTTCATTGAAAACATTTTATTTGCACCAGCTGAAAGATCTACTGGATATTATTACTGTACCCTTAAAAATATACCATTTTAAGCCCTATAAGCTCTATTCAAATATATTATTATGTGTCTGTTATATGTTATATATAAAAATCATGGTTCAACCTTTCAGCAAATCTTGCACAATCATACAGCCAAGGTTGCAGGCATCTGTTTTCTCTCCTGCACAGGATGGTGATATTTTTCAAAGATTTATACATAATTTTAAGCTTCAAATTGGGGCTACAACTGATCATTGCTATGTGTAACTGATTGTCCTTCATTTACTGGAAGACGTATGAAAAGGATCCACCTCTTTTAGCTGTTTGCTCTGCTACTGATGTAAGCAGATATCACTTCAAATATACTGTGGATGTTTCTTAATAACAATCTTGATGTTAACTTTCATTGAATAGAAGCATTTTGCTGGGACCTCATCCTCTTCCATTGGTTTTAATGTTAATGGAACTTGGATATTGGCAACAGGCATGCTGCTTAGTAACTACTTTTTTGGTTTTTTTGGAAGACAGACCCCACAGATAGGCAGGTTTGTGGGGCTGCACAACACCTCTCTCACATCTGCCTTGTGCCCTGACACTGAAGGCACAGGCTTGGCATGTGCCAGCACTTCTTTGCATGAATTCAGCCCTACAAACCTGCCTTACACATACTGGTAACTTCTGAATAATGATAGCTTTTTGCTGGGAAACAAGAATCTGTGAATCAGTTGTACACGGGAAGCAGAGCTTTTTAGTAAGGAGATGCCATTTGAAATACATAGTTGCTTTTCAGAACTCAATACTTTAAAGATTCTTGATCAAGTACTAATCAGGTAATGAGTGGATATTTGTAAATATAATAGAACTAGCTCCCTGTTTACTTGTTACTTATCTGCAAACAACCTTTTTTCCTGAATTCTCAACCCACCGCAATAACAGCGTGTGACAGTCCTGCCAGTTATGGTAAATATGCTTTTTAAAAATTTTAATAAGATACAGTACATATTTTAAAACTGTGCCTTGACTGTCTTCTGCCTGACATGAAGGTGTTTAATGTCCTTCCTTTATGCGTAGGAGCTGCTCCAGATTACTTGGATAAGTTTGACTTGGAAACCTCCAAATGCGTGGTATCTGCTGATACTCTTTAGACGTAAAGAGGTTGTGACAACTGCACTGGTATCCAGGCAAGATCAGGTTGTTTAGGAACTTCCTTGCATAAATAAAGAAATGGAATGTGGAACATGCCTTAACAGCATCACACTGGAGAAAGGTAACATAAAAAATAAACCCTAAGTGCACTAGAAGCCCTAATCCATCTTGCAGTGGTATTCAGTCTCTGAAATAAGATCATCACATGTCACTGATAGCTGAGGTGTAGTTAGTAGCAATAAATACATTTCATTTTGCCTTGGCGTACTGTTTTGGAGCCACACCTTAACTGGCTACTGCAGTGCATTTGATATTTTCTGGGCCCAAACTGAAGGGGACACAAGGGCTTCTGGTGGGACAGTTTAAATGAGAGAAATTATGACTATTTTTCTGGAATACACAGTGGTAACCTCCAGAGAAAACTATATATAATGAATCCTGTAATTTTTGATTATTTCTATCTTTTTAGATGGCAGATATAAGCCATCACAGTTTAAATATGTTGGCTTCTTGCAGAAAACTCTCTTCAGCCAAAGTGTGTCAAACAAAAAAGACAATTCATCCCCTCCCTAGTATATCATCCTTTGTGGTGTGAGCTTCAAGTCCTAATTGTGATTTAAATGCTGACTTTAACCCAAATCATGCTACTTAGATTTGTGCATGGAGGGCTGCCTGCCTGTGGCTCTTTCCACTTCTCAGTGTAGAGAGGACTCAGCTGCCTCCCCAAAGCACTGTGGTGGTTCCCCATTTCATCTGAGTTTTATACTGGAGAGGGTTGGAGGCTTTACTGGCTGTAGGGCTAGGTGAGCAGGCCACGATTGTGAAATTTCACAGTCAATGTAGTACAGTCTAAGGATGTATTTTCCTTGGAGCTTCCTGACTCTGGTGGCAGGAAAGAGTTTTGTAATAGTAGAGGACAGAGCAACCAAGGGTGGAGAGTAGGAGAGTCTCTCTCTTTTCTGTGGAAGTGGACAAATCCTTACCTTTGGTACCCTCAGGACATCTTGGTGGATCTCCATGATGGTTTCACAGGTATAAGATTCCTTATTAGCATCCAAAGGGTCAGCCTGTTAGTCTAGTTTATTAGCATCCATTTGTGTTCAAGCTAATTTCAAAATACCCTTGGTCTTACCACACATCTGTCTGCCTTTTATCATCCATTTACAAAATACAGTGGCCAATATTTGATAATACTTTTGCACACTGCAGGATGAGATACCTGTGCTTTTAAAGACTGGTATAAACATTTACATGATTTTGCCTTTTGCTTAATTAACTTTACTGTGTGGTGATTTCTTTACTAAAGTATTCTAAATAGACTGAATATAATATTAATACAAATTACTTGCAAGTTGGAATTGTAAAGATGTTAATAGACCAGTGAATTACCAAGGATAAGAATATACTGGTTTTTATTACAGGAGGAAGAAAGTTACTTATATTTAAGGTACTGAAATCAAGAAATCTGTGTTCAAACCCTTATTCTTCTCCAGACTTATGCCACCCTTATAACTTATGTGCTTCAGTTTCCTTGCCTGCAAAATAGGAAGAAAAACCCTCTTGAGGATTGATAATACATTTATTAAAGTTTGAGAGATGCTCAGATAATGGAAAAATTGGGAAGGGAGTCTATAAATAAGACAGTAACTGCTGTTTAAGTGATGGTCACTAGAGGTGTGTTGTGTGGATCAGTAACAGATTGCATCTGCTTGTGTTTGGGATTCAGGAGTATACTTCAAAATTTATATTTATTCACAGATCTGGTGCAGAAAAATCACGGTGGAATCTGATATGTAGCCAACTGTTTATTATGTATTTTTGTATGTTCCCCATACTCCAAGTGCCTTGTAAAATAGAAATTTCTTTGTGTATTTTCAGCATAGATACCTGTTCTTAGGTTGCTCACTTTGCATTATATGTGACTCTGGTAGTCTCAGCTTTTAACTGAATTCCCCCATGGACATTAGCATAAGGACCCAGAAGATATAAGGGACTGTGTCTACAGCTTTCCTAAATAAGTATAGCTTGGCTGAGAGAGAACTGAAGAAGCAGAGCAGGGAGGGGGAGTTGAGTCTATAAACATTGAAGGGTATAAACAACAAGAAGGAAAAGTTGGTAAATACAATTCTGCATCTTCATAGCTTTTGTAGATGTCAGCTGTTTTAATCCTCATAATGCTCTTTTGTAAGGGAGTATACAAGTCAGACATGTCAGGATAGTGACAGTCAGAGGACTGTTAAGCTCTCATGAGGGACATGCTTTAAATTAGACTGAGAAGCAGTAGAAATGTTGTAAGGAAGAATACTTCAGTGGCATAAATAGATGATTCAAGCTTTTTCCATCTATAGTTTGTGATTCTGTCTTGCATGATATCCTATAATCATATGGTTTACTAAACTTTAGTTTTCGAAGGGTACCATAAGTTTTCAACAATAACAATTTAGGATGGATCTTCATACTTTGGTGCAAAACCATTACCTTGATTGTCAGGATTGCTACAACACTTAACTGTTAAAACCATAGAACGAGGTATCTGTGTACTGCCAATGCCTATGAATAGTGAAAGAAATTAGTTTACCGGGTGAACATACTTTTTTAGGTCTAATTCTTCTTGCCCCTTTCAGACATTTGTTTCTTCTTTGCTTTTTTATGTACAACAAAACATTTAATGTTTCCTTGAGGGAACTTTTTTGGTCCTCTGTGGTGTTTACGAATAGGCTGTATTGATGTGCTGCTTTGTGTTTCTGTTTTTAATTTCTGCGCAGAATGGTTTTTAAATGCCAGTGATCAATCCAAAATGACAAAGTGGCTTTAAGCACTAACACGTGACTTCCTAATGGCTCTACTTAGAGTAATTGGGAGTCCACAGGAACAGAACTATTTTCCCAGGAGGATATAAGCTCCATCTCTTCTGAAATAACCAACAAAATATGACATACTTAGAATTTTCTATGCCTAGTGGCACAAGAGGCAACACATTTTTTTCCTCTGCTGTCCCTTATAATTTTGCTTCCATGATGGCAACATCCTTTTCAATCATCCTGCGATGGGTCATTCTTTGTTATCCATGCCTTCTTTTCTCTCCAGTTGGTATACAGGCTTAGATGTAGTTTGTGATTCTCCCACTGGGTGATCTGATGAAACTGCAAAACCATCAGACCTTTCTTTGCCTGGTCATTAAGTCCATGGTCCAGCAAACATGCAGAGTGCAATGTTGCCATATTCAGGGATGAATTAACAAAGCGTCTTTAGGGGCTATAGCCCAGGGCCCAGCTGTTCAACCAGGCCCTAGAGCTGTACAGCTCCCTGGCCAATCTGCAGCCCCCTCTCCCACTCCCAGCACTGACTGTGTCCTAGTGCCAAGCGCTGGCCTACCCACACAAACAGCAGGTCTGTCGGGCCCAAGCGCTTGTGCGTTGTAGCACTGCTCTGCACCCAGGGAGAAAGTTTTTGAACTCAACTGCCTATAAATCAGTAGTTTTCAACCAGTGTGTGCCGTGAAAACTACCCAAGTGTGCCATGAAATTTTGTACAAAGGAAACGAAATCAACATAAAACAAATATTTTTTAATCTTAAATAATATTCCATTCAATCAAGATTACAACTCATAAAACTTTGAAAATTAATCATCAAATTAAAAGCAAGGTATCGGTCTTTTGATTCTAAAACTTGAACATTTGAAACAAAGGTGTCCAGAGGGCAAAATTGAGGTGATGTGTATTCTTTTCTGGTGGATTTGAAACATTAATGCCTTTGATCCTTCTTTAGTTTGTTGTATGTACAATGTTACAAACCTGTTACAAATGTTACAAAGTAAATGTGATGTTTATGAGCAATCAATTCAGCTGAAAAAAGTGGACGTGCCTTGGAATTATTTGTCTCATTGAAGTGTGCTATACAACAGAAAAGGTGGGAACTACTGCTATAAATCTTCATATTTTGGAAACAGTATTTCCACACAAAGAAAGAGAAATTGCCAAAATATAATGGCCAGATTTTCAAGAGTTCTGAACACCTGCAGGTGCAGTTGATGCAAGAGGGATTTCCAGGTGCTCAGCACTACTGAAAATAATCAGAGCATGTGCAGATAAGGACACAAAGAGGCAGAAGAGTATTCCAGAACTTAAATAATGAAACAGATTAAATGAAAATTGAGGGAGGAGATGGAACAGTCAGTTTAAGGATCTTGATGTACCCTTGTTCTGCAGTCTCATCTAGACATTATTTAGATAGAGACAAGGAGACCAAGACAAACAAAGAGCCCTGTGGCACTTAAAGACTAACTAATTTATTTATTGCATGAGCTTTCATGGGAAAAAATCCCACTTCGTCAGATGCTTTGAAGATGGGTGGGTGTTTCAGTCTCCCTGATGATTTACTAATTGTGGTGCTCAGAGAGATGAATACAAGACCAAGGCTTCGAAGAGAAGCTGTGGAGATTAAATTTATTTACAAATTTGATTGCATTGCTTCAGGGTTTAATAGGGACTTTGGATTTTTCTCTCATTACAACAGGTGATTAGACCTCGTCATGCTCTTTATGCTTTTCTCAGTGTTTGAGTCTTAACAATGGCTTTGATTTGCTGTTACAGTGTGACCTGATCGCATGACTTACACTTGCCTGCATTTATTTCCTCCCATTCTGTATGATCCCCCATATTCAATGTCTGACAAAGTAGGATTTTCTCCCATGAAAGCTCATGCAATAAATAAATTAGTTAGTCTCTTAAGTGTCACAGGACTCCTTGGTTGTTTTACTGAACTAGATTAACATGGCTGCTCCTTTGAAAGGAGAGCAAGAGAATTTTCATCGCAAGAAATGTTTGGCAATTTCCAGATACTGATTATTAGGGTGCATTGAACTGAGTGTCTTCCCTCTCTCACTAATGGTGTTCCTTAATAGTCTTGTTTCATTCATACAGATTACTTGAAGCATGTTACATACTACAAATAAATAGAAGAAATTAGAACCTGTTTGGTATGCTTCTAGGCAGACTGGGTAGCCGCCACAGAGAAATCTTACAAAATTGTCATCAACTGATAAAGTACTACAAGCTTGCCTTTCACTCTGCTACTTCAAACCTTTTGACAAAAAGGACTCCAAGCAGTAATAGCAAAGTATACCTATGCTAGTAGTATTAGCGCAAGCATGAGTGATTTGTCCTTCTTATCCCTCCTTTCCTACTGTTTTTCTTCTTTATTCACTGTAATTATCTCAGATTGAGGAAGAAGTCAGGATGCAGAAGAGAAAATTCGTCACTTTCTTAATTCCTTTCTGGGACTAGCCTTTTAAGAGTCATGTCTGCTTGACAGTTAAGATAGCAATGGATTGCACTAAAGGTTTAATTTAAAAATTGTGTATAAAGTTTAGTAAATGGTTGATGCATGCTATAAGCATGCCAGTAACATGAGGTTCGTTATTCATGTTATAAGAAGACTGGTAGAAGGTGTTAGATGATTATAAGCAACCTCTAAAATAATCCATAACAATTGATTAAATATTTATTAAAATATCTGTGAACTATCAGCTCTTTATAAATAGAACTTCAATACTACTAATAAAATCCTTTTCATTAGGAAGAATGTATTTAATCTAATATGAATTCAGTGTTTTCACACAGCTTTGGAAGTACAGTAGCACGGAGGTAGAAAAAAATAGCATGCCTAGGCCCCAGTCTGTTGTGGACAAGTGTGAACTGCTTCTGATATTTTCAGGAAGGGAAGAACAGCCTAAGTGCTTTAGACTGGAGGAAATCATCAGGTAACAATTTTTTAATAACTTTTATTGTATCAGGAAATACTCAATTCATTACTAATTTGAGTCTCATTGTTGGCCCTCAATGATATGTAATGATATTCTCTGACTCGCATCTCAGTCTCTACCATCCAGTTTACTACATAAAATTAGTGGGTCAGCTAAAATGCAGAATACTTCTGTCATCCAAGAGGAGTTGCCCATATTGAGCTTTAGGGCTGTATAAATTGCACATGGCTATGAGTGTGTATGGCAGAGTTGGCCTGTGAGCCCTGCAGAACCCATGACTGCAGTATCTCCTGTTATCCCTCCATATCTGCGGGACCTAAAAATCTGGAGATATATATAAGCAGAAGGAGGGGAGGACATTGCCCAGCTTGCTGAGGGAACGGCATATCACTTTAAAGGTGACGGAGGGAGATGAACGGACATTGCTGCAGATCATGATGGTTTAACCGATCCCCAGATTTTCCTAATGATCAGATGATTCATGGTATGTTCCCGTCTGCAGCTGCTTTTGTTTATTTTTTTGGAGCCTGAAAGAATCATGTCCATGTTTTCCTTGATTTTTAGGAAGGGTCCAAGGTTGGTTTGTAACTTTGTGGACACAACTTCCAGTGCTGTCACTAGAGGCGCAAGATCACCACTGCTTCCATCCAACTCCATGTAGCTGAGGGGAGTCCTCTGCAGAGCAGCCTATGTGACCTCTACTCACAAAAAGTTTAGAATATCAGATGCATCATTGTGTTTGAGAGCACATTTTCAAATCCTGTTGAAACATAGTGGCCTTAGTCTACAACAGCATAATTTCTCCAGAAAAGCCACTGAAGTAGAATGCAGTTTTAGGCGCATGCTACTGAGTAATATTAAATGTTATAAAATAATATCCTTTTCAATAATTTGACAGAGATAACTCAGAGAACGGGGGAGGTGCCAGAGGACTGGAAAAAAGCAAATATAGTACCTATCTTCAAGAAAGGCAAAAAGGAGGATCCAGGGAATTACAGACCTGTCAGCCTCACCTCAATCCCTGGAAAAATCATGGAGCAACTTCTCAAAGAATCCATCCTGAAACACTTGGAGGAACGTAGAGTAATCAGGAACAGTCAGCATGGATTTACCAAGGGTAAATCATGCCTGACCAACCTCATCGCCTTCTATGATGAGATGACTGGATTTGTGGATGCGGGAAGAGCCGTTGATGTCATATACCTTGACTTTAGCAAGGCTTTTGATACGGTTTCCCACAGCATTCTCATTGGCAAATTAAGGAAGTATGGGTTAGATGCGTGGACTGTAAGGTGGATAGAAAACTGGCTAGAACAACGGTTTCAGCGTGTAGGAATCAATGGCTCCATGTCAAGTTGGCAGGCAGTAACGAGTGGTGTGCCCCAGGGGTCGGTCCTGGGGCCAGTTCTGTTCAATGTTTTCATTAATGATCTGGATGATGGGATAGATTGCACACTTAGTAAGTTTGCAGATGATACCAAACTGGGGGGAACGGTAGACACCCTAGAGGGCAGAGACAGGATTCAGGGAGACCTAGACAAACTGGAGCAGTGGGCCAAGAGGAATCTCATGAGGTTCAACAAGGATAAGTGTAAAATCCTGCACTTGGGACGAAAAAACCCCATGTACTGCTACAGGCTGGGGAGTGATCAGCTAAATAGCAGCACTGGAGAAAAGGACCTGGGAGTCATGGTGGATGGGAAGCTGGATATGAGTCAGCAGTGTGCTCTTGCTGCCAAAAAGGCCAATGGCATACTGGGCTGCATCAGAAGAAGTGTTACCAGCAGATCAAGGGATGTGATCATTCCCCTCTATTCTGCACTAGTGAGGCCACATCTGGAATACTGTGTCCAGTTTTGGGCTCCCCACTACAAAAAGGACATGGACAAATTAGAGAGAGTCCAGAGGAGGGCAACCAAAATGATCAAAGGGCTGGAGCACAAGCCCTATGAAGAAAGACTGAAGGAACTAGGCTTATTTAGCCTGCAGAAGAGAAGACTGAGGGGGGATTTGATAGCAACCTTCAACTACTTGAAGGGTTGCTCCAAGGAGGAGGGAGCTCGACTGTTCTCGGTAGTAACAGAGGGCAGAACGAGAAGCAATGGCTTCAAGTTACAGCTGGGGTGGTCCAGGCTGGATATTAGGAAAAACTTCCTTACTAGGCGAGTGGTGAAGCATTGGAATAAGTTGCCTAGGGAGGTGGTGGAATCTCCATCTCTGGAGGTGTTCAAGTCCCAGCTGGACAAAACACTGACTGGGATGATCTAATGGGAGTGGTCCTGCTTTTTTTGGCAGGGGGTTGGACTAGATGACCTCGTGGGGTCCCTTCCAACCCTATGATTCTATGATTCTATAAGTAGACTGTCAAGAGATTGACCACAGCAGTGATTTACAGAACTGATCCAGATCTGAGAGCATTTCAGAGAGAAGGTGAAAAGCAGTGAAGTAGGAGGATTTAACAAGGAAAGTGAAGTAGGCGAGGAAATGAGATGAGAGGAGGCAGGTGGCCTGTATTTAAAAGAACACCTGGAGATTATGAGGTGAACACAACTGTTGAGCAGTTGAGAAAGAAGATTTGAGCAATGGGCAGATCACCATGGTTCAAGGGTGTTTGACTAGCGGTTCAGGCCTCATGTGAGTAATATCTGTCCCAGAAGCCATAGTTTTGTCCTTATTTTCCTGGAATTTGAGTGCAGGTTTTTCAGTAGGAAGGGAAAATCTTGTTCTCAGCTCTAGCATGAAGAGCTGGGTTGTGCATTTTAGTTGCAAGGGTGGTTTCTTGAAGAAGTGGAAGGGTTCGGACTCCCTCCCTTCCTTCTCCAGATTATGACACGACAGTAGAGCTGCTTGATAGCCACCACTGTAGTCTCAGAGCTTTAGTATTTCTTTTGGTTCCTATCATCTCTCTCTATGTGTATAGTGATGGGTGGATAGATACATGCCTTTTCTCAGACCCTGGTCTCTTCTACCCCACTAAAACCCTTTGCTTGGAAGGAATGTAGTATAGTTCCTCACACAGCTGTACTGGTGTAGAGAGTAAACAAAGTAGACTTCAATCTTAAGCTTACAAAGAGCTATTATAAATAATAGTGACTTAAAATATCATTATCAAATGTACAAAAAATATCTTGATGGTGCCATTTTCAGAGCAAGCAAAGCCAGAAGTAAACCATCCTTTATGTATTTTCTTTGGTGGGAGTGGGGTGAGGGAAAGAGTCTTTGTCTAAACAGCTTGAAGCAAGTTTTTTGGGGAAAAAAAAATTACCTTCAAAAATCACCTTAAACACTTCTTCATTTAATATATTTGAAGGCTGTCTTTAAAAATCAGCATAGTTTGCACACAATTTATTCAGAAGTGTACACTGTTAAGTTTAATTTTTATTGTATTTTTTTACCTGCATTAACCAGTGTTGTTTTACAGAGAAACACATGCATAAGGAATTTTATAAAGCTTTAAAAAATGGTCCAAATGTCATTACAAGTTGATTATTTTATTTCAATAATGAAGGTTTTTAAAAGCTATATTCTTAACTCTTTTATGAACAGTACACATTTAAATTTACTACTATGTTGTGGAGTATACATTTGCATGAAGCTACATATAGAAAAAATACACATAACCAATGACCACGCTGCAGCTTAAGCAGAAGGAGGGGAGGACATTGTCCAACTTACTGAGGGAAGGGCATATCGCTTTAAGGGAGACAGTGGAAGACATTGCTGCAAAAGCAGACTGGGTCAGTGTTGTGACACTGACTAATCCCCGAGGAACTCAAAGGACTGGGATGTAGATAAAGAACAAGCCTGGCCAGGGAATTTCCATTTCCTGAGACCAGATGGAGCAGCACCCACTCTTGGAAGTGGCATAATGTCCAGTTTGGTTGGGATCTGTTTTGGCATTGCTCTAGCCATGCCTTTTTTGGGGAGCTGGGAAAGAATTTTTCTATCAGCGCAGCATGTGGAAGGGAGGGCTTTGTTTCACTGAGTAAGGTAGGAAATTAGGCTCTGATGTTGCAACTCAGTATGGAAGTGTGGGGCGGATGTACAGTGCAGATGCTTCATGGGGAAGGGGTACGGTGATCAGATATTTGGCTTAGTAAATAACTTACAGAAGGTATTTGTTAAAGGAGTGTAATGGGGAGGGGATATCTCAGAGCACCTATGATTGGCACAGCAGGGAGCTGCCCTTTCTTTATAGACCACCTTAACCCTCATTACAGGGTGGGAAGTTGCAAGTTCCCGGCAACGGGTTGACTGGGCACCAGAGTGGAAAAAGGGAGTTGTTCGAAGCCCACAGATAGAAACTGAGATGATCATGGACTTATCTGCACTGTACACTTCTATTTTCTTGCTTGTCCCGGACATCTAATAATAAACTTGCAGCCTAATTAAACCATATCCAGTGTCTCCTGTCCTTCCTGTGTAACTGGACAACAATATAGCTTAAAGAAGTAATTGGTGGTTTCTCTTTTGTTTCTACATTTTCCTACTTTCTCATCTTTCACTGCTGCATATCAGTGAATATTGCTTTAAACGTACAGCAAATTTAAAGACAGAATAGACTTAACATATAGTTTGTCAGTTGGCATTAACATTGGCTACTCCTGATTTTCATTAGCATAGTTGAAACTAGATGCCAACTTAGGAAGTGTTAAGAGTCTATAACATGTATGCTAAAATAAAAACATTGAATCAGTAAAGGAGGGTAGTCTGACAAAATACTAAAGTTTGTTATAAAACAGTGCAATTCAGAAGAGCTTTATTTTCCTACATGTGGTTGGACATACCATTGCCACATGTTTGCATTTTAGTAGATTTGTAAACAATTAATATCTAGCTCTATTTCATTAGTTAGGATGAATTTCTCTAAGGCAACTACAACAGTTAAGTGGTCACAGTAGTTTACTACTAGTTTGCTTTGATGCACTGCCATCGGAAGGCAAGCTTACCAAATTTAACACTGCTTCAGTAACAACTAGTAATTCTAACTTGAGATGTGCAGGACAGTCTGAAATCTCAGTGCTGAAGGGCTTTATTTCTTTCACAAATTAGACCATTTTTGTTTTGTTCTTTAACTGCTAAAGAAATACTGTTGTAGCAGTGTCTTTATGGAGCAACAGTGACGCGCAGTAGTCACGTGCAATCTTAGATGTTTCTTCTCTGGGAATATATCTTGATGTAAGATATTAGTCTAACCCAAGTTTGAAATCCTCTCTCTCTCTTTCCGCCACTCATTAATTCTAATGGCTTGGATATGATGAGCAATTTGTGTTACTATTGCTCTGCATCTTACTGATACTGTAACAGCTGCCCTCTTCCACATTTCACATACCTTAAACACCCAAAATTTATTAAACCTTTCCATGACTGCCTAATCCTGTTATGAAAAGTAAAATATTCTGAGAGAAGTGATGTTAAACAAAAATAAATCCAAACAAAAAAACAAAAACGTGTTTGGATAAACAGTCCTTACAACTTCTGCACATGTTGTTTAACAGCAGTGTTTAAGAAATCCTTTAATGGCAGTGCTCAAAAACCATGAGAGTTGCTCTGCACTTGAAATTATGGTGGTCAGTGAAAAAAAAATTAGAGGGCTTATGGGGCTTGAAGAAAAAATAAAATCTAACATGCAGTGGGGGCATCTTGAAGAAGGATGAATAAAATTAGGGATCTTGTTATTTTACTTAAATTAATGAAGATAGCAAATAAAGCTCTTTTGTGTTTCATTCATTCAACTGCTGGTCAGGGATTACCAATAGAAGTTTATGTAATCTCACTGCATGCACAACTCAAAAGACATTGTTTCTATCTATTACTTAATCGGTGTAATTCTTGCAATTATTATTAAAATTTTAGGCAGTTATATTGTGAAGCAGAGTATATGATCCTTGAATGGCATCTTAGATCTTCAGCGTCTAGCAACTGGGGAACCAGACCGTGATCCAGGTCGGGAACCAGATCCTCCCTGTGGAAAGAAGAAAGAAATCATTTGATTTTACAGGTATGACTCTCTTCTGTTTGTGTAGGCACTAATTCCAAAAGTCAGGTTACAGTATTGTAAACTCTTAGTAAAATCCAGTGTCCACTGTTTCTAGTGACTATGCTTTATTATGTATTTTGGATAAGTCTGTGTATCATGTCACTAAATTAACCAAACGCTTGAAATGTTAATTTTGTTTCAAAAGAATAATCACTTTTGATGGTTGAATTTTCAGGGCAGATGAGTATATTCCAGTTAAACCCCTTTATTGCTACAACCTCATGTAATAACATTTTGCTTCCAGTAGCTGGAGTCTTACTAAAATTATTAATGAAAACTTCATTCATTTTGCTGAATGTGCTATGGAAATTGAGATTGCTAGTAAAGATGATGACAAAAAGAAACCTGACCTGAGGCTATCCCTGCATTTTGCAGATACACACATTTTGGAGAAGCTCTAACATGAACACGCATCCTGTGATAGCCAGAGTATGAGCATTTGCATCTGCAAAATCCGTAATAACACTAGCAGGTGCAGACTTGTGAACCTTTTTAAAGGACAACTTTAGTGCTAGCATGTGCAAAGTACAGGTATTTGTGGAAGGAAGAACCTGAAGACTGAAAATCTGGCTCATTTTGCATATAGTTAGAAAACAAAAAATTAACAAAAAAGGAAATAGTCTTAAATGACTCTATCAGTTCTTATGCAGTTGATGACAGAAGTGGGGGAGACAGCTTTCAGCCAATATGAAGATCAGACTCCAAGTGAGAGGTGCTGCTTTTGGCTTTTCCCTGGACATGTATAGACTTTCCATTCCTTTTCTTATAGCTTCTTCCAAGTCAAAATCACCAAGGAGGGATTAAAACTTCTCCTTTTAGAGTTGCACACATCTTTGCAGTAACATGTACTGTGTTGCACTAAAGCAGATATACATCTTTAACTATTAGATGGTTTTGATAGGCTTCTTTCAGCTGCAGCTTCTGGTGAAAGAGATGTTGTGTCTGTTCTTGGAGGATATGTTGGAGATGGAATTGATTAATTCTTCTAGTTTCCATCTTCAAAGTAGCCTCGCTGCTGATTGCATTATTTACTGAGAACACACCACTGCTAGTGGGAAATCATTATATCTGGCCTTAGAAGAAAAAAAAATGATGACTTCACATGGTTTGTTTAGACATTGATTAGTGTAAGTGTATTAATTAGTGTAAGTTTTTGTTTCTTTTTTTTCCCCCTCCCCCCTCCTGTCCCTTCTCTGGAAACTATTTGGCTATATGTTGCCTTTTTAAAATTTGTAATATTTGTTAGGGACCCAGAGGCAATTAATCTTGGAGCACATTACAAATACATATTTACCACGGTTACATATGAGAAAATGGGCCAAATTGTGCTCTAAAATATTCTGATGTAAATCCAGAATAGCTTCATTAATATTAAAGATCATACTCCACATTTCTACCAATGAGAGCTGGATCTGGTCCCTGTCTTTTGATTGGTGCGACAAATCAGTCCACTTTTCTATTGTGCTTTGGTTCTGAATATGGAGTATAAAACAGTGTCAAACACAAGCTGTATTTATACATACAGCGTATCTGCCCAATTTGATTTGTATCTCAAGTTTTACTTTATAATTGTATGAAGTGTTTGAATATGTGATTGATATTAAACAGCCAAATATTAGGAGGCATTTATACTTCACTTATTGTAAATTTACTTGTACTTTACCAGTTTAAAGATTTTGGAAAGAGTGCCCTGGCCTTCATGGTATGATCCCTTATGTCCCTTATAAGCAGATTTATGCTCAGAGAATTTGCCACTTGCGCCGTACCCTGGCTTGTGTCCTTCACCTCCCTAGAAAGAAAGATCAGAGATATCTCAGGCATCTTGTTCACACCAGTTACCTTCATTTGCAACTGCTGGAATATAATGCTTTCCAATTAGTCAAGTGGTTGAAAAGGTAGGAGGAAAAAACCTGTAAATGGTGAACAGTGTGCAAATTTGAGTCCCAAGCTCTGGTCTGTAACAGAGAAATCAGAACAACACAGTTGTACTGTGAATAGAAAATAAAATAGGACGAAAGGTCACTGCAAGTCTTGGGGCGTGGGAGGGGCAACTCCAATCCTCTGCTCCAAAAAACCCTAGTAACTTAAAAATATTTTGTCCTTTTGAGAAAATTATCCTGAATAGATAGCACAAAAGGGTTGGAAAACCAAACACTTCTGGATCAACCACCATATTTCTCCTAAAAGTATACCTTATGTTTTCAAGAGCTTTTCAAACACTAATTCTTTAGTATTATGCGGTTTTGAAGATCACTGGTAAAAAAGAGTTGCAACTGAAAAAATCATTTTGTTTCATTTGTTTCAATGTAACTGTCCAGGAAGGAGGAGGGAAGTAAGTTTTGGTGGTCTGTTTCAAATGGCATGCTAATTTTTTTTTCTTTTTGCTGTCTCATTTGCATTTTGGGCTCAGCAAAAACAGAACTGTAAACTTGGATTTTTTTTTTTATTTTTTTTTTTTTACTGAATTTAACACTTATTAAAAGATACCAGGTTGAAGGTCTTAAGATCTTCATTTTTTCAAGCGCACACAAGCGTGTAATTCAGTGTCCATGTCTATTGAAAATGGCCTGTTTATGGAGATTGTCTGGAGAGTGCTCCTGCCAAGACCATCAAATCCGTTCACAGAGGCAGTCACACAATTGTCAAATGGTAATTATTGTCACAGTCAACCTCATATTAAACAAGTAGCTCATCATAAAAAATATTTCCTAATTTGTTATTTGGTTTCCTGAACTACCCTATTGCCCTTCAACAAACAGTTCTGCTTTTGCTAGGTACTAAGTAATATTTTTAAGAATATTAAGAAATGCAAAAAGAATACATTCTTCCCTCATTTTCTGTGTGCATCTTCTGAAAGAGGTTGAAGCCTCTGCAGAGAGGCAAGCCTCATAGTCTGAGAAGAACTGTTCTGCAGCAAAAGAAGTAGCAACTTTTGTTTAATCTAAAAATTGTTGAAAGGCCAGAGACGGGTAGTCAAAGGACAGTAAGAGGGTGCTTGCAATTTTGCATCTCTGTTCAGTGAAATTTATGTGGAATAATGCTTCCTTGGTTTTTTCCCCTCTCTGTATTGTAAAAGCCAAATTTGTATTTGATCCATTGAAATGTCTTTTTGCAGTTAAATAATAGAGTAGAATAAATAAATGCATACAATCTGTTCAGATTCAATATCTGTTCAGATACAATATTACAGTTAGCGAGGAGATTTACAAAGAAGGTAAAAATGACTAGCTGAACTTATTTGTGTATGAGACTTGTTGCCAAGATGACCTAGTTTTAAATTGTTATTAGCTTGGCAGGGATAGCCTTCATTTCTAAATCCCATACTTCACAGCAGCAGTTTCCTAGAAGTCATTGGGGCTTGCATTGAAGTTGATGGCGAAATGCCCCTCTATTTCAATAAGACTAAGACTGAGCCTGCTTGAGGTTCACTTCCGCAGCCATTTAATATTCTTAGCTTCCAATTACCTAAGTGTGTGGACCTGATCATGCAGCTGTTCAGAGCTCCTATTGGCTTCAATGGGAATCATATAAACAGTGCCACTGCCAAAGCTACCTTTAATAATTATATGAGAGAGAGAGAGCAAGAGTGGCACCTGGGAAGTCTGTATTGCCGAAGCTATTGATGTATCTGCTGACTCCACTGGCCCCATCACAGTGTGTCCAGTTCTGTGTGATGAAGAACCTCACAAACACTGATATTAGATAGGAACTACCTGTAAAAAGGCCTGAGCACTCCTTCACCTCAGTGTTGCTCAGTCTTTCTCAAGTTTTTGTTTTTACTACAATAACAGAAACAGTTTAGGGGGAAAAAACTACCTAAAATGTTTGTCTGAAACTAAAACCTAGTCCTTATTGAGACAAAATTACCATTGCTTCTTGACTTCCAGGAGAGTGTTACATCTTAGTATGAGCTCCAGACTTTAACCCTAAGGGAGTATTTGAAAAACAAATAAGAAAAATCTTGGAGAAAATTCTTAATAGTGTGATTTTTAATCACATATTAGAACCTTCTGCGATCCCATTAGTTAATGGCTAATGTCATGAGCAGATTTAAAGAACACAAAATCTCTGCCTTTGGCAAATTAAGTTTTCTGTTCTAGGAAATAACTGTGGTGATAGAAACCTTTAATATACCATCCAAGACACAGAGGTAATCTATTCATGTGTGTAATGAAACATGTAGTGAAGGAGAAAATAGGATTAAGTTAGCTGTGAGAGAATAGCTTCTTGGCTACTGCATGCTGTCCTTGTTTTACAATATAACTGGAGAAAGAACCTATATAATAAAGTAATATTTCTCTTCTTAAAAGGGACTGTGAAAATGTATGACAAAATGAACACACCAGAGATATTAGCTTACAGAATTCAGTGTACAGGAAAAATCAAGTTTATGTAAAAAGTTCCCCAGCTTTATCAACCATATCCCCAATTCAGCTCTTCCCCACAAAAAGAAAAGACAAAGCAGTTAACTCTTCCAGGAGCCTTAAAGGAAAGAGGTAGTTTTGCCATGCAGCAGATGCTCCATTTGTGCTAAAGCAAAAGAGATTATATCACAGTAAGGTTGACAAGCTGCTGGATAAAAGCAAGCAACAAAATTACAACAGTAAACGAACTGCTGTGTAGGAAGGGGAAAACGGATCAAGAGGAATAAAGCAAAACAAAGAAACCAAAATCAAGACTGAAACATGAATGTCAAGTTGCTGCAGCAGTTTGAAAGGCAATGGTGAAAGATACATTTTGGCCTCAGTAAACCAAAATGGCTGTGAATGAAAGTACTTTTCATCACCTACCCAGCTAAATCTGGCGAGGGATAATCCTCTCCCCTGCATATGTAAGAAACAGAAACAGTGATGTGGTGATCACCATGAAACAGAATTCTCAAGATACGTGAGAGAATAAAAAAAGAGAAACAGTGAACAGAGCTGGTCAAATAATATATGCTTAAAGTTGTGAACAGTCATTCTATGAAATAAAAATACCAGTATCCACAATTTTATTTGCAACTCATTGAAGATGTATAATAAAATTTTCTTAAGTGATTATTCGATTGGAAAAGGAGGAAGAAAAATCAATGATTGGAATTATTTGCAAAATTATTTGATCAGCTTTGGTTTCATTATTTGTTTTACTTATAACTGACCACACAGATCTTCCTGTAATCTCACCAACTGCTTATAGATATTCTCACGGTTTGACTGAACAGTATGTTTTTTATATATTACTCATAATATTTTACATCTAACAGTCAGCATTTATGAAAGAATCTCGGTGTGCTTGAAATCAGCAGATAATCCATGATTATGGGCATTTTACAGGTGGCTAACCTGAGGTCATGCTAGGAATAGAATCAGAATCAGGAATAGGGCCCGGTCTCCTGACTCCACTCCCCTGCTTTAGACACAGGTGGTGTGATACCTTCTCAATAAACAAAAATGTGCCCTCCTCTGCCTCCCCCCCCCAACCAAAAAACAAAAGGGATAAGGCTGAATAGGTACATCTTTAACCCCAATAATTAGAACGGATCTTGAAGAAGACACTTACCTTTGCTTGCACTGGTGGTGGTGTCCTAGGTGACACCTACAGAGCAACAGAAAAAAATTATAGAACAGAAGCAGCCGTAGATCTATGACAACCATCAAAGGTTTGCTGTTCATCCTATAATTACGGAACATCTGATTTCATCCACCTTTACATTATTGTTGGAATACTGTTCACCTTTCTCAATAGACTAGAGTGCACATGTTTTTAAAAGTTAATTTGAGTTTTAGGGGCATTCCCCATCATAAAAATGAGAAATACGCTATATCCGATAATATATCTAGGACTGGAATGAACTTAAGTGCACTCATTGTATGCCTCTCATTTTAGGTCCAAATTAGTCTCCATCTTGCAACACATTGGTATTATCTTCTTTTCCTTACTGAAAATACTAACATCAGGTATGTTAATTTGTGAAGCAGATATTAAAAGAAGCATTGATTAATTTAAATCCATCAGCTGTTTAAAGTTTCTTGCACTATTGTACAGCTTGTGTCTGTGGTTTGAGACTTTGTCCCACATTTGGGCCTCAGCAGGTGAAGAGGTCTTCTTCAAAGAGAATGAAGAAAGGGAAAGGGTTATCTGTGCTGCGAGCAATCATCTTAGAGCTGTGATACAGCTGAGGAAACCTCTCTCTAGTGAAAAGCACTCTGAAATGCTTTCAAGGATCATTAGGCTCAGGCAGCAAAGTTTTTGATGATATCTTTGCACAGTACTCAAGGATACCATTTTGTTGGATGTTTGAGGGAGATGCAGCACTATAGTTGTTTCTCTGATTCCCCCCCTCCCCCCCCATATTAGGATGAAGATACCCATGTTCAAAGCTGAAGAAAATCCTGAGGTCCCTTCCAGCCCAAGTTTTCTGTGACTCTAAAATCTTTCTCCCGCTGTTCCTCAAATAATTTCACTCAGGTAGCGAATCAAATCTGGGATTTGTTTTATTGCTCAAAAAGGAATGACTGAGTCTAGCTTCTCTCTTAAAATACAGTTCACTTTCCAAATCCAGTAAGTGCTATTTTAAATGGACTCTGCCTTGAGCACCACTGACTTTTTGTAAGCAAAACAAAACAGAACAAAAATTTGGATGTGGCTTACTTTAAAAATGTCAAATAATAAACTTGCAAACAGCAAAACAGTGTTTAATGTTGGAATATCAGTACATCAGTGGAAGTTTCATCCACTTCCATCCTTTTTTCCTGTTTCAGCTTAGGGTTTTGTGTACCAAACTAAAATAATTCTGATATCAAAATATAGTGATTCTGTCAATGGCACAGTCAGAACATTTCGGCTATAGTCTCAATTACAATAAAATGGATATCCTTAGGTGTTTTTAGGGGGAAACTTACAATGTTCTTGAAGAAGTGGACTACAGGGTTGTCATCACCAGGTCGCCCATGCTGAGATCTCTGCGGCATGGAACCTACATGGCTAGCTCTGGCTGCATGTATGTCCTGAAATGTAGGTTCAATATATTAGTAAGTACACCAAGAAAACCATTTGAAGAGAAAATGCACCAAAAGGCAGGTTTACATAATAAAAGAAAAGGCTAAGAAAACTGACAAATAAGACATATAAGAAATCTACAGAGTTTATGATCCAATGTCTTTAGTGTTATAAAGGACCTTGCACTCTTTATGTAACAGCACAATTGTGTGTGTGTGTATATACATTGTTTACACACATGCACACTCCTTTAACATTATTGAAGTTCAATATCACTTGTGTTAGGTTGAGGTGTTCTATAATGGAAGTTAAATATTTGCTTTTCTTATAAGTGGAGACAAATTAGCACAACACAACAAACAGGGAGTCCCATGGCTCTCTTAAAGATTAACAAATTAATCTCATGAGCACTTTCGTATGTATAAACCCACTTAGTCAGGTGCATGAAATGGAAACTGCAGTACGTATGTGAACATGTAAATGCGGAGAAGGATAAGTCATAATGTCAGTTCAGGCTTTTTCAGCAAATGAAACAAGTTGTTTTGATTCAGTGTAGAACAGTAGATGAAGAGGTGAGAATGTGAATCACCTGTGGTAATAAGTTAGGCGTTCGAGGTCCCCATTCAAACTTAATCTGAGAGTGTCAAATCTGAAAATGAATTACAGTTCTGCAGTTTCACATTGGAGCCCAGTTTTACAATGTTCTGTTGAAGCACTGGTTTTTCTAAAGTTTACATTTTTTTTTAAACTGCACACTGTAGTTTCCATATCATACACCTGACTAAGTAGGATTATACCTACAAAAGCTCATGTGATAAATAAATCTTAGTCTTTAAAAGTGCCACAGGGCTCCTTGTTTTGCTGAAACAGACTAACACAGCTACCCCTCTGGAATTTAGCATGACAGAGTTACTTGCAATAAATGTTCTATGCCAGTGGTTTTAAAATGTTTTCCTTAGGAGCCAGTTGGAAAAAAATCATTTATGCCCAGGACCCAGCAATTACATCTTTGAGTAATGCACTCCAGTCTTTTGGCAGTGGCAGCAGGGGGTGCCACAACTCAGTGCCTGAAGGTCTGCAGTCCAGCACTGGGTCCCGACCCTAAGTTTGACAACCACTGTTCTGTGCCATGGTGTCTGCTGTTTTATGTGCAGATGGTGTTACATCTTGTTACTGTTACAAAGATGGAAATAAGAATTGTTAGATGTGCTTGATCTATGTTAACATCATAACCAATAGAATGTACGCATTTCCTTCTCAGTAAACATAAAGGCCACATTGGATACTCCAGTAGAACCAAACTAAACCACTGGGGAATAGAGAGAACCACGAAGAGAAGGTAGCAGTGTTTTTCTACTCACATAACATAAGGGTCCCACCAAGTGTGATTCATTCAATGAATATCTAGTAACTGTGACATTTAAATTGATAAAGGATGGTGAAATTAATGCTGCTTGCTTAAGATGAAGCATATCTGTGCAATGAAAAAAGAAGGAAAATAACTCTAACACTAGCAGTGAAACACACCTTCTGTATATAGCTTATCTAATGAGACAGTGTTATGTACTGGTCAGAGCACTGGACCTGTGTGTAGGATTTGAGAGTTTTATTCCCAGTGCTAATGCTGACTGGCTGTGTGATCTCTGACAAATAACTGAGGTGGGTTCTCATTTACTACAGAAACTTTTTTTTTTTTGGGTGTCTGGCTGGTGAATCTTGCCCACATGCTCAGGGTTTAACTGATTGCTGTATTTAGGCTGGGAAGGAGCTTTTCCCCAAGGTAGATTGACAAGCCATGGAGGTTTTTCACCTTTCTCTGTAGCATGGAGCATGGCTCATTGCTGCTGGATTCTCTATACCTTGAAGTCTTTAAACCATTTTATTATTTCAGTAACTCAGACAGAGGTTAGAGGTTTATTACAGGAGTGAGTGGGTGAGGTTCTATGACCTGCATTATGCAGGATGTCAGACTAGATGATCATATTGATTCTTATGAACTTAATGTCAGTCTAACTTAATGATTCTGGGTCAGACTTCTAAAGATATTTCACCATTTAAGGAGGCAGATAGGAACCTGGTGGGATTTTCAAAAACACCTAGGTGTCTAATTCCTAATGGGGCGAAATGAACACTTTTGACAATCCCTCTATGCACCTGTCTGCAGCTTTAGTTGCCAAGCTGTCTTTAAGGGTCTGCCCCATAGTTATTTACCAAAGATCACCCAACATCAGGATTGAGAGCATGATTTTTTTGTTATTTTAGAAAAATCAAAAGGAATGAAAATGTTCTTCTTGCAGAAATGATGTGTACTGTATGTAATATAATTCTTAAGATAAATGAGTTTCAAATTTGTTGCAAGAAAGTTCATCTCAATATTTATTAGGTTTACTTTCCCAAGGCCAATGGTGTATATGATTTTACCACTTAAAAGTAGTACTTTAATGGATTGTATTGAGAGTCTCTAATCTTCCGTAAAATTATTTAATCATCCTGCACTTTCTCCCAAAATTTGCTGAACTTTGCTACTTTCTTTTTTATAATGAATCCAGAGGAATGGATTCGTATTACGTTGGGAAAGAGAATAAAACCTTAGCAGACAATGAAAAATGGCATAATGAAGGCTATGATGATGAAGATAGAATGTCCAGTTTTAACTGACATGACTTTTTTTTTTTTAAGACCCCAAGCATAATAGTACACAAATATAGATGGTAGTTGCTGGGTTGATTGGGGTTTTTTGTTTATGTTCCAAATTAAACTTTTGTTTTTGGGTTGCAACTTCCATGAGCCTCCTTTTTCTCTTATTTTCCTCAGGCTATTGTTATAAGTCACAGTGCAGTTGCCTCTATTACTGTTTTACTGCAGCAGAAGTGGTTGCTCTTCTAATGCAGACTTCTCATAGATTACACTGTGAAGAATTTTAAAGAAATATTTTTTTTTCATCCTGATAAATATGGGTTTGAGAGCAGTTTGAAATGCTAGCTCCAGGTTCACTCATCACATATGCAAAGAGAGGAAGTATGAAAACAGAATAGGGGATTAAAGGGTTGGTTGTTTAAATATCTGTAGCTAACAGAGACTCAGAGTCAAACAGTGATTAATTTCTTCTGAACTGCACATGTGGATCCCCACTCTTAGTGTGTGAATGCCCCAGCACGGTAGCTCAGAACATTTTCACTTAGGCTATGTCTACATCTAACTGCTTAGTTTGGATTTGCTTAGTCCAAACTAAACAGTTCAAAGTTATTTCAAACTAACCACATTTTTTTAGTTCAGACTAACCTTTTAGTTTGAACTGTGCACACTTTTTAAAGTTCAAACTAACTTTTTAGTTATAACTAGCATGACTACATTGTGCTAGTTCTATCTAAAGTTTGAAATAAGTTCAAAGTAAGCACTTACCATTCAAACTAAAAAAAATTTTAGTTCAAACTAGGCAAAGCCTAGTGGAGACATGGAGCAAATTAGTCCGGATTAAGCTTCCTTAATCCGGACTAATTTGCTGGTGTAGACATAGCCTTAGTGTCAGTTAAGGTCTTACTCCTCACAACTTGGTATTCCCTTTCCTGAGAGTACAGAGAATGCAGCGATGCTGACCACGGCTCAGTTCCATTGAATGGGTTTAGGCAGAACAATATTAATGTCCTCATGAGCTTGTTTAGATGAGACCCTTGCATTCATTAAAAGATTAAGACTCTGCTCTTATAGCTCTAGACTTATGTATACCTGCATTTGGGGAGAAACAATTGTCCATTTCTTCTTCTTAGAGATACAGGAATACTAAATTCTAAAGGGGTAGCCGTGTTAGTCTAGTCCAGCAAAACAGACAAGCAGCCTGGTGGTACTTTGTTAGTCTTTAAACATGACAGCAGACTCCTTGTAGGAATACTAATCCTCTTTGTGCTCTTATTAACTGAGGTCATGTGACTAATCCAAGAAGGGATTAAGATACAAAAAGAGAAAATGAGTTCCACCATCCTCTTTGGTAACCTCACAATCAGGACTGGTATACAGACATTAGATTTGATGCGATGGTTGGTGATAGTGAACTAATCTACTAAGATCTATACCTCTTCCTCCTTTTTGATTCCGCTTTTCCTTTTCTCAAGAGGTTTGGATGGGAATTGTCACAGATCAATGGGTCCTTTATTTTATCAAAGATGGTTATGTCATTCAGTTTCTTTTGGTGGCAAGTTGCCTCCAGGCAACACACTCACCTGCTGTGCTGCAACACAGCAAGTTGAGAAGTGCTGGTTTAGCAGATTCACAAAACAGAAAGATGACCTTGTCCCGTGAAGAGGAATTGAAAGATTCATTACAGGAGCAAATCTTCCAAAAATGGGATTTCCCGAAGTAGTTCTTTTTGCTTTTGGTCAGAACAAGAAAGTGTCTGAAAATGCCTTCCTTTCTTTACTTTTAATTCTAAGGGTGTTAAGGAAGGTAAGGCAAGAGAAAGCTTAGATCATACTACTAGCTCCTGCTTGGCTTTAACAGTTCTGGTTCTCTGATCTCTTAATACTGTGAAATCATTTAAATGTCACTACATCTCATGGCTTGGATGGTTTCTCAGTGTCCTTGTTGGATAGAAAGTGTTCTTTAGAAGTACAGAATATCTAAACTCGAGAACAGGATTTTCTCCCATGGAAGCTTATGCAATAAATAAATCTGTTAGTCTTTTAAAACGCCACTAAACTACAAGTAGTAATGTTTTGGTTTTTTTTTGTTATGGGCAGCCATATCTAAGGATTTTGTACCTTCCTGGTTTATTCTATTCCAGTAATCTTTATTACTTACATTTGATGCACTCATGTCTATCTGTTGTTTCAAATAAAGTATGGTTGGCAGTGATTTTCAGCATTTTATCTGCCAGTAGAAAAGGGTTCAGTTTTCTCTCATCAATGAGCAGATTTCTTTGGGGCCTATTTCAGGTTTTTACTCCTGTAAGAAAGATTGCTCCAAAATGGGTTTTAAATTTAGTGCGTTCTTTTTGAATGAAACACCCTTGTGAATTTCTATCAAGCTGTCCAATTTAGCAATTTTTGTAATGGAAGTGACTTTTTGGGGGGCTATTACTTCAGCAAGTAGAATAAGTGAGACTTGATAATCATTAATTATACCATCTCCTTCCCCCAGCTTTTCGTATAGACAGGGTGACCAAGACATCATCTGTCCTTCATTCTGAAAGTATTATTGGATTTCTTACCAATCAGTTTATTAATTTACCAGTCTTCTTTCCAAGACATCACTCATCTCAGTTCAAGTTAAATTATGTGTGTAATTTAAAATATCATTTTTCTGGATAAAATAAAATCTTTTTGTAAGACTTCAAGACATTTTATTGCTTATGGCAATAAGTCTAAAGGGATGGCTCTTTCACCTCAAAAGCTTTCAGAAAGGGTATCTGATTGTATTAGGACTGTATGTGGTAAGTCCTTCTTTAAACATTGTAACTGATCCATGAGCTACATGTCTAAATTGAGATTCAGTACTGTAGATTTGCAGTTCAACAACCGGAACTTGAGCTCATAGACTTACGGAGCGTTATTGGTTAGTGAAAGCTTCTTAATTGGTTGCCTGTTTTGGAAGGGTGGTTTTGCAGTCTCTTTTCAAATACATCCTCAAACCCACCTTAGTTTAGGGCACCTGCAGGGTAATCATCATGACTGGGAGCCATATATGCAGTACTCAGATAAAAGAGGGTGGTTACTTACCTTACAGTAACTGTGATTCCATGAGAAGCTCAGACTTGTTGCTCCCATGACCCACCTTCCTGCCTGCTGTTCAGACTGTTATACAATGGATTCTGGGTGGTGTAGTAACTGAGTGGCGTTTGGGGTCACTGCACCCTTTATGCCATAGCAAGGGTGATTGTGGAAAGAACAAGCAAGCTCTCTGCTGGATAGGACTAATGAAAACGTTCAAAGCTATTGTTTTGGAATGACCACTGACATCTGTGTATGCAGACATCTTGAAGAATGAGAGCTACCACTGGTAAGTAATCCCTATAAACAGGAGACAGCAGTTGGTTAATTAAATTTCAAAGCTTCACTCGTCCCTATTCTAAGGGAATAAAGATGAGCGAGCGCCTGAGAACATTTTCCCAAAATGAATCCTGCCAGGCCACTTTTTAAATCATTCCGCACTCCCTCGTCTTGTGCTAAAGCATATTTTAACCATTTTGGTATGATTTTTTCCTTCAGTTATCTAGTTTTTAAAGTAAAAACTTTAAGGCTTCATTACTTAGATTTAATTAGGCATTCTGAAATGTGATATCATTGGCTAGAAACCTGAGGTCCTAGTTCTTTGCAGATTTAATAAAGAGGAATTAGAAGTGAGATGTGGAAATTGTCATGAATAAGATAAACGTGTTTGGAAAATATATATTAATTAGGTTAGTGTTAACAAGGATAAATAACCATATAATTGGAATGATTATACTTGTTTCACTGTATGCATGCTAATAGTAACTTTAAAAATTAGATATAAATCATTAACTAGCACTCTGATCAGTTACTGGTATGTACTGGTTTATTGAAAAGGCTGTTGTGCAAAGTGTACAATGAACTATGCACTATGGATACGAATTCTGATGTTTGTAGTGTCAAAAATATCATAACAGTTAGTTTTATGATATGATCCCATTTAAGAGGATTTAGTCTTAGGATCTAAAATCAGGAAGTTGGCTGCTGTTCTTGATCACAGGTCTGTGACAGTCCCCTATGATTCTATTCTATTCTAACTTGTTTCTCCCACTTCTCCAAATGTAGTGATTGCATGATATATTAACCTTTTGTAAACATATTTTTTTAGATTTGTACTGACAGTTAATTATCCGTTTCCCCCAAATATAGAATGTACTTGTAAACTACTGTATTTATTCCCTTTTTCAGCTGCACTTTGGGCTGTCTATTACTCTGCAGACACTAAGATTCAAAATCAGTGAAAAAGAAAGTAAAATTGGAAAAACGTTTCTTAGAACTACCAAGAAAAAACAAATCCCCCCCCCCCCCCAGCTAACTTAGGAAAATCAGTTCATTGAAAAGATGAGCACAATGTCTGAGGGTGCTTAAAAGAGAAAGTGAGATGTCAATGAAAGAGTATATCATAACCCTTGAGGCATTATTTACTTGATAATTGTTATGCATTTTTGTTAAAGTAACACTTTAAAATTTGTTTAACCAATCAATGAGTTTTGTATCAATATATGTTGAAGATTGCCATACCCTGGTTTAATTTTGAAGTAGATGTTAAGCACTGAGTGAAATGATGGACACTAGTATGAGAAGCTAAGAGATATGAACGGCAGGCACACTGCACAACAACTGTATTTTTAAAAGACATCATATTTACCCTTTGCTGCTTCGGTGTGGCAGTGGACATTTCCACTCAGTACAGTATGATATTAGTCTTTATCAACAGATGGAGCTGTGATACAGATTGCCAGTTAAAGATTACAGCATGTTATCAGACAATTTCAGAGGATTTTTCCAAGCCTTACATCTATTGTAAATGTTCAACATTGTGTCCCACTTAAAGCAGCTCAGGTAACCACTAATAAGACAAGATTTATTTCAATATGTTACATTCAGCTCAAGGGACATGTTCACAAAGTCTAGTCTTGAACTGGGATCCTTTGAATTAGACATGGTTTGTGAACCTAGAGGGATTTGGCCACTTGCTTGCAGATACATTTTAAAATTTGACAGAAGTTTACATGTATTCAACACTTTACAGTAACAAACAGCCAGCCTTCTGTCCAAACACAGCGTACATAAACTTAGACAGACAATTGGTTTACATCTAAAAACTTAGACTGACCTAGTTACACTGCTCAGGGGTGAAAAATTAACAAAACTGAGACACGTAGTTAATACGACTTAAGTCATGGTATAGACACTGCCAGGTCAATGGAGGAATTCTGTCAGTATAGCTACGGCTTTTCAAGAGAATGTATTTATTGCAGCAGTGGAAAAGCCCCTTCCTTCACTGTAGCAAGTGTTTACACAGCTGTGGTGCCAATATAGCACTTGTAGAGTAGGCATACTGAAACACTCAATTCCCCAGTATTCACAGGGAACTTGGTTAGGACTCAGCTGATTGACCCTAGTGAATGGGCCTAACTGTATATTCCAGAGAGGGGTAAAAAGCAAAGATCCCTCTGTTTGACTAGCTTTTTGTATAGTAGTTTGGGGAAACTGCCTGGACATAATTTACAAAGTGATATATTGAAGTCTGATTTTAAAATTGGTAGATATAGTGTTACTAATTTTAAAAAGAAGTTTCTTAGAATTGTAGGTGAAATTCTTGCCAAGAATGTTCACTTATAGGAGATACAGTATATAAATATGTAAACCAAAATCTCTTTTCAGAAGTGGCCTGATTTTTAAAGGTTCTGAATACCTATGTCTCAGACCAACTTTAATGGGATTTATGGGTGCTGAGCACTTCTGAAATCATATCTTGTCTTTTGTTGTGTATTTGCCTTTGGCACCCAAATGCAGACATTTTATCTGTTGCTGAGTTTACTCTGTGCCATTGTTTGAAAGGAGAGAGAAATGCTTAATTAATTTGTTGCTGATGTTTTTTTGAATTTTGAGGTTGTTCATCTTATTCCTAAAGGTGGGCCAAAGCCACCAGTGTTGTGACCCACTGCATTATTATTACCCTTTCATTCTGATATTGATGTCTCTTATTTCAGAAGAAAGAACTACTGGTAGTGTAAAATATATACCTGTTCTTATGTTTGTTTTTGAATCTGCCCTCCACGTTTGGAGGATTTGTTAAAATGCTTTCCCTCCCCTGCTCTGCTTTGTCTTCTTCCCTCCCTCCTCTTGTTGGCTTTATTAGCAATGAGTTTAACCCATCAGTTTGAATGGAGCTACCCTCATGAGTAAAATTATATTTGCAGATTTGAGCAGTAAAAGGTCCTTTTTGTGTCAGACAACAAAGTTGATTCTGCCACTGTTTAATTTAAATTTCATGAATATTGACCTTACAACCTTGTATAATTGGGTTCTAAGTCAGAAAGACATAAAGCAGTAACCTTGAGCTTGTTGCAGAGGGAAATTTATTTAATTGTTAACAGCAGTTTTACCATTATATGTACTCTCTTTGCTAATCATTTACTTCCATCTTCTCTAATATATGTATTGACACTGCCCACATTAACATGTTCCAGGGACTGTCTAAAAGAAACAGCAAAGCCCATTTTTCAGAATAATAGTATGAATCAAGATTTCATCCTCACTCAATCCTATTGGGTTTTGGACAAAGTGAGGAATTTTCTGTTTTAATATATATACCTCAACTGTGACAAGAGCAGGATTTTTGGGGTAAAATGATGCTTAATTAAATATTTGTATAAAACAGCTCTCCATTTATACTAGTTTATAAATCATAATCTGTTAGTGTACAGTCCCCATTAGTTCCTTGTCCTAGTTAACACTTCACCAAGAAACCAATGCTGTGCTTACTAGCACTTGTCATCCTTTTGGGGTGGCTTAATCATAATCAGTTGCTGGCACATAAACAGTGAGACTAAAGCATCTCCCACAAAATACTTTCTGACTTGCCTTGGTACAAACATGCTAGATCCAGTGCTGCCTACTTATGCAGTTCAACAAAGTATATTTGCAAATGTGTGAAGACTTACAATGGATTTTAACTGCCATTTGTGCCTTTTAAAATCTTACCATAACAAGATTGGTGGTGGTATAAAAAATGACAAATAAATGTAAAATCAGGCCCCCTAATTATCTGTAAATATTAACAGTGTATTGGTGGCAATAATAGTCTGATGATTAAGTTGACACTATCAGGCCTCAATTAATTTTAAAACCATTTTCTGCCTTCGTTATAAACAGCACATTTTGACTCTAGATGAGGAAAACTGAAATAATTTTCAAATCTAATTGACTTCACCATTTATGACTAGATGCACTAGTTATTTTCTTTGAGCTGGGTGCACACATGCACTATGTGTTAATACAGATAAGTGTGTGTATTTATGAATAAAGAACGCCAGCCATCTTTACAGGATGGGGAAACTGTATCCTGGGAAGCAGTCATAATGAAGCAAAGGTTGGGGATCATACTGGGATCATGGTGAATAACCATCTGAATGTATGCTCCTAATGTGATGACACAGTAAGTCATCGGGTGCATAACCAGGGGAATCTTGAGTAGAAGTAGAGAGGTTGTTGCCTCTGCATTTGGCACTGATGCGACTGCTGCCGGAATGGTGTCAGTTTTGATGCCCACACTATAAGAAGGACATTGATAAATTGGAGCAGATTCTGAGAAGAGCCATGAGAATAATTAGAAAACAAGCTATAGTGATAGACTCCAGGAGCTCAGTCGGTTTAGCATAACAAAGAGAAGGTTAAGTGTTGACTTGATTTCAGTCTGTAAGCAACTTCATGGAGTATACATATTTGACAATGGGCTCTTCAGTCTAGCAGAGAAATCTATAATACAATTCAATGGCTGGAAGTTGAAGTTAGACAGATTCAGACTGGAAATGAGGTGCACATTTTAACAATGAAGGTAATTAGCCACTGGAACAATTTACCAAGAGACATGGTGGCTGCTCTATCACTGACAATTTTTAAATGCAAGTTGGATTTTTTTTTTTTTAAACATATGCTATAGGAATTATCTTGGGGGGAAATGTTATGCCCTATGTTACACAGGAGGTCAGGCTAGATTATTACAATCATCCATCCCTTCTGGCTTTGGAATGAATCTCTCTGTCTGTCTGTTTCCTGGCAGTTTCACTTTATAGCTGTTATGCATTAGCACAGTATCAGTGTTTGAGCTTTGAATGCTGAAGGAAAACATTAGTTGGACATTAAAAAGAAAAAAAAAAAATCAAATCACTCCTGAAAATCTTTCAATTGGCTGTAAGTTTTTGAATAACTTTCTTTTGTAAATGCTAAGCTTCTGGCCAAGATTTTGTTGGGAGGACCTTTTTCAGAAGAAAATATTTTTAAACCATTTTACTGTTGTTAAGCATACTTCAAAAGGTCTCTGTTTTGTGATGAAGATCAACATGCATATCAACAAGGGATTGAATTGATAACTCCAGTTCACTTCATATGGACTACCAAACAGATAGCAACAATTATTTTCTGTTATTTAAGTTTGTCTTAATCTACTATGAATGATGGTGAACCCTCTGCTTGCACTGATGCTGAAGTTGCTGAGAACTTTGCAGTATAAATTTCTTAGGGTGGCTGTGAGCTAACAATTCAGAAATGATATGCTCTGTTACTAATCCTTTGTGCTACCTAGCTCCCCAGTCCACTGCCCCAGGCAGTTTTAAGGACTAACTCATTTGTTTTGCCAAATAGATTTAAGGATGCTGTCTTAACATGTCTGCTGTCATCCATTTAAATAAAGAATCTACCATTAGAAAATCCTGAGCAAGAGCTTTAATTGTAATATAGAAATTGGTCTGTGACAACTTTGCAGGACTGATTTCAGCTAATATTGTTAACGGAAATGGATCATAGGGGAGGGTCTAGAGCACTGGTTCCCAATCTGTGTTTTGGGGGGCCAAAAGTGGCCCTCGAGGGCTTTCAGGGTTGCTCTCGGCTCCCCTCCTGCTGGCTGCATCTTTCCACAGGGCTGAAAGACTGTTGCAGGCTCCTGGCTGCAGCCAAAGGGATAGGAGATCAATGCTCCCATGGCCTTGGCCACAGCAGGGAGTGCTGCAAAGGGTTCTGGCTAGGTCCATAGGTGCTCGGGTCCTCACTGGAGCTAGGAGAAGGTGAGCACTGATCTTCCGTGCCCCCACTGCTGAAGGGAACCACTGAGACACAGAGCGCGCAGTGCTGCAGGATGTGTGCAAAGAAACAAGGAGTCTTGTGGCACTTCTAAAGACGAAGTGCTGCAGCCAGTGAGATAGGAGATCTGCAAGCAAGGAGGGAAACTGGTGAGCCCTCAAGGCTGTAAAAATGATACCAGTGACCCTCGAGCCAAAAAGGGTTGGGAACCACTGGGCTTGAGAGTCTCATAGTGAGCCTGTTTATTTGACAGAGTTATGTATATACTGTAAGAAGCTGATATTTGAGTGTTGTTTTTCTTTATGCTAAAGTAGCATCTAGAAGCCACAACTGAGGTTGGAGTCCTAGTCTGCTAGGTGCTGCACAAATACTTAGTATAAAATAAATCATAAGTAGCCAGTAAAGGGGCAATAGCAGAATAAGGCAAGGGACCCCTTGAGATAGTGGTTAAAAGCAGAGTCCATAAATCCCAGTTTGGGCACTTAAATCAAGGGCTTTATTTTCAGTTGGCAAACAATTTGTCTTGAAAAATGTTAGAGGTTAAATTGCAAAGCAAATACTGAGTTAAACAGAGATTTCTGTGTAGCAGATTGTGGGCACTATTCAGCATGTCTCTTAAACTTGCCTATTAAAATATTTCCCTCTCCATGCAATTGAAATCTGGAATTGCTGAAAAACATCAGAAAACCTAATATCACTGCTGCTACAGGTGTTAGTACAATGGGAGAAGGTTTGGCATTCATGCAGTCACAGAATTATGTGCTTTGGGATATTGTCAGGGGATTCAGTCTAGCTAGTGAGACACTTTGCTGAGAGATTTCTGCTAATTGTCATTTTTGTTGTGGGGGGGAGTACAGTTTTCATGTGTTTATTTCAGGGGTGGGGACAGATATGCATTTGATGGATTCGTTTTATGGGAAAAAATTGCCAAAAAAAAGTCAGATTACATCGTATAAGTCAGATAACATTGTATCTTCTCTTCCTCCTGTTGTCCTAATCTGAGAGACCTGCACAAGTGAATCAGACCGGGGAAAACAGTTTAGGAATCTTACCAAAGAAAATGCAGGAATGGATTATTAAACTTAATAAGGTGAATCAAATGAAAGCTATGTCTCACAGTATACTGAACACAACAAATTTGCTGTAATGAAAGGTACCAGTGGGGTTGTCATAACTTGTGATGCCCACAAACACTGTAGAAATCTGTTAAAGGATGATTAATGTCATCTTTGATATTAGAACATTGACTACTTTAAAATGTTTCCCAAAAGTTACTCTCAGTTCAGTCTATTTTATTGTATTGTGAATGTTTCTTTTGGAAGATTAGGAAAAATTTTTGCAGCAGTGTCATGATTATGAAAATCAGTTATATTGCTTACCCAGTGTTAAGAGCACTTTAAGCAGTTATGTGGCAATAGTAATATCCTTCTAGACCAGAGCTTGTTGGTCGTTTTGTTTTCAGCAAGCAGAACAATGAATCCAAGTAATCTTTCTCATGCTTGAGGTGAGTTTTGTGTATAATTCAGGAAAATTAAAAACCTGTCAGGTTTTTCCTGAATCATATCAGGATCTGTATTGTTGGAATTCCATCTATCTAGATTACATTTGAGTGTTGAATTCATGTTTTTACTTTTTTTGTATATAATTGTGTCTACTATTTAAAACTCTGTTGTTTTGACCTTATTCATATTAAATATGCTGTATTTAAAGATAGAAATCTGCTAAAGCATGTCAGACTTGTTTCCATCATGGTATGTGTAAGAAACAAGAGAACAGCTGATCTAAAGATAATCAGACAGCAAGGGTGAAGATTAAGAACATTGCTCAAAATGAAAACAATAGAATTGTTTTTTTGCAGAAAGTATCTAAGAAGAGGGTAGTAAATGATACAAACGAGTTGCCTTGAGCTCTCCAATTAGTATCAAACCGATGTATGAAATGTGTAGTATCTAATAGTTTCACCTATCAAGAACTTCGTGTATCTGGGGTGATTAATGGAGTTAAATCAATGGTGGGGGGGGGGTTAAGTGGTGGATAAGATTTATGCTGGTCTTTACACAGGAGTGAGCTTCACCCTATAAAATAAATTAACAATGGAGAGGCACGCTAGAGAGAAGTCTGAACTGAAATCCCAGGTCTGAACACTTCTGAACATTTGGGGAGGTTGGACCAAACTTTGCATTAAATCTGAACTCTTCAATAGAATAAATGAAACTCTGGATTCAGACTTCCCTGAGAATACAGATCTGAGCTTTGTTCATTAGACCTACCTTAAACCAGGATGGCAAGTCCTTGATTTCTTGACTAGAGATTTACAGAGCAGAAATGTGTTCACATGTGCCCTTTAAATAAATAAGGTGGAAAAATACAGTATGCACTTGTGGCCAGAACATGAGCTCTTTAGTCATTCCTTACTTTCTTTACCTTGACAAACTTGTATTTGCTTGGAGATTAGATGCAGACGAGAGCTAATCACTTTGTATGTGTGAATTCAGCTGTTGGTATGGTCAGCACGCACACACACTGCACTTTCCTTCTTGAAAAATATGGCCTCATCTTTCTTAAGTGCACCAAAAATTTGCTACTATCCCAAAGTCTGGGCAGAAGTTAGAATGGGCTCAGCATTCATAGTAATTGCAAATAGTACAAAGTTGGTAGTGTGTTTCAGAAGCTTTCTCCCATGTTATTAGATAGCTCCCCCTGAGAGCAAAGGAGAATGGCACTGATTTCAGGTGAGGCTGAATCCCTTTTCTTATATGCCTGTGGTGACTACTGCTTTACATATTAGCACTGCAAAATCAGAGGTACATTTATGTAAGAGGTTTTGCTCGCATTTTAAGTTAAGTCAACTGCTATTAGTCAAGACCTTTGCAAATGCTAGTCTAGACACTACATCAATGTTTGTGAATTGTTCTGTTACAAAAATCCAGTGGGGACAGTGAAACCAAAGTATTGTAGCATGTGAGCAGGATGCTTTTCTTTTCTGGTCTGAAACTGACACAGCTTGCTGGTAAGGTGGCTGTGCATGATATTTTCCTAGTTTAACAGCTGAGGCAGAGAGGTCAAGTCAGAGAATAAGCCTTCTGAAGGGATGTGGTCCAGAAAAAAAAAAAAAATAAGACCCTGTACTGGCACAGGGCTCAAGAAGGAGGGAGCTAGATTCTAAAATTGTGGAAGTGTTAAGAATTTTTCAGGCATAACATTGCTGAGCTTCAAAGACAAAGGAAACAAAACCAAGCCAGAAGCACAGGTTCAGATCAAATGTAAAAGGTGCACATGTCTAGATAGATTCTTTCAGTCTGTCACTTTCTATTTTGAAAATATCTGTTCAGAGAATTCTTGACTTTTTTAAAAAAAAACCTTTTTCTCAGTCTGGTTTCCAAATAGTACCTTCTTTTAGTAATAGCCTGGGCAGTTTTTAAAAATACAAGTCTATTGGTTCATCTGCACAAACACAATGCAGTTATCAAGGCAGGAACACCTTCCTTATGTCTTGGTTCCTGGTGCATTTTTTACAATACCACATACTATCTTTTTCCTTGCCTGGTGGATTTGTAGTAGTTTCCATTGGTATGCATTTGTTTTGTGTAAGTTAATACATGATCATGACGACTGCCTCTGTCTTAGAGTATAAAAAATATCTTGGATCAGATAACTAGGAGAGCAAATCTGGCACCTAAATTACCAATGAGATGAAATTCTAACCAGCAGTGCCAGTCCAGCCATTATGCATTTCTTTACTGTAGATCATTTATTTGCTCCTTTGCTGAGTTAAATATTCATTGTATTTTCTTATTTTTTCCCCCAAGGAGAGAAACTCCATAGTAATAGATTGTTCCAGCAACAGACCATCCAGCTCCATAACCCAGCACTCCGCTGTGCAGAGGTGACAATCATTGTTGAATAAGGACACAATCTGGCCATCACTGAGGTAAACTAGGAATATGACTTCTTGCACATCAGTAATCCCATGATAGTCACATTTACTAACAATTTATACATTCCTGATTCATTCCTGTCGACACACAGATTTAACTGAACTCCATTTAGTCTTTTGCTAATGAGAGCTTTGGCTGTTAAGCTACTTAAATTAGTGGATCTGTTTCTGTTCCTGATGATGTTCACCATTTCCTGTGTATTCAGTGCATAATGAGTAAAAGGGGAGCTAGTTGCATCCTGTTAATAGTTAAAAATAAACTAAGAAATTAGTACACCAAGTCTCTGACTTTAATAAATGCTGAAGCACATATAAAGCAAAAGGTGAAAACAAAATCATGTTATGTTACAGCCATCATAAAGCTAGTCTCATTAAATACAAATACTTCTTTACAAGCCATCATTTATTTATACATTAGGTAAGTGTACAAAACAGTGGCTAACACAAGAAGGTCTTCCCCCAAGACAACTCAGAAAATTAGAAGAAGAAAGGTCACAGTAAATAATTACAATCTGAGCCTTTCCTATGCTTTGAAAGTCAGTGGCTCTTTGGGATAATGACTTCAAAGTAGAACGAGCAGTGATTGAGCTAATATTTTTCTAGAAGCTCAGTGCAGTGGATATATTATTTTAGGCTCTTGAACAAAAAAGACAAAAGCGTGGGGTTTACACACAGATTTAGAATAAAAGGATTTTTTTGTTAACAGACTCTAGCAAACAGTTGTGATTCTAGCCAGTCTCCATAGATACTACCTTTGTTATTTAGAAGGTTCTGATGGGCATTCCTTGGTGAACAAACATTATTTGCAATATTAAAACCACAATTTTGCCCAGTGTGAATACCTCAATGTAATCAATATCCTTTGTTCTACTTTACAAGTGGGAAGGGAAATCCAAAGGCTTGATGGTATATTCTTTACAGCCCCAAACTTCCTTTGACTGTAAAAGAAATGTAGGAGTAGGACCCTATGCTGAGAGCATGTGAGAATTTAAAAAGTGTGAACATAAAGGGAGTACAAAAGTATTTGCTTATAGAACAGTAATGCAAAAAGGAGGTACTTCAGCATTTCAGTGAAGTCTGGCTCTTGAGTTGTAATTTACTGTGTCTCACAAGCTCCACTATACCTTGCAACCTAGGTCAAGCTCAGTAAGCTAAAGTTAATGTATTACAATCCAAAATTTGGTAGAAAGCAACCATTATTAGAATTTTATTCTGAAATTATTTAACTTATAAGGTTAGTCTTTTGAAAAAAAAAAACAGTATTCTTAAACACATAATTTAAATGGAGGTTACATAGATCTGACAATCAGTTATATTTTTTAATCACTTTTAAAAATTGAAATTTGCCCTGTTAAGTTCTATAGAGATAAAAAGGAAACACTATTAATGATCACCACTGCTTTCTCAAAGACACTTTGTTCTGCAGGAGGGAAAACTTTGTAGGTGTTTGTACTATAGTTGTGCAGGGGCTTGATTTTGTTACCCTTACTTAGCCTCACTCCACTGGTAGTGATGATGATTCTAAGCATGGCAGAATCAAGCCCTGTATAATTACACAACAGTGGTTTCATTAGGATTATTTTAAATTAAAAACTAAATTTGAAAAAATCTGTGTGATTTGATATGGCTCAGTTATCAAAAATCTTAGCAAAGGGAAGAAAAAACGGCAAATACAGCGGTTGGCATTGAAAGGAGACAATCTCTCCTTACATTCTAGTGAGTCCATTTTTATTTGCTCCCCCGGAACTCCCACCTTCTTTAACAAAGCTCCAGAATTCCAGGGTCAGGAAGAACCCGCTCCTTGGAGACCACAAAACAGATACTTTTCTGTTTCCATCCCACCTTTCTTTAAACAATAGTGAACATTATTCCCAAATGTACTTTTCACCCACGGGTGTAAGAAGAATATGCCCCCACAGGGAATTTATACTGTATTCTGCCTGAATGTCAGCCCTCAGTCCACACAAAGAACAAGTGTTGTCTCTACATTCCAGTAACTGGTGTGGGCAGTTTAGCTGTATGCTTCTAGTGGTACAGGGCAGGACAGTAGTTGGGGAGAGACCACAAGAAAGCTAAAGCCACTTAAATGCAAAGAGCTGCACACTTGTTACAAAACCAATTCAGGCAACATAAATGCAGCCCCCAAAATACATTATCTCCCTTTGTACACCCTAGGAAACATCCTTTGCAATATCTGGTGCACCAAATCTGGAAAATTGGTGTTCTTTTCAGCTTTTTTTGTAATGATTTCAGAGTGCACTTAAATTCTTTTTCTACCATTTTAAATACAAATGAGAATATCAGACATCTAGATTTCCTCTATTTATACATAAATATATGGTGCAAACCATCTCTGGCACCCAAACTATTCAAGAGACTGAATTACACTGATTTTAAGCTTCATAGAACACTAATAGAAAGAAACAGCCAGTGAACCAGCAAGGAAGGTCCCCTGGAGTGGTTTCTTAAGACATGTTTTTATTCATCAGCATTATTGTTTCTGGGAACAACACTGAGATGCTTTGGCACTAAGAAGTCAGCGTTGCTAGTTCAAAAACTGTCACTGACTTCCCCAAGATACCATTTCCTATGTTCTTACAGTTTAAATCTAGAAGGCAGCACTTTAAAACATTAAAAGCAGTTGTTTAAAAAAGGTTTTTTTCCCCTGGCTTAAATTGTTTGGACTCATCCCTAAAGCTTTGTTTTGCTCTGCAGGCACTGTTTGCTGTTGAGATTTTCCACTCCAGTCATTCCTGCTCTTAAGCGGACAGTGCTGAGGATCAACCAAGATACAAGGTACTTACTCCTCTGACAATATACACACCCCTCAAGGTATACAGATTCAAAATGATTCGTAAATACTGGAATCCACAGTTTGTACCCAATTTAAATCACAACTACCACCACCTCTACAAGTGGATTTCTTTTTTATTGCTATACAAAAGATCATACCAGACTATTTTTCTGTGTGCAGATTTTAAGACGGTTTTACATTGATCCCGTGATATCTCTAAACCCATACATAAATGCTCTTCATATCCCCCAATGCTGTGATTGCATATTAATAGCAAGAGTTGAAGCTAGCCAGCCCACTACACTGTTACATGTTTAAGAATCCAGTTCAAATTGCCATCAGTATCAGGAACAGCTTGTGCTTGTTGCAGTAATTGCAACAAAAACAAGGGATCCAGAAAAAAATGTTTTGCCTTCCTCAAGACACTATCTGCTCACTGGATGGGATTAGCTGCTGCAGAAAACAACATTATAATGACTTTGCACTTGTATATAGCTTTTGGGGGGGGGGGGGCAAGCTTTATAATGCCCTATTTACATATGGAGGAATGGAATATTACAATAATAGTATATCCAGGAACAAAACCTAATCCAATGTACTGTCCACTAGCCTATATTGCTAATGAAAATTAATACAAGCTATACTTCACATGTACAGTAAGCGCATGCAGGTATGTTTGTTTATATCAAATCACAGTAACTTTGCATATGGTTTTGCTATGCTCTAAACTTCTATAGTAGTCCGCACAACAAAATGGGATCACAGCTGTTTAGTTTATTAGCTAATTTAACATGTCTGCGATAACCTGCTGCTGTGAGCAGTACATTTCAGTGACAGAAGATGGTTATAAGAAACTGTTCAAAAAATGAATATTTTGTACTACATGCTACTTCATTTCTTCAGCTATCCACCAATGGGATGTTTCATTAAAATAAAGTTTCCATTCAAGATTACTGTAGCAAAACCAGATCAAAAACACAAACGAAGAACTGCCCTGTTATAGTCATACAGCAGCAGACAACTATAACTCTTAAGTTCTGAGCTCAGAAATAACAGATCAAGGAACCAAAAGCTTTAAGAAACTATCTGTCCTCTTTTTGCACCTTTATTTCCTCCATGAGGTGGGTGGTTCTGATCATATTGAAGATATTTTCATATGCTAAATAAATAATTTGGAACACTCAAGGCACAGAAGTTCTGTTATTCAATCCCGAGATGTTTCAAGGTACAGTTGGGATTTATTCTTCCCTCCCAGCAATCAAGATCAAAGATCTTGCCCATAATAAGTTCAGATTTTCAAGAGAATTTCAGTCAAGCTATCTCAACAGAAACCACATTCATATGTCTTACAAAGCTGTGCTGACATTACAATGCAGGCTGGTGAAGCAGACTCCAACAGAAAATCTCATCATTCATAGAAACCAACGAAGAAAAAGGCCCATTTCGAGTCCATTCCCTGTACTAGTGCAGAACTCTCTTAAGATTGCAATAGATTGTCTCGTGCTTCTGTGCCTGCTAGGTGTGAGAAACACGAGTCAAAATGATCACAAAAGGAAAAACAGAAGCAGCCTCTAAATTGTTCAGTGTACAGATAACCACCACTTAAACTGGTCACAAGTCTCTCAGGAATGTCTCCAGAGCTACACCCTGACTTATAAATACTCTTCATTTCCAGACAGTGGAAGAGTGGTTCTGCCTAGAAACTGATAAGCGTGCTCTGTTGTAAGCTTATAACATTTTTCTAGCACTGTGCTGTTGTATTTTGTATTGTAGCAAAACATATCAAACACTTCCTGCTAGCTAAATCAACTCTTGCTCTATGGTGGTTACCCACTTCGCCTTTCTTTTCTCCACCCTTTCCTGTTTATTTTGTTGTAGCTGTTCTGTTCTCTATTCCTCAGAGCTCACCTTGCCCGAGCCCCTCCTGGGAACTTGTTTTTCACCTCCAAAGAATCTGCCCAGCGAGTCAAGTAGACCTGAGTCTCTGTGCCTTGGGGATCCATGTCTAGCATGGTCTATGGTGCTTGCAGTTGCCATTTTTGATCCGTGCCGGAATGAGGAGCGTTTCTGTGAAGCCATCAAATCCGAGTTCTCTGAAGCTGCTGCACTGTCCTCTTGAATGGTCTGTAGCTCGTCTGACTCTGAGGGCCGATCTTTGAAGGTGTTGTCCTCCCTTCCTGGAGCATCTCGGGAGAAGAGGCGGATCAAGTGGGGGCGACCAACTGTGTCAGCTGGATTGGCCTCCTTCCAGGCATTCTTTGAGTCTGCTGTGCCCTTGGAGTCTGTCACCGCTGTGCTCTTAGTGGAGGTCCCATTGTTCTGGTTCACATCTGCCTCTCCTACAAACAACAAGAATGAGATATGAATACAGGCCTATGAAAAACAGAGCACGGGAACAATGATGCTTTCTTTCACTTGCCTTGAGTTAGTCGTTTCATGCAAAATCCCTAGAATATGTTCTCTTCCCAAATGCCTTTCAGAGAATTAATCTATCTTGCAACAAAAGCGTGTTCACGTATAACTTGCACTGCAACTATGTGAATTCTTTTAGGTTTTAAAGCCTGAGTGGTGGTCAGTATGTTTCTAATTGTTTGGAAAGATCAGGTTATATAGGCATAAGTTTGTTGTAAAATTATTGCACTTATAATTTCAGTGCCACCACATCATCTCACTGTTACATTGTAAGGTTTAACTTTGCTTTATTATGAGTAAGTCTCCAGTTGCCATCTCTGCAGTTGCTATTAGAGAGAATTCCTTACATTGACCTCTCTTCTCACAGTTTCTAAAGAACACTGGATAGGACAATAGAAAGGTTTGGGCTTTTTGCAGTCCCTTTTTGCATGATGTTATAACTCTTAACGGTGAGCTCTTATGACGGACAAGCTATAATTCAGACTGGTAATGTGTCCATTAGCATGTACCAATCCCCCTTGTCATCTGAGCTACACTGGCTAATGCTTTTCAGTTTACTATTATTTTTAATGTCTCTCTGCCTGATTTGTTTGCCAGTTTCTTTCAGATGTAAAACCTGCACCTTGCATTGCCCCGTCCCCTCATCAAATAGGTTTTCACCCCATATCCTTACATTGTCGTCCATGTAATCTTATCTCTTGTGCTAGACAGACAGAGATCTGCTTACCTTGTTTTTTTTACCCCTCTCCCTCTCCCAGTGCTGGGCCCTGCCCCCGTGCTGTTTAGTAAAATTGCAAACAGGCCATCTTTTTTCCTAAGTGCGGCTAATTTCTAATGTTCATGTAGTCAGAATGTCTACACTGCAGCTGGGAGACATGATTGACTCACACTAGCTCAGCTTGAAGTTGCAGCCCTTCTGGTGGCTTAAACTAGCCACCTGAGCCAAGCCACCTTGCCCAACTTTCCTGGATCCAAGCTTCATCATTGCCACACTATCCATTTAGTAGAGTGGACTGAATTTTTATACCCATCCTGGTACTCTCAGCCCAATCCTGCAGTCCTTACAGGAAGTAGCTCCCACTTCCACTGACAAATGATGCACGTTGGAATAGACTTGTGTCCTGGGAAATCAAGCTCATTTCCTGTGAGGAAGAGTAGTAATGCTGGAGAGTTCAACAGTCAGCCACAGTTGGCTTAATGCACAAAATACAGAAGTCTCAAGTGTGATTGACTTGGTTTACAGTGTTTTTGATATCAGATTTCCTCATGAAATTCTACATCTTGATTTGATAGTAGTTATATTGAGACAGGCTCTGTATCTGACTACACCATAATGTGTGCTAATTTCTCACTCTTTGCTGATTCAAGCCCAGCACTTTTTTTTTTTTTTTTTTTAATATAGCCATTTTGAGGTTCTCATTGAACCAATGAAAAAGTCTGGGATTGGTTATGTTTTCTTGTTGTGGGGTTTTTTGTTTTTTTTTGTTTTTTTTTTTTTACAGAAAAGTTTCTGTATTAAAGAAGTTTTAAGGGGGATGGATTCAGAACAAGACCACAACTGAGCATATGGCACAAACTGGACAATAAAACTACTATAAGCAAATATATTTTACCTGTGTTACAGAATTAATCAGAAGATACACAGACCTACAACAAATTAGAAACTGACAATTACAAATTAGTAAATGAGCTACAGTTTAACTTCCTGGAGAAGGCTAATGTGCAAGGTATGCTATTTTGGATATTGCCCGAGTTGAAAATGTGTCAGTGAGCTAGAAGGGAAGTTCAGTTCTTCCCTCCACTTTTAAAAAGGGTTTAGAACTGTCTTCAAGGATCAAATTATATTTAAGCAGCAGCAATCATCAGTTAAGTCTTCCTGAACTGGACAGGGTGAACCTGTTTATTAAAAACATTGCAGATTTGTTCTTTTGTTTTCAGAAGTGCATTTCTTTTTATGGTGAATCCAGGCTGCTCAAAATGATGTTGTGTTCACACATACAAAGGATCAAAACTTAACCAAATTTTGTTCCATTGTCACTATAACTTTCTCGATGGAGTGAAGCAAGATGCAGGGGTTTGGGAAGCAAAAGAAACAACTAATTTTAATTTTTTACACCAGTTTGAATTCTATACAATCATACAAATTCAATTACAGAGAAAAAAAACAATAGATTGATTGTATTTAATTAAATGCTTTAACAAAACACCAGAGCATCTGCATGCTAATATTTTTACAACAGTTGTGCTTTGTGTCACTGAATACAGTTATTTGTAACAAACAAAGAAGGGCATTTGTGCCACAAAAGTAGCTTCTCTCAACACATAAGCAGTGAACTATAAGATGTAAAAATCTCTTCTGTATGCTTTTAGTTTCGCAATGAAAACATACATTTAATTTTCCTTTTAGATTTCATTGTGTTAAAACCCCATTTAATGTTTAGAAAAAATGTATAGAGGAAAAAGACATTGAGTGATATTAATTAACAGTTGCCATTTCCAAAGTGTGTGTTAACACTGTATATTTTATATACGAGAATGACCTAGACCTACTTAATTTCATAGGTTATACCTCCAGTTTGATACTGGTTTGTTTATTAGTTTATTAACATTTTTAACTCACTTGTAGCTTTCTTTCAAAGAAAAACATTGCATTGTGAATTCAGCTGACTGTAACACTGGTTTTCCTTTCTTCCTTCAGGGGAGGGCATGTAACACAAAGTAGTGAAAGACAGATTTACCTTTCTGTGGTAAATTAACTTTACCATATATTGTGGAGGAGGAAAAGGAGCCTTAGAATTGCAAAATGTGTTAACTTTGATTGTAAGTAGGGCATGGCACACCCCATAGACCAATGGGTCCCAGTGCTGGGTCACAGGCCCTCAAACACTAGGTCGTGGCACCCCTTACTGACACTGCCGAAAGATTGGAATGCACTGCTCAAAGATGTAATTGCTGGGTCACAGGCGTAAATGATTTTCTTCAACTGGGTCTTGAGGAAAAATGTTTGAAAACCACTGCCATAGACCTTACCTCAAGGCAATTACTATGCCTACTTTACTTGAAAGAATAAAATGATTGAGAGACATACTGTGACAATTTCCTTTGTGTTTATACATGAGACAGGGCTGTAAAGCAGCAGGATGATCCTGACCAACTCCAGCTGGAAATGCATGCTTAACACATCTAAAACGGTTTGCTTCAATCGCATCGACTCCCAAAATGAGAGAGCCCATGGAATTCTAGTGGGCACAGAGATGGGGAAATCTGAACTGTTGGTTAAAGAGGCAGCAATTCACGGTATGGTCTTTATTTGCTTAATTAGCTGTATTTCTACACCTTCTGAACATGTTTATTAGGTGCCGTCTACAAACAAGCAATACTGCCCTGGGCCAAGGGCACATATTATCATCAAGAGATGAACTCACTTGTTTACTTATTTGATTTACTTTCTTGTTTAACAACCTTGTAAGAAAAAAGTGAATTTGGAATAGGCAAAAAAATTTAAACAGATTTTAGTAAGCTGTCAGTGCTCCCAGTAACTTCTGCCAGAGCAGAGTTAGGCAAATGCTAAGAGCTAAGTCTGCAGTGCACTGGTGGCTTGTTGCTCGCTAGATGGATTCTGCTGCCATACACTCAAAGGCCTATAGTGCATGCACAATGATTAGCTGTTTTAAAAAGCGTGGAACCAAGTAAAAAAATAGAACACCTAGAGAAGTTGTGATAAAACAGTTTAGGCTGCAAAGTCAAACATTCCAAAGCTAGGAAATGTCAGAATGTGAATTGCATGGGAAACTTAATTTACTGTCCTTAGTTTGTTTCATATGCATTGAGACCATCTTCAGCTATGTGTCCATTGTGTGGAATAGATGAGACAAAGATCTTATGGAAAATTATAGTATGTACCGTGTCAAAGCTTCTGCACAAGCAGACTGGATTAAGGTTTCTTGTGCAATCTCAGTAGTGGTATTTCCTAACTTTTGAGTGTTTGACTTTAGACGTTAAATAGCTTTCTTTTTTTAAGTTTTTTTTTTTAAAAGGTAAAACCAAATTCATACAGCACAGCTCTCCCTGCCCCTAACACAGTGTAACTGATCATGAACTCTTGATTACAGTCTAATTCGATCTAACTTCCTTCAGAAATAAAAGAAGAGTGATTGTCAGAACCCAAACATTTCCCCATTGTGTGGCAACTTGACGTGCTCCGACAACAAAGCTGCACCAGTTCTGTGTAGACACCTACATAGCTTGGGGCTGGGGATTTCTCACAAAGTGAAAGTGACGTAATAAGCAAGCTTTAGTATAGACCAAGCTTAAAGAAATTATACCTTATATGAGGACTGCTATATGTCAAACAATTACATGACATATTTCCTTGGAATATATTAGTTAGAAATTGCTGCTGTGCTTTTAAAACCTGTGGCTCAAAGCTAGGAAAGTGTTCATTGCTTTAGCATTTATCAAACATGACAACTTGACTAATAAATATACCAGTACACCCCATAAAATTGTTTTGTTTTTTGTTTCTCTAGATTTGTTGTTCTCTACATTTCTGAGGTCTGAAATGGACAACTGCAATTCCTATATTCCTAGAGCAGTTAATTCCCGTGGAGTATTGTGCTCTACTCCCCCTTCTGCTCTTCCAAACCTGTGGAGGGATTTTACTGATCAGTGTGGATTGATTAGTAAAAACTGGGATGAAGAGAATAAAATAAAACACCAGGAATGAGTTGGCTTGCAGTGAATGAAGACAATGCCAACTGGACTAACGTGGCCATTACACACACACAACCTTTTTTACATATCAGATTGCCCTGTCACTCGTGTCCTCTCTTCACTAGTGTGCAACAGGGACACTAGGGCCATCTCACATTAAGTTCGTTAAATAATTATGCAAGTTTAATTCCTGACTGCTACAAATTTTCCTGAATTTAATTAGTAATTTCCTTGCACCATGCTGCTTTGGGCGTGTGAACATGAAATACATGCATTGTTCTTAACATCAGAATCTGTCCAAAGCAGGGTTTTATTTTTAGCCAAAAAGTTTTCAAAACCAAAACATGGCAGTATCCTTAATGATTACAGGTCTGTTCTTTTTCCTCCATACTTTGAGTGCATGAAAAGAGCAAGAATAAAATGCAATCAGTGTAAATCAAGTACTGCTCACCCGTTCAGACTTGAGTTTTTAAAAGAATTCTATCTAGAAACCCAACATGCACCTCTGTTAAAGTCTATACAGCACAATTCCCCTGTCCATGAAATTGAGTATAGGTCATTTACCATTTATTACCCCATCCCCCTCTGTTAGATCTGCTGAGTGCATGGCTAGGTTCAATTAAGTTCTGATGCAATTTTAATGACCCATAAGCAACTAACATCACCACATTAATTCTAAACTGTTTGTGGGCTGAGCCTTATCTATGATACATTTACAAATCAGTCGGTCATCCCCTCCTTGGCTCCACTCTGTACCAGTGTTAGTTTTGGTTTTAAAAAAAACCACACCATTTGAAGAATATCTTGAAATGCTGGGAGTTTGTTAGTTTGATTTATGTAAGGCAGGGGATTAGTGTTTATTTTAAGGATGCTGAAGGAACTTCGTAAGTTAAAAAAGGTAACAGCAAGGTAAGAGCCCACAATAACCCCCCACCCCCAAACACACACAGCTACACTAGAGGGGAGCAAAATATGTGAAGCCATTCTGACCTTGTTACAGTGAGTTGTTCCTCTGGTTAAAGCTTGGAACTGGAGCTCAAATCTGGGTTCTGCCACAGACTTCCTGTGAATGTAAGCAAGTCATTTACTTGCTCTATGCCTATGTTCTTAGTAAAATAAACAAGGAATGCTGTGGCACTTAAAGACTAACAAATTTCTTTATTGCATGAGCTTTTGTGGGAGAAAATCCCATTTTGTCAAGGCGCTTTGAAGGTGGGGGAACTTAGTTATGTTCTTAGTAAAACTACACTTTTTATCAGTCTTCTGCTATTTAGGTTATTAAGCTCTTTAGAACAAGTGATGCTCCATTACTGTGGATGATCCTGATCTTAGCTGGAGCCTTTAGGGTGCAACTGTAATACAAATGTGAAATTTATAATTACATAGTTGTTCTCCTTATTGTCTCGCACTTTTGTGCCAATTTCTGAAAAGACTTCAGAAACAGAAGCAATACTGTGATTCCGCTTTTTCTATGCATTACACAGGCATCAAACGACTTACTCTTGCAAACACTGCTGAAAGAAGCACATCAAGACTGTTGACTTTTCAAATATTTCTCAAAAATCCTCTGATCTGCTTAACATTAGTCAAATTCTTTCAAAAATTCAGAATGCCAGGGAAAAATATTTTCTCTATCTTCAGTGTGCTCTATGGCCAAACGTGGCTCCTACTATTCTCAGTCGTGCTAATGATAAGGCAAGTTCTTCAAAGTGTTTCTCTGCCAGCCAGCATCACCACAATCTTACCTGGGTTCAGTTTGTAAGTCAGCTGTTTGTCCAGCTGTTGACTTCAGCTAGGCACAGAGAAAGCATGATGTTTAGTATACAGAAACAGAAAATACAAAGCTGGGTGTCCCTGCATACTGCTAAAAACTCGAGCACTTATCGCATCAGCACTTCTTGCAAAAGTACTAAATAATATGGGAGAGATGACTGAGGCTTGTGTGATTATGTTGTAGGTGAGAGGTTTGGATGTGCAGGAACAATTGCAGGTGACAGCCTCTCTATGTTGAGTAGGAAAGCAAGGACCCTAGTTGGTCCAGGCCATTGCTGTTCAGCTTTGCAGTTTCTTAGAGATAGGATGTATCCAGGAAGATGCTTATGGATTATATTTCCTTATTTGTGGCCAGCCATCAGCAGAACAATGAATCGGCTGTGGCTTTTCACTAGAGCTGTGTTCTTGGAGATGACATGGAACCACTCTACCCCTAGCCAAAGCACCCCTCTGCTACACCCCAGGAAGGATGCACATCAGTTATCTTTGCTGCACCACAGTCAGTTTCACAGCAGCCAAAGTCCCACACTGTGTGTGTTTCTGGTCTAAACTGGTGGAGGTACTGGCTAGGGAAAGCCTCTATACTCAAGAACTGTGATTGGGTATGGTCCTTTATGCCTATTCTAGACTGCCAATGCAAAATCAAGCTCTTACTTTGTAATATGAATTGCAGAAGAATTCAGGGTCTGTTTTTGAAACAGCAGTTTTGTCTAAATGCCTTATTATAAATGAAATTTTCAGAGGCAGCTGGAATTAGATTTGTATCATTACATTTAAGTTGCAAAACTTGATTCATCCTTACCACATCTAGCTACTGCAAAGCAAATCTGTTAGTCTTTAAAAGTGCAACAGGACTCCTTGCTTGTTCTACTGAACTAGACCAACACAGCTATCCCTTTCCAAAAAACCCCAAAGGTTTCTCAAACATGATTCCACAGTTACAAGCCAAGAACAATATGCCAACAAGTTTTTTCATGAGACGTGTAATTACTGGTTGTGTCTGACACTTGTCAGATTGTTGAAAGTTATTTTTAAAAGCATTCCTGGTTAGAGTGGATTACTAACAGTATAATTATGAAGAGAACAGTTGGTCAAAGCTCTCTAAACATAATATTCAGTTAATGTGTTTAGGTCTTTACATAAACATTGTTTTTTCCCTTATGATGGCCAAATGGATGCTGCTGGGCAATGCCAATGTCTCTCCACAGTTGCCAAATCATTATAATACTTGTATGAATTTGTATTATACCAACACCATAGTCTTGGTCAAAAGTACACTTTCATTATAAACCAATTTCTTGTCATACACTTATTACTGCTGGAAAAAACATCCTTATCTTGATCTGAAATTTTGGGATTAAAATTTCAATTATTCTATGATCTACACAGAATGAACTGTTCAAGTATTTTTTTCCACTTGAATAATTCAAGAGTTGCTTTTTTTTTCCCCTAGAATTTGACACACCCTGTGGATACAGTCCTCAAAGTGTACTAATTGGTTCTTTGAAAAAATAATATTTAGTTTTAGAAATATTATTCTGCCTATACCATAGATCTGTTTTTTGTAATGTACTAAGATCCAGATATCTATGCTTGTTTATATGTTTTTATACCCAAAAATCAATTTCTACAAGCCCCCGTATATAGTGTTATTGCTAGTTGAAAGTTTAATTTCTTCTAGAACATTTTCCTTTGAATCAGTTTGTCAAGAACAAATGCATGAAAAAAAATTTAGTCATCAGCTCTATTCTCCACTGTTTATGCTGGCTTCCTGTAGAATGACAAGTCAAGATCAAGATTTCAGTTTGTAGTTTCAAGTTGCTCCATGCCCTGGGCCCACAATAGCTAAATGATTTCCTAAAAGCTTGAGATGAAGATGCTGGTCAACAGCTCTGCTCTTTCTCCAATAAGTAGGCATGGAAGAATTAGATTTTTAGCAGTAAATGTCAGTAAACAGATTTTGCTGTGTGTCAGACAGATAGAAGTATATATATTTCCATTGATAAGTGAAATTTAAAGTGAGACAAATGTTGCTTGAGAACCCAGATTCGTGATTTAAGAATATGTACTTCCCATATTTGGACATATGGTATTGATGATTTGTGTTAATGATTATAAATCTTTATCTCTTTGAATCTGTGTTTACTGTCATTAAATTATTATTCCCTACCCCACCCCAAGATTCTGCAACTGAATATTTAAATAAAGATTTAAAAATTAACACCAGAATTATAAAAACTGAATTCTGTGATGCTTAACAATAAAAAGGAAGGTTGGCTGAGGGCTGGAGACAAAGAGTTCTTGGTGGGGCCAACTCAAACACTACACTGCATGCACAGTACTTCCCCGGGCAAGAAGATGACAGAGAACAAATCACATTCAACAAATACTAGTGACTTGACTACATGTACTACTGGAAAGTTGAGGCTGCTCTAAGAACCTATACAGAACAGAAGAATGGCAAAGAATGAACCTGATTCTCCACTCAACAATTCAAGATTTGTGATTGTATAAATCTACTGATGTTAGGAGAATTATTCTGGCATAAATTTGGTTCAGGACTATCGAACAGAGGAATCTGCTCCTACTAGTCAATAGATCAAATTAGGTATAGCATTATTTAGACATAAATGTCATTGTTCTTCACCCAAACAGAGTGAAAAACAGATCCAGAGACTGACTTGGCATGTTTTCTTTAAAGACTAACAAAATTTATCACTTATCTTCAAGTCAGTGGCACTCTTATGGGTACCCACATCACCCCACAATGTGCCAACATCTTTACTGTTGACTTAGAACAACGTTTCCTCCGTTTTCATCGCCAAGTACCACTCAAATCAAATCAAATCATAGGGCTGGAAAGGACCTCGTGAGATCATCGTGTCCAACCCCCTGGGAATTGAACCCAGGACCTTCTGCATGTTAAGCAGAGGTGCTAGCCACTATACTATTTGCAGGGCTCCTCTACTTACACTACACTGATGACACCTTCATCATCTGGACCCATGGAAAGGATGCCTTTGAAGATTTCCACAGAGATTTCAACCATTTCCACTTCACAGTCAACCTTAACACTCCACACAGAAACTCCACTTTCTGAACACTACAGTGCAAATTAGTGATGGACACAAACACCACCCTATACCAAAAGTCTACTGCCTGCAATAGTTACGTACATCCCTCAAGCTTTCATCCAGGACACACCACATAACCTCATTTGCTCTGATCCCTTGGATAGACAGAGACCTCTTCAGGACCTCTTATCAAGCATTCTTAAAACTACAATACCCACCTGTGGAAGTGAAGAGACAGCTTCACAGAGCCAGAGAGGTACCCAGAAGTCAACTACTACAGGAGCCCAAGAAAGAAAATAGAATGCCACCGGTCATCACCTACAACCCCCAAGTCAAACCTCTACACTACATCATCAAGGATCTACAGCCTGTTCTATAAGATGATACTTCACTTGCTGAAGCCTTGGGAGTCAGACCTCGCCTCAGGTACAGACAGCCCCCCCAGTCTTAAGCAGATACTCACCAGCAACTACAGATGAAAGAGACACATATCACTGCAACAAACCATGTTGCCAACTTTGCCCACATATCTGCACGAAAGACACTATTACAGGAACTAATGAAACCAGCTACTCCATCAAGGGCTTTATTCACCTGCTCATCCACCAATGTGATTTATGCCATCATGTATCAGAAATGCCCCTCTGCCTTACACATTGAACAAACAGGACAGTCTCTGTGCAAAAGAATAAATGGGCGCAAATCTAACATCAGAAATAACATTAAAAAAACAATAAGGGAACACTTCAATCTCCCTGCACTCCACTGAAGATTTGTTAATAGTTGTACTTAAACAAATGGCTAACAAGTCAAAGCTACAAAGACAAACTGCAGAATTGGAATTCATATGCAGATTTGTTGCCTTAGGGCTAAATTGGGATCTTGTCTTTTTTTTCTTATTACAGCAGGTGATTTGACCTCTTTCTCCCTCTGAATGTTGTTCCCCAGTGTCTGAATTTAAACAACTGCGTTGATTTGCTGTAACAGTCTGACCTGGTTCTATGACTTACATTTCCCTTCATTAATTTTTCTCCCACTCTGTAAGATCCCATCTTCTGACAAAGTGGGATTTTCTCCCATGAAAACTCATGAGGATAAATACATCTGTTAGTCTTTAAAATGCCACAGGACTCCTTGTGTGTTTTGCTTAACTAGACTAACACAGCTACCCCTTTTGAACCTGACAACATGCAAGGTATTAAAAGTAGTATGTGATACAAAAATAGCACCCTGTCATGTAGAAAGTTGTCTTGATGTCATAACTACCTTGGTCAATCAGTAGCTATGTTTTTGCTTCTGTTAGCAATGTGCTGACTGTAGTTATGGAAAAATCAGTTGATTTGCTCTGCTTCCTGCATTTAAAAAAAAATGGCTGAGCACTGCTGGAAATTATTTTATTGCCATTGATAAACAGCAGCTTAATTTTTAGACCTGATGATGTGTTTGCAGCAGTAAGGCTAAACAAATCAAACTTCCATCTGAACCTTTACATGGAAGGGGGCCTGAGAGGACCCTTTAGTTTTTCACTTTTACAGTGCAGTCCTCTTACAGGTGACTGTAACATGGCATGGTTTTCCAGATATCTAAATCATGTTAGATCTAATTTGATCTGCTGATTAGTAAAAAGAGGTTTCTTTAACTGCCAGCCCTGAAAACTCTCTAGATCTGAAAGTCACACTGGTTGCTTTCAGACTCATGCATCATCCACAGTTCTGACCCATAGTAAGGAAGAGCAACAGAGTTGTAACAGAAGACAGAGTTTTGGCCTTGCAATAATTCACTTGATATACAAACCCATCTCTTCTCTATACCCACACTCCACCCTTGAAATCCAACATGCTCTGAGGTGTATTGACACTGGACAGCCAAAACAAGTGCCCCCTCCCCAAATGAAAAAAATCAGGTAAGAGACACCCACCTCAAACTAGAATGTTCCATTTTACCCTTTACGTGGGCATTTTTTAGAGTAGAATTACATTTTAATTATGAGGAACAAACTGCTGAGAGTGGCATCCATTTAATCTAATGTCTGTTAATGGCAGGTAATGATTGCAGCTCTGTCAAACACAAAATGAGATGCAATTCATCTTGCTTTAGGTTTTGTTGCCAACATAAAATTGAGCCCAGGTCTGCTGAAAAGCTACAATCATTTAGCAAAGCAGGGCTGAACTTCAGGCCACATAGGATCCCCTATGGAAACTCCTCTCTCCATTTATCTTCACCAGGTGGCCTTCTGGCTTTGAGGGGAAACTTGATGGCTTTTTTCCAATGCTTTTTGTAATGAAAGAAGTGATAGGATTCATGCAATTAGGTGCCAGCACACAAGCTTTTTTATTTTTTTTTAAATTCATTTCTGATGCAGCAAGCCCAAAGGCTTTGAACTGCTAAGATCCAAACCTGTCACAAATTAAGCACTTCCCCCCCCCCCTCCTTCCAAAGAGGTATTTGGGAACAGAGCACATAGGCAGGCCTGCTTCTTTCTCATCCTCAGCAAAACCTCTGCTTTGGGGGAGGGAGCGTAGAGGCAAGCAAGCTGTCATCTGAGACCTGTCTTTACAAGGTGTCAATGCTGCCACTTGACTGGGCACTCTGAGAGGTCCCAATTAACATGTGAGTGATCACTGTGGCATCTCTATCCCTAACAAGTTAATAGCTTACTCCAGAAACAGCAGTGTCCAGTGGGACCTTCTCAAATTTGCTGCTGAAGTGGTGAGCACACTACTCATCTAAAAAATTACTGAGGAGTAAACAGAGGAGTAAATCATTTTTCTTACTCATCCCCACACTGCAAAGGTAGGAACTGCCCCAACTCTGAAGTTGTTGGAAGGAAAAGGGGAGAAAGGAGGTAGCTTAATGTCCTCCTTCCCAAAAGGCCTCTAAAGATAAGACACAAGCATTTTTCAAAGCAAGGACTCTAGCCCAAATTTTGTTACAGCAGGCCTTATGATGATGGCATCCTGTCCCTCACTGAAGTGTAGGTATAAAATATTGTTTATGGTAAGTAAATGTAAGCTTAAGGGTGCTTTTGATGAACCTCTGCTCTGAATTGTTAGGATGGTCCATGTATAGCTTGGGAGGAGTATAACGATGGACTTCGAGTGGTAGGGCAAATTCCAATCAGTCTGGGGCCTTCCTAAGTTAGATGTCTGTGGGGAAAAGAACATGAATTCAGGAAAGACAATGAGTCATACAGAAATTTCAAAGCATTTGTATATGGACATATCTTGTCTTCATACCAGAGCAGGTGGTGCAATACAGTACAACGTATGTCCACGTGTAATATGTACAAGCAGAAAGTAAGTGTACCCCCAATTTTAAATGGAACAGTGACTGAGGATTTCAAAAAGTCTTGCTGGCATAAAAGCTAATGATAGTTTGCTTGTAATGATGCAATATATAGATATTCTTCAATAACTCAGAGTCTGAGGACAAGCAAATAATAGCTAAACCACTAAAAGCTATCATGCTGGAGTGTTGAAAGGTTTTCTCAACATGATTAGCAATCTGCTTTCTTAGGAAACAATCAATGAGAAAAGCCTATTGATTTCACAAGATGATTGCAAACTTTCTTCTTTTTGACACACGGAAAAGCATCCTGTTCCTCTAAACAGGAGCAGCCCCCTTCCTTAGCTAAATCACAGTCTCTGCAAGAAAAACACTAGAAAATGGAGGATAGTCACAGAAGTGAAAAAGCCTGATGAAAAGTTTGCAACCACACTTTCTCTATGGTGGAAAAGCATCCCTTGACCACATGAATCATTTGTGTGTTAGTGTTTCCTTCGTGGGTTTCATTAAAAAAAAAAAAACCATTAAATTCTCACCTACAGAACCTGTGTAGGTAGGGTGGTAGAGAGCGAGCTACTTTCATAGCAGTAAAATAAATCTATAGTGGTACTGCAGTAGGTGGACATAGAGAGAACTCAGGTTCCTAAGTAAAAAAAAAAAAAAAATTAGATTCTTAAAAACCCCACTTGATGATAGCCTACAGAGGTAGCAGCATGCTGGTGTCCAAGAAACCCTTTTTAAATGGCCTAACTCTTCCCATGCCTTGTACAGAGTGCCTGGGCACTCAAGATGGGTCTGCAAATTCTAAAAGATGACAGGGCCGAGCTCCTAAACATGAGGCTGAGCTTTGCAACACCAAGGCCAGGTCTTCACTGGTGGCAAAATTCAGTGGCAGTCAATGGGAGTTACATACACTGTGCAGAATAGCTTACGTAACTCCTATCGACTTCCTAACTTCTGCTCTGCGTTATCTTCACTTTGCCTGTGGGAAAAGTGTTCGCATCAACACAGCGCTTTGCCACTTAAGGGGGTGGTTTTATTAAGTCAATTTCCCAATCAACATAACAGGGCTTAACTGACTGCTAAATCACTCAGGAAAGATCTGACAGCGGCAATTCACCACCATCAGCGTAGACATGGCCCTAGTCACACATCCCCACTGTGACTCCCACCTACTACTTTTAATTAAGCCAGTAAAGCCTAGTGAAAGCAGTGCCACAAAGCAGACCATCGGTATGGAAATCTGTTAGAGAAAATCACAAAACAGCATGAAATGAACTGTTGGGGCCTGAATGCTTGCACCACCAAGGTTTAGGCAGAAATCTTTAGAGAAGAATCTCTTTCTCCAAGAAGGGGGGATCAGAGGAACCACTCATCTCCTGAGCATAGAGTGAATCCTATGCCAAAGGTTCATCCCTCAATCTATACATATGGAAGGTGCCAAGAAGAAAGTTGGGTGCATACTAATGAGGGAACATCAGGGATGTGGCACCCTGCTGTACATACTCGACAAGGAGTTTCAGAGGGCCTATCATAAGGTGAAAAATGATTACAAGGACGCAGATTTTTAGGCACGACAAATAGCCTAGCTTTTCTTAAATTCATTTTAAAAATTAGGTAAAAAGGCACAAAGGGAAAAACTGCTCAATGTTTTCTAACACAGACTAAGGAAAACAGTTCAATAAAAGGAAAATGGTAGAGACATAGTAGCTGTGTGTATAAAACTAATCAGTGGCTGCTGCCCTATCCTCCATTTAAAAACTCCCAATCCTGCAACTTTTACTTCTTTGGAGCAGTAAAGACCTTTTTATTTGAAGAAATCTTACTTAATTCTCAACATATATGACTTCCACAGCACATGCTTTGTTGCCAATTCATCAGCTTTCTACAGTTTTGTCAGCACAAAAAAAACCCAGAGGTGTAAGGCAACTCAGAATAACCAGTAATGGGGAAGGCACTTTGGCAGGAGCAAAGCCAACCTGCTGTATCCCAAGGGTCCCTGGCACTGGGGGCATGCTGGAAGTGTCTGTAGACCCTGAAATTCAGCATAGATCATGCTGGGAAATACAAGTTTTAGCTGTCTGAAAGGTAGAATGATAAGACAGAAAATGCCAGAATGACTGACTTACGACATACAGCAAATGTACTACTTACCTTGCTTGATTTGTCAAGAGTACTATATTCTCTGGAAGATTTGTGTGTGTGAAAGCTTTGCCCCTTTACTTGTTAGTCCCTCCTTTACCATAAAAATCAAAAATTTTTGAGCAATAAAGAAGTTTTTCATATTTAAAACCAGCCAAATATCTGAGGGGATTTGGTTTAGTTTGTTCAATGGATTATTTGTACAAATATCAACAAGAATGTGAAACAACATTTCTGAGGTCACAGTAGATGCTGCTCCAGCAATATGCTGAAAAGTTATACTAGTATACTTCTTGTGAAATAAACTCTAATCCTTCACTTCCTGCTTTTGATATTTTGAGAGTTTAAATTGTTCCCTAATGGATTCTAGATTAGAAAATACTGAAGTACTCACAGCAAAATAATAAAAATTATATTCCACATCTGCAGCTTATCTGAGTTTTCAGCAAACTAACACCACTTGATCTCTACTCTTCTAGGTCATAACTTAACTTCTGCAACCATCCTAGGCTAGAAGCAAGTTGGTATGATGGCTACATATCAACCTCTAGTCTAACTTGTGCTCATTTCTCAAAAAAAAAAAAACCCCAAAAAAACCCACACCCCATGTTGGAATTATTTGGAGAGAATGTCAAGTGACTCCAACGATTTAGCTCAAACCTAAAAAATCAGCAGTCAGTGTCTGGTATGTTGTAAGTGTGAATTTGTTTCAAGAGAGCTTGACTTTCCATAACCATAGCCATTTTCTACACTCAGCTTCCATTACCTGGAAGGAAATACAGCATTTAGTTAGGAATCACTTGTTTAGAGCATTAAAAAATAGCTGCAGCTGCAGTTTTGCTGATAAGGATGTAAAGTTAAATAAATTTTAAAAAACATAAGAATAGGTGGGAGTGTGGACAGCTGATCTTGGATCTAGGTGTTCCTGATTGTAAGCATTTTGTAGCTGATGTTATCAACTGGAGCTGCTTGCTGATACCAGGAAAGTGTCAGTTTGCAAGAGGTTACTGTAAGTTGTTTTGTTCTAAACAACCTATTAAAAAAAATTAGAGTGCAATTTGGAAATGCTCAGAAAGGTTCTTCTATGAGCAAGGAGGCAAACATCCAAATCCCCAGCCGCTAAGAGGAAGGCTGGCCATCAGAAATCTGCCTCTGACCACTCAACACCATTTCAAATTTTGTGTAATTATATCTGGGTAGCAAATCTAGATCTGTGGTTCCCAACCTTTGGCTCAAGGACCACAGATATAATTTCTATCGTCCTGAAGTGCCACCAGTCTCCACCAGCAGCTCCCATCCCTGCCTTCTCCCCTTGCAACCAAATGAAAGGAGTTCAGCAAGGAGGATCTTTTATACCTTTAGTTGCAGCAAGGAAACCACACATGTCCAGTATCCCCATGTCCTCCACCAGATTCCCTAAGCAGTGGCTCCCTTCCTTCTGGTTTCAGCAGGGACCACAACACCTTGGGACCCAGGTAGAGCACTTTTGGGACCCAGGTAGAGCACTTTGCTATGCTTCCTGCAACAGCAAAGGGAGAGGGGAGCACTGATCTTGCATCCCCCTGGTTGCAACAAGGAGCCTGCACCAGTCTTTTAGCTTCATGGCAAGCACTCCACCTGGATCTTTAAGTACCAGCTCCCTTCTGCAGCCAGCTGAAGCAGCAGGCCCCTCTGAAAGACCCAGAGAGCCCCCAGGTTAGAAACCTTTACTCTATTAAATTATTGCTATTTTTGAATGTGTGCTTTATACACAATAAAGGAGGATTTTTAAGTGAAAGCATTCTCATGTGAACCAATCTTTTATCATCCAGAAGAGCTGTGTCCCCATCTATTTATATTACCTTACAATTTAAATGACCATAGTTTTGGGTTCAGAAAACCCTGGATAACAGATCATCATGCCTTCTTCTCCTAAACTAACTGCGTCTTAGCTAGAAACAGTGTGGCATGCAAAATATTTCAGCACACAACTCTGTGCAAGTGTACTTTCATCACAGTAAATTCATTCCAGGTAATGGCTTAAGGATGGCAGTGATTAGATTAATGTCATAGAACATTAGCACTTTAAAAAATAGTTGCCATACAACAATACAGGGTAATGCTGGAGCTTGAAAGGAATTATTTACACTACACACCACTTAAATTATAAGCAATACTTCATTTGTTTTCCCATTTTAAATAGTGAAAGCAAGCTAAAACTTATTAAATAAGTTTTGACTAAAAATAACACACGTTCTTGGAGATGTGTAGTTGAACAGGAGCTAGGAAATTGATTTTTCCTTTTAAGAGAAAAATACTAGTTTTTATTCTTTACTTGTCTTTTTCTGATATTGGTAATCAGCAAACTGAATGTAATCTGGCAGTGTAAACTGACACAGTTTTATATCTGAGGGCCGTACCTTAAGCAGATTATAGGGAAAGGTCAGTTTCTGTGAAAGCAGCATACAATTACATTGTACATTCCCTGGGCAGGGACTAAGTCTAATACAGTGGTTTTCGAACTTTTTTCCTTGGGGCCCAGTTGAAAAAAATCATTTATGCCTGCAACACAATAATTACGTCTTTGAGCAATGCATTCCAGTCTTTTGGAGGCGGCAGTAGGCAATGCCACAATCCAGTACTGGGTCTTGACCCTAAGTTTGAAAACCATTGGTGTCTAATACACAGATCCTAGCATCTTTGCACCTTTATGTCTTGACTGAATCCCTTGGAAACTCGCACCATTTAAATGATAGTGATAGGATTTACACAATGTATAAAGCATTCTTGCTTTGTCAGCATCTATAGCCCTTTCCCTTCATATTTGACAAATCCTATCAAAGATAAGAATTTCACTAGACAACACTTAACTCCTATGTTTTCATTCAGAAAGATTAATTAGATGAAAACATAAAAAGGCCTTTCAGTCTGTATCATAACCACCATATCCTGAATAAACTCCAACAACCTAGCAATTTACAGGTAGTACCCTCAAATTACGGGACTGTGAAATGTGGTTAATATCCTCTGTCCCTACACTCTGGCTGTTACCCTCAAAACTTCAAACAGAATTCAGAGAGCAGTTGCCAATCAAAGCAGGGAGATTTGTATGATGATATAATATTAGAAAAAATTGTACAGTGACCCCCCAACACACCCACCCACACAATGGCTGACAAGGACACTATTCGAGAGAACGAAGATAGCAGGGTTAGTGAAAAATTACTGTTAATAAAAAAGTCAAACACATACACACAAACTGCACAACCCACGCCTCATTTTAAGTACAGGGAAGAGAACAACTAAGGGAAGTGGCAGAGTATACATCATCCCTGTGTTGAGGTTACTTGAGAATTGTTTTCCAAAACAACTACATATGCTTCACAGCAAAGGCTATGCCTGCTTCTGCAGCTGGATGCAGTACATCTCATTTGATACTACAAACTCTATTATAATTAGAGAGGGTCCTAGAGCACAGTTTCCTTCAAGTAAAATGAAAAATGCCTTCACACAATTTCATTGATCAGCTACATGTAAACAAAGCGTGTAAGTCTAAATAGTTACTCATAGACCACAACAGCCAACTAATCATCTGCCTCTTGACTGCATTGGGGAGACACCTTTTTAGCCTTCATGTCCTCTTTTGAGTAAAATAGTAGGCATGCAAAATACTCACTGGGGATTTTTTTTTTTTAATTTTAATACAGTAATTAAAACGGGGTCATCAGCTTGGATTAATTTCTAGTTTTCAGGAACCCTTAAGCATGCTGCCTTTTTTCACATAGTTCACTGTGTCTGCTGTCAATTTGCAATGAAGATCTCTAAAATGATGCCCACAGCATGGCTGAACTCTGCAGTGGAATTCTGAAGTGTAGGCCTGGTCAGCAGCATATCTTTCTTGTTTTCTAAATATTTCTGGCATTGATACTGTTTGCTTAGGGTTACAAAGGCGAGCACAGAAAACAAAAAAAAGCCAGTGGTTGGACTTGGTGGGGTTTGCCATGGCTTACATTTGGAATCTATGAAAGGCATGTGGCAACTCTCCATACAACCCGCAGAGATCTTTTTAAAAACTTAAAACAAGTGAATTTTATTCACCCACCAGCTTCCAACAGAATTGTTGCTTTGTGCTAACAGAACATATATTTTTTTTATTTATCCTAACTATCTCACACACAAGAGCCCTCCCACCGTAGAGTGAGCAAGGGGCAATGTTTACAGTGTTCAAGTTTTCATATTTTAAATTGCAAGGTAGACACACCTATTGGAAAAAAACAGAAATTCTTATAGAAATTGTTTGACTGAATTGTATTAAATAAATGAATGCTTACTTGCTTTCTTGCTGTCTCAATGCAGTTACTGACCTTGTACTATAATAGCCAAATTGCAAGCATCAAAACAAGTTATGAGCTATTTAATCAATACCTTTTAAGACAGACAAGCACAAGAAAGTAACTAAGGATTTATCAAGTTGTTTAAAAATAACGTGTGTGTTATTTTTGGAAGTACTTCCCACATATCAGTTAGCCTTTCCCTCAAAATATGCTATCCTTACACAAGGTTAATGCTCAAGGTAAAGAATATATAAAGTTCTTTTGGTGGTAAGATGGGGATGAGGCTTTAAAAAAAAACAAAAAACGACTTCATAGCATAAGGGAGGTCTCAGAAGGGATTTGAATGAGATAAGGGAGAACACTACCATGACTGGTTCGTAAAGGTCATTTCAAGCACGATAGGCAACATGGAAGAAAAATGGAAGAACATGTACTTCAGGAAATACACTTGCTATAGCTGCAGGGAAGACTGAATAACCTATTAGATTTTTTCCTTCACTAAGCTCTAAAACTCCGGAAATGTTTTACTGCATAAATGCGACTTTTCTCATCAGCTAACAGCCATCACAAGCTAATCAAAATGTGCTATTTTTAGGAAACAACTACTTTAACAGCAAGCAGACAATGACCCCTTAGGTCATGGCCCAGTAAACACCTAAGCACTTTTTTTCACTCTCTAACTAGGGGCATTGGTATCAGGAACAGTAAAATTGTGCATGTGGAGTGTTTGCAGGACCATTTGCATAGTTCCTAGTCCAAACTAGGGCCAGAGCACCTGTCCTCTGGCCCACCAGCTGGAGTTGCTCCTCTCCCCATGCTGCCCACCCACTCTCCCGGTCCAGCTGAGCTGGGAAGGAGGGGCAAGGGCAGCAGCAGTCTAGCCCCGGCTCAAGCTGCTAATCCCCTACCCGGGTCCAGATGAAGTTGGGAGGGAAGCAGAATGGTGGCAGTGCTCTGGCTCGGGTGCGAGCCACTGCTGGATCTTGGAGGAGGTCGGGAGAGTGGCAGCCATGCTCTGGACACAGTAGGAACCACAGCTGAATCGGGGGGGGGGGGGGGGAGCAGAGCCCAGCTCCACCTTTTTTCTGGAGTGGGGACTGGCCACTTTCCCTCAAAGTGCAGCTCCTCCACTCCCCCCCCGCACCTGTGTCCCACTACGAGTGGCTGCACAGCACATGCGGCCCTCAGGCCAAACGTTACCCACCCCTGCCCTAGTCCAGCAAAGCACTTACTTTTGTCTTAGAAGCACTGACCAAGTGGGACGTCTCACATGCTTAAAGTGAAAAGTTTGCCTATATGATTTAAGTCTGAAATACAATGCTTTTAACTCCTAATAAATGCAGTGTTTTCCATAATCTAGCAGAATATCAGCAACATTTTATTTTTCTAAATAAAATTTTTATATTAGTACATTAGAATATAATGATGTTGTAAAGATCTACATTTAAGTGCTCCCATGCTTGCACAGTAGATTTGAAGTCTGCTTTAAGGAGATGAGTGAAGTTTAGCATTTTTGGATCCAATTACTCCTAATTCATAAATGTGCAATTTAGTTTAGGTTTAAAAGATTGCTGTTATATTCCAAAGATCATGAATGAATTCCATTTCAAGTAATGAATTCTCAGATTTGTCATCTTTTGTGTGATGTTACATTAAAGTTCAAACTCTAAGATGCTTTCTGCATTGAAGTGGAACTAAGGGGAGGGGGGAAAAAACTTACTAGTTCAGAATAAAGTGTATTTGTATACTGCCCAAGTGCAAAACTGGCGTATAATTGTTATCTATATTATTTTCACAATACTGTAACTGAAAATGGACTTTCCTGGAATTTCCATAAACATTTCAGCTATACATTGGGGAGTCAGTGGTTTGTTGGTATTTCCAGTGTTTAAAACTTCCATATAAAATGACCTTTTTACTGTAAAGACTTTTTATGAGTATGGGGTTTTCTAAACTAAGAGTCATTCATTCCAAAAAAGTCCAGTACACTCCGTAGTTCTATAAAGAACAACTTTACCATATAGTTATATACACAGAAGTGTTAATAGCCACTGTGCACACAAAAAATCTTAAGACCGTACACTTTTTCATGAGCATAATTTAGCTAGTTCCCCAGTCCTCAGACAATTCCTGATCTGATCATAGACCAGCTATGTTTGTTATATTAATTGCATTTGGTATTTAAATTTTCATTGTGGATATTTAGAGGAAGGAAATGAGGAAGCAGAACTGAAAGTACAAATTTCTCAATCCCTAATTTATTCAGCCCATAAAACACATTGTTACAGTAACATCAGGTTTCATAAAACCAAGTTAAGTCCCCTTCACTGGTTATTTCATTCCTACAGCAAATGGACTATTTCCTCTTGGAATCCTGAAATTTTCTTCCTTCACACAACATTTGTGTGTTTTGACTCTTCTTGTATGTTTGCTTTTGCTCTCATTTCATGAAATGCTACCACCAAGATCAAAGCTAGAACTGAACATCTGCCATCACAGTGTTTTTCTGTTCTCCTTTGATTTCCAACAAACATTTTTCCATTACAAACTGCTACTTTACAAAGCTTGTTTTGCACTACTGTGAAACACTCTGTTATATCACATGGATTATAAAGTTAAATATCATTGTAATCTATGTCAGAGGTCTTATCATTCTTGGATATGATCTAGCCCCAACAAATTAAAAATGAAAGTAGCCAATAACCTCAAATGCTGAGCTGGCATGAATACATACGATTCTAAGATCTACTGTGCTGGTCCAGCTCATTGGTTCTTTTAGTGTGGCAATGATCAATGCCCGATGAAGGGTATGGGATAATAAGCCAAGTTAGCCTTACTGATCCCTTTCCCCACTGCTGTATCAAATATGACTATTCGTTCCTTAGCTTTCATAACTACAAATATTATGATTTATTGCAGGTATTCATTCCCATGGTACCCAGCAGCCTTAATCATGGACCAGGACCCCAAAGATCATTGGCTCTCTTGCTTTGTGGTCACTCTTTAAAGTCAGCCACAGTGTTTTACCACATGATAGTGTGTGTCACGGAATCCAATAATTGTCCGACAAATATCAAATAATAGCATGGTAGGATATGGATTATCCAGAGATTTCAGAACTACTGAACACCTTTGGATAACTAGCTGGGAGCTGAACCATGCTTTGAAATCTGACTCAGGATCCCTTCTCCTGATCAAACACTTCAAAGGCTGTGGGTCAACTCCCCAGATGATCGACAGCCTCCGTTCGTCTTCCAGTGAATCCCCAATCCACGGAGGAGCTCTGCTGCTGCCGAGTTTGTTAGCAAGTAGGAGCAGACCTTCAGTCTTAAGCATCCTGCAAGCACAAAGTTCTTGTCTCGCTGAAGTAACTGGCTGAAGAAAGTGTGGAGCAAGGGTTTACAGCCTGCAGCCTTGCTTCCCACAGAGCTACAGTTTATACTGTTTCTTCTTCCCCTTCTCCCTTAGCTGAGCTCCCAAGAGCCAGAACAGCTCTTTTTTTGTTTTTAAATTAGGGGGCTTTTTGTTTCTGAATACAGATTAACTTGCTTTGACTGTGGCTAGCCTAGCACAGATGCACAGGGCTAGGCACAGGCATAGTCCTTGAACTCCCAGCACTACGTCACCTGGGCATTCTAGAGACAACAACAGACTATAGCGCTAGACATCCCAGACAGGGCACTATCTCCCCACTGCACAAGCCAGCCTCATTAGCTAGGAGGTGATACAGCCTGTGTCGAATTTGTAGAATACGTTGTCAATATGTGCTTTTGTTCCAGAGGCATCGTTATGTTTTGTAACAACAGACCTCCTAGACCTGCTGCTGATGCATGAATTCTCGTAATCCTTTTGCCACCTCCCCCACTACACACACAGTCCACAGCAGCTTAAAGCCATCTTTTAGCCCTTAGCATTTGAGTGCGGAGTCACAAATAGCTTTTCTCTGCAGAGCTTTTGAATACATTTGGGTGTTCAGTTCCATGCCTGCACATGGCATAATGCAGCTAATGGACACATCCTAATGTGACATTGTTTTTCACGCCAGTTAGAGAAAAATACTAAGTAGATATAGGGGCTGATTCTGCTGTCTTTGATAAGACAAAACTCCCACAGAAGTAAATGGAAATTGTGTGCGCCTATCAAGGGACAAGGCCACATGGCAACAGGATATTCTGAATTCCAGCACAGAAAGTGAATACTTTTTCTGAAACACGGCTGCCCATAGCCCAGGCATAAAGATCATAGGGAGTGGCTTTCTAGAGTACAAGCCACAGAAGTCTCATGTACCACTTCTGCTTCCTATCTTAGTTACCGTGATCCACATCAGTAGTTACACGAGGCTGCTGCATTCAGGTATCTTATTAGTTCAATACCAGGCCAATCTAATGAAAAAGCAGCAAACATAGAAAACTATAAACCTCTTTTCTAAGGAGTTCAGATTTAAGCGTGGTCTAAAGCTGTCAATAATTTGAATCCAATAATGATAGCTTATATCTCCCTTGGAGACATAAGTGGAGATTTTCAGTAAGCAAGATTATATGCAAACTGATCTTTAAACCTGAATCAAGGGCAAGAGTGACAAAAATGTCTGATACTCAATACAATACCATCTCTGAGGCATCAATTCTGGAGAAATACAAATGAAATGGGCTTTAAAACACGTTAAAAACCACTCTGTAGCCTATCTTCACCTTTATTAGATGTGTACTTGAGCACATGTAGTCACCCAATTCAGTTAAATAAGTCAGTGTCATCTTAGGCCAAACATATAAATGTTCTGTAATATTCTGCCTCATTATCTTAGAAACTAAGGGCCTGGCATAGGCAAGAAATATATATTGCATTCATTATTCAGATCTCTCTCTCTGCTTAGAGAATGCAGACCATTGCTAAAGCTGTTGCAAATGACAAAGGAAACAGACAAAGCCTATTCTGAAGGACTGGTTAGTAACATAACAGTATTTAAATGTTTAGTTTTTGCTCTCAGACATTTGAAAATACTTATTCCTTATAGATTTTATTTTTTTAAGAGAAGATTTGTTCTATATTCTTAATTGAACTGAAGTTATCTGTCTTTTGTGTCTAACAGCTAAATTCTACAGATATTGGGGAAATGCTGTCCCACATGACCAACCTAAAGAAATGAGTTTGGGGCAAAGGGCATGGATGCCTTTCCATCAGGCCATTGGGTGGTTACTAATATTCATTCCAGCATGTTCTGAAATGTTTTTTCCACACAGAGCCACAAGGAGCAAGGCACCATAGTACCCTATGGACTCACCCTATGCACTTATAGTACCCTATGCACCCTATGGACTCACTATTGTGTAGACAAGGGGAGGACTGGCAGGGACACAACATGTTTTTAGCTATAGTACCCTGTCTGACTTGTTGAGATGCCTTTGTTTGGTAGCTACATAATTAAGTACTTCAGCACAGCTTTAGTAATACAATTTGTTAATGGCTGCTGCAGAATGAGAAGAGGAAACAAAAATATTGCAAGCCCTACAACAAAAAGTGGGTATTTTGTTGAAGTATTACATTACTCAACCCTGGGGGTCCAAAAATCAACCAGATTTTTCAAATCTAGGAAACTCTTTGTAAAGTAACAATTTGGAAGGTAATATAGTTAAGTTTTAAATCCACCCCATTTCTTTTCTCTTCTCTCATCCACATAATAATATTTATTTAGGGATTTCTGAAAATAATGAATTCAGTAGGAAAAAATTAGATTTCCTCCATTGCAAGATTTAATATTTGAGGCTACAGTTTTCAAAAGGAAGCTCTTGGCCAGATGTCTCAACAACGAATACTAAATTTGATTTAAAATGCCTAGTTGCCAGAGAAAAAAGCATGCCAGATGTGAAGTCAATCTCCATAATTTATCTTAGGGTGCACATGAGGCAGTCTCTTCAATGGCCTCAATGCAGTCCTAAAACCATAAGGGACAATACCTGAAAACAAATAGGAAGTTACAACAAATGGAACAATGAATACAAAAGGACTAAGACAGGTCCAAGCTCTGATCAAAGTGGCTCAGTGTCCAAGGGCAAATAGGCTGTTCTACAAAAGAATCTAAATCTAAACAATAGAAGAGAGCTGGGAATAAAATGTTTTAAGAACAGCAATATCAAAGAAAGAGACAGTATTTGGTTTTGAAGACTAAAAGATTAGAGAGAAACATGAATTCAAATGTTCAAAACTGAATCCTAAATAAACATACTCGTATTCCTAATCAGTTTCTTCCCACAGAACAGGGAAGCAAAGCATTTAAATAGCATACAGTGGATTCTAAAAATATTTCTCTCTCTAACAACAAAATCGTGTATGCATATAATATTAAATGGTTGGATTAAAGTCTTTCCATCCTAGAGACAAGCACAGTATGCAACCTTTCAGTTACTCAAACCCTTCTGCTATTCTCCCATGATAAGCAGCCAGTCCCTGTTCTGACAGCCCCACAGCCCCCATCCGCCAATTGTTCCTGTAAACTCTTCCCAGTTAAAATCCTGGTTCAAAGGTACCTCCTTCCAGATTATCCCTATGAGCAGAACAGCCTCAGCCTGAAATCCTTCGTAACAGTAGAAACTCGAGGTTTATCTCATTTCCCCTGAGAAAATTCCAATCTTCTGTCCCTATCCTGTAAATACCTAATCTCAACCATTAGCCATCTAGAAATTAGGTCCAGTAATATTCTAAGAGTTAAACTGTCATGAAAACTTCATATGCTCCCTTGTTTAAATGTAAATGTGGATACAAATTGTGTACTGTTTGCCCAGTCATACCCACTGCTTACTAGGCACACAATGTACTTTCTGAACGTATTCTTTGTTTAAATTGTGCAGTCTTCGGAAGTGTCATTAAGCTACTATGTACGTCTATATTTAGGCAACATTAAAAAACTGGATTTCTGATTTATTCGCATGATACTGGTCTCCATTAGAGACATTACATGAACATTTCACACAATGACTTCTAATTTTCTATTATATTAGTCCATAATGTAACATAAATAGCCTCAATATTACCAGTCCATCTTCTAATTACATTCCCATTATCAGCTCTGAAAAAATGTCGCTGGCAGCTGATCCCACAGAGGTAATACATTCCTGTGGAATTAGATCTTTTAAAAAGAGCTATTTGGTTCCTCCCCCCCCCACATTGAGAATAGCTTACTACTTGTCCGTCTCTGAGGAGCCGGCAAAGGTGTACTAACAGTATACATGATTTAACTGCCCCTTCTCTTTCTCTACAATTGAAAATAGGGCTCCCCACCATCTCAGCCACTTAAGACAACCCTTCTTCAACCCACAAGCTACACAAAGAGGTAGACAATCCCCCCCCCCCCCCATGCCGGTCACAGTGGCAAAACCAGAATGCACATTTTTAAGTTGGGTCCTGCCACATCCAGCCACTGTCTGCACACAGTGAAATTCATTCCAGTGAACTGCAAGCACACAAGCCCTGTGCACTATCTGAGTCCCACTGGAGCCCTATTTTGAGGGCTTAAGTGAAATAAAGTGGTGCACAGGTTTTTGTGTCGGTCCTCTCCTGAGGAGTCAATTTCACCCATGGTGCATAACCAAACATTGACACTTAAAAGTGGGGTGGCCTGAGAGATGAGTGGATGTAGAGGCAATCAGATTTCCTTACTTCTGACCTGGAGGTGCAGCTCTGATGTGCAGTGGCCACATTAAAATAATTGCAGAAATAACACTGGAGAACTAATTTTTTGGCTAAGTTCCACGATAATACATTGAAAGTTAGAAAAAATCACTTTCTGGCCTAAGTTCATTTATTTTCCTTGAGCATACTCTTCTGCTCCTAATCCCCCATACCCTCTCAATCTTTGCTCATTGTAACATCTGGGTGTCATTAAATTGTACTGGGAAATTCTATAGCATGTGTGACAGGAACGTCAGATGAAATGATGATAATGCTCCCCTCTGGCCTTAGAATCTTTGAATCTGTGAATTAAATGCTGGTTTGCTTTTCAAAGAGTATTTTTCAAACTACTGTCATCTCTGCTTCCTCAAAAAGCATCCATATTAATTCTTCACTTGGCCAGAGTGCTTTCTTCTACTGCTAATTCCTTTGACTTTTCCCCTTTGCTTTCTTCTGAATGCATTCTGATTTTTTTTTTTCTCATGGACTATGTCTAAGCTTTTTTCATTTGCTGTCAATATATTCAGTCCCACTTGGCTGGTTATAGAGGTTACAGACTGTCATGGGTCTGGTCTCACTCTAGTAATTACTCAGGGATTGTGTACTGCTGCCTTAGGTTTTTATATTTTTATTTTAAAATTTCTCCTCCTACTGTGTGATCATTTTATTTTATGAGTTTTATGGGACAGAATTCTCTACAAGTCTCTGAGGTTGTATTTACTGAACATAGATTGTGTGGTTAGAGATTTAGCATGCAGCTATAAATATTTAGGGGCACTGAAGTCAACAGAATTATTTCATGGACTAGCAGAAACAGGATTAGGTTCTCAATGCAAAATGACAGACAACTTGTGTATCTGTATGCAACTTTCCGTGGTGGTGGGAACCAAAGGACGTGTGGAGAGGAAAACATCACTTCATTAATCTATACAATTTAAAACTACCCCTTCTCAAAATTACACCTATCCACTAGCATCACCATGACATTTAAGATGCTCTATTTTGTTCTGTTTAAGATTACTTCATCTTTAAAAGAAATGGATTTTCTCAGGCTGTCAACCTAGATATGATTCTTCACCATCCTACATCCAAAAGTAAAACATCATAGTAAGTAACTTTGAGATACAGCAAGTCTACAGAGTAACTTTTAAAAAAACCCGTTCGTCCTCTTTCTCTTGTAAGAAGTCAAAGTACAGTACATTTATACCAGAAGGCAGTGATAATAAATTAAGCATTTAAAGCAGGCAGAAAATCTGTCAAATGGAAGGAAAATACTTGTTGGGGCAAAGGGAAATCCCTAAAGCAAACCTAAGGAAAATAATTTGATTAAATCTGTTTCAAATAATGACTAATAATTTGAATTTAATATAAATGGATAAATCTGAACCCAGAACTTGTCATAACAGTGAAATAAAGAACAAAGCAAAAGGACAACAGATGACAAATTCAATTAGCCCGAAGTGGTCAATAGTTTTGCAAGGGTATCTGCCTGACTCTGGTGTTTCTTCCTGGACCTTTGTTTAATGGACTTTATGTAATTAAATGCAACATGACAGTTTTTTTGTTTTTGTTTTTTTGTTGTTTTTTTTTAAGCTCTGCACACTAGAAAGCATTTACTTTTTATCTGTTATTCATTAAGAATGAACTAGGGGAAGGCACATGGGATCCAAAAACTGTTGAAAAACAGACCTCTATGCACAGCCTAGATTCACATTCACTTTTATTAGCTAATCAATAGGCAAACATAGCCTTCAGACTTCTGTCTAAAAGATTTCAGATATAACTTCAGATATTGCAAACATTTTGAAATTCAGTGCCACTAACTATCACTGCAAAGAATATTGTGAACATTTATACATATTTATCAATAAGCCTGTTTGAGCCTACTGTATGTAAGGGGGGGGGGGGACTATTTCAGTCAGCCATGTTTTCTATATAAAACCAGATATATTGATATTCAATTATTTAAAAAACAAGGGAGTTATTTTTAACTTTCCTTCTCCCATCCCCCAACACTTGCAATCTGTACGATAGTTCTAAATGTGACTCAATGCTATACGAAGAACAATGGTGACAAACTGTATAAAACAGAGGCAGTGATCGATGGTACTTCACACAATATCTGCTTTTCAGTAAAAGCATTCTAAGAGTGAGAAACTGCTTGCACTGTACCAAGCCTTGTACCAGTTAGTGGGAGTTACTGCTATTTAAAAATTAAAAAAAAAAAAAAACCTTTATAATTTATTTGCCTTTCAAATAGGTAAAAAGGCATCTTCAGTGTAATATAAGTATCACATACACAGCCAGAAGACTAATGTGGGTTTGCAGAATTAACTGCAGAGAGTAAAAAATGAAATGATTTATCACAAAAACTTAACATTTTCAAGATATTTTCCAATTCTTAGTCAGGTAAATTCCTCCAAGTCACTTAATCTAGTGTTCACTGCACAGGATGGGAACAAGAATATTTGAAATCATTTATGGAAGCTCTGACATGGATCAGCTCTTGGGCAAGCTGCATAAGAACAGATTTACTGACCTTCAAGTGAGCTACTGAGCATGCAAAACAAGTGCCTAATTTACATGCCCAGCTATTATCACTGGACATCCAATCATGTGTTTGCAGTGTTGCTATAGCCCTGTTGGTCCCATGGTATGAGAGACAGAAGGTCTATGAGCTAATATCTTCAGCAGACCAACTTCTGGTAGAAGGAACAAGCTTCCAAACTTCATAACTAATGACTGCTTAGATGGATAACTTCTTTGTATGCCTGGTGCAGTAAATGAACATACAAGTTTGGCACACAGACATGAATCAATTTTTGTTCAAGCAACTGCACTCATGCCTTTCTCAAAACATAAGAGACAACCTCTTGATCTCAATTTTTCCCAGTAGCAAAACAGGATTGATAAAATTCATACTTTTCAACCTGACTGCGAAGTCATGGAGATTAATTAGTAAAATATATAAAGTGTTTTTTGCAGATGTAATCTTTTGTTTAAGAGTTAAGGTATATTTACTTCCAGCGTCGTTACGGCCTTTTCTCTTTAAATACATTAGTGTATATAGTTGCATTAATTAAATGGTGGCTGCCTTTTGAGTAATATGCAAAGTCCTTCCTACACATACCACACCATGTTATGCTAAGTCCATGCAACCCAGATGACATCTATCACGTTCTCGTGAAATTTTTAAATGGAAGGTGCTATATACAGAAGTGTAGGCATCTACAAATTTTATTCAGTTTTTATTCAGTTCCATACAACTTCTCAGCATGCTACAGTAAATCTCCATTTAAGGGCAGTCATAAGATACAAATTAATCCAAAGGCACCACATTAGTCTGTGAAAGACTTAAAGCACTATATTATTGACCAAATCAGATTTGTATAGTTTCCTGCTACTATGACTTACACTTCCCTGCATTTATTTTCCTCCCATTCTGTAAGTTCCCCATCTGCAAGCATCTGAAGCAGTGCGATTTTCTCCCCACAGTAAATAAATTTGTTAGTCTTTAAAGATGCCAACAGGACTCCTTGTTTGTTTTGCTGAAATAGACTAACACAGCTACCCCTTTGAATCTGTCATGATAGAAATTTTAAATTACAGCCACAATTGTCTTGATCACCGTAAAACCCTCATTGTCCATACTTGTCTATACTAAAATGTAAGATCCATCTCCAGCAGCACTGCAGCTACACCAGTGCCACCAACAATGTACACAAGCATGAAGACAGGGCTCAGGCATTCCCAACACAGTGTTATGAAAATACGGCCACTAGGCATTGCTGAATGTTTCAACCCTGCCTTTGCTAAAGCTCACACTGCAGAGAAACAGGACAACTGTTTTCTGTTGTAGCTGCAGCAGCTAGGGCTAAAACCATATTAGATGTACCAGTTATCCAGTTCAGACTACATAGAATTTGAGGGAGGCTGAATGAGACAAGGCTAAAGCATATTTTTGAAAATAAAGTTTAAAAACATTTTTAGCTTATGACCTAGTTCCTTAACCCCATTTAAACAAGGCCTATGCAAGGCCCCAGCCAAAAGATGCTTAAATCTGCCTTACACACATAAAGAAAAGGAGTCAAAAATACTGAGGATCTAACATTCCATATATACCCGTGTATAAGCCGAGATTTTTGTGCCTGAAAATTGGCTTCAAAACAGGCACTCAGCTTATATGTGAGTCAATACGGTGGACAGCTCCAGCCCAGAAGTTTCATTGACCATGCTCCAGGCTGGAGCCCCAGTGTGGTCTGGGCAGCCATCCTGGGCAGTCAGCCTGGGCTGAGGCTACAGTTAGGAGGGGACCCCGGCATCTGGAACAGTCAGGTAAGGAGTCTGAAGGTGGGGATCGGCCTGGAGGTTGGGGTTGGGATTGGGAAGGCCAGGAAAACTGGTGGCAGGGGTTGCGGGTGTCGGGGAAAGGACTAGCAGGGGCGTGGGGAAAAGCGGCAGCATAGCGGCACAGGGAATGGGTGGCACAGTGGGGAACAGGGGAAAAGTGGCAGCGTGGTGGCAAGGGGAATGGGTGGCAGCACAGGGAAGAGTGGAAAAGTGGCAGCGCGGCAGCACAGGAAACAGGTGGCACAGTGGGGAAGAGGGGAAAAGCGGGAGCAGCAGGGGTTTGGGGGTTCAGGAGAGTGGGAACTCCAGGCGAAGCCAGTGGCACTGGGTGGGGGGTGATTTAGGGGCCTTGCTGAGCAGTTATTTTCATGGAGCTGCTGCAGTGACAGCCAGATCTCAACTGCTCAGCCCAACGTACCCAGGGATCCCTCATCAGACCAGACCAGGACCCTGGGCCAGGCTGGGCTCACAAGCCACGAACTAACTTCCTTCAGTCTTGGATCTCGTATGCTTCCCTGATGCCCCACACCCCCCAGCGCTGTACCCTGCTGCCAGGACAGGCTGGGGGTGGCTCAGGTAACCTTCCAAGCAGCATGGTGAAGTGACTTGCTGGCAGGCACAACAGACCCACAGGCAACGCCAGCATTTGGGATGGGAAACAAGGGGGAAGCCCAGTGTCTTCCTCTCCAGGTCTCATCCTGCACAACTCCCCATTACCCACTTGTCACTGTCAAACCTTCCCCTATCTGCCCAGCCAGAGATCACCATGGGGGGGGCAGGGAGGCAGCAGCCATATGGCGCAGGACAGGGTTGCATGAGCCTAGCACTGGGACTAAACCTGGATGAGTCCAACAAGGAGCAGAGGGGTCAGTGGCCCTGCAGCACGGAGGGCGCTCTTGACCTGAAAGCAGCCCACAGGGTCCTGGCTCTGAGCAGTCCCCTTTGCTCCCATGGACTAAGAACTGTGCCAGCCCCTGGCTAGCCAGCATCACTTCTTGAACTGGGCCAGCAGGCTCAGGCAGAGTTCCCTGACAATGGTGCCGGCTCCCCATGCAGCTCCAGCACCTGAGACCAAAAGGGGCCTCAGTTTATCCAGGGGTCACCCATTTTTGCCTCTTTATTGGGCTCAGAATTTGGGGGTCGGCTTATGCACAGAGCAGCTAAAGCACGAGTATATACAGTGGACCTTTCCTAACCTGTTTAGGGATTTATAGGTCAAACCCAAACACCCTCATTTATCCATCCATTGTACAGACTAGTAGTTCTCAAACTTTAAAATGGAACCCCACATTGACTTTTGCCCAACAACTGCACCCCCATTTTCCCAACTCACACCCTTTCTTCTTCTCCTGAAGGGAGGAAACCCTTTCAGAAAAAGAAGGGGGGGGGAGCACTTCTTGCGCTGCAGGACCTGCTTTTTTTTTTTTTTCCTAAAAGGAGGTGGTTTGGGGGAAGGAGGGCACAAGATTATTAGAGAATTGCTTCCCAAACTATATGCCCTAACAATCTCACCCTCCCCTCCCCCTTTCAGAAATAAAACAGGGCCTATAGCACAAGAAGTGGGGAATGTGGCAGCACCAATGCAGGGAGCAGTAGCAGTGGGGAGCAGCAAGCACCAGCAGTAATGCAGGAAGCACTGGGACAGCACATTTCCCAAGTCAAGCCACCCCCCCCCACTCCCAAACCCCTCCAAAGGGTGACCCAGCACTAGCATGAAGAGCAGGGAGCATGCCCACCAGTGGCGGGGAATACAGCAGCTGTGCAAAAGGGGCCCAGCAGCCCACTCCACCAGCAGCCTCACTCTGCCTCAACTCCCCTCCAAAGGGTCACCCTCCCCACTTTCAGCCTTGTGCCCAGGACACCCCTCCAGGATTCATCTCACACCAGCCACTTTGAAAACCTCTGGTACAGACAATCCAAAGAGATGGAAGAAGCTATTACAGTATCTATTGAGCCATAAATGGTTCAGGACTGCCTACTTCAGACAGTGCTTCCCCTCCCACCCCCTTAGGCATTGGGTATGTCTACACTGTGTGTTTAAGTCGACTTAAGGGCCCTTAAGTCGACTTAAACAAAGCCCTGTCTACATTGCAGGGCAATAAAGTCAACTTTAGCATCAGATAAAGTCGACTTTATTACTTCTGCTTATAAAGTCGACTTTACAGTTAAGTCAACTTAAGGCAACGTGGAGGGGAAGTTGCCTTAAATCGACTTACTTGGCCTCCCAATCACAGAAAACACGGGGATGGAGGCTGGCTAGAAGGCACAACACAGCTGGGAGTGTTCCCAGCTGTGTGGATCATAGCCAAGCTCCCCATGTTCCCTGACTGATCTCCCCCGTTCTCAGCCAGACCAGGCATCACAGCCCAACCTGGCATTTCCCCCGTTCTCAGCCCGCTCTGCATGACTCCCCTGTTCTAAGCCCGACCCTGCCTGTCTTACTCCTTCTCTACCCAAACCCATCTGTCTCCCCCTTCTCTGCCCAAACCTGTGTGTCTCCCCTTGGTCTTCTCAGCCCAATCCTCGGTGTCTCCCCCTTCTCTGCCCAAACCCCTATCTCCTGCTTGGCCTTTTCAGCCTGACCCTGCCTGTCTCTCCCCCTCTCCAACCAACCCTGTGTGTCTCCCCTTCTCAAAGGACCCCACCGAGATTGTTGTGAAACAAACAAGGTGTCCAGAGGCACTGTTTAAGACTAACAAATGTATTTATTGGATGAGCTTTCATGGGAGAAAAATTCCACTTCATCAGCTAGTTTGAAGATGGGGGAATTTACCGAATGGTGGGAAATCAATGCAGGGGAGTGTAAGACATAGGATCAGGTCACAGTCTAACAGCAAATCAAAGCAGTTGTTAACATTCAGACACTGGGAAACAGCACATGGAAAGAAAGAAGGAAAGAAAGTTGCTATTTCTTTTAAATTAGATTGTGTGAAATCAGGATTATATCTTGCTATGATTTTTTTCCCCATTATAACAGGTGATTTGACTTCACCTTCCTCTATGTGCTGTTTCCAGGTGTTTGAGTCTTAACTACTGCTGCACCCTGCCCCTGTGCTGCACTCGGTCCAGAGCCAGAGGAGTCTGGGCAACGCAGGGAGGATATGGAGTGCTGCGCTGGCTCCCTGGCCTCCCTGTTGCCACACACACTATGGAGGGTGGTGTGGTCACTCACTTGCTGTAGTAAAGGAGTGGCGGGAAGAGAGGGGCACCTCTGCTGTGGTACACTGTGGGCCAGGTACCCACAATGCACCACTCCTAGGGCAACCTAGCAGCTGCCAGTGTGGACATGGGCAGTCTCCTGGCATTTTGAGTGTGGACGTGCTAAGACGGCTTAATAAAGTCTACTTTAAGTAGACTTTATTAAGCCAGCTTAACTGAGCCCTGTGGTGTAGACTTAGCCGTTAATTGTAGAGGTGTTTGGCCAGAAACTCCCTCAACTTTAATAGGGGAAGGTGCTGGCAGGCCTGTCATCTGGACCTGGTGGCTCTATTAACTTTAGACTGCACTCTTCACCTAAATCTCAAATGGCTCCAATTTCTTTGCCTTTCACAGCAACACTACAAAGCTCACCTATTGTTGTTCCAGCTTTAAGAAGGGCTGAGAATGTCTGAGTTGTGAAATTTGGGATGGAAATTTCTGGAAAAGGGTGAAATATTTTCTCACCAACTGACCTTTTCACATGTGCTTCACTGATAAGAAGTTTGGGTATCTGCTGGAATTTATTATGTCTGCTGCATTCGTTGTGTTTTAAAAAACTTTTAGGGTTCCCAAAACTTCTAACATTTTTCTTGTTCAAATAAATACAATTATTTTCAGCATAGGATGGCAGATGAAGAGATTTGTCTAATGAGGTGGTTAACAGTCTAATCTTATGAAATCAGTTATGAAACAGATAAACATGGAAAAAGACAAGTAACTTGCATTTAATTCAACAGCCTGTTTAAATTAAATAACAAAATTGTTATTTCAATTTTATCAAGTACAATTCTCTTACAAGCCTTCCTATACTTTCTGGGTTATTTTAACTTTAAAGATGATTGAAGTTTTTTGGGTTTTTTGTTTTTTTTTTTAATTGGTATTATGTACTAGCTTATTTCACAAACAGCACCCTTAAAAGAAAGACTGACAAATTTATACACACCACTCCCTGGACTAATTTAGAAATGTAACTGTATTTTAGTTTAAGTCCATAATGATTTAGAAAATATCAACAGCTATGACTTACTAGAACTTTTAATTATTAAGTAGAAGTAGACAAGTATTACATTTTGTGGATGCCAAGTTCATAAGGGGCAGGTGTGTTAGTCTAGTCCAGCAAAATGAACAAGGAGTCCTGTGGCACTTTTAAAAACTAACAAATTTATTTATCACGAGCTTTTGTGGGCAAAAAATTAAAGCATCTGATGAAGGGGGACTTTCTCCCATGAAATCTCATGTGATAAACAAATGTATTAGTCTTTAAAAGTGCCACCAGAGTCCTTGTTCATTTTGTGGATGATTTAAATATCTTCACATGTGGCATCATTCTGATTCAGAAAGAAAAAAAATCAACTTTTTAAAAATTCTCTGCAAAAGAGAATGAAGACTGAGGGCATTCAGCCTGGTCCTGGAGTTAGGAACATGAACTTTAATCCTAAATGGTTACTAGGTTCCTTCCCTAAATTAAATCACATAGTCAGCAATGCTGATTCAATTAAGCCTGAAGCTAAAAAACAAAACAGGAGGTAAATAAATGTTTATGTTCAGTCTCGTGCTTTTAGAGCCTGACTCATCATTTTTGAATTTTTGGACTTGGAAATAATGGAATTGCTGCCCTGAAGAGTTTATGATGTTGAAACCAAACACACCGTGGTGTACTGCTTACTACCATGAGTGAAGTCAATGTAACTACCCTTGTTAATAAATATTTTGCCCACTGCATGTTCACAGCGAGACTCAGAAGAATGAAAGGGTGCAGTTCTTGATCAGAGACAAGAAGTGTCATTAATTAAACAGAATGGCAAGTTAAAACCGAAAGCAGGCACAATGATAGAGACATTCACCTGTACGAATCTAAGGAAGGGATGAACAGATAACTCAGCAATGGATTTTTAATTAAAAAAAAAGTACTGACAATAATAAAGTTGGATTTATAGTAAACTCTTATATTCCATAAGGTTAGGTTGTTTGCTCAGAAGAGGGACTATGCTGGGCATTTGCTCCACTGCTATGTTTTCTAATGATACCACAATATTCACACATGCTTGCAATACAGTGATTGGTTCAGAGTTTGGCAGAGGAGTGAGACTATCAGTCAAAGTAGTTATACTCTGTTCAGCCAGGAAGTCTGAAAGTTCAAGGAGTAAGAACAACTTTTCACTGTGAACACACACAGAAATGGATTGAAATGAAAAACCAAAACAAACAAAAACAAAAACAAAAAAACACCAATAGAATTTCTGCATCTGCTGCTGGTTGCAGCAGTCAGTACAGAAATTGTGACACTTGTTTTACATATCGCCTTTCACACTGAGAAGGTAGCCAGAAGCAACCAAGGGCACAAACAGTGCCTCATGGTGTCACAGGGTATGTCTACACTGGTGGCTCTGTTAAGTCGACCTAACAAGGTTGACTTTAAATCAACTTAAAGTCGACCTAGAGAGTCCACATTGAAATCTCCCATCAACTTCCTGCATCTACCACTGGTAGGTGCTAGGGCAATGGAGGAGGGTCGCTGTCCCACACTGCGCACCAGAGAGGTGCACCCTGGAGACCAATTAGGTTAACTTAAAGGACTTTTCCCATCTACACTGGCTTAAGTCGACCTTAAGAGATGGTGTTATTAAGTCGACTAAAGGAAGCACTGAAGTCGACTTAATAAAAGCCCAGTGTGGCCAGAGGAGTCTGTAGGTCAACTTTAACCTTCCTTAAGTCGACCTGAGGCTTTAGTGTAGACTTACCCACAGGATGCTCCCCAGGGTATGATCTGTGTAACTTTCCTGTTGACCTTTGAAATGTAATTGTATGGTTTGATGGCAAAATATGCCATGCAATGTTCCTTTTTTGAATTTTCATAACATGATCTGCATTACTGTTATAGTGTTATGTTTCCTGCAGCATAATGTATGTGTACTGATGTGAAACATATTCCCATGTATTTCATATGGCTCGGGAAGAGGCAAACACTTGGAGCTGTCTCCCTGCATGTAAACCGAAAGGATGCATCACAAAGTCTATGCAAACTTCAGGCCTCCACCAGAAAGGAACAAGATTATCTCAGCCCAGGAAGAGAGGGGACAAAGGAGGTTTGACATAGTCACACACTGAACTGAGCGCAGCTTTTTGTACAGAGAATCTCCATCTCGAAACATATCTCTACCTACAAGCAATCTGTGTCTTCCCCAAGGAAAGGGAGAGAACTGGCTCCAAAACCATCATTCAGCCAAACACTGTAAGTCTGGACAATGAACTAGTGGTTAACTCTTGACTGCTTTAATTAAATGACTGTGCTCTGATTTGCTATATAATCAAGTATGATCATATTCTAATCAATGCACAAGTGATTGTTTATCTAAAGATACTTTAGAGAAGGTGAACTTTAGAGGAGGTGAACATTCCAGTTTCTTGGTAAACTGGCGAGACAGAGTCTATGAGCCTACGGGAATCAGGGAAGGGTCCTGATCCCTGCAGGATGGAAGCTCCTGGTGTGGTATCTGGAGGCTGGTGGTATTCACTGGGGGACCATCATCTGAATGGCTGGAGAGCACACACCCACTACGTAGAACTGATTACATGCAGGAGGCTGGTGTGGGCTAAGCCAGGCATGGGTGGCCACATGGCAAGGCAGGGTAAGTCAGGGTCCAGGAATGGTGATGGGAAGGCATAGCAACAGCTCAGACCAGGAAGCGGGAGAGGAATGTCACACACAGTGACTGCTGACACCAAGGTCCTGGCTTCTTCCATGTGACCACATCCATTGGGGCCATTTCTGAGTCATCTGTGCCAGACAGGAAGAAACGGTGGCTTGCCTCTCAGACACCACTAAGCATGAGTGGTAGGAAGAAAGGCCTGGTATCAGGCAAAAACCCTGACTGTTCCAATACTGACAGTGCACTGGCCAGTGGTCCAGTGGCATGTGCTGAATGTGTGTCCAGTACCAAAGTCTGATGCACAGACTCAGTACCAGCATGTCCTTGATGGAGCAAATGATTCCCCTTCAGACTCCAACAAAGATTCTTCCCTCAAAGACCTTGGTTGCACAATACTCGCTTCTGCCTCTGGGCAGTGCCAGGGACCCAGTGACTAACAATGAGTCAGAGAACACTCCATCTGCTCCCTGGGACAGTACTATGGTGGCTGGTGCCATGGTGGAGTTAACCATCCCTTGAGCTCTTCTATCTTCAGTTGCCTTGGCTGACAGGGAGCCTTGAATAGTCAACAGGATCACAGGGACATCAGTAGAGCCCTGCAAATCCGCGGCTATCCGCATCCACGGGTGCAGGTGCGGATAACCACGGACCCATTGCTGCGGATCAGCTCACGGATGCTGCTTCTATTGTTACCTTATCACAGTGGAATCCACTGCTGAAACTGCTACGGGCAGCATGCAGGGGAAGCAGGAAGCGCTCTGGCCAATCCTAGATTGTGATCTGCCAGCCAATCAGAGTCTCAAGGTGGGACTTGCAGACTCACTGCTTGCCTTTGATTGGCTCATTCCCCTGCCCGCTTCTTCCTTTTCTTGCTTCCAGTTGGCAAGCCATTGCTGTCAATCAGAGATTTCATAGGTGGGCAAAGAAATCTGATTGATAGCACAGCATGCGAACCACAAACAAGAAAGGAAAAAGTGGGTGGGACCCATGTGAGGAATGAACCAATTCTAGGCTGAATAGTTGTATGTGAGCCCAAGCTCGGTTGCAGTTGCGGTTACAGATGCAGCTAAACCCTCGCATGCGGATTTCAGATTGGATTAATGTTATCACTGAGCGGATGCAGTTCCACATTTTTGTATTCGCGCAGGGCTCTAGACATCAGGTCCTTTGTTGCCTAAAAAGCTGCTGAAGTAAAAGGGGCCTACAGGTGCAAGACCCCATAACTGTTCCCAGGAGTCAGGGCCAAGTCCCAGACCAGGTTCAGTGCTCTAAGTGGAGTCACCAGAGCAGACTATGTCTCTGGGAAGGATGAGTGGCTAGCATGGGACTCGCAAAGCTAGCCAATCCTTGCATGTCCTGCTTCAGTACCAGAGAGCAACCTCTGTTGGTGCACTGTTTCTTATGCTTCTTCCTCAGCGCTGGGGATGGAGAATGATGCTGGTGGAGCATTTCACAAGAAAGCCAAATTGCTCGGCACCAACTGAAAGCAGGCTGGTTCAGAGATTAGTCTGAAGGCAGCCTCCATTAGTATAGCCTTTAGACTAATGTCTCTGTATCTTTGAGCGCATGGTCTGAAACCACTGTAGATCTGGCACTTCTCTTTAACCTGAGTTCCCCTCAGGCACTTTAAATCGCTAGAATGGGGGGGGAGGGGAGTGTTTTCCAAAACTAAAGTTCACACATCTTTACATAAACAATCACTTGTGTATTGATTAGAATATGATCGTACTTGATTATATAGCAAATCAATGCAAAAACACCAGCTTTTCAGATTCTGTAATACCAGCCAAAACAGAGTGAAATGCATCATTCTCATTATAATCTCTGGTGCTTCAAATCAATGCCTGAAGAACAGTCAATGATAAACACTAACCAGAGAGAACTGCTGATACCAAAGTAACAGGAAAAACAGCTCAATGTTCTTTTTCCCTTCCACCAAAAAAAACATATATGGTTTGTAAAAAAAAAAAAAAAAAAACAAAACAAAACAAAAAAAACCAACCCACTTTAAACTGTGCATCTTTAAAAAAAAGATGTTACTTTTAAATCTGATTTTTGGTAAAGTAGTTTTACACAGTGGTGTGTTTCAAAATCATGCTGGCACATCTGCTCTGACTACACCACTGTTAATGCTCTTCTTTCACTATGACAAACTGTAAAAAGACAGACCAAAAGCTGGTGTTCAGGCAACAAGAATTAAAGAATAAGCAGCATGTGGCATCTCCCATTCTACCAGTCAAGTGATTCTAGAAAAGCAATCTCTCATCCCCTTGGCATGTTTAACACTGTTACATAAGATACTGTTCACTGCAAGATCTGGATAATCAATTCATTCAGTCTAACCATGAATTTCAGTGTTTTATTAAAAACTCACCATGTTTAATCCAACAGGATAAGAAAGTGCATTCAGTTGTATGGTAATTTATTAACAGGATCTTTTCTTAAAAAGGGTCAAGAACTATAAGTCATGGCAAAAACAAGCAAATAAAGAAAATTACAGCCACACTTTTCAAAACCGAATACTCTGGGTAGCTCATTTTTGGGGTGCTCCATTAAAAAAAACTTTAAAGGCTCAATTTTCAGAGCCTCAGTTATGAATATCAGATCCATTTAAGGTGTCTCATATGGGGCATCCAAAAATTGATGTCACACTCAAAAAATATTGGCCTGAAGTCCAAGAGTAAGACCCAACAAAGCCTTAGACTGGAGCTGGTCATAAACAGTATGTTTTGTGAAGATTTTTTTTAAAATGATTATTTCTGCTGGAAAAAATGTAGGGATTAAGTAAATAAACCAGAAAATGAAATTTGTCCACAACTTTGAAATAAATACATTTAAAATGGTTGTCAACATTTTGTTTAGAAAATTCATTGAAAATTTTCAACCAAATGAATGTTGGAACATCCACAGAATTGTGCAACAAAAATCAAAATCATATTTTGAGATTTTATAAAACTGATCTCCTCTACACCCCAGAATAAAGGCTACTGAATATATTTAACTTTTCATATTTAAATAGGGCCTCTATAAAATAAACTAACTTTAAGAAAAAAAACCTCAGCAAGCATAGAGCAATCAACCGCAGCTAGTATTAAGTCTTAGATAAGATTCATGCTTAATCATCTGACTTTCCCTTCCTCATTTTCTCACGAGGTCCCTTCCAACCCTATGATTTGATTTGATTTTGGATACATACAGTATGGGCCAACTGGGTGACAAATAGTCTAAATAGAATTTTCTAGATAGTGGAATCTGTCTACCAACACCCATTTACAGTATTCAAACAAAACACAGCATAATCCTCAAACCAGGAGAAAACTGAAAAAGCATCACTCCCATTACTGATCCACTAACAAATTCACACCACATTAACTGTACAATCACTTTTGCCTCCCATAAGCATTTAAAAATTCTCCACTTCTTTAGTTGCAAATTGTGTAACAAGCTTGCTTGCAGAATAAGAGAAAAATATGCTTATTCTAAGCATGTGTAATATGTTAAGGACTGAAACAGCTAGATCGCTGAGGAAAGAAACATCATAGAACTAACAGTCTGCCATAATTAAATAAAATCCAGGGGGGATTTAACAGCAGCTGTTCCTGGCTCAAAGCTCAGAAAACCCAGGTAGAAGTTTTCTTTTACAGCTAAGCATCTTTAACTGTTGTTAAACGAGTTTTTCTTTCAACTCTGATATCAAAGACTCAAAGAGTTTTTGGCAATAAAGCAAGGCAGAATTTAAAAATAACCTTCCTCACCTCACATATCCACTGAAAATAAGCTGGTTGACAGTTACCTGAGTAGCTAAACTTGAAGCAAAGCAGATGCAAATACCTGCCCTTGGAATTTTGCTCTGTAAAAATTAACCAAGCAATCCAAAAGGATAACAGGGGAATTAAAAAAAAAAAAAATCATGCAACAGAGCAAATTAGCACTTAAGTCGTGCTGAGCACAACTGGCTGTTGAAGTACCCAACAGGACAGTAGGCAATGAACCTAGTGAGGCAGCCTGACTTCATGCGTGACTCACGCTGTAAGCAGGGAACTCTAAGGCCCAAAAATACTTCACTCAGTAGGGAGAGAGCCAAGTGTTTCCCCCAAGCGATGTGACAGCTGGGGAACTGGAAGCCCAAGAGTGGGCACCTTTGCTGGACCACAAAGGGGAGACAGTGGTGAAGTCGTCCTGAACCGTGACATTGTTTTCTGTTTAGTCCAGCAGTTTTACACACCAGTGGATATGGTAGCGTACCTTTAGTTAACCAGCCTTCTGCAACTCATCTTTCTTTAAATCACAAACCTGATACAAGATACTACTCTGTAAAAACGGAAAATGCAGCAGTATGCCAATCATCACTATGATCTCTTCCAAAAACATTTGAGTACATTCTGTAAGGAGCCAGACTTTGACTCCTAAAGCTGGATTTGAGAAGAAAAGTAACTATTAAATCTCCATCATAAGAGAATCAGAACAAGAAGAAACATGTTCTTCCTTTAGACCACTGCTGTGTGATAGTCATTGACAAAGAAACTAAGCACTAGAGTGCTGCTTTATAAACACCTGGCTCTGGCCTCATGTCTGGACACAGACTGTTTAGTGAGGAGAATACAAGTGGTATGGCCATAAGCAAAGACATCTGTTGTTCCATCAGAATAAAGCACACCTCCCTATATGCCTTGACTGGCGCAACTGCTCCATTATCTAGGACACCAATGTAAAATGGGAGGAAAAGACAATAGTAGACAACATGATAGCCCAACAGTTCTCAAATCTGTTCCTTTAGCACCCAGCTCTCCAGCAGTGTGAAACTGGCAATAGCTTTGTGTGAATGGCTCCATACTTCACCTGGAACAGCCTCGTCTCTAGGAGTGTAGTTGGAAGGAAAGTACCTTTGTCCGCTATTGAAGCCTGTCTGTTGGAATGGCCCCGTGGAGCTTAGGAGTTGCATTCGACTTAGCAGCAGCATTATAACTGCTCCAAGTTATGCCAGTGACACAATGAACCCAAATCAGGGGGCTATAAAAGATAATCTTGACCACCTTTTTCTCCCCTTAGTCGCACTGTACATAGCCTTGGCCTCACTGAGGATCCACATTCCAGGGGCTTAACCTGTTCCCAGTTTCAGACAAAACTCCTGCTGAGTTCCCACTGCAGAATGACGGTGTTACTAACAATACTTGATTTTTATTACAGCTAGAATTAAAAAAAAACAAAAGAACTTTATTTTTTTTTTTTTTTTTTTTTACTGTGGTGGAATTAAGTTTTTAATTAAACTAACTGGCTCCATTTGTGTGATGAATGAACACACAGTAATCTCACACAGAGACAACTTTAGATAGAGAGATGAAATCACATCTCTCAGCCCATCTAATTTAGCTGGATTTAGCAGTAGCAAATAATTCTGAAGCAAATCAAAACATGCTACAGATGATGTATAATGAAAAGATTATTAGATTGCAGTACATGGGACTTGAAAACAACAAGACTTAGAAAAAACTAAACAAACCCCCAAACCTATCACCCAAGAGGACCTGTCAAGCAGTAGAGAATGGTTTCCAGAAAAATATCAACTTTTTAACCAAATACACAAATAGAGAATTACTGGAGTGGAAAAGGCAATATATTCTGCTTTCATCTAATTAATAGACAAGAAGGGGCAAATGAAGTGCACACAATATGACTAATACTAGTTATATTACAAAAGTGAAGCTTCATTTAATAGTCTTTGACTTACATGCATACAGGACTGTAACTAGGCCTAGATGAGCGGGGCAAAGCTGAATTTTAGAGGGCACAGGTGATGGATGTGGTTCCCCACTGTGGCTGGAGATGGATCTGACTTCCTGCCACCCCCAAAGAGCCGGATCCATCCCCAGCTGCTGTGGGGAGCCAGATCCGTCCCCTGCACCCTCCAAAATTCGGCACCGGAAGGCCCCAGTGCCGCTGCGGCTTCCAGCTCTGCCTGGGACTCATCGCTGCAGATGGGTCCAGTTCCCTGATGCCCCAGTGGTGGCAGGGAGCTGGATCCGTCCCCAGCCACTGCTGGTAGGCAGCTGGGGCCGGATCCAGCTCTCTACTGCCGGTGAGCTGGATCCAGCTCCCCACTGCTTTTTGGTAGCAGGTGTGGAGGAATCAGGCCCCAGGCCAGATCAGAGCCTAGGGTGGAGAAAGGCGCCTTTGGGGCTGCCTGCCTTGGGTTCTGGAATAGGTGGTTATGGCCCTCCATGTATACATTAATTTCTGGCAATATGTCTGTTCATATGGCTATGCACTATTCATTAAGAAGAATATCAGTATATCTGAAATACTGGACAGATCCCCTTGATAGTAAAGCTTTAAACAACCAGAAAAAAAATTGGCATATTTATGTATCCTAGCTACACTAAATACTTAGTTTGTTCAATTTAAAAAAAAATCTAATGCAAACATGTTAAGGCTGGTTTACAAATATAATTCCAATTAAATATTCCATTTACTACAGTTGTACAATTCATGCATAGGTATTTTCCCCCATTATTACCTATTTGTTTGTCTGAAGACAAAATTGAAGTTTTAAAAAATACTTCCTTATAATGGGTGGAAAGCAAAGGCATTCATACCTGTTCATAAACAAAAACTCATCTATCACCCTTGGAAATTACATCTGTGATGCTGGGAAGTGAGAATACCAGTTTCCTTTGCATTTTATTAATGGCTATCAGCTCTGCACATTAAATCTGCCTGAAGATCTGCTTACTGAGGCTATGACTGACCTACAGGCATTCTTTGCCAACAATAGAAACCACAAAGGCAGACCCTATAAACCCGTATCAAACCCAGCTGAAGTCACTAGTGGCTCTTGTGTGTGTTGAGGGCCAAGCAAGACATGTTGCAGGATACTGGCCTCACTGGAGAACTCCAAGTAATTTTGTCATCAGGCCAAACCCTGAGGTCACTTAAAAGTTCATTTTAAATAAATTATTTCAAACATCTTACATTTTTGATAGAATACCTTCAGCAGTGTACTTTGCCTCAGCCTGAGGGGAAAAACTGGATGACTCCTTCCAGTTCTACATTTTTATGATTCTATGTTTCCAATTTGCTAAAAAGTCTTTCCAGCCAGGGACGATCGGTGCATCTGAGAACAAACTCATCGCTTCAGAGGCATTACAGTGCAGCAAAGTGGGTATTGTCAGCATGGATCCAAATGGCCCAGAACTAGCATAGTAAAGGAGCAGTTCACCTGCTGAATCCATCCTCAAACTCCCAGAGGCAAACAGCCAGGCAGGCCCTGAAACATGCAGAGGGGATGACAATTCTTTCCTTCATCTAATCTCCCTTATACAGCACTCAGCTCAGAGCTTTGACCTTTCTTCTGACTAACACAGCATGAAACAGTATTTAGCAAAACACTGGTTATGAAATCAACTATATTAAACAACGTTCTTGCCACGCCAAACAAGTACAGAGAAGAGCAGCTTCCATGCCATGCAGCATGATGGCTTTAGGCATAATGTTCAAAAATGCACAAATGTTTTTTCAGCCCTACAGCATTCAAAAGGCCTCTCTAATTGGCTGTTCACTATGATCTGCAGCTCTCTTACATAATTAGAGTTTCTCAGGCTGCCTTTGGTTAAGCACATACATTCTGGATTATTCTGGCATTTTCCAAGGCGAACTCTCTTTTGCAACTTTCAGCCCATGTTTCTAATCTCTGTAGGTCCCTTCATATTGTTTCTCTCTCTTCACTGGTAGTTGCAGCTTTCCCCCAAGCTCATATAACTGATTTACTGCAAGGTTGACTCCCTCCTCCAGATTCTTAATGAAGTTAACTAAGGGTTCAATCCTGCATTGCAGTGAGAACTTTGGTCTCAGCCCAGCAAAGCATTTCAACACCTATGTTTAACTTTAACTCATGATCTTATTATAACTTCAGTTTCCTTTTTTGCCCTAGGGCTTTTCAATCAATTTTTGATCCATATGGCAGAAAAACATGCACAATCCACAACACTCGCAAAACAATCTTCCATTATTCTGGTTCATGCTGCATGGTTGTATCAGCGTCTCAGGATCTTTGGTACTTGTAACAATTGTTACAGTATCCAGAATGCATGTGCACCAGAGGCATCACTGTGCTGGGGTCAGTAGGGCAGGGATCCTGCACCTCCCACCCGCCACGCCTGGTTGGAAGTGTGGTGGAAGGGGCCAAATCTGCCTCCGGGCCGCTTGCCAGCAAGCAGCAGTTGGCTCCAAGCCGGAGCCAGCTTCTTCCACTGACTGCAAGCAGCAGGAGCTGGTCCAGCTACAAGCCTCCTTCCACTTGCCAGCAAGCAGCCCAGAGGTGCATCAGGCACCGTGGGGCAGGGGTGGGGGGCGGGCAGGCCCAGGCCTTGACCTTTAATCAGCAGCGCTCCTGCTTATAACATTACACACTTTATTACAACCATTGTGACATAAAATTATAACTTCTGTTTTGCCCACATTATAGACAGGTTCTCTCACATACTACATAAGGTGCAACTACCTGGAAGAACTGAGACACATGAAGTGTGCATCTGACTTACAAGCAGATTTATATTTCTATAGAGTGTCACATTTCTTAACTGTATCCATTAAACGTTTGTGGTGACACAAGAAAGATGAAATTCTCATTTTCAAGCTAATTGTCTCTTCACTTGAGCAACAACAACGAAAAAAACCCCAAGGTTTTGTCTGTTTTCAGAAAGGAATTAAGCAAAATGAGTATTCTATTTCTAACATCAGCAAGAAGGTCACCAGAGCTCTACATGCAAAACAAATTTGGGGCAGGATTTTCAAAGATCTAATAATATTTAAGGCCAGAAAATGACCACTATGATCTTATAGAAGGGTGGGTAAAATCAGTGATTAAAATAAATCTATTTTGCAAAACTTGAAATAGGTTTAATTTTTAAAAAATTATGTAAAGTTAAAATTGAAATTGACACCTACATTAAATATTAGAATCTTTTATAATTATTAACATTAAATAAAAACAATTCAAATAGTATATTTACTTTCAAATTTTAAAAAAGTTCAAACCACTGAAGTGGTGAAAGCCAGTGGCCAAGTACCCAGAACCAGAGTTTCTGGAACTAAAGTTTGTTGAAGATAAGGCAGGAATGCAGCAACTGGGTGGGGTGTCACTCATCAGTTCTTGCTATTTCACTGCTTTTCTCCAAGCTACAGAAGCTTGTTGTTTAAAGTTCTTACACAAGAGTTTATTTTAGGTGAGAGTTATCCCAACTTTACACAATTGCTTTAGCTGCTCTTTTTTTACTCTGATAATCACAGCATGAGTTTACCTTCCTTTTGGCCTCAATATACCACCACCTCTTGAAAACATTGACAGTTTTCCATTTCATTGTTGTCATTTCCTCCCTCTGTAAATTAAGGAAGTCTTCTTTTGCACCATGTCAGGATACCTGGGCATCTCAGCTTCACCTACTTACACCACTCAGGTCCCAATCACCACACCCACCCACCTACCTGGCTAAGGTGCATTTTACACTTTGGCACTTGTACTATAAAGTAAACCCTCCAAACTGACTGACAATGCTATTTTTTTTTCATTATTATCTCCTATATGTTATTAATGATCTTAATATTGAGATTTTTTTTTCTGCACTCAACTGTACTGTGGGCATCCCCTTCCCTGCTTTTAATTATCTTGGCTTCGGAACTGCTTGTCACAGCAAGCAAACCATTAAGTAATGTAACAGGCGCCTTATTGTCCTTTATGCATGTTATTATTGCATGCTTAACACATCCTCAAGTCACTATAAATAGTCTCAAGATTTTTGTGGAAAGCAGTTTAGGGTATAAGATTGTTTGTGACATATTTGAAGCCAGCAAGATGAATCTGCTCCCATTACATAACCCTTTCTCCTGGCCAGGTAAAGAGGAGGGGGCAGAGACTCCACTGAAAGACCTCGAACCAGAAAGTAACTGGACAATTTTGGAAAGCAGCAGAAGCAGCAGCATGATGGCCACAAGCTGCAGAGAAGGGTGAGGTGGGGAAGGCGGTGGGGGAGGGACAAAAAAGACAGGAGCTGTCTACAGAGCCATGTGGAGCAGGGTGCGATGCCAGACATTTTAGCTGAGCACACCTCTGTGTGGGACTTAACGGAGAGCATCGGTGACTGGGCATACAGCCAATGCAGAGCAGCACCAATAAAGGATACTCCGCTACCTCGCCCTGGCCTGGAGATGTACAATCTCCTATTTACTTTAAATACGGACTGGACTGGAGAGGGCACTCCAAGGCACAATGCCTATAAGAGTCCTAACCCTCAGCTGGACTACTCCCAAGGGTTCAAGAACCACTATTGCTCACCTGGAACTGCAACCATTTAAACAACTGTAAAAGGCATGTGCAACTTTTCCTTTTTCTGTCAGCCCTAGTAAAATATCCCTTCATTTTAATCAAGTGTTTCTGGAGTTATTATGACCCACCAGGACTAGTTTCAAAGACCAGTTATAATAAATACACCATATTTCACTACTAAAATTGCTTTAACCTAACACTTATTTAACCTTTTTCTTTTGCTTAAATGATATCTGTGAAAGATTCTAACAGAAAAAAGAAAAATCCTGATCTATTACATTAGTGGACACCCAAAGCAACTCTGTTGACTCTAACATAGCTATTTCAGATTTGCACCAAAAATAATAGAGATGAGAATCAGGCCCTTTGTAAACAAACCATCAAATGATGGCACAACACCCAATTTATCCAAACTATGTGAGAGTATGTGATAAACACATGAATTTCTAATTTGCTTCTGGTCTCCTAGGACTTGAAATTAAGCTAAAAAGACTCAAAAATGCTTAGTTCCAAAGGGGTAGTAGCCATGCTAATCTAGTTCTGCAAAACAAGCAAGAAGTCCTGTGTCACTTAAAGATCAATAAATTTGTTAGTTTTTTAAGTGCCACAGGACTCCTTGCTTGTTTTGCCAAAAATGCTTGTTTCATTTTCTACTTATGATAATGGCTACCTTACAGTCTCTTTGAGTTTCAACACATTACCAAGTGTTTGCTAGAAAACTTGAAAATCTTCTAGATGTTGGTAGGAGTTTATTGCAGAAGGGCATCAAGGCACATGGACAAGATAAAACTGTGGCTTGGTTTTGTTTGTTTGTTTAAGAAACGTGATTTCACTTCATCTACTTTTCTTGGGGGATATATCTCTGCACATTTTTAACTTTATTTTTATCAGCACTTTGCCAAAACCCATTCATGTTCAGGCCCATATATTTCAGAAGGAATATGTAAAAATAATAGAGTGGGTTACAGCTAAAGAGGCTCTCCTCCCACTGGGTTGAAGAAATGAAGTATAAATAGTAATGCATTTTCACCCCAGGAGGACATCTTAATTATGACTTATGTTAAACAGGGAAAAGTGGGTGGGAAAAATGCTGACACAAAAGCTAAAAAGTCAGTTCAAATGTAATTATACACCTACTACTCACAGATGAAAGACCACAGGTGAATGAAAAGAAAGTGGCAGGCAGTCTTCAGGTCAAAAACATAACTTACTGTCTTTTCTACACAGGAAAAGTAACTGACAGAACTATAGCAGCATAAATGTACCACAGAGTCATACTGGTATAACTACCAATCTGGACACTATTTTGGAATAAAAGTGACTTTATTACAGCAGTCACTCTTATTTCAAAACAGTGTCCACACAGGGACTATACAAGCATTTCTATAATGGCATAATTATGTCACTATCGCAGTGTTTTATCAATCATGAGTGGACCAGGGAACACCTGAAGGTATTATTTTATGCAGAACACCTGATGAAAGCTTTGTTGAAAAAGCCAGTATACACTGGCCGTAATTTATGCAATATTTGCATTCTTGCAAAAACAATTCAGGAAACCAAATTAAGTACAATTTTACAAATATAACATGTATTTATTTCTAAAAAATAATGATTATGCACACAAAACTGAAAATGATATTACTTAAGTTTTAATAGGAATTTTGGCCTGCTTGTATAGTCCCTGTGTGGACACTGTTTTGAAACAAGAGTGACTGCTGTAATAAAGTCACTTTTATTCCAAAATAGTGTCCAGATAGGTAGGTATACCAGTATGACTCTGTCTGATCACCCTGGGCTCCCTCTCACACTGTGATAAGCCACAGACCCAGGCACGTATTGCACTTACACAGCCCTCCACAGGCAGGTACTACATCCACCTCAGTTCGGTGGTTTTTGAGTGGCTGGAAAGCATTCACTGTAGAGATCCTCCATGTTCGCTTCTCAGCCAAGGTCCACAGGACTATCCCACCAACCTGGTCAAAAAGCCTTACCACTGAAGATTATTCAGGGCCGTAACTAGGGTGGGGCATCCAGGGATTTGCCCCAGGCACCCTGGAGCGGCTCCATTCCACCACTCAATCAAAGGGCGCATTCCACGCTGCTTGGTCCAGGCACCGCTCATTCGAAGGGCGCATCGCTCCGTGTGCCACAATACCTAGTTCTGGTGCTGGGATTATTACCCAGTCCACCATTCCTTCCAAGTGAAATGAATGCGCACCAGCTTTTGTTACTGAACAATTTGCCTAAGGCCTTCTTTCAAAAACACACTGGGATAAAACATTAAATGAGTTTCTTAACTACAGAAAAAGAGATTTTAAGTGATTATGAGTGGTAAGTATAAAGAGATTAAAAGAAGTTATCAAATGAAATAAAAAAAAATCTGTTTAATTACTACACACTACCAATATTTGAATGTACAATTTCTCAACCTTATTAGCTGATACAAGGAATGTCTTGAACACAGGCTGGACAGCCTTCCTTGTCCAAGTCCTTCTGTCCTTCAGATGACTCTTCAAGTGATAAGTTGTGACAAGACAGAAGCCTAGTGATGATGCCTTCTTCCCCCTTTTAAAATGTTTCAGCTTGCTACAGCGATTGGACTTGAGACCTGTGGGACTGTCCTCATTAATCAGCCCAGCCCCATTGCAAATATTCTTCCTACAGTGAAGCCTTCAGTGTAAACAGTTCCTGCCAGAAGAATCTATTCTTGAATGGGTGAGAGATGGCCATTATTAGTGTCTGGCCACTGTTGTTTCTGAAAGGTTGTTTGTGGGAGTTTCCCACCTTGCAACACGTCTTAGCAGAATTTACAGTAATATTTTGAAACTTCATATGCTATAGTAGCACATCCAATCCAACAGAAAAACAACAACAGATCATGATTTTTAAAATAATACCACTCAAGGCTTACCTTGCCCAGTACAAGGCTTAATTTCAGGCGGTAGGTGAATATGGGGTTTGGGGTGCTGTTTTCAGGCACAGGGTGTCACAGGGTCTAAGCCAGTGTCCACCTGTAGTGTGTCCCCAAGCTCACTCAAGATGTAACTACGCTGTCCAGCTCCTGCTTAGAGAGCCTGTCAGTACCATCTCCACAATCCTTGGGGCCTATGTTTCCCAGCTGTTCTCTTCCCAGACATCCCATTCAACTCCCTTGAACCAGAAGAAAAATCTGGGTTCAAATACAGATGCTCAGTGTTTAATCCTTCCTTTCTGCACAGACTGTGCAATTGTAAGCACAGTTAAGAACAGCTTGTTCAAAAGCTAGGAAGATGCCCCTTACCCAGTGTGCTGCTAGCCGTTCAGAAGAACATACCTAGATTTTGATCAATGCAGTGTAAGGAAGCCATGATTTTGGCAAGAATACAAGAAACAAAACACATTCATATAAGTATATCGAAGAGGCTGGCAGTGTTGGGGATCTACCAGACTAGCAGTCAATGCTGAGAGTGAGTCAAGTGCCTCAGAATCATCTATTGCAAAATGACAGATGGGAATTATAAATCAAAGAAATCCCTGGCTATCTGCCCCTACCATGATGAATTCAACTGGGTTCTGGGAATCACAGTGCTCCCTTACAAGCTCTTGAGCAGAGGTGACATGCTTCTAACCTAAGGAGCCGCACTAATGGAGAGCCTGCAGCAGCTGGACCATGACCCTTAATGAATCAAGCTGCTGTCATGCTAGTACTAGAGTGCTCCAGTAGCGAGTGGAATATATGAATTACTTTGCTTGACAGTGGTCACTACAAAAAACACAGTATGATTTAAGCATTACCAATCTCAAATTTATAATTGAAGACTTGCATTTTACATTGCATCTTGTCCTAATGTTGTTTTTCCTCTTTGTTTCTAGTTGAATCACAAATGTATATGGGAGGGCTAATAAGATCTTAAATTAATTAAGACATTACACTTATCTTACACACTGAGAACATTAACACATTTAAAAATAAAAGAACACCAACTAAAATTTAAATTAATAAATATTTAATCAGGACACATCAGCGTGGTACCATCACATCTCCATTTTTGTTCTGACTCCCCATACTCTAATAATTCCTCAAAAAGGATGAAAAAGGATGAGTGCATGCACACATCAAAAGCTCTCCTTTCAGCTTTCACTGAAAACTCACTGGGTTTTTGTTTTTATTTAATTTTTTTTGTTTATTTGTTTTTGGTTTTTTGATATGTTGAATCTTCACATGGTATGCCTGAAAAATACCTACACTGAAAATTCTTGCCCTAGAGGAAGTTTCATTTAAGCAGCACAGAGTTCCTCTGAGAAAAGACAATGCTTTTTGTACTTGAAGTCTAGCTGTAAAACCTAGAGAGTTGAATGAGGCAGTGATGGCACAGAGTATGCAACAACTTCCTAAAAGACAGGATTATTTGCAAGAGTTTGAAGGTGAAATGCAAGATCAAACCATAGTCTGAAAGAAAAGTAAGTTACAGACCAAATGTGTTTCTAATATTGAAAATTCCTACAGTAGTTTTGATGCAGTTAACTTCTACACTGAACATGATAAAATTTTGTCCTCTCAAATGGATGAGCTCCAAAAGAAAAGGCAAAAATACATCATCCCTGGACCAAATTCAACCCTGTTATTTTTGCCTTTTTTGCATTAGATTTCTATAAAGTTCACCCATTCACATCAAGGCTACATTTGGCCATTGAATTCTTAAGAATCTAACAAAGTTCTGCTCTGCAAACCAGATGACAGGCACATTTGAATTAAGGGATTTACAGTTTTTTATTTGTCTCTCTTTTGCGAAACATTTGCAAGATGGGAAATGGAACAGTCCTCCTTTCCTTGGAACTGTCTTCTAAGACACAGAACCCTAGAGCTGAGGGACTCAATCATTAAAGCTACAAAAGAACTGGCAACCAGACAGATCTAAAAGAGGATTCTTCTTCATTAAATGCTTGAGCCTGATTAATCAATACATTACCCTGCTAAAAAGAGCAGAGATATTCCATGTAAAATGAGACTTACGCAGTGGTGAACCAGGCCATCTCAGTCTACTGTACCTCGACCCTGATTTACATCCAAGAAATCCCATCAAGTGGAAAAATAAAGTAAGGGAAAGTTTCTTAGGTGTCAAATACTGTTTAACCAGTATGTGTGATTTTATTTTGTGCCCCCTGAAGTCACCGACTTCAATGAAGCTATGCTGATTTATGCCCCATGAGGATCTGATCAGTATATGCAACAAAGACCTATTGCTTTCCGTGGCCATTAACTATTCCTTCAACAAAGAGAAAGCATTTAAAAAAAAAAAAAGGAGGAAATTCAATGATAAAAACAAACAGAAATTAGGGAGAGTGCAATTATCAAGGAAACCTTTTATCTTTTGCCAATTTCCATTAAAACTCAGTTGAAGCAAAGATGTGGGGTTTTTCTTCTTTGTTGTGTTGGTATTTTTGGGGGGGGGGGGGGGTGGCAATGGCTGGCATATACACGATGTGTGTTACAGTGTAAACTTTCATTCTGTCTTAATCAAAGTGAGGTGTATCTAAGGAAAGTCCATGTCAACTGTCTACAATTCTACGTTATGTATGTGCAAATTATGCAATTATTAAGATTTTGGAAAAGCAAGGAGGAGGAACTGTACAGTATGCTAACAATACAGAGACTGAACCAACTGGGGACTAAATTACAAATCCTGTTGTGATGGAGCGTCCTTCTAACAGAATGGAAGAATAGCCCCATATTAAGTAGGGATAAATAAAAGACCTCGAGAAATCCAGGCATGTCACTGGAGACTGAAAAGAGAAGCAGAGGGAAGACACTAGAGCATCAGCGTGCTCTGAACAGTGAAATAAAGGAGAGCATTATCAGGGCTCTGCTGTGACACTTGCAAGGCTTGTAAAGGACTGCAGTCTTGTCAGTACCAGGATGTTTCTACACAAGCAACAGTGTGTGTAGCAGAAAATACTAGCTCTTTTCACTTATATTTCTCTTGTTCAAAAGAACACCCTCAGACATGGATTTCTACTGCATACCTACTTGTTGTACTGTCATGCCCACAGAAGTGAACTACAGTACAGATTCTGCCAGGCTATCAGTCTTAGCTTAAGGCAGGGATTGGCAACCTTTGCTGGCCCCTGTGTCAGCGCTGCCCACTACACCCGCAGCTGGTTCTGGGGACAGGGACTGGCCTCTGGTTCAGGGCTGTGGCCTGTTCCTCTCACCCCAGGTGGGCAGCCTCAGGGTTTGAGCCGTGGCCAGCTCTCCTCCCCACCCCACCCCTGGCGGTGGGCAGCCTCAGGGTCCCAACCGGTGCTAGCTCTCAACCCTGACAGCGGGTGGCTTCCGGCTCTGGGGTTGGAGCCCGCAGCGGACAGGCTGACCCACCCCACTCCCCTCCAGCCCTGCCCAGCAGGGGCGAGGTCAGCAGGGGCCAGGAGAGCCATGTGTTGTGGCTTCCTTGTCCCTGCTGGCCCCAGCAGGAAAGCACGGCCACCGGGAAGCACTGCTGTGGCGCATGGCTCTTGCTGCCTGGCCATGCAGTGCCAGGAGGACTGGGGCCAGTGGGGGAGCCTGAGTGGTGCCACGTGCTGCTCAGGCTTGGCCCCCATGCCATTTTTGGCATGGGTGCCGGGGGTTGCCAGCCCCGTTTTAGGAATCAAACAAGGGCCCAACTCATCCTGCTCCAGAGATCAAGCCACTTTAAAATACTACTGAATTTCCAAATGTGAAATGTGCGATAACTCAAATACTTTATCCCCCTGGGCCAATGCTCAGTTACACTCCTTAAGAGGAAAGGTTTGGAGTCTTGCAGTTCCACAGAGCTTGAGGTATGCGCACGCAAAACAATTTCTCTCACCACCACGCAGGTTTTGGTGCATCCATTCAGCATTGTGGACTGTGAAAGCTCCTTTGAGACTGCATCACTGATCTATCAGTCCTGGGAAGGTATCCATGGATTGCCATTTCCCTGGCTCTTCTATGTTGGCCTTCTTTCATCAAACTTTTTCACACTGTGGCCCATTCCTTAAAGAGACCCCACCAATCTGATTTTGAGTTTAGAACTTATGGAGCCTCATGTACCTTTTTGATGAAGTAACTAGAATTAAATACAGAAACCCTGTGTATTGTGTTAATGATCAAAAATTTGCATAAAAAATTGCAAATCAAAGAAATACTGAAAGCTTATACATCCTGCACCATTAATAATGTGTGATCCTGAACACAATAAAAAAGAGGTACTTTGGTCCTGTGGATAATCCATGGGACTCAGTGATGTGCGGGGGCAGAAAGGGAGGGGAAGGAGGAGACCATGCTCCCAGGCACTGGCTGGGGGATGTGTGTGAGGGGAGGGTTGTACCCGCAGGGTCCTCCTCAGAGAAGCTGCCTTCCAATGTCTCAGGTGGCAGGAGCTGCTGGGCTTTAACATCCCCGGCGGCACCAACAGGCCTGCCAACGGCTAAGGGCTCCCACTGCTGCAGAAGCAAACATCTTCCTGGTCCGTCCACTCCTGTGCTGGCCACAAGGAGGGAGACATGGTGTTCCCAGCCTCACAGGGACTAGACAGGCAACTAAGGAAGAGACTCCAGGGCAGAACCTGTCATGCCCTGTCCCCCTTCCCCACTGATGCTGTGCAGCCCAGGAACATCTGCCCATCACTCTGACTCCCTATCACCCCCACGGCAGTGGGGATGGAGTGCAGAAGGGCAGGAAACAGGTTCATAGACACCCCCCCACCCAACAGGCACTGCTGCCAATGGGGTTTGAGGTGAAAATGTATGTGTTGGCTTCTGGGCATCAGAGTCTCCCAGACACTCATGGTATGCTATTGACAGGACTGTGGGCTCTATTCCTGGCTCGGTCACTGATCTGTCACGTAGTAAGGCGTTCAATCTTATTACAGCTCTGTTTCCACTTACTCCATTTGGTTGTCTTGTCTGTTTAGATTACAAACTCTCAGGGGCAAAATATTTTAATGGTGTACAGTAGCAATAGAAGGGGGTCCTGATGGGGAGCTGCCTTACAACAGGAGACGTAAGAATCTCAATCTAAGTCCTCAGAGGGAGGTTAAAAGGTGAAAGCAAGCACTTATATGGGGAAATGAGAGAGGCAAGTTTCTTTAATGCAGCAGACAAAGGCAAAATATGATCCAATGGACCGCTGTGGAATCTTGACAAATTCAAACTGAAAATAAGGCACAAATATTTTAGTCGGGGCTATTGACCATTAGAAAACTTACATATGGATGTTTTAAGCCCTGCAGTCTTTAAATCAAGAGCAGGTATCTTTCCATCTGACATTATGGGTCTGATGAAGGAACTACTGGAAACATTCTCTGGCCTGCGTTAATGCAGGAGATCAAACTCATCCCTTTTGGCTTTGAAATCAACTAGTCACAATTGGGGCATCTAGGTACTACTGTCATACAACTAAATAATACATACTATTAACACTCCATATAATAACTCATTCGTGTTTTCTTCTAGACTTTCTATTAGAAAGTGGGTTCACAACATAATTCAAGAGAAGTTTAATGACAAAAGTTGCTTCACTTCACAAAATAGAGAGGAGCTTGGCATATATTGGAATATTCTGTCTATTTGACTCTCTATTTACCTAAATGAATGACTGGTGACTTGAGGTCAGTGGATAATTAGATGAGATAAAGTGGGAAAGTTCCCTCTAATTTTAATCCCTGTGTTATTTTTCACCTCCAGTAGCCCTTTTAATTCACATACGCACAAAATTATACCCTATTATGCACTGGTGCATGAGGAGCAAAGGAAGGGAATGTAAGAAGACTGCTCCCTTTGTGCAAACAGAAAAGGACATCTTCTTGGCACTCCAGAAAACACAAGGAGGTCTGCCCTGCTAGAACACTGCATCCTCAAGAGGGCACAGAGTGTTAGTTATAGAGCATTTAACTTTTGAACTTTCTACTTAATATGCCATGATCAGCACCACACATGTCCTACACAATCCTGCTTCTCCGAGTAGCTGTATGTAGTGGCCAAAGGCATGTTGCAAGGGTCCATCCTTAACCATCCTGCTCTGCAACTTCAACAAGGCTCTTATATATACACCACCTGCGCCACTCTTTCATAAAGACAAAAGACTGGGTACATTGTATAGCAAGTGTTAGGAAAAAAATGAAGTAGTAATTTATTCTATTGCTTTTGTACACATAAAACCATAGTGGATACGGCTCAGCAGCCAAACACTGATAAAGATACAGGCATCTTTGATTCAGGTCCCAGGCCATGCTATTGAGTCTAAAAAGAACCACTAAGGATATTCAATTCATCAGAGATAAAAACTTCTAATGCACCTGCAAATGTTAGAGATGGAGGAGAGAAGTAATATTGGATCAAAATGTTAACTACTCCAGCTTGGCCTCTAGTTTTGTGCCCAAAATCAACTTTGAGGTTGAATGCAAAGTTATGGACTTAAATGATAGTGTTTAGATCACTGACTGGCTGAATTCACTTATCAGGTAGTTAGATATCCAGAAATACTGTATCTTTTGTGCCCACAATTAATTGTAACTATGAGTGACTGCGGAACTAAATTAGAGTGCTCTTTTAAAAATCTGGTCTATTACATCAATTACTTCACAGCTGTGCATAGTGTACTGTCCAGGTGGTTAGAGAGCCATCAACTGAGCAATCACTGAATAAGCAAGTGAGTCAAACTGGAACACATGAAAATATTTAAGGGTGTGTGTGGGGGGGGAAATCATCTGAGTATCTCTTTACTGTTCATGTGTCTTTCCTGACTGTTGGATGTTTCTCTTCAGCTTCAGTTCTCCAGACTTTAGCCCTTCCTGTCTATCAGTAGATAGGGTAAAGCTATTTCCATACTGTTGGCACAAAATCTTTTATGCCAAACAAAACTCCTGGAGAAAAAGCAAGAATTGAGCAGTCTCCAGTGTCTACCCATGTTTCCCATTAAAACTCTGGTGAACATCAAGAGTATCACAAAGGTGTGGAATACCACATACCAATTCCAAAAGCACCAAGTATAGAGTAATGGCATGAAGTGCAAGGTGCTCTGTTTCAAAGGACAGAGAGCTACCATTCCAGCAAGCACTTCTCATTCGGTTTTACCTGAATTCATGCAAGACAAAACTGTTATTCAACCATACCCTAAGCAGCTCTCCTTTACAACAGGTAACTGAAAACAAATGCTTTTATGTCAGTGTTCCTATATATATGTTTCCATTAAGCAAAATTATGTCTCTCTTATTTTAAGGCTAAAATAGATGCATAAAAAGGTAGGCATTTTTTCAAAAATGGACCAGTTACCCAAACACCAGTTATTCAAGCAAAGATTGAATCACATAAGGAGAGTAAACATACATTTTCCTAAATGAATGACAGATGCATCTATAAACAAGGAATCTGGTGGCATATTTAAAGACTAACAAATTTGTTTATCGCATGACTTTCATGGGAGAAAATCACTTCAGACACTTTGAAGTATTGATTAAAAACCACTGCATTCACCAACACCAGAATATCTACATGGAATTCACAAGTCAAATGTAAACGCTGTTTCATGCATAAATGCATTTTCTGAGTATGCAGTTAGACACTAGCTAATTCTGTTTCATTTCCTTATGTATGCAAGCACAAACCTAAATGAAGAACTGGAAAAAGGGCTATTCAATTAAATTTCCATTCAGTTCACGCATGCACACGTATGTAGTGCTATAAAATGCTGGTAAGATGTTAGTTTTATTACAAACTAAAACCAATGCCCACATATAAATTCTCTCAAACTCTAACCACCATATATTCACTGCAATACTGATATTTTTCTGTGCCAAATTTCAATTTTCCAACTCTTCCAGCTGAGATTCAAGAACTATGAAAAAAGTCAAAACATTTATTGACTGGCAGAAAGTCTGCAGGTTTCCCCACAACCATACATACCATCACACTCTCTCCATGGCTGATAGTGACTCCACTGTTTTCAGTGAAACTCAGAAAAAAGTGCTCTCTGGTGCAGAGCAACTACGTCAAATTTCAGTCAGAACAGTAAAACTTTGTGAAAGTCAAACAAAAAAACCCTCACACCCTTTTGAGTGGAAATGTATGGACAAACTGAATGTAAGCATTATTACACACACAACTTATAAATGAATTAAAACAGAGAGGAAAACTGTGCCATGATGATAACATCTAGCTTAGAACTACATGTTGTCTCATCCAACAATTTTTGTGCTAGTTTGCCATCACTTGGCATTAGAGTCACCAGCTTGTTTTCCAGGGCTGATTATGTTTACAATGGATAAGACAAGTTTCCCAGAAAGAAGGTCAATGTGAACTGCAATAATCTCATAGGTTTTGTCCTGTACATGATGACAACATCCACAGATAAAAGGACCATCGGGGTAGATTGCTGTACACTTACAGCTAGATTCCCATCATCTCATCTTTTTCTCTTCTTTGGGTTTTCTTCTAAGATCTGAAGTGCAAACATGGAAGAGTGTGTGTGTGTGTGTGTGTGTGTGTGTGTGTGTGTGTGTGTGTGTG
>ML682005.1:37920298-38012608 GCA_007922195.1 Podocnemis expansa
TGTGTGTGTGTGTGTGTGTGTGTGTGTGTGTGTGTGTGTGTGTGTGTATTTTATGCTTGCATTATTTTTCCAAACTGTGGGTGTACTATGTCAACCAGTTTGCTAATGTGCATGAGATATTTGTGATCTACTGTTGTGGACAAAGTGTAATGCATTCAAACTATTAGGACTGATTAAAACTAAAAGGCCTGATTAAAGAGATACTAAATCTACCTGGGCAATAAAATGGCAGATGAAATTCAATGCTGCTAAATAAAAAGAAATGCACACAGGAAAACAATCTCATTTATACATTCAAAATGGTGAGCTCTAAAATAGCTGTCACCACTTCAGAAAGATCTTAGAATTATTGTGGATAGTTCTCCGAAAAACATCTACTCAATATGAAGCAATGATCCAGAAAAAAAGAAGTTAGCAGAATGTTAGAAGCTTTTGCGAAAGGAACAGAAAAGACAGAAAATATCATAATGCTACTATATAAATCCATGGTACGCTTTAAATACTGAGTGTAGTTCTGGTTGCCCCATCTCAAAAAGGATCTATTAGAATTGGAAAAACTACAGAAAATGTCAACAAAAACTGATTCGGGATACAGAATAACTTCCATATAAGAAGAGATTTAATAACTTGGGCTGCTTGCCCTAGAGTAGAGAGGACTAAGGGGATGTATGATAGCAGTCTATAAGATCATGAATGGTGTGGAGAAAGTGGATAAGTAAGTATTATTTACCCCTTCACATAATTTAATCAGGTGACCTTTGGTTCTTGTGTTAATAGGCAGCAGATTTAAACACACACAGAAGGAAGTACTTCTTTACACAATGTAGAGCCAACCTGTGATGTTATCAGAGGATTTTGTCAACGCCCAAACCACAACTGGATCAAGAAAAGAATTAGAGAAGTTCGTGGAAGATAGGTTCATCAATGGATATTAGCTAGATGTTAGGGATGCAACCCCATGCTCTAGGTGGCCCTAAACCCATGACTGCCAGAAGCTGGGATTGAACCACAGGGGATGCATCAATCTATTCATTTCCTCTGATGTATCTGGCAATGGCCACTGTCAGGACACAGGATACTGAGCAAGCTGGACCACTGGTATGACCCCTTTTATATTCTTATGTATTGTGTCCAAAAAGTTGCTTCAAGCTGTGCTTTGGTGAGGCTCAAGTAGAGTTGTGTTTCAGAGACTGACACATGAATGTTACCATCTGGCCTTGTGTTTAACCCTGAAAGAGCAGCAAAAAGAACATTCCAGCCAACTATAATTTTGGCATGGTAGCAGAAGCAGCATTGTAGAAACCAGGTTCTGAAGATACTTAGGGTTTTACATACAAATAACTTAAATTTTACCCAGAAATAAACTGGAAGATAGAGCACATGGGGAGAATAAGTGCTTACTTTACCAGACTATCCCATTTCACAGGAGGGCAATCCTGTTCTTTGTAGAGTTGACTAGGAATTTCTTGTCAGAATGATTCTTTTTATATGGAAAATCCATAAAAATTTTCCCATAAGGTTTTGATTTTCTATGAAGAAAATCAAAATGAATTATTTTGTTGCAGGTGGGCTTGAATCTGAAGTATTTCTGACAGAGCCACACAGCCACAGGGGAATCGCATGATCTCACTGGACCCTGAGTAATATAGTTCAGCCAGAGAGTGTGGCCCTTAGGAAAGAACATGGCATGTACACTACAAATCCCATGGAGCACGATGGCACCTTAGGCAGATACAGTTTAACTCTAAACTGAGAAGAAACATTTTAATTTTTCTCAACCAAGCCAAATTAAATGTTTTGATCCAGGAATGTCAAAATGTCTTGTTTGGACATTTCCAACTTGATTTTTTGAACTTTTTGTTCCACAAAAAGTGCCAGTATTTTGACGTTTCATCCCAGAATGAAAACAGATGCCAAAGGATCAGAATTTTCCCCATTTCTGCTCATTCTTTGCAAGCAGGAGACAAGAGAAAACCTACCAGTACAGTGCTCCTCAGTTGTCTAGCCTAGAAATGACAGTGTTAAATTGGAGAGCAAAGTCCACAGCAACTTGTTTTGCCATAGGTTTACCATTACCCTCTAACTTAGCTATACTGAGCTTCCATTTGAGATTGCTTTCCTATTTACTGCCTGCCTGAAATATAAAGTGACCACATTATCTAGAAAGAAAGAAAGAAAGAAAGAAAGCATTTAAGCCAACATTTCAGACAGACACCATAACTTGCCTTAGCCACATATCCTCATTAAACTATGAGCATTTCTGAATGTTTCCCTACTGCCTTCAGTGAAAGCCTACTGCAGCTTTGGAGTCACACACACAAATTTGCAACATCTGCCACAGAAATCTGGAGCACTGAAGCAGCCAGCCCATCTGGACAGTAAGCTCTCTGCATCACAGACTATGTCTATCTCTATGTGCATCCAGCACACGGCCTAATACCAATGGTGGCATCTCAGCACTACCATAATATAAACAAACAAACAATAACCAATCTCACAGTAATTTCTGGCTGGAAAATAAATCCCCACCAGGCTCTGTAAATGACCAAACAATTCTTCATGGACATTCATATAAAACCAGAAGTGGAATGAACTCCTAAACCTTACCCATTCCCAGCAGTGACTTATCAATCCAGGGGGCAGTGTAATTTCCTATCCCTAAACCCATGTGTAAAGCCTGACTTACAAGAATCAATAAAACAGAAAAAATTCAAATCATGTTGAATTTGGCCAGCCAAACTCAAGCTAATAACCTTCTATAGAAACAAATGCTTCATGGGAAAAAATAAATACTTGAACTCCCACAACCAACAGCCATCAGGGTAGCTGGGTTTGTCTAGTTCAGCAAAATAAGCAAGGAGTCCTGTGGCACTTAAAGACTAACACAGTTTATTTATTGGATGAGCTCTCATGGGAGAAAATCCCATGTCTTCAAAGCATCTGAAGAAGTGTGATTTTCTCCCACAAAAACTCATGCGGTAAATAAATTGGTTAATCTTTAATTGCCACAGGACTCCTTGCTTATTTTGCACAACCAACAGGTTGCTCTTAATTCTTCACTCAAATTACTGCACTTCTGTCACTAATGATCCTGTATGTTTGATGCTATTAATGGTGTAGAACATCCTCCACATTCCAAGTTAAACATACTGCTGTCTTGTCCAGTGCAACAAAACATATGTATTGTTTTCTAGAGCACAGAAACTAAGTTTCTAACTGAATGCTTTAAATGCAATTATCAGTTTAGGAATTGTGTACTTGGACCCCTCCAGAGGAAATGCATGTACTGCCCTCTTGTGGCTAGTTTATGAACTCCAGCCAATGATTTGGGAGTCAGTGCTTACGTTAAGTCAGAATGTGGCAGGCTCTCCATGTGGGCGCAAAAAGGAGCAGTAGTAAGGGGCCCCTATTTATTCCTCTGCAGAGGTCAACCACTAGAGTTCAATGCTACTGCTTCTTCCTAGGCCCAGCAAAAAAAGTAAAGAATGCTGTGGCACTTAAAGACTAACATCTATTTATTGCATGAGCTTTTGTGGGAGAAAATCTCACTTTGTCAGAAGCTCTGAAGATGGGGGAAACTTATGGAATGGGACAGAAACAAATTCCATAAGTTCCCCCATCTTCAAAGCATCTGATAAAGTGGGATTTCCTCCCACAAAAGCTCATGCGATAAATAAATGTTACTCTTTAAGTGCCACAAGTACTCCTTGGGGTTTTTTTGCTGGACTACACTAACGCTGCTGCCCCTTTGGAACTTTGCTAGGCCCAGTGGTTGTTCTATCCTCTCGACAGGTGACAAAAAACAGTGGGATGATCATGAGGCCATGGGGGAAGAAAAGCTGACTTGGAGTTGCATTCTACACCTTTTCAAAAAAGTGGAGAAGGAATTCAAACTCCATTGGAGGAAGAATTCTTCAAAGGAGTTTGAACTCCCTTGCCTCTTTTTTTGGGTCTCCTGCTGCCATCTGGTTACTCCAAGCAAACATTCACATGCAAAGAAGTGCATTAAGACTAAAATTCAGCCCTTCGTTAACAGCATACCATCCATATGCAACAAAAATAATAAAAAAAACTTAGAAAACCTGATCTATGAGGAATCGTTTTAAAAAATGGTCAAGTTTAATCTTAAGAAAAGAGGCTGAGGGGAAACCTGATTGAATTCCTGACAGTGTTCAAACACGTCAAGGGCTGTTACACAGAGTACTATGATCAACTGTTCTCCAAGTCCACTGAAGACAGGACAAGACAAAATCAGCTTAATCTGAAGCACAGGAGATTAAATTTAGATATTAGGACAAGCATTATGACTGGAAAGGTAGCTAAATTATGGAACATGCTCCCAAAATAGGATCCACATTATTGAAGGTTTTAAAGAACTGGTTAGATAATGTCAGGGATGCTCAAGGTACACTAGGTCCTTCCTCCAGACAAGGGGATGAATTAGATGACCTCTCTAGGTCCTTCACAGGCCTACATTTCTATGATTCTGTGGTTATTAGTATGACATTTAGGCAAGAAATAAAAGTTAGATTTAAAATGGTTGGAATAAAAACAAGTTAAGGGTTTTTAATCTAAATATTTGAAAACACAATAATATATACCTTACTAAGGGAAAACATTTAGATTTTGATTTTTTTCAATAATTACTTTCTAAGGACTGTAACATGCATTTACAAAACTGGCCTGCATTGAGAAGTGGCAGAGAGGAACAACTACATTCTACTACATAATTCCTAAGAAGGAATCTTCATCTGACTGCCAAAAACTCCTCCAAGCTCTTAGGTAATGCCACAGAATAAATGCTCCTCCTCTGTCCTTTGAAAGGCCACCACGCGCTTTGCTCTCCTCACTTGGCCAGTGTTAACTGCCCAGCTGAGATTATGGCACCATTGTATAATTAGAGGTGGTTTCTGTCCCATCCCAAATAGTCTACATAGATGAGCCAGACCAATGATGCGATAAGAAATGAAGATGGAGAGCCGAGTGACTGACTTACAGTTACACAGAAGGTCAGCAGCAGAGCTAAACTAGCACCCAGATTTCTTGGCTCCCAGTTAACTATGGACCATGCTGCTTCCCCTCAGTATTCTCCCAACAACTTGAAATTGGGGACGGGTAGATAAGGGGCACTCACTAAATTGGTATAACACTTAATAGCTGACAACTGGGAGGCTGTTAGGAAATTAAGGGGGGTGTAGTGGGAGTATGAGAGGGTGCTAGAGAAAACCCTGCTTCCCCTTAATTCACACTTCTTCTCCAGTAGCAGAAGAGCATTTATAGTTGAATGAATTCAATAAATCTAGGCTCCACAAACTCTTATACAATTGTACAAAACTAAGTCTCAAAGGCCTCTATTTTACTCTCTGCAATTATTTATAACAGGTCCACAAGTGCAAGAATAAAACACAGAAAACAAAGGGCCATTGGGAGGATTATTTAAATGGGATTTGCAAGTCACACAAATTTACGTCTTTATACAAACACTAAAAAGACAGACAATAGTATACATAGGGGGTTAAAGTAAGCTGGAATGCACCAGAATGGCGTTCTGGAGCCCACTAGTTTTAGGGGCTCAGCGTTCCAGGCCTGCTAAAAATAGAAAATGGAACCAGAATGCTGTGATCCAGGGCCCACCATTTCAAAATAGTGCACAAGAAACATAGCTTTCCAGCTCCATTTTCTATTTTTAGGGGTCCAGCAAACACTGAGCCCCTAAAAATAGCAAGTCCTGGGAACGCGCATTCCGGCAGGCAGAGAGCTGCCTCAGGCTGGGAGATTTTAAATCTTCCCTCCCTGAGCTGGCTGTCACTGAGCATGCTCAGAGCTTCTGAGCATGCTCAGTGAGAGCTGGTTCAGGACCGCAGCCTCAGCCCGGGCTGGGGTCAGGGCCTGAGCCACTGAGCCCTGTGGCCAGGTAAGGGGGCCCTGGTGGGGGGGGAGGTTTTGGGGGCAGGCAGGCCAGTCCAGCAGGGAAAGGGCACCGGGGAGGGAGGTCAGCCTGCGGCAGCAGGGAAAGGTGGCGCAGCATGGTGGGGGGTTGGGGAAGGACTGGGGGACCAGTGGCCAGATAGGGGCGGGGGGCCAGTAGCTTGGGTGGGGGCCAGGCAGGTGAGGGGGCAGTAGCTGGGGTGCGGGAGGGGGGCCCAGAGCTGCAGGAAGGGTGGCTGGAAATTTAGGAGAGTTCTGGGGCCCACCAAATTATACTTTAACACCTGAATATACATCTGAACAGAACAGAAAGAATAAAAAACTATAATTTAATGGCTGGCGTACCTTGTAGGGTTATGATATTCCACCAAGTGTGTCACAACCTGCAGAAGGTTGAGAACTATACACTCACAGCAACCCTAAGTGAGAAGATGGTGATTCTGGAAGACTTCTGTATGGTATAACAGGATGCTTACTAACAGTATTTACCCCTTATTTCAACATGCCCCATAATGAGTGATTTGAATTAATGTGCATGAGCACCAGTACATTGGATAGTTATTTCTTCATTTCTCCTTTCTTGATGGGAGATGCAGCCCTTTTTGCAACTGGAAAGCCAGAATACATGATGCATATAGTATTTATATGATGCAACAACTGTGCTTGTAAATCTTGATCTGACCTTCAAAAAAACAGCCATGACCATGGTAGGGAAAGAAGGTGGGGGGAATAAAAACAAACAGCTGACACCTAAAAAACCCCACAAAATTTCTTGAAAATAAATCAATTCTTTTTAGCTTTCCTTTATTTAGAGTACACTACAGGTTTTGCTCAGAAATCTCTTCCTGCAGCTACAGGAGTGACTAATTTAATTACCTACATTTTACAGCCATCCCACATGTTGACTTGTTCCAAAAAGTTCTTCCAGAGAGCATTTGGATCCCCTAGTGTACACTAAGCTCTACTCACATATACCTAATAAGCCAGCAAAGATGGATTAATTAGCACAAATTCCCAGCCCCAATAAGAATGGCTTGAGACTGTGAGACAAAATTAACTTAAACATAAGACAGACATGCACACCACAGGTCCACACAAGCATTGCAAGGAGTACTGGGGATGCTTAGAACTAAGATGACAGGAACACAGCCTTAATTTTGCAGCTGGTCTGCCAGTAAACAAGTATAGAGAAAACCAAACGTATACTGAGGCAGAATTCATTTTTGTATATTAACCCCACCTTAAACATTTTCTATTAGATAAAACTCTCTAGAGAAGCCCAGAAAACACAGAGAGCAGGAAAGCTGGGAGCATCCATGGCACCCTGAAAGCTGATGTGCAAGTCTTCAAAGGACTTTATAGTTGACCGAAGAACTGACCAGGAAAACTTAAGCGTATTCACTGCCACTTTACCATATGCATTGCTTCCACATTTAGTAAAAGAAAACAATTATTCAGCTATACTCCTTTTGCACACTGGGAATTACAAATTCCATGCTGCACTTCACAATTTGTTAGAACAAACCAAAATTCTTAAACCTGGAACTGCTTTCACAGCATTACATGTCAGGCTGCCTCAATTTCCACCAATTCCTGAAGTGCCTGCTTTAAAAAGCAATGCCGTTCATGCATCCATTGGACGAATCCTTAAATCTAATTTGTCATGCTGCCATCACTGGCTTTAATGGACTTAATGGTTTTTATGGCTGTGTTTCTTTTCCAAATCACAGTCTTAATGCAGGAGAAAAAGGTTTATTATAAGAAAGAGCATGCTTACTGATCTAACACTATCTCAGCAGAAGCCATGAAAGAATGAATTAATTCTTTAAATCTGCTGTTGTGTACTATTACTATGTAAACTGTCCTACAGTGCAAGCTTTATTTTCCCTTCTGAGAATACATACCAAACACTTCATTATCTTCCGAGGATTGTTGTGTTAGTCTGGCTGTTTTGGGGCTTGCTTCATTTTCAGCTTCCTCCACTTTTCTCTCCTGCAATACAAAGACCTCTTTAGATACACTGTACTTACCATTCCAGGTAGCAGCATCAAGGTATATTACTGACATTATCCATAAGAAAAACAGCCAAAAAAAAAAAAAAAAAAGCCTAAAAAATCCCAAAACCCCCTGAAACAAGTATTTCTCTTAAATATATTATTTTATTAACTTGATATATTCTTAGGTAAAAGATGAAACATTGATTTAATAGTTCCTTTTAAATTGTATCCACATGTGTATTACGTATACACAATATACAGAAAATAAACCACAGACAAATAGAACTGTATTATTTTCATGAGTTTCAGGCAATCTAACAGCTCTCTGGAGGCTCCCCTTCTTTGTCACTTTCTAGTTATGTGATGGTGAATTCGTACATCTGATCTGCTTTTTCACTAGGGATTATTTATAAATAATCTTCCCTCTCCTCTTCACTAGAAGCCATTTCCCTAACACTTAAAGTTACAGTTGGCAACATGCTTGCGTCATCTGTCTTCGCTCCCTTTTCCCAATTTCTGTAATTTGCTGTTCTATCTTATTATAAACTAAGATGATATGAGGAGTCCTGTGGCACTTTTAAAGACTAATAGATTGATTTATTGCATGAAGTGCCACAAGACTCCTTGTTTGTTTTGCTGAGCTAGACTAACACAGCTACCCCTTTGAATCTTGGTAAGATGATATGCTCTTTGAGGCAAGTACTATCTCTTCCCTTTGGTCTGGGCAGCACCTAGCACCACAGGACTTCAGCCTGTTTAGTGCCTCTAGTAGGTAACACTGTAATACAAATAAACAGCAATATTGATAATAGTATTTATATGACAAATGTATGACATCACATGCCTCTCATTCTCAGACCAGGAGACAAAAACCAATTCCCTATAACAGAGTAACTGCAATGACAGAACCAGTGCAATTCTGCACTACACAATGGGAGCTGGCTTTGGGGGAAATGCACACACCCTGTGCTCTGTAGAGCCACATATTTGCTAGCACACAAGAATGCTTCTAGTGACATTATCTGATCACTGCAGTCACTCAAGAAGCACCAAGTTATTGGGGACTTCTTCCCTGCCATGCCCCCTTCTCTCTCTCTCCCTCTCACTCACCCCCTATCCATCCCCACACATCCTAAAAAGCCAGGCCCATGAAACCCTGGCTAGTGGAGAAGAAAACCTGTGACTGCTCCACACCAGCTCACTCAGGCTTGCAGGGCTCAAGCTAAAAGGCTGTTCAAATATAGTGCTGATCTTCTGGTTCAGGCCAGGGCTCTATGACCTGTGAGGTACGAGAGTCCCAGAGTTTGTGCTGGAGCCCTGAGCCCAAATATCTACCTCACAGTTAAACAAGCCCTTAGCCTGAGCCCCTTAGCCCAGGTCAGCTAACATGGGTCAATAATGGATGTCTTAACTGCCATGTAGTCATACTCTCATTGTTTCCAAGCCAATGTTTGAGTGACCAAACTGCATAGTAAAAGGGCTTACAAATGCTGGACTGGATCTCACCAGAACACTAGCACATCCCTGCTGTACCACACAGACCTTTGGACTTCAGGCCACAGCTTGAGTGGTACCCCCATTCCAAAATAACCAAGTTTAGATCAGGGGTCTCAAACACACTGCCCGTGGGCCGCATGCAGCCCCAAAAGCTATTTCCTGTGGTCCACAACAACACTATTATTACCAATATTTGCAATATTTTTGTATGAAAAGGTTTCAGTAGTGTGGCCCTCGGGCTAACATACTAGTCCTCATGTGGCCCTCATGGTGATTTGAGTTTGAGACCCCTGGTTTAGATACAAGTCACAGTGGGACATGGGCTCTGACCCACACCACTGCTTACTGCCCCAAGTCTGCCTGATTTGTGGATTGGGGGAAAGATCTTGAGCTTGCAATAGTGTAAACATAACCTATTTGTTTTTCTTGAAGTTGGTATACAGAATAGATATACTGTATTTGATTTTTCTAGTCTATTTTGATTGTAAGCTCCTACAGCAGAGACCCTGGGCAAAATCTTGACCCCACAGATTTCATTCAATAGTAAAACACACATTAACTAGAATAAGATGAGGATTTATTCCTATGTCATCTTCTGAATTTCTATAGCACCTTGTACAATGAAGTGCCCATCAAGACTGGAGCCTTTGCACGTTACAAAAAAAAAAAACACGGTTAAATAAGGAGTGAGACAGGCGCAAAACAGCTCATTTTTTATTGAGCTCTAGTTTAACCTGGTAAAAGTGGGTATCCCAAAGCAGCAAGAAGAAATTCTAGATGTACTTAGGAAATGTAGTAAAACTCATTTATTAGTAAATAAGTCAACTCCATGAATTTTCCACCTTAAAATTAGTTTAACGGCTTTTAACAACTAAAGAGCATGCTGTGCAGTCTGTTTCCATGCAAACCTCACTGCTACTTGCCTCACTGACTGCTAAGTAGTATTAATGATAATCTGAAACATCCATCTTGTATCACTGGGTACTGGCATTGTATGCAGCAGTCAGGTGCTCAAAACAGATGCGTGTGTTTATTTTACATACATGCAAATAGGAAGCCTGGCATGTATGATCAACTATTTGGAAAAAAGGACCCAAATGACTATTGCAGTATTAAAGTATTTCTGGAAAAGGTTTATTAAGAGCTAAAAAGAAGAAAGAAAAATATACAACAAAAGGCTTTTTTTAGCCTTCATTTTCAAATGCAGACAGTACTAAACTACTCAAGTAGCTGATCACTGAGAATGCTATTCAATACAAACAACTGGATGATTCACAGGATTGGTAATTAGTTACACTTTGCGGATGCTTCTTTTGACAAAGGTCAGCAGTAATGAAGTATCTGGTGACTACACAGTGGCTAATATGAAATGAGATGATGGTATATGTATCTAAATTCCTAGCAGACTGATACTTGTATTCCAATCTGCATCACGACAGTCTCAACAGACAAGCCAAGGGATGACTGTGCATGAGTGAGAGTCAAAGCAGCCTGTATTCATCTCAGACCATTGTAATGATCTCTGCACACAATACACCTTGTGAGAGATCATTTGAAAGACTACTAACTTGCCAGTTAGTATCATAATGGTGGAATGTGTGTAGCAACATTACACGTAAAGTTATGAATTCTCCCTGAATGATGCTGGTGGCACGTGTTCAAACCTACAAAGCCCAGAGTTGGAAGAACTGGTCGAGCAGGTCTTACAGAGATGTGTGTTCTCCTCACTTTGTGTATAAACTGTAAACAGAGTCCTCAGACAGCAAGAAGAGAAAGAAAAACAAAGAAAATCTGCATTTTCAGCTTACACATGTAAAAACAAAGAGCCTGAAGCTTCCTCCCTCCACCAGAGACCATGTCTCATTATCATCAGCTGGAAGCAACTTCAGGAAAACGCATTCAGAAGACTGACTGAACTATAGAAGTGATGGGCATAGACACCCAGGTTTTGTCTCTTTTCACATAAAGACAATGAAAGAAACAGATGTTGATCCTTGGGAGGAGATTCTGGCCTAATAGTTTTGTTAGCAGTATGCTAAGGCCCATTTGAACACTGGGAAGCAGCACATAGAGGAGGGTGAAATCAAGTGCTGTTTCCCAGTGTCTGAGTCTTAATAACTGCTCAGATTTGCTGTTACTGTATGACCTGACCACATGTCTTATACTCCCTTGCATTCATTTTCATTCCATTCTGTAAGTTCCCCCCATGCGATAAATCAATCTGTTAGTCTGTAAGTGCCACAGGACACCTTGCTTCTTTTGCTGAACTAGACTAACACGGCTGCCCCTTTGGAACTTGGCTACACAAATGCTCCCTACCAGGATTCTGGGTGCTGCCACAAGGCTCCCAGTTTCCCACTCCTCTTTATTTTCTAATTCCAAAGAATTTAAATACTATATTTAAATCTTATGACACTGCAACAGCATCAACAAATGTAAGCCCAAACAAGTGACTTGTCTCAAGAATTCTGATCCAAGCACATGTTAGTCAATGCATTCTGGCAAGACTGTCCTGATACAGTTCACTTCAACAAGTACATTTATGAAACTCACAAGCTCAAAATCAAAATATAAGGTTGCACATCATTTAACATGGTAATAATGCCTGTATGAAGTTCTGTTTATATTTTCTGCATCTTTAGCAGTGCAGGCTGCCTTCATAGATTTAACCATGTATCTCTAACAAGTTCCAGAAAGCATCTTTAGAGTGTCATGGACATGTACTACTTTTACATTAAATAGCAACATGGGTAAAGAGGCATATATTAGAAAGCTTGATGACTTCCTGAGAAGTTTCTGAGGAATAGGCTACATCAGTGAGAAACAGTGCATTTTACATGAATTATATTGAACATAAACGGCTCTAGAATTTGCCACTTTTATGAGACTGTATGTGCTAGTTTTATTTCTTTACTAATATTATCACTATCATCCTGTTCTTTACTAGTCCATAAACATTCAATTGTGTTCCTCCTGAAGAAATATCTCTGTTAATATTTGACCTGTTCACAGAATCCCAGAAAATGTTCCCCAATGCTTTACAGTCAACAAGGGAGTCAGGAACTGAAAGACGGCCACATCTGTTCATTTTGAGGATCGTTAGCTATGCAGTTCAGAACAACAGAACAGTTTCAGGCTTGGTTACAATTGCTATTGTAGCCTTATTTGCAACAAGAACAGTCATTTTCTTCTAGATGGCCTCCCTGAAATAGAGGTCAGATCTCCTGTGGCTCTTTAGCCAATGAACTCACTCAGATGTTATTTTCAAATTCTTTCATCATTTCCCACTTAACTCAAAACATTCATTTCCTTTGAATATAGACTTTTACAAATTTTACATAACACTAAGTTTCTTCTTCCCTAACCCCCCCCCCCAACCAACTCCACACCAGTACCTTATCTCTTTCTCACTGACATCTTGTGCCATTTTACAGAATGTAAAGTTTGTTCTGTTCTGCAGTCTGGTCTCAGGCTCTTTTCATCACTTTGTGTTTTTAAGGTATTTCTAACACTCTCAGGTTTAGTTCAGTATTTGGATATTTCCTGCCAGTCATTATTAGAGCTTCTAATATCATGATGAGTTTCAGCCTCTCTCAATAATTTACAAGAAAAGTGCAACAATGGATTTTGTTTTAAACAGAGTAGGTAAACCAAGTCACTGAATTCTCCCTCCACTCCCATCATTCCAAAATAGTTCTCTGGTATAATCACCATATCTCTTCATCCACACGGAAATTTGATTTTCACTTCTAAAAGTCAGTGCCCCTCAACAGCAGCCAACTGGCCCTAATTAGTTACAGTGTCATTATCAAGCTAAGCTCCAAGATCCCCCCCAGTGAAGTCTCAGAACTGTCCATCAAATGAAATCAAAACATGTCCACCATATGTGTGATGAATGTCACCATCAATAAAGCCTTGTATGAGGTGAGTGGAAAAAAAAAAACTCATCAAGCACATCATTTAACACACAAAACAAAAATGCCTCAGCTTTTTAACAGTTACAGTTTCCCAGTGCATTGAAATCCCACACTGATTACTGTAGTTCCACAAGTGCTAAATTTCATCAACAACCCAAAATTCAAAGAAAGGACTTCAAAGAAAGAGGAATTGCATAACTGCAGACTTTATAGGATCATAAAGGCCAGCCACCATACATACTGAAAAACCTCAGGCACAGCTCTCCAAGCCTTTGAAGACAGAGTTAGTATATTTTAAATTATTTTTGTTCTAAAAAGATATCAAGAAACCACAACAAAACAGCTGAAGTCCATCACCTAGGCAAATTACTTCCTCTCACCATTGTCAGTTCTATACATAATTACCATTATTGTTGCAGTATGCCTCAATTTATGACAGGCTACATCAGTGGTTTTCAAAACCACAGGTCGGACCTAGTACTGGGTTGCAGATCCTCAGGTACTGGGTCGTGACACCCTCAGCTGCCACCGCCAAAAGACTGGAATGCATTGCTGAAAGTTGTAACTGTTGGGTCACGGGCATAAATGATTTTTTAAAACTGTCCCCCAAGAAAAAAGTGTTTGAAAACCACTAGGCTACATTTTATTCCTCATTACTCTGCTGTATATTGACCCTCCAATCTGATACCAAAACTTTGGTGGAAACAGTCTTTACATCAAATAGACATTTCTCTTTTTTCCTGAAGAAATTCCTGATCATACTGGAATTCTTATGTTTCTTTTAGATCATACAAGGTATTTGTCCTATGCCACTCTGTACCAATACACTATATTACAACTCTCACAGGAAAAGGTCTGAACTGAAAAAGAGGAACCTACACAAACTTATCCTGCACAAAAATAGCTATGTGAATGACTTGTTATTTTGCTTATGGGGCTTCCCTTTTTATGTAAGTTTTAAGAAATCAGGAAGTATCATAGTCACAGAAGAGTGACTTTCTGAAACATGACAAGACTTCAACATGACAAGACATGCTTAGTTTGAGGTCAACATTCTGAATTTGAAAAGCACCCATCATGTGTCTTGTTAGTCTACATACATAAATTGTGAGACCATAAGAAGGATAATTGATTAATAGCAATTGAATCATAAGAAATTCAACCTCTAAACAAAGTATAGACAGACACATAAACCACCTCCACACCCTCATGCATAGCACTGAGCAACAGACAGACCAATGGTTCCCAACCTGGGACCCACAGGGTCAGTCACAGTGGCTTACCATTCCTCTCCCGCTGGCTGTAGCGGGAAGTGCTGTCCAAGGACCCCGGTGTAGAGTGCTGCTGCAGGGCTACAAGACCAGGGCAGGCTCTTTGATGCAGCCAGAGGGACTGGAGATCAACACTCCCTTTCCTCATCTCCAGCAGAGAGAGCAGTAAAGTGCTGTGGCTGGGGCTATGGGTGCTGAGGTCCCTGCTGGAGGCAGAGGGAGGGTAGCACTGATCTCCTGTCTGCCAGATGCAGGAGAGAACTACTGTCTAGGGTTATAGGTGGTGCGCAGGGAGCTACTGGACACATTCTTTTTGCCGGGTGCAGCCAGGGGGAGAGGAGATCAGTGAGGAAGCTGCTGCCTCACTGAATTTGTTCTGTTTGACTGCACCCCTTTCACTAATGGGAGGATAATCTCCTGTACCCATTGAGTGGACAGAGATTTCTAACACTTGAATGTTTCTGCCAGCCAACTGTACTATTCATCTTAACTGGACTGAATCTTCAGCAATTTATTCTCTTACAAGCCCATATCGTAGCTGAGTACAAATACTGTGCCCTCCATATTTGATGAAAAGAAAGTGTTAGCTATGGGTCATCATCAGTATGACAGCGCTGCAGCCTCAACATGTTTTATAGCAGCCTAACATACCCCTGAAGCAGTGACCACCATGATGGGACCACAGTTGGTTTGCCCATAAAGGGAGCCATGGGTGCCAGGAAATGGCCGTGTTCCCTGTTGACTCCTGTTGGCTGGGCTGTCTGCCCTCAACCGATGTTCCTGCTGACTCCCATTGTCTGGCCTCTTAGCAGTGGTGGTATCAGAAAGGAGGAGAGATTCTTTTCTGCCTGGAAGGCCTCCAGGGTTGAGGTGACAGTCAGACCACTGGCACCATACCCACTTCCAGGACTTGGCGGAGGATCATGCACCAGACTCAAAACACTCTAGGCAGAGTCAACAATGCCATCACAAGCTCACTGGAGAAAGACAGTTGTCACTGTATGGGCCTCTGCCCAACTTGTCCCTCTTCTACATCAGTCAATGCTCTCTTTCTCAGTGAGCTACTTTTTTTGTGTACTTCTTCCTCAGCATCAGAGATGGTGAGCTGTTCCAGAAAGAGCCCAATGATCTGCACAGATGCCAAGGTGCTTAGTGCTGATTCAGACCAGCTGGGCTCCAAAACTGGTCTCAGGGCTGCCTCCACAGGAATGGCCTTCACCCAAATGCCCCTGTCCTTCTTAGCACATGGTCTGAAGTCCCTGAAGATCTGGCCCTTGTTTCTAATATGAGTTTCTCCACAAACTTTAAACAGCTAGAATGTGGTCACTCCTTGGTATTGGTTTGTTCCAACAGGCACATAACCAGCCCCCGGGGCAAACAGGCCCTCAATGGCAAGGAAAACGATTCACACTACTATACATGCTAACACTGAGAACTATAAATACTAACAACAAAAACACCACAAATATAAACTAGAGATGAGTCCAAACCACTGGAAAAGAAGCCTTGCCACAGGAAGTGGGCTAATTCCACCAACGGTCATGGGCGATAAGAAGAAAATCAGAGGGCATGTGACCAGCAGCATCCCTTATACCAGTGCATATGCACATGACCACAGAGGGTACTAGCGCAAGCCCAAGAGATACCACTGAGGAAAAAAATCTCTAGAAAGTGTACATAGCAGACATGCCCCTAGCATGGAATGAACAGGAGCAAATACTCAAAGGAGAATAGAAAGTTGTTATATTTGGAAAAGAAGTGGACAACTTATTATAGTTCTTATGGCTATTTCTGATTTTTCTATATAGCAAAGTATTTTGATTTTGGAAAATTTGGAAAATAGCAACTCTCCATTAAAATGCAGCATTTGCTTACACCCTCAGCCATTCACAAGACACGTACATATCCGTCCCTCTAGCTGTGCTTTTCAGGTGCTAATCAAAAAGCACAGAAGTTCTGGATTTCACGTCGGTTCATCTTTCAGTCACATAATGAATGTTTTCAAAAAATTGAGAACTAAATTAATCTATTCAGTCATTTTCAACTCAGAGTGAAATGGTGGCCGCATTGAAATCAATGACAAAATTCTTGAACTCATAGAACATAATTATGGGATGTCTACAGATACTTTTTAATAACTTTTCCAAGTAACACACATGCAGGAATTTAACTTGACTTCTCTCACTGAAGTTACCATGACTCATCCAAATAACTGCATACACACATTCCACTTCCAAAATACATTTCTTTGTTCTTAAGTTACAAAGCTTTTACTTAAAACTAAATTTTAAAAACAAGTAAGTAGTGAATCCCACCTTTTTGTAAGAATGGGAATGATAAAGTTTTGTGAGATAGCGGTATTCAAATTTGAAAATAGGTTGGACATGCATAGAACTCAAATTTTAATAGCTTTAGAAAATTGGCAAACATGTAAAATATATTACAATTCTGACAAAGATAGTACATTGTTAGCAAAATCCTACTGAAAAATCTGAAAGAACTACCATTCATTTCAATGGGATCCAGCTTTATAAAAAGAAAATTGAAAATATAAAATATATAAAAAATATAAAATCCAAAGAGCAATATTATATGAAGGTTAAGACAAGCCAAGGAAATGACTACACTTCTGCTCTCATTATTCTGCTGTGTCTAACAACTGCACCACACACAACTTGAGGGGATTGTAGATTAGGGGCTTGTCTACATTGAAATTACTGCATCGGTCTCCACGGATAGATGCAGAGAGATCAACTGAGCGAACAGTAGAGACCTGCTGAGTGGATCCTGGAACTGCTCTCTGTTCAATGCAGTAACTCCACCCATCCAGAAAAGACCAATGCTGTGTCAAACAGAGAGCATTTCCTGTTGGCACAGCTCAGAAAATACATTGCAGCAAAAGACGGTAAGTAAGTAAACAGGAGATAAGCATTCTACAGTACATAGATTGCATACCTCCCATGGACCCAGTGCAGCTGTACAGACAGGCCTAGAATGCCTCATGTGTTGTGAAACTGAAGCATAAATATGAGAGCTAACTGGATGCCATGGATCATCACTTTCTTTGCTTTTACTAGTTCAATAAATTTTCACAGTTATGGAACAAAACACCCTGAAAATTACTTAAGGGATCCCGAAAAGTTTAATGCGGTAAGAAAGTTTAGGCACTCAAGACTCCTTATGGAGGGGTCCGACTAACACAATGGGGATGCAGTAGTTATGAAAATCAGATCATTTCCTAAAAGTCTCAGTTTGGCACTCCACAACAGAGACACCCATAATCAAGTCATTTATGAAAATCTTGCCACTAAGTTCAGCAGGTCAGATCATTACCATCTATTGACTTTCCTACTTTTCATATCAATGAAGTAGAGCTGGTGTAATAGTGATGGGGGGGGGGTGGGACTCATCATGGTCAATTCTATGTAAAGGACAGACGTATAACCAGACTTTTCCGAAACAAACAACATACACACAATAGAATTTTTTTTTTTAATTACTTGGAAGGCCAATGACACTGCTTTTTTCTTTTCTATCCCCAAGTCAACAGAGTTGCATGAAATAATTTGAACTTAGATACTCCAATGTATTTCTCAGTATATTGCAAGTGAATAATACTGCTGTACCATAAAAAGGGATGCTTTTTTTGTTCTGTAATACAAAGGGGGTAACAATGACAAGAAAAGAGGACTGCAAATACTTGGGACTTGGAAAACATTTATGATTCTTTTGTAGCATCTCTCTTTGATCCAAAAGGACTCCACACTGTCAATAAACACAAATTCATCCACACTCCTCTGGCATTAAGGCCTACATATTCTGCGAGAGTAATACTGATTCCAAAGTATTCTGTGAGAGTAATACTGATTCCAAAACGTTTATTCATAAGATTAGGCAGCAGCAACAATTACATGTAATAATTCACAGCAATGCGCTGTCAATGTATCTTTTACTCTAACAGCAGTATCTTATCAGTTTGAGACCTTTCCACCTTTCACATTTGAAATCGCAATACCACATTCAACTAGAGATAATATAAAGTGCCATTTTAAAACAAGATGTTTTGTCTAACAGATTCTCAACATCGTGTTCTGAAACAACCCCCATTGATATTCTATGTCAATAGACTAGGAAACTGAGCAAAGGGAGTCAACTACATAAAGACTAAGTTCCAAAGGGATAGCCATGTTAATCTAATCCAGCAAAACAAACAAGGAGTCAATAAATAAATTTTAGTCTTTAAAAGTGCCACTAGACTCCTTGTTTGTTTTACATACACACACAGTTGCAGCAGCACAATCCTGAGGTAACAGTGCATGATGCTTATCAACATGCAAGTGACCAGAAAAGATGTCATGTGTCTCAGACTTACACTACAGCTGTAGCAGAACATAGCAACATTTTTAAGGCAAGTAACAGACATTAGACCCAAAACATATTAGCAACATAGTTAATGTCACTAATGTTTAAATCACATTAACTATTAGAATATGGAGAAAATAGAATATAGTTTAACTACAGTTTGGTACTAAAAGTTTTAGGACTTCAATCAAGACTCCTCAAATGAGTGGGAGTGTTTCTATTAACAACAAAGAGCTTCTGATCAGGCCTTCGGAAAGGGGGAAAACATTTTAAAGATTTGAAAATTGAAGTGTTAAGGAGAAGTCATGGCTTCACAGAGCCTTGGAAAATTATTCACACTTTATGTAGCGCCATGTATAGACAGGAACTATAAAGCTTGCATTCTATGGGCAGACTTGCAATTTTGTCCTGAGAAGGGTGAGCTATTTCACACAGCATTTTCTTCTAGCATATCCAAGTAGCTGTGCTAACTGGTGCATTTGGTTTGGGTAAAGCCAGGGTCTGCACATTATTGCCCACTTTCATGGGAAAAGTGAGGGATAATATAGCCCTATGCCACAGGTAACACACAAAAGGGAGCAAGGGGCTGCCACACTGATATTTAAAATGGCATGATGCTGCCCTTTATAAAACTTTGTCCTTAGCTGGTTAGAACTTTACCAAATGGCAGCCATTTGGCTTGAGTCTTCCATGCTAGGTGATTTGTTTGTATGTTTGTTTGTTTTTGAGAAAGCTACAACCAGAGAAGTTCAGCTGTTTCTGGGGACAAAATGAAGGAAAAATACTTGGTTTTGCTGGTGTTAAAAAATTCTTACAACCATTTCATTGAGAATCTCTACTGCCTCTGTACTTTGAGGCAAGGACTTGAAACCTGGCAGAGTGCCCACTCTGGTGTAAGGGATGTGCCTTTTGCCTTGCACAGGAAAACCCACAACCATTTGGCCAAGTTTTAACTCTAAGAAAAATAGCAGCTTGCACCCTGTTAGTGGGGACTTTTTAGAGACTGGCAGCTATGTTCTCTGAAAACTATCATGGTTGAAGCATACCAGGGATACAGGGGCTGAGCACGTCTTTCCTGGCAAATATCTTCTCCCAGTTGCTGTGAGCCACTGTGGTACCTACCACAAAAACTCAGAGCAGGGAAAATGTCTCTCTTTTGCTGTCAGTGGCCCTGCTCCTGAAAGAGAGAGGAAAGCAGTCACACTGAAATGCAAAGGGATGAGGAATGGTAGGTAAGACAGTCTCTTTTTCGGGGGGGGGGGGAAGGTGAGGGAGTTGAAGTAAAACAGAAAGGGAGGAAGGCATGAGCTAAAGTTGGGAGTGAGCCCAGCGTTCCTCAGTCTCACCATACCTCTGTTGTCAGCAAAATCTTTCTGCAACACACTAACAAAATATCCCATCCCCTTCCTCAGCCTCATTCACATAAAAGATAAGAACCTACTACTGAATCCATTCCCATATTAGTTCAAGCAATAGAGAGTTGTGCTGTGGATCTAAAGGTCTAAAGTCCCAAGTGGGGAGGTTCATGTGGTTCCCCAGGATGGCAACTCTGTTTTCTTCATCTGAGGGTAGGAATGGTGAGTGGTCAATGGGGTGGGGGTGTTGATTTTTTAAAAAAGTTAGGATATTGCATAGCCACACACACAAACAATATTTACATCATCATGATTAAGGTACCAAAGTCAAGCAAGCACCTGAAGTTAGCTAATGCCAAAATAAAGTGTGACTGTGCAACCATAAATCTAACTTCTGGTGTATATGCATCATGAACTCACCCCCCCCCCCCCATAGGATCTTTGGCTCATTCAGTCCTAAGGCTAGACAGTGCTAAAACAATGGATTAGGACTATGTTAAGAATGAGGCTTTAGTCTGCAAAAAATTGGCTATAGTTCCAACAGAAGTTGTAAGGTTTGTAATGAAAGAGTCTGGGAATTGCATGAAGAGAAAAGAGGTCTCCTACTCTGCAGTAATGTATTTTACCTCTGCTTCTACTACAGAATTCCTCTGTGATGCTGGGAAAAGAATTTAAACAAAACTTCTCCCATTTTTCTACTGAGTTCCTCATTTTCTAGATGCCCATTATGACATACATGGGGCTAGATCAGCAGAAGTGCTAAGCACTCAAAATTACAACTGAAATCCGTTTGGAGTTGTATTTCAAAAATATAAAATGGCAAAAGGACTCTGAAAAAGTCAGGATTGAGATGTCTCAGCTTGGATACTCAAAATTAGTGTAAACTTTAGACATTTTTCACCCTAATCTCTGTGCTTCAATTCTCCAGGTATAAAATAGGGATAATATCCCTATTTCTCAAAGATAAGTTCATTAGTGTTTATGAAATGGTCACATAATACAGCCAAAAACCTGTAAAGAAATAATTAATTTTGTATATAGGGCAGAATTTGGACTGTGTATATGTATAACATGTGGCTAGGGCCATACAACGAACATGAAAGAAATAGTGAACTGACTACCTGTTCCCTGAATGAAGGATATAGTATGGGGGGAAAAAAGCACGGGATCATGTAATTAAAAATGCTTGTAAAGCATACACATGAGGGTTGAACTGACATTGCAATATTACAACATCACTGGCATTTCCTAACTTCTGAGTGCTTGACTTTGCATCATTAGTATTCTTCTAACGTAGGGGTTCTTTAATGCAGCTATTCTTTGTTTCTAAAGCCTACCTATTTCCTTCGCAGCACTTTGGAAACAACATAGAGTTCATGCCTCAAACAGCACACAGTCTTAGTACTTAATCTAGTAAATTTATTAGAAGCCTAAGGATCCAAAAATTAAAGGTAAACAAGAGTGCCATAACAGAATGCAACATCAACAAGCACAGGGCCTGGCTTTTGATCAGGCCCTTACATGGCCTGGTCAATTTCCACTCTCCTTACCCTAGACACAAACAGTTTCTAGCAGCTGCCCCAAAACAGTTTAACAGGAAAGTATCAGAGTCAAGAAGCACTTTGCACGGAAACATATATGCACCACCAAACAAACAGCAGATTAATTCAGTTCCCATCATCCATTACTATAATCTCTTCACTCAATGTTCAAGTAAAGGATTCCAGACTGTAGGAACAGAATGACAGCAGATTAATTTAAGTTTCCAAATAGTCATTGCAATGCATGAGTGAAAGCTAACAAAAAGAAGCCATATTCAATGGAAAGGGATAGTTAGTATTTTTGCACAGACGATGAAAAGCCCACATCTCTCAGAAGTGAGCAAGGAAGTCTCAGAAGTAAAAATTAACAAGTGCTGTATAAATGCTCCTTCTGGGCAGGTCCCCAAAGAAAGATGGATTTTCTAATGATTTTTTTAGTCAACTGCACCATCAACATTCAGTTAACCCTTTGATAGACTGTTTAGAGACTGATTGCACTAAAAAGCAGAACACAGAAGCTTGTGAAAGGCACAGGCCAATTTCATTAATTTAGGTTATATACACTTGTATGATGGTGTGCAGAGTACATACAATGCATCCCCCACCACCACAATTATAATTAGCAGTGTAGATGACGACACAGTGCTCAGGTGAACAATGAGACACACCTGAAGCATTAAATTATGTGCCCTGCACAACCCTCTACACACCCAAGAAGTGCCTTCCTATCTACACTGCTCATCTATTTTTAGCAGTGTAATGCTCCATAGTCTCATTGCTTCCAGAACCTTTCCCCATCACCCAAGAAAACTGGCAGATGGAAGGCAGCAGGGAAATGCTCCATGAGCTCCCCAGTGCCAGAGCCTTCCTGTATCTACACACAACAGTGTAGATGCATTCTGCTTTTCACTGCAGCATGTAAATACTCATTCTACAGTCCCCTGCTAGTGCAGACAAAGCCTAAGTGTCACACAACCAGCATACCATGAAAGTCAGGAGAACAATCATATAAAAAAAAAAATCACAGTCTTAGGATTGGAAGTGACCCCAGGAGGTCACCTAGTTCAACCTTGCTCAAAGCATCCTAAGTCATCCAGGCTTTGTCAAGCTACACCTTAAAAATCTCTAAGGATGCACTGGGACTCTCTCCATTTTGTCCACATCCTTTCTGTATTTGGGGGCCTAAAACTGGACAGAATACTACAAATGTGGCTTCACCAGCACCAAATAGAGGGGAATGATCACATCCCTTAATCTTCTGGCAATACTTTTACTAATGCAGTCCAATATGCCAGTAGCCTTCTTGGCAACAAGGGCACACTATTGGCAACAAGGGCACTGTTTTTTTCAGAATTTCTGCCTCATCAGTTAGTTAATCCCCAGTGTGTAGCAGTGCATGGGATTCTTCTCTCCTAAGTGCAGGACCCAGCACTTATCCTTACTGAATCTCATCAGATTTTTCTGGTACAGTCTTCCAATTTGTCTAGATCACTTTGTATCCTATCGCTATCCTTCAGGGCAGTGGTTCTCAACCACATTACTGTGTCACCACATGGTGGTAAGTGTGTCAGAGAGAGCTGGGGAAATGACCGGATTTGGCCTGGGGGAGGTGGGTTGGTGTGTTCTGTAGGGTCGCGATATGCCATCAAGTGCGTCACAACCTGGAAAAAGTTGAGAACCACTGCTCCAGGGTATCTAACACTCTGCCCAACTTTTCTGTCTTCTGGAAAGTTGCTGAGAGAGAAACCTCCACAATTCCTGATTTCAAAAGAACACAGTGAACAAATTCAGGGAGCAAATGAACTGGGGCTTGAATGTGCAGAGGTGCAAAGTTTTAGTCATCAGTAATGTTCATGAATCTCTGAAATGGTATAAAAATTATATTATCAACATATAAAATTAAGCCTCTACATTTATCCAGGGCCCAGCACAATAGGAACCCATTCTCAGTGAGGCCTTTAGACACTACTGCAGCACAAACAAAATACAAGAAGAAATTTCTGTTCAGGATTTCAGCACTTATATATAATGCATCCAAGTAGCTCAGATTGCAATTGTAAATTGCTTGTGCATCTGATGGTACATGGGCCAATTTATGATATAATCAGAATAAGAATAAAATTATTAAGGCAATATGCCAAATACATTTTTGCTTTACATGTGGTATGGTTGGTGTTTAAGTCTGAGAATGACTATTTTAAAACGTTATTCAGGAAAACAATACATTGATGAACTGAGTTCATCATCAGTATTCATCATTCCATTCATGTTAGTTTGGCTATGTATCAGAGAGGAATGGATTACATTCTTTTTTACTGTAAATTATATAAAGGAATGCAGAAAATGAGTCTGGAATTTCACACTACAGTTACATCGAAAATAATTTAAAAATTGTTCTTTGGGAAATGTCAATTTCGACTAAGGTTTTTTTTATTTTCCAGTTTGATTTAAAAAAATTGTTTCAAGTGAAAAATGCTAGTTCAAACAAAGCATTTTTAGATGTATCAGATTGGTTTATTTAAATCACTTTTTTGATGTTTCCCATTCAAAATTTTTTGTAATTTTTCATTCTTTTCAGTCTGATTCAGAATGAAACATGATTTTAAAGCAATTAAATTTCCATATTCAAAAAGTTCTAGTGTTATTTATTTCATCTACATCTTTCTTGGCATGGTTGCCTTTTCTTTAAATAGAATAATTGCTATCTTAGTGAGGACATTCACAAACCTTACTTATAAAAGCTGCACATAATTACCACCATTTATATGGTGCATGTTCAAAGCAGTATGCCATCAGTTAATCGTTCAGTTACTCTTTTCAGATAGATTAGAAAGTAATACTCTTCATAGATGAGAACGAGATAGAGACAAAGATCTGATGAAGGCCACAAAGTTCATCAAGGTCAGTGCTAAGATCTGTGTTCAGAAATTTCTGTCTCCAAACCATCGTTTGGTTTGCAATGTGAAATCCATTAGAGCAGGCCTACTGTGGAGAAGATTGGCCTCTTCGGTTATATACGTGTACTTGTATATTAAGTGATGTAGCACAGGGGAGCGGTGTGTAATCTTTTGCAGCTGCCCTCTTCACCAGCACAGGAATCTGTCCACACCTCCCTCCATCACTGCACAGCCAAGGCTGCCTCAGCAGCAGAGCATGGGCTGAACTAGGGATGAGGGAAGAGCTGCAGTTGAGGTTGGACTGGTCGCAGGGGTAGAGAGGGAACAAGGGCTGAGCCAGACTGGGGCAATGGGGCAGGGTGGAACTGGTCTGGGGAGTGGAGCTGCGGCTCTGATAGGAACTGGTCTGGAGGGCAGAGTGAAGCTGCAGCTGGGGATGGAGAAGGAAAGAGGGCAGAGTCCGGCCTGGAGGTGGAGCAGGCCTGGGGGTACACTGGGCTAGGGGTGAAGCTGGGCTAAGGGAAGGGCAAGTCTAGAAGTATGGGGCTCCCTCCATCCACCCCCAGTCCTTCTATGTGCCCCCCAAAATGCTCCTCTGTGCCCCACCAGGGCAATGCCCCACACTTTAAGAACCACTAGTACAGATTATAAAACTTTATGAATGACAGTTTAAAAATGACATTGTGTTAATATTTTAACTATACTTCAGTAAAAAAAGAATTCTATGAAATCTTCAGTGAAAAGAAATATATTAACTTGTGTTTAAGACTAGCAACATGCAACATCAAATTTAGTACTTCATTAGCAGCAATGAACTGTTTTTTACATCTCTAAAGGATAAAAGAAAAAAAATCACTCTCTGCTGTATACTGTATTACTATGAAACTGAGTTAAGCCATGACTTGAGTGTCACGGAAATGATTCACTCAAATATCATACCTGGGAGCGCCTCCCACTCCCAGGTGACATCTGACTCATCTGTTAGCAGATATTATTAGTCATCATGAATAAAAAGTTTTACCGAGTTTATAGATTTCATCTATACTACAAAAGAAGCTCCTGGCAAGAAAGCATTTGTCTTTCGTATTTTTCAAGTAACAAGACATACATGCTCCCTAATACAAATCTTGCTTGCACCCTTTCTGAATGCCTCAAGGGCATATGTCTGGAGCCTCATAATATGCTGTAGTCCATGAGGACAGGAAATACTGCCAAATATTTAGTCAAAACATAACACAGAGAGGGGAAATACAGCAATTTTAATTTATTACAAAGATGAACGGTATTTGGCCTCTATTGTAGTAATATATGGAATTCATAGAACAGATGGTAATGGAAGATCTAGGTACCTGACAGGAAGGGGAACCAGCAATACCAGGAGTGAACAGAAACAGGCATTTACTACTTTGCAAGGAAGGAGAGCTAATAATGAATGATACCAAGAATGCTGAGCTGTTTAAAGTCTATTTTGCCTCAATCTTCACTAAAAATGTTAATTGTTACCAGATGCTTAACATAATTAATATTAACCGGGGAGGGGGGGATAAAAGCAGAATAAGGGGAAAAAGATTAAAGAATATTTAAATAATTTAGATGTAACCAAACCAGGGAAGCCCAATGAAACTCATTTTAGGGTATTTTAAGGCGCTAGCTGCAGCTGTCTCTGAATGATCAGTCATTATCTTTGAGAACTCACAATTAGGGATGAAGTCTCCGATGATGGGAAAAGGGCAAATATAGGACTTACCTTTTACTTCTGAGAGAATTCTGTGTCAAAAATATACAAGTTCTGCACACATTATTTTAAAATGCTGCAAATTTTGTCAATCAATCAATAAATGTGGAGGTTCCAGCTTGGGACTGGCCAAGGCTAGATGGAAGTGGGAAATCATCCTGCAGCTCTAAACCTTGGAAAAAAACAACAAGGAGTTGTGTGGGACTTTAAGACTAACAAAATTAAAAAATAAAAATGTTTTTTTTAAAGTCCCACACAACTCCTTTTTGTTTTTTTACTGGACTAGACTAACATGGCTGTCCCTTTTGAAATTGACAAGATGCTAAACCTGGGAGACATACTCAGCAGGGAGGCTGCACTTAACCCTGATGCAGCACAAAGGTCTGGCCTGCCCCTAAACACCTCAGGGCCCTGCCCACAGCACCAGGTGTAGGCAGGTAAGTTCAACCTGGCAAGATCCAAGCATGGAGGCTTACTGGGGAGATGCAGGTGTGGGATGAGAGGGTCCTGGGTGGGGCAATCTGACTGCAGGAAGCTCAGTGACAGGTGGTGGGGAGCAGAATCTGGATGCACAGGGGCTCATTGAGGGATGCTGGGTGCAGGGACAATATGACTCCAGAGGAAGTGAAGGTGGTTGGGTCCCAGCAGGAATATCTAGGTGTGGAAGACTCAGCATGGGGTCAGGGACCTGGGAGAGCGAGGCTCAATGGGGGAGGGAGTATCTGGATGCAGCTGGCAGGGGCTGAGTGGGTGGAGGTCCAGGTGTGGAGGGTTCCTTAGGGCGATTCACATGCAGGGATTGATGGTGCTCATTCAGGGGGCGGGGGCTCAACTGCAGGGGGGGTTGAATGATGAAGATTTAGTGAGGAGTTGTCTAGGTGCAGAGGTAGCTACTTGAGTATATGGGGAGGGGTTAAGCAGGGGGTCAGACTCAGCAGGGGAAGCTGAGAGTTCAGTGGAGAGGCCTGGGCGCATGGGTGTTAAACTGATGGGGAAGCTGTTCTCCATTCAGTAACCCCTCCCCTGAAGCTGAGAGTAATGGAGGCAGGAAGGGTGGGTGGCAGTGCACTGTTTCCTGCAGATGGGAAAGGTTTCTGGGGTGTATCTTGCCTGCACCAGCCACTCCATGAAGCAGAGAAAGTCCCTCTTTCCCCACACCTCAAGCCCTGCCAGGACTAACAACTGAGCCTGCAGCAGAGTGGGAGCCACTAGCTGGGTGGTCCCTACCTCTACAGTGATTTATTTACCTGTCTGCCAGCTGCTCCATGCACCCAAAATGATGCATCCATGCTTTGGAGAGGAACGCGTGATCAGCCCCCCCCCCCTTGTGGCTTCCTCTAGTTTTCCCACCAATAAGTCACTTTTCTGAAGAGAAGCAAAGAAATCTGAAGGGGAGGTGAATGCTGTGCACAAGAAATGCAATGAAATTCTCCTACGAGTAATCTTTTAAAAGTGGAACAGAGAATTCACCCAGCCTCTTTGATACCTGGATAGATATTGGAATAGGTTATTAAGCAAATCAACTCAAACAGCTTAACCTCAGAAGTAACAACTACCATGAATTTGTCAAGAACAAATCATGCCAAATTAAGCTAATTTTTTTCTTTGAAAGTGTTACTTGCCTAACAGATGGGGGAAAACAGTAACAATGATGCATCTTGATTCAATCAAAGCTTTTAACAAAGTTCCACACAACATTTCCTTAAGCAAACCAGGGAAATGTGCTCTAGATTTAATTAATGTGAAGTATGTGCACAATTGGTTGAAAAACCATATGCAAGACGTCGTTATCGAAGGTTTGCTGTCAAACCGGGAGGGCCTATCTAGTGGGGTCCCACATGGTTCTGTCTTGCATCTGATTTAATAGGTAATTAAATATTAGGATAATGGAATGGGACATATGCTTATAAGATATGTGGATGAAGAGCTGTAAACACTCTGGAGGACAGGATTAGATTTCAAGATGACCTTGAAAAATTGGAGAAGTCTGAAAACCAAGAAGTGCCTACACTAAGTGTACTACACTTCAGGAAAAAAAAATCATATATATAAATTGGGAATAATTGACTGGGCAGCAAAACTTCAGAAAAGGATCTGGGGATCATAATGGATGACAATACGAAGCAGAATGTGACTGAGCTGCAAAAAAGGCTAATGCCTTTCTGGAGTGTATTAACAGAAGTGCAATACATAAGATATGGGAACTCTATTATGCATTGGTGTGGCCTGAATTTTGGCCAGTTTTAGGCACGATACTTTAAGAAAGGTGTGGACAAATGGAAAACAGTCCAAAGGACACCAACAAAAATAATCAGAGGTTTAGAAATCTGATTTAAGAGAAACAGTTATGCTTCATCTTGAGGAAGGAAGACTGAGGAGGTAACTGATAAGAGTCTTCAAATACATTGTTTTGTTACAAAGAAAGAGAACACTGATCAATTGTTCCCCATATCCACTGAAGTAAGGACGAGTAATAATTGGCTTAACCTGCAGCAAAGGAGATTAGGGTTAGATAAAAAGAAAGCTATCCTTACAGTAAATTAAGCACTGGAATAGGTTGGTGAATCCCTGTCACTGGAGATTTTTAAGAAAAAAAAATAGACAAACACCTGCCAGGGTCAGTGTAGGCATTTTGGCCTTGACCCAAGAGACCCATGAAGTTATCGCGCATGTGTGTGTGCACACACACGCAAGAGAGAGATTATATGCGCTGCAGTATATTTTCTAAAACATGAACACCCTAAAGTGTCCCTCCTTCCTGCAGAAAATACCATATACAATACAGATATTTCTTATACATCAGACAGACAAACATTATGGTTGAGAAAAAAACTGACAGGGTTTATACTAGTTTCTTGCCATTGCCCTCTAAGTAGCTGACCAAAGCTAATTTTTAGTACTACAGATCAGTTCAGCATTGGCTGAGACCCTGTAATCTAAAATAAAGACATCCCGGCAAAGCGTCTGATGAAGTGGGATTTTCTACCACGAAAGTTCATGCAATAAATAAATTTGTTAGTCTGAGTGCTACAGCATTCCTTGTTTGTTGTTCATTAAAACAAAGAGATCTTTCAATATTAACTAAATGCTTTTGTACTGTCACTTGTTTGACAAATAAAGCATATTGAACGTGTTGGCACACATCCTTCCCCAGTCACCACAAATATAGAGAGGCCAATAAAGTTTTACATGCTGAAGTTAGACAGGATTTGTGAAACTGAACAGCACAGAGGGGTTACTGTGGAGTCATAAAATATGACTATCCAACAAAGCCTTAGCATAGGCTAGTCTACTACCCAAAGTAATTTAAAACCATCTAATCTGGGTAATAATAATAATGAAGCCCTAGCAAAATGCAGGCTTCAGGGTGGACTATTAAATCAATTACATATTCAGAGCCTGTGCTGGATTTATACTACCCACACTGAAGCCCACGCTCAATGTCTTCACCACTAATGTTACCCATGGATTCACATTAGCAAAGGGTCGGCCAGCTCACTCACAGCTTTTGCTATGTAGACATACCCTTACTTCAGAGGCTTCCCACACATATTCACATAATGAGGCTTTGAGGGATAGCTGCAGTACGGCTGGAGGAACCACTGGCCGCTTCTCCTGCCACACCACTGAATACTTCCTACAGATAAGAGACAAATAGCAGAAGGGCATTCTGCAGCTTGAGGCCAGTTGTGGCCACAAAGCACCTGAGACAAATTCCCTCTCCCCCTTCCTCCCACCAACCACCACTTGTAGAACAAAAAAGAGGATCTTGTCCTTAAGCGAGTGCGGCAGTATCTTACACTACTTTTGCTTATTGGCAAGATGAGATAACATTTCTGCATCTTCACTTGAGAATGTCTAAATAGCAAGGGGTTCATTATATACTGGCTAGTTAAAGCACCTGGGAAGCTATCCAGCAACAGAACTGTGACCCTTTTAGTTGTTGAAGAAGAAGGAAATCATTAAACTCATATCCCTTGGCAACTAAATAGCAGCTCAGCACAGCGGGGGGGAAAGGGGTGAATCAAGCACTCAGAGCAGTCTGGAACAAAACAAGCATACAAACGCAGGCAGCCTACAGCTGTTGAATAAAGTGTTAGCAGAAATGTAATGCATTCTGTAATGAGACAAAAATAATGCAAATAAAATCCAACTTCTATACTAGACACCACATCCTTTCAACAGGTTACACTAATCACAATGTTACTTGATAACTGGGCATGATCTTCCACGAACTGAACTGACATCCGCAAGGAGCTTCTGCCAGTCTAACCGAATAAGGATATCTAGGAAAGACATGGGAGCAGCTTATAATATGTTATGGCTATATATGTCCATCAGTTTGTTATTGTTCTGTTTATATAACTACCAAGGGGTTAATTCTAACAGTAAGTAACAGTTTCTTCAGTAAAAAAGAGGAAACAGTAGTCTCATTTATCATATTTAAAGGGACAATACAGTGACCATTTCCTTCAAAGCTTACCTCAGAACATACTGAGGCCACCTGTCTGGGTGATATCTCTGGAAGGCAAGTCCCCAGCTGGTATCCTCTGGGGGACTTCCATGTGGAAAACTGGAAGAAACAACTTTGGAGCTTACAAATGGACAACCATGAAACACAAGGGGAGAGGGAGAGACTGATAAAAAGGAAAATGACTCTGTTTCCCAAAAGAGCTGTCTTAGGGTCTAGAAAGATAAACTTACAGGAATACCTAGATATGTGGAGACTGGAAAGAGTCTAGGTAAGAAAGATATACAGTACATATAGACCAGGCTGGCCAAACTTATGGAACTCAACTGCCACACAAGTTGATTATTAAACCTTCAAGAGACGCACTGAGGCCAATAGCCATATCCTTTTACCTACTTCAAAATTACAAAATTAAAAGTTTAAAATTCATTGAACACTAATTTTGTCGTTAAAAGAGGACAAATATTGATCCTACTAATATCAGATTCTAATAATTACTTAAGGTTACCATGAAAATTAAGCCTATACAGTAAAAACTTAGCTGCTGCTCAGTGTAGAAGACTGTAGACTAGTGGCAAGTTTTTTAAAATCCTTACCATGTTGCCCTTCTTCTCACCATCCCTGACCATGTTGCACTTCTCCCCACTGTCCTGACCCCTTCCTGAACTCCTAGGCTGGGGCTGCTTTCCTAAACTGATTTGCTGACGTTCTTCTGGGAGCCACAATTTTTCATTCAAGAGCCACGTGTGGCTCCCAAGCCGCAGTTTGGCCACGCCTGAATTATAGACTCTGTGCTGTGTCAAGAACTCTTTTCTCTCCTTGTTCTTTGTTCCTGCCCTTGAGGTTAAAATAACATTTCACTTAGAAAAGCTGTTTTGGGTCACTGCATTCACCACTAGTCACAGCTCCTAAATGAAACAACTACTGAGCAATCACAGCTGGTACACAGGACACTGTAGCCCATTACCCCGCCTAAGAGTGGGAGAATCACAGGATTTCACTCCAGGAGGCTGATAAAAGGCTCGACACCTCAGACTTGGAAGACATGCTCTTAGAAAGAAAGATCAATGTGTAACTAACAAGGACTCCTCTGGCACTTTTAAAGACTAACAGAGTTACCTCTCTGAAATAGGACATAACTATATTTCTCACCCTTACTGTGAACCATGACAATACCATTTAGCATCCTGGCAGGAGAAATAATGGAATAATCCCTTAGAACAGGGATATCAAACATGTGGCTCACAACCCTCCTCCGTTCAGTCCACAACTGTGCTCTGCAGGACCACACCCTCTCCCTAAGGAAGTGGCCTTGTATACCCAGTGCTCTGCAATGCCATGAGCGTGTCAGGTCTTGCTCCATCATGGAGCACTGGGTATGTGAAACCACACTAACAGAAAGAGTGGTATCATGGAGCACAGTTTTGCACACACTTCTCTCTACAATGCTGCAAGAGTTCCACAGTATTTTGATTTATGGTACATAAAGCCCACCTGAAGCACATTTAAGTCAACTCTGGCCCAGCATAGCAAATGAGTTTGACACCCCTGCCTTAGAACTATGGCCTGGCAAAAGCGCCAGGTACATTTACCATCCCAGGCATAAAAATCAGCATACCAGTCTTTATGATGCTCATGCTGTCAGTGAAACGACTAGTAGGCCTGGGGGAGGAGAAATTAATTGTCATGGGTGAAAAGAATTTTACAAATTTGCCAGATTACATTTACATGCTGATATGACAAACAGCATTGGTTTATATGACAAAGACAAATATTGCCCACTTTCAAATAAATAATTATCAAGTCACAGCTACTTTACTTTTTTCAGTCAGTAATGAAGGATGTTGCATAGTTCTGCAAGAATTAAAAAACAAAAAAGCAGCACACACCAAGCAACTCAATCTACCATATGAAAAACTTTTTTATATGGGTATTTAATTATTTACTGCATTGCAACAGCAAGTATATATTGTTTACATTTATGTACAGACACTAAATAAAGAGCGTCCACCCGTACGTCCTAGGCAAGTGACTTTCAACCTTTTCAGATTATTGCACCCTTTTCTGGGGTCTGATTTGTCTTGAGTAACCTCAAGTTTCACTTCAATTAACCTACCTGCTTACAAAGACAGACATAAAAATACAGAAGTGTTACAGCACAGAATTAGTGAAAACTTGATTACTGTTTCATACCATATAATTATAAAATAATTTATCTGGAATATAAATAGAGTACTTATATTTCAGCATATGTAGGGTAATTAACATAAACAAGTCACTGTCTGTATGCAATTTTAGTTTGTACTGACTTTGCTAATGATTTTTATGCAGTCAGTAGTAAAATCAGGAAAATATCTAGCTGAGTTGATGTACCCCATGGAACACCTCCACGAACCCTCATGCTGTGCTGACTCTAGTCATACAAGGGTAAAAGGAAACTGGCAAGGACTTGACCCATACAGCCTCATTAGACCTCAGATGCACCACATGGCTGACGCATGATGCACATGTGCACTGACAAACACTGTTATAAACCTTTGCGGTTCCACTGAATGGCGCACATGGGCACCCACTTTTGGCATCCCAATAGGGACCAGCACTCAAAGAAGAACCATGCTCTAGCAGAACTAGTTGAATTTGGCACTACATTTATTTGCATTTAATTAGACACATTTCAGATTCATTCATGGTCAAAATTTAAACAAAAAGTGCATAAAACATAGCAGTTGTGGTACTGTTGATCCATGCATAAGGTTCAATTACCATTGCTATGGAAGCTGTGCTATTTAATATACTAAAAACTCATAGGCTCAATTGTACATCTTGCTGGTAATGCCGCAATGATTCAAAATTGCCTAGGTCAGGTCAATGAGCCTGATCTTCTTGTTTCTAAGCAACACCTGATCCTTTCTTTCAAGTGAAAAATCAATTGGGAGCCATTTCAAGGCTTTAAATTAGCTGCATTAGCCCCTGATCAAAAAAACTACAAAACCGTGAAGTTACTGCAGCAATTTTGTTTTTCCTCAAGCATCAGGACCCTAGCTGGTATCTATGCAGCAAAAGAACTGAGCAAGAGACTTGGTATAGGCTTGGCTCAATAACTGGGCCAATTAGTTAGCCAGGTCGAGCTAATCAAGTAGACAGGAGGAGGAAGAAACCAGCTGTGCTCCAGCTCATCACCCCCAAAACTACAGTTACTAGCCTAACTAGTTAAAAGAGCTAGGCAGAGATAGAACTGGGCAATATTCTTTACGCTGCTGAAACTGGCGTTGAAAGGTAGGCAATGAACTGAGCTAACCTGCCTGAAAGCATAGTGGTTGAAACCCAAAGTACAGCAGAGCTGAGCCCCCAACTCTTGTTCAGCTCTTTCCTTGCACATGCAGCATCAAAAGAAAGAAACTAGAACACAGCTTTTCCCATGGGATGCTAAGGAAAACCTCTGAGGATACTTTAGAAGCAACCAAACAGTTAGTGATGCCATACAGCACATGTGAGGGCTGAAGAAAAGGAAGAATCATGTGGAAAGAGAAGAGAGAAAAAGATCAGGGAAAAGCAAACAACAGGAAGAGAGCAGCAAAAACAGTGTAGCAGGAGAGAAAGTGAGCAAGAACGTAATCAGATGAGATGCAAAATAAAATAAAATAAAAAATAAAATAAAGTCCACTATAGGGTAGGCATCTCCCCCCCCCCCAATATTCTAATATGGGTACAGAGGATGGAGCCAAAGAGAAGAAGGGGAAAAAAGGTAGACAGGTATCCAAAAGAACCTGATGTGTTGCCTTCTCAAGTATTAGAACTCCCTCCCTTTCGGAAGGATGTGAGAGGAAGAAAGCCCTTAAAGACAAAAATGAATGAGAAGCCTGGATGAAAAATAAGCTTTGCCAAGGCAAATGAGTCTACAGAAATGTGGTGTAACTGACAGAAATCCACATTAAAAGTCACAGGTTCAGTGCTTCAGCAGGTGTAAATATCTGGCTGACTATGGTTCTGGTTGACACTTGCTGAGCATCCACCCAGTGATGAGTAAAATCTCAATATGCTTTATCTGTATGAAGACATGTTCCTGAAAGAGTAAAAATTAGCACAAGATCACATCAGAGTTCTTTTAGACTACAAGATCCAAAGGGACAGCCATATTAGTCTAGTTCAGTAAAACAAACAAATGAGGAGTCCTGTGGCACTTAAAAGACTAACAAATATATTTATTGCATGAGCTTTCACGGGAGACAATCCCACTTTGTCAGACACCTTCGAACATCAACCCACCTATGCACATTAGATTTGCTGTGTTATGGTACTACGTATTAATATAGTACGTGTATAGTAATACACAACTTTCTCTCTCCTTTCCGCTACTGTGGTCTCACCCTCTCCCTTACCCATGACAACAAGCTCAGCTATATAAACTCCCTGATGGTGAGTTTCCTCCACATTGTTCTTTGAGCATGTAACTATGTTTTTGATTACGAGGCATCATCCAAGATATCCCATGAGCCAAAATGTGATGTTGCATTCTGAACATGAAGAGGGACATGAGGCATTTGAGCCCAGGCAGCTAGTTTTAGCAGGAAATAGGTGTGCAGACACAAAAGCGAAGGGGCTTAGCGTGAGAAGATCTATTAGGCAGGTAAAGGGAAAAGAAGAAAGAGGAGTGGGAGAAGGTGACAGACATCTAGTAGGTCAGTTATGACAAAAGCAAGAGATCACAACTTTCATTATATGTACCTGGGACAGTCCCTTTAAACTATGACATTTCTGGTAAATCAGAATATCTGGTTGTTTAAAAGATAATAACCAACAGTCTGAGTAGATCTGAGGATCTGCCAGACACTGAGCCCAATTTTGCAAACCACGTTCACACTGGGATTATTCACAGTATTACTCAATTAACTGTGCAGGCTTGAGGAACCAGGCCTGTTTAAATAAGGACAATGGCACTTGAAAGATCCTATCTTGTCCCCTAGAAGTAAATAGCAAAATCCTCAGGGATATAAATGGGAAGAGGCACAAACCCCAGATGCCAGTTTCAAAATTAAAAGTAAATATCTTTTGAATTTTATTTAACAGTTAATATCATCCATATTTCACTTCTCTAAGGTCAAGAGAATGGTTTTGTATCAGCAGCTTTTGTGAAATCCCCTATTAGCTCTCATTCGCCTTTAGTTAACACACGCACACAGCATGATTCTGATCTCCTGGTGTAGCAAATCAGGGACGACTCCAATAAAGTTACTTAAGTATACACTGGTAATTCAATCTAGTTAAAAAACTTCAATAAACAGATCCTCAAAGTATACTTTGTCATTCAAATCATGTGTTTTTATTTCTGTAGAAAATATTTACACAGTAGTTATGGTAGCCCAGAAGAGAAGTCAAGACAGCGAAGCGCACTTATGGCCAAAAAACCATTAATGTTAAAGTGACAGTGTGTGCAAGGGGCTCTATACTGATTTCCAAGTTACCTCACATAAGTGATTATTTATGAAGTTTTACATCTTAAGAGTTGCCCTATTGATTCAAGAAATTTACTTCACTGTACAAACAATTTAAGAAACGTGGTAACTGGTAAAGACAGTAGTTCCTAGACACTATGGGTACAGCTGTTCTCCAGCAGGAAGGAGAGATTCCCAGCACAAGTTGTAGTCTTGTGCTAATGCTGCTGCAGCTAGAGTTTTAAAAACAACAATACAGATGTTGCGGCATGGACAGCAACTCAAGCTAGCCACCTGAGTCTGAACAGGCTTGGACTCAGGCAGCTAGATTTAGCTCACTAGCTGGAGAAGAGCTAGCATAAGCCTGTCTATGCACCCTGGGAATCACATCTCATAGCTGCACTGTAGACATATGCTTAAGTTTTATTTTAGGGAAGTTCTCTAGTCTGGTTTATTCAGGTCAGACTAAATGATCATCATGGCCCCTCTGGCCTTAGAATCTATTACTCTGTAGGTGCAATGGAAATATTCTCATTAGATACATATAAAGGTGGGTAAATATTCACCCTATTTACACACATAAGGAGCAGTGCCACACAAAAGTTAAAGCCCAAATTTTCTAGACTGGCTGCTGATTCTAGGTCTCTCAGGTTGTGGGTGCCCAGCCTGATATATCCTGAGTTTGCTTTTTGGAAGTTCTCACCATCATGAACTCCCACTGGACTGAAGGGTGCTCATCATTTCTGAAATAAGTCTATTTCAAATAGGCTCCCGAAAACGGAGGCCACATCTACACTGACAGTGACAAAGCTGCCAGCATTAGACCCATCCTTCAGGACTGACTTAGCTGTCATTTAAGAATTTCCAACCCAGAAATCCACTCAGTAAAACCACCCTGTCAAGTGACATAGTACTATGTCGATGGAAACCTAGTTCCTTCAGTGCAGCACAGCAAAGGTGCCACACTGAAGTGGGATAAGGAAGTCAATGGGTTATGCAAGCTACTCTGTGTAGCTAGCGTAATTCCCATTGACTGTCGCTGAATTTTCCCAGCAGTCTAGACTGGGCCTGCGCTACTCAAAAGCAGTGACCTTTTTTTTTTTTTTAACTAAATGACTTGCCTAAAAATCACAGACTGAGTCAGTGGAAGAACTGAGAATAGATCTCAAGACTTCTGACTCCCAGACCTCTCTCCCATCCACTGTCTCGCCTTGAGGTATACTGAAAGTAACCTATAACAGTGCTATAAATGCTCTGCCACTCTCCTTCTACAAAAACTTTTTCAATGACTAACTTTGTTTCCATCTTCTTACAGTAGAGGAAGGGAAAACCCAGACATATTGTTTAGTAACAAGGGAAAATATTTTGCTATATATTAAAAACAGCTCAAAGTGGAAAAGACACCCTCATAAATGGAAGCATGCTTTTTAAAAATAAAATTAAAAAAAACCCAACAAAACAAAAAACAAGCTTTTCACATCTTCAACAGCAGACAAGATCAGTCTGCTGAGTATACAAAAATACTAATTACATAAAGAGATCCTTTATCTAATATTAAATGTCAGCCTTTAAAGTGTGACTATACTTAGAAAAAAAGTTACTGGTAAACTGACTGCATGTAAGCATCTCTGTATTACCTTAAACTGACTTCCATACCCCATTTGCTGAATTTACAACTTACAAATTTTTTTTCTAGCTATGGCCTTTTTTTAAGTCCAAAAGTTAAAAGAGATTGCAATTTTTATACTAGTACACAATGAAGAAACCGACTAAAACACAGCTATGTTGCTTCAGCTCCTCTGACAGTAATCTTAGCAATGCAAGAAGGTATAATGCAATGCAGAGGCAACAGATATCATATAGCCCAAATCCTTCTCCTCTGTACCCCAGCATGGATGCATGAAAAAAAAAAAAAAGAAAAAGAAGAAGAAGAAACAGCAAGTTCCACTGTAGAGGAAGAAAGTAAGGATAAACAGAGCCCATGTACAGAGGGAACCTATACCCAGGTGACCATGGGCTTCATCCATAGAAACAAAGAGTACCGTTCTGAGCATACAGACACATCACCCAAACTTCCACTCAGTAGAGGATAGCAATGATCAATAGATCAGTTACACTTTTCACTCCATCCCACGACATGGAGCCATCTCACTCTAGCCCCAAATTGCTCCTCTGCAAAGCCTGCTTTCTTGGGCTTCATTCTAAGTATGATTTGTACTAGTTTCTTAAATTAGCATCCAATTATTTATGTAGGGAGTAATGAAGCACTAATTTTAAAATTTTAAAAACTACATTCTAAAATTAACAATTATGTATTGGAAAATTCCCATCATTGAATTAGCTTACTCTATGTCACATAAGGTGTGAAAGGAAAAGATCTGATATAGCACGCTGATAAAAGAATCACTACAGCATTCAAGGCACAGTGAAGTAATCTGAGGAGGAAGACAGAGCCTTGCTTCCCACCCACATCTCTGTTTTATACCATCTTTAATAATCGCTATCCAATCTGAAAGTTGTGAAATTTATTAAGTACTCAAGCATCAGTTCAGGAAGGAACTTAAACATAGGAATGCCCTACTGACTTCAGAAGAGCTACTTGCACACTTAAAATTGAACACATGCTTAAGTATTTTGTTGAACCAGTAGCTCAGAGTCAGATTTAGCAAGAGAGTAAGCACACAATTTTGAATTAAGTGCACAAGCACCCAGCTCAGCCTGAGTCTGCTCACTCCCTGGAAACAGCTACTGCACTTTGGACATTCCCAGAGGCTTTATGCTGTCTCTAGTCTAATGGTCTCTTCCATACTAACATGGCATCACCTTGTTATTAGTGTTATAGTAGTTCCTGGCAGACACAGTCAAGACTGTTCTGGGCACTCTAACATAGATACACAATTAGACAAGACAGACAAAGAGTGGAAAGGGAAACACAGGCACAAAGAACTCAAGGGACTCGCTTATAGTCACAGGCTATGTCCACACACAGGGAATTAAATTGATTTAGCTTGAAGTGATTCAAGCTAAAAATCGATATAACAACCATTAAAGATTTAAATTAAATCGATTTAACAGGTCCCCACAAATCAAACTAGCATATCCGGGGAAGGACTTGCTAGTTCAATTTAGGAGAGGGGCACCCTGCGAGGTGTGGCAACGTGACCTCCCGGCAGAGTCATGTTGTCGCCAATCCCCTGCCTGGGTCTCACCTGGAGAGCCAGGCAGAGGAAAAAAAGTGCCCCGGGCAGGGATCCCCCTCCACCCTGCATATCCCACCCACACCCCTACTGGCCTGGCGGCCGTGGGGTGGGGGCCACCGGGTGCTCCGCATACCTTTCAGCTGGCCCAGCAGTGTGGGGGGGTAGGGAAGCCCACACACCCCGCTTCCCCTCTGCTGCTGGGCAGTGGAAGCAGGCAAGCCCATGCGCCCGGCTTCCCCACAGATGCCGGACTCACAGGCTTCCCTGCCCCTGCTGCCTGGCCAGCAGCAGGGAAGCCAGGTGCATGGGTTTCCCTGCTCCCGCTGCCCAGCCAGCTGCAGGGACGCTGGGTGTGTGGGTTTCCCTGCCCTCGCCTCCCAGCAGCTGTGGGGAAGCCAGGCGCACAGGCTTCCTATTTTCCCGGCCCCCACTGCCCAGCCAGCGGCGGGAGATGCGGGGCACCATTCCCCAGCCCTGTGTGCCTCCTCTCCCTGGCCAGGGTGCTGAGGGGGCAGGTCTTCCTTCCAGGGTGCAATGCACCCTGGGAGGAAGGTCAAAGCCTTTGAAGCACAACAATGTTGTTTCAAACAAGGGGTCCAAATGGCCTTGTTTCACAACAACCGTTTCACTTCAACGGCTGTTTCGATTATCAACTAGGTTTTACTGTTTCAATTCAAGTTTTGTTGTTTCAATATGACAGAGCTCGTCCTATCGAAACAACAAAATGTCGTGTGGGCCTAATTTGTTTTAAAGCGAAATAACCAGTATTGTTTCGCTTTAAAACCTGTGTTGGACTTATCCGCATACGAGCTCACATGTAGAACCAGAAAAGAAACCCAGGTCTCCTGAGTCTCAATTAACGACCCTAACCACACTAAGCCTGAGCCCACTGCACTTTAGGTTATGTTTATGCTTCATCTGGGATTGCAAGGCTCAGGTTCAAAGACACGTGGTAACAGGGCTCATACTAAAGAGCGAACAATAGCAGTGGAGATGGTGCTTTGACATTGCTGTTCAGCCCTATCATTTACAGTTATTTTTAGTGTGCTTTATGAGCCCTCCCCTCCCTCACAAGTCTGGGCTGGGAAGGTGGTTCCAGATGCAATCTAGATGTACCCTCAGTTTATTCACTCAGTAAGCCAGGGACTTTACTTCCACCCCAGACAAAGCATTTCCCCACACTGTACAATGGACTTGGCAATATGTGCCCAGTAAATCTCAAAACAGACAACTTTCTCTACCATCTTTTTTTTTTTTTAACTCCTTCTCTCCTCCTCGACTGATTTTTCTGTTACCTCATGATTTCAAAGGGAAATAATGGTTTAATGAGGGACTTTTTAAATCACTACCTCTAATTACAAAAAGGAATTCTCTGTTACATGCATTTCATTGCTTCATAGAGTATGACAGCAAAGCCACAGAAAAAAACCACAGCCATGCAGAATGGGGAAAGGATAAATAGTGTTATAAACTTTCGCTGTCACAAGCTTTCTATTAGTATGAGTTGAAGAGTAAAATCTGTACTCTGCTTATCTTACGTATGGGAGCAGGATCATTGTCCTGTACAAGCAACCAGTCCAGAAGCCAAACACTACATTTATACAAACTGCTTTACCTTAAAAAAAACAAACAAACAAACAAACAAACAAAAAAATTATTTTGGGAAGGTTTTAATCTTTTCTTCAAACACCTCTTGACTAAAAAAATTAAAGGCATCCTTTTTATTTATATTACAACTCCCATGAAAATGTTATTTAACATTAAAAAAATAAAACTCAGCTCAAAATTCTGCATCCTTTTTTTTTTTTTTTGCTGGTTGCCACATTGTGCTATACACCAGGCGGAAACACCTGGCAAAACCACATAGCTGGTCTGTGTCTTAGGCAACTCTGAAGAGCAAGAAATGAGGGTAACAAAATGACAATGTGCCAATTCTTTCATTTGTGGTTTTTACCGCTATAATACTGATCCAGTCGTTTCCAAAGATTTCCTCTGTCTCACAACTCCAGAGCTCTCCATTGACTTCAATGGAACAGGACTGGGCTCAAGGAACAGGGCGTAAAGCTTCGTAAACAGGGTGTCAAACTTTTGCTATGGAGGGCCAGATTTGCATTACATGTACTTCAAGTGGGCAAGTACATAGCATAAATCAAAATATTAAGGCCTACATTCTCACGGCATTGTGAAATGCTGTGCACCGCAATAGTGAGGACCCCCCCCCCGTTGGGGAGTGGTCTTGTGGAGTGCAGTCGCACACACCCAGCACTCTGTGATGTCACCAGACCTGCGTATACTCTTACAGCATTGCAGAGCATTGGGTATATGAGACTGCACTTCATTAGACCAGTGGTTGTCAAAGTATGGGTTGTGATCCAGTAATTGGTCGCAGATCTGAAGGTACTGTGTCACAGCACCCACACTGCTTCCAGGAGCGGGGGCTGCTGCCCCTCACTCTCCTACCAGCCTGCACTGCTTCCGGGCATGAAGGTTGCTGCCCCTTGTCCCCCTGCCAGCCAGTGCTGCTTCCAGGAGGGAGGGTGGCTATCCCTCCTTCCCCTGCCAGCCAGTGCTGATCCTGGGGGGGGGCATCCCCCCCCCACAATGGAGGGTCACCATGCAGCAGAGGGACCTGAAACTGGGTCCTGAAGAAAAATGTTTGATGACCACTGCATTAGACCAGTGGTTCCCAACATTTTCTCTGCTGTGGCACATCTTGCTACCTTTAATTAATTCAAGGCACACCATCATATAGTTTCCAAATGAACTCATGAATATTCATGAGCCAATCCAGAGCTCTTTGAGTAGTTTTTCAAAAAATTTTGTCAGACCTGACAGCATGCCCGTGTGCCGTGACACACGGGTTGGGAAACACTGCATTAGACTATGCTCTCTCCCTAACACAGGGAGAGAGACACTGTGGTTTTGTGTTATTGTGGAGCACGGTCTCACATATCCAGGGCTCCATGATGCTTTGTGCGAGTGTACACAGGACTCACAGAGTGCTAGGTGTGTGAGACTGCATGCCACAATGTTGCAAGATCTGTGTACAGTCTTGTGACATTGTAGAGCACTGGGTATGTGACACTGTGCTCTGTGATACCATGAGACCACAATCTCTTTCTCTCTCTTAGAGAGAGAATTGTGGTCTCACAGAGCGCAGTCTTGCATACCCATTGCTCTGCAATGTCAAAAGACCTGACACTCTTGAGGCATTGCAGAGCACTGGGTACGCAAGACTGCGCTCTAGAATACCAAAAGACCTCTCTCTTTGTTAGGAAGAGAATGTAGTCTCATGGAGCACAGCTGTAGTTTGGACAGAAGAGATTCTTGGGTTGTATCTGGCACATGGGGCATATGTTTGATGCCCCTGTCTAAACATTGGCAAGATTAAAATAGGGAAGAAGAATAGAATATAGTGGGAAATGAGTGGCACTTTCCTAGTGGGAAGATCCACTGTTAAGTAAGTTAAAAGTTAGGTAAAACTGCTGGTGAAGTGTCCCCCCCCCCCATTTTTACTGAAATATCTGTTTCTGACTGTGAAAAAATTTATTTATGGGAACAAAAATTTTCCCCAAATTCTTAGGCAAAGCCAGAGGCCTGAAGCAGCACTTGATATATTTTTGTCAATGTTTCAAGGCTGATGTACTTTACAACAAATTCAGCCAGTTTGTCAAGAATATAAAAACGACAAGGTGATAAATACCTCTAGCTGTAGGTCAGCAATCAGTCACAAGGGAACTGAAGTTAAGGGAAAATTTTGCCTCATGTGGTTAACAGGTGGTCATGAGCTTTGAGGAGATGATGAGCTCTAGTCTCTGGGGAAGTCCAAAGGAGTTGTCAATGACACTATTAGCAGTTATCAGAAAGGAGTTGTGGTCTGCAGCCATAGTGATGGCATCAACTTGGGATGAACTATAATAATGGCTACCAATTAAAGAGTGGTAAAAATTCAATACTAAAGACCAATTTCCACTTCATCAACATCTTGTAACTTTTCAAAGTCTCGGGTGAAATTCAGGGCAGTGAAAGAAAGCCTATTCTTTAAGGCTGAATATATTTACATAGACAGAGGTCAAAATTTTTCAAAACTGAAAGCCTTTAATCCCTGCTTTGTTGCATTAACAAATGACCTGATTTTAAAAAGTGGCAAGCAACTAGCAGCTCTTAGGAGAAACTGAATGACTTATTGTCATCTTACAAAAATTATACAAGCGCAGGTATCAGATAAGAAAACAATACAAGAGATAAAACAGGGTAAATTACTTATTAGAATATACATACATATTGTTTAACTATCATGTTTCACCCCACTTAGACCAGATGTTTTCAAATCAGCTAGTAAGTCACAGACGGGCTTGGAATGATAAAAATCTAAATCAGTAAAAGTTGATGTCACTGTACAAATGAACTGACAGAAAATATTTCTATTGACAATCAAAAAGTTACAGACAGGTAAAGTATGAAAAACACTGCTTGAGAAAATAAAGAAATTTTGATTTTTGAATTAGGCTTGCTATAAATGGATTTGTAAATGAATAGTAAAAAATATGATCTGTAGATTTAAGAATATTTATTTTGCATGTTTTGACATGTGAAGTTGACAATTTGTGCTTTAAACAGTTTATAAAGGTTCCACTTCTTCAATCTCAATATCTTCTGTAAATGTCTGAGGCTCACTCCATAATTTCCCGTCAAGTGTGAAAATTAAAGATAAATGTCTAAAAATGCTTAAAAAATTGATACTATCAGTTGAAGTTATTAAAAAATTCTACCACACCCAGTAATACAGTTCCTCTTAATTATTTATGAACTGCATGTTTTAGCATAGTCCACTTATAAAACAAATTAAACTAACATTTTTTGAAGTTAATGTCAAAGTATGGGGAATCATCTCAGTTTCTTCTGGGAATCTACCTAATTTAAAGTTTCTGGTCCAGTGATACTACTTTGATGCAATCATCACCATCTTAGGGCTCTATCCCCCTAGTTTTTGTCTTTAGAAACTGCCATGATTGACTCAACGTAAACCAAGTCAGTTATCTGCTCACAATTTTAGAGACTACAGCTAATAAATGTATTACAAGGCAGCAAGTAGCCATCCAGAGTTAAGATTTCAGGATGGTTTCTGTTTAAATCCTCCCTCTAACAAAAACAAACATACATACATACATCACACTGAGATCAGCTTGAAAAAGATCAATAGGTCAGTTCACTATCCAAAGTAGCTTGTCACGTAAAATATGAGGTCATTTGCTCCAGGGGTTCTGATACAGAGATACAATCTCTACTCTCATTCTTTTGAGAATGGGAATTAACTAGCCTGAAGCTGTAGAAACTAATTTTTGGATTAATGCACTGCTTGACTTTTTAATTGTGGTTGTGTAGCTACAAGGCACAAGAGACACTTAGTATCACTAGGTTTCTCTCTGTCAACCAATAGCAGTTGCTCTGTTCTTCACACTGGGGGATTGCAGGATGAAACTGAATTTAGAATTGTGGTAGGCAAAGAAAAAACAGAATTTTCTGCTAATGAGGGGTATAGGACTGTGATGTTTTCAGTTCCTATTGCTACCAAGCAAAGTTAAAATGGCTTGGTTGCACTGCAAGCATACTAGTACCTTAACCATGCATTTCCTGTTTTTTTTAAGTCTCTGGTCTAGCTTGTCTTTTCATGTAATGCTCACTCTCTTTTCAGAGAGGCATGGAGATATATCTCAGCATTTCTAGTTTTCTAATATTTGAGTCTGAATTTTGAAATCTCACATTCCCAAAGGGCATGGGAGGTAGAAGTCACTGCTGAACAGCAGCAACTTTAACTCCATTTTAACAAAAGATTTTTTTTCTGCAAGTATTACTTCATCACACTGATTTTAAATACAAATACTCACCAAGGAAAGGTAGCCCATAAACAAACGCATTAAGAGAAATGCAGCATTCTACTTGCTCATTCACCTCATGCCTCATTTCATTAACAGCAGTCTCCACACATCTGTTTTAGAAACCCTGATGTTGTGTGCCTACGTACCTGGTTGTACTTCACCTAGCTAAATTAAAACAAGGTAATTCTTAAATGGGTGAAATAAGCAGAAATCCATATTAACCTGACAAACCAACCACAATGGGGTCAAGCATCTTATTATTTTTACTGGAACTGCACGAAGGGGCTACAGTCCCACTGTGCTAAGCACTGCATAAATATACATATGCTGCTGCTTTTACATGTAATCTTCCTCTTAATAGTACTCATTTTCTGCTATTTTCTCCTCCTTCCTTCCAGCATGTTTACTTACTAATACTTTATTTTCTTAACCATTCTAAAAGGACACAGTGAAAGCATAATTGCCTACATACTACTTCCACTCTTACTTCTGGAGGCATATTAGTTATTTGTACCATAATGTGAAACGCCAGCATTCCTCCAGATGAAGTGTAGAGGCAGCTGCACAGCTCACCTGTTAAACAGGTGTGGTCATTTTCTGGAGAATATTTGCATACTGGAGCCTTTTTGGAGTCATAATGAGAAATAGCTACTAACACACACACACTATTTTTTTCTCCTGGATTAAATCACTTCTATGCATTCCCTTTTCCCCCCCCCCCATTAAAACTCAGAAGATGGGGAAGAAAGCAAAAAGCTCTTGGGCTATCCTTTTTGGAAAATAACCAGTCTCAATGAACTTGGTAGATAATCTAGTAGTTGTTAAATACTTTGTGGCCAATTTTCGTGATTTTATTGCTTCACAGCATTAGGTGTTTTTTTTATAGCCCTAGTTCCTGATGACGTGATTAAGTGAAAATGCGGGCTTTCATCATAATGCTTCATTTCTAATATACTCTCATTCACTATCAGTTTTTTTGCAGCTGATCCCGTATTAAAGGCAAATTTCTTAAATCTAATGACCTTACCAAAAGATATACCATTTAGCTAGGTTAACATGTACACTATACTTAGAATGTTGCTACTTAAATGGGTGCTACATCTCTGTTCTTTCATCTCTCATAGCATCCATTCCCCACCATAAGTAGCTGGCTTCAGACCTAGTGTGCATTTTTTTCTTTAAACAGCCTTGCTTCTTGCAGTGTTTTTTCTCCCCTCTTTACCTTAACTGGCTTCTCAGTATTCTGATCTCGTTTTCCTGCATGGTTTCCCATGGCAAACCACTCAGCTCTTCAGATTCTAAAACAAAAACAGAAGAAAAACATTCTTGGAGAAAACATGTACCTCAAAAAAAAAAAAAAAAAAACTTTTAAACTTATTTTCTCTCACACATACCAAAAAGCCTTACTTTGGCTACAGTAATGAATGATAGTGTTTCTATGTTACAAAACTTCTTAAAACAAGCAACCTACATGAATTAAGTACCAAACTCCCTTTGTCTTTCAGCACACAGTCACACTAGGGAAAAAAAGATGTTTTCTTAGCTAACACATGGTCACCAATGTGGTTAAATCCTAGAAAAGATAAGAACACTGTAGATATCACATGCGGTTGCAAGCTGAAATAAATGGAAAGCTGGCTCATTAGGATTTACCTTGACCTCCTAACATGTTAGAGCTGTAACTGTCTTGCTTCACTAGGATTTTAACTTTTGTCAATTGTCATCTGTTACACAACATGAGGCAAGATCACATCTTCTAAATAAAAACAAGGTAAGAGTTAAGTGGCCTTATCTCAGATTCAGAACTTTTTGAATGACTTGAGTCTCTCAAAGCTGAACTACAGCTTGGAATGATTTTAGTTTAGAACGTCTGATTTTAGTGGAAAATTAGGACGCATGGAAGAGAACAAAACATGCAACGGTTGCTTTCAAGTCTTTCATTTCTGCAAGCCTCAATCTTTGGAAAAAATCTGAAGATTTTAAGATGCCTTTGAACAACATAGGTCTGACACTGTCCTTCAACATAACCCAAGCTCCCTTGAAGCCATTGAGTAAGTCCCACTTCCCTGTATTTATTTAAGTCACTGGATCAGGTCACTCTGAAACAGCAAATCAAAGCACTTGTGAAGATTCAAACACCAGAGAACAGCATATAGAGGAAGAAGTCATCAAATCATCTCTACAGTATATGCTGTTCTTCCTCTATATGCTGCTCCACAGTGTTTGAATCTTAACTGCTTTTTGTGACCTGATCCCGTGACCTACACTTCCCTGTATTTATTTCCTACCATTCTGTAAGGTTCCCCATCTTCAAAGTGTCTGATGAAGTGGAATTTTCTCCCACAAAAGCTCATGCTGTTAGTCTTTAGTGCCACATGACTCATTTGTTTTCCTGAACTAGATTAACACGGCTGCCCCTTTTGAACAAGGGAAATAGTATTTCCCTAAAATGTCCCTTCAAATAAAGTGCTGACTCTTTTTTTCACATTGTTTTCACTTATTTCCACCTTACAAAGTTGGTCACTTATCAAACCATGATTTAAAGACTTACAAATTATAGAGAATCCATTCTTTACTTTAGTTTTAACCAGCAAGTGATCTATGCTCCATGCTGCGGAGGAAGACAAAAACACCTAGGGTCTCTGCCAATCTGACCTGTGAGAAAATTCCTTCCCAACTCCAAATGGGGCAATCAGATAGACCTTGAGCATGTGGGCATGAGACACCAGCAGATAACTGGGAAAGAATTCTCTATAGTAACTCAGAGTCCTCCCCATATTTTGTCCCATCACTGGCCACTGAAGAAATTTGCTGCCAACAGATGCAGCTTGTAGGCAGTTTCATCATACCATCCCCTCCATAAACTTGGCATGCTTAGTCTTGAAGCTATTTAGGACTTTTGCTCTAAATGCGAAAGCTGATCTTAGACTGCTAGCAATAAATACTCCAATGGCCTGTGATGAGATGCAAGATGGGATGGATTCTGGGTAACTACATGGAATTCTTCCCAGGTGACTGGCTAGTGAGTCTAGACCACATTCTCAGGATCTAAGTGATCATCATATTTGGGGTCACAAAGGAATTTTCCCTAAGACAGATTGCCACAGGCCCTGGGAATGTGTGTGTGTGGGGGGGAGGGTGTTTTGTCTTTCTCCACAGCATGGGGCCACCAGCTGGTGGATTATCTATATCTTGAAGCCTTTAAACCATTATTTGAGGACCTCAATAACTTCACTAGAGGTCTATTACAGGAGTGGGTGAGTGACACTCAATAGCCTGCATTTTGCAGCAGGTCCGATTAGCTGATCAGAAAGGACCCTTCTGTCCTTAAAGTCTTCAAGTCTAATTTTTAGAAACCTTTGCCTAATTTCAAGCCTTAACTTGTTGGTGGCCTGTTTACATCCTTTTGTTCTTGTGTCCCTACTGGTGCAAGTCCTTTTCCTTCTTGTTATTTATCCTTCTGATGTATTTACAGGGAACATTTATATATCCCCTCACCCTTCTAAACAAGCCGAGCTCTTTGAGCCTCCTCTCATACAGTAGGGTTTCTATTCCTCAAATCATCCTACTAGCCCTCCTCCACACCAGTTCCAGTTTTATTCATCTTTCTTAAATATGGGAGACCAAAATCACAAGAGTATTCAGATGAGATTTAACCAGTGCCTTGTATAATGGTACTAATGTCTCTCACCACTGGAAATTCCTCTCTCAGTGCTCCCTAGGAATGCATTAGCCACATCTATCCTGTGATCAACTAATACAACTTCGGTGCAACGAATTCCATACAATTTACTATGAGGATGCAACAAAATTACTTATGCATTCACTGAGCTGAAAAGTGCAAGCAAAAGTGGGATTTCCTCCCACTAAAGCTTATGCAATAAATGACTTTGTTAGTCTTTAAGTGCCACAGGACTCTTTGCTTGTTTTGCTGGACAAGACTAATACAGCTACCCCTTTGGAACTTGAAAACCCGTAGCTATAGAACACAAACATTTTCAAACTGTCAACCAACACCTTACCAGGTTTATAAAGTTTCATAGAGACTATAACCAAGGCATTATTTTGCTAGCAGTTGCACATTAACAAGTACCTCCTACTGAAGTAAGAGTCTGTGCGACACAAGCATAAATGAGGAGAGCAAAAGAGGTATAGTTTGAAGCAGAATGGGAAGCAGTAGCAGGGGAGCAGGGTTGGCAGCAGCTGCAGCAGCAGTGTGGGCAGCATACATGTAACTGGCAGCATGAGGAGTCTGTCGTGGGAGGAGGGTGAGGAGCATACCTGGTAGTGATGGTGGTGAGAGAGGTGCAGCTCTGGAAGCAGCAGTAACAACCTGGGGGAAACAGGCTCGGTAGTGGTGAGGGGCTTTTGCTGCTGCAGGAAGGGGCAGCATGAACAGTAGCTGCATACTGGGCACTGCAATGGAGAAGGCGGAGCATCTCCAGCTCAGAGGCTGCGCAATGTGTCCCCTATTCTGCCAGCAGCGTCCCTCTACCTCTGCACCCCTGCAAAGGATCATCTGGCCCTGCCCTCAGCCCAGGCAGGGGCATAGCTATAGGTGGGGCACAACTCACCCACCTTAAAAGCAGGCCCACCCACTGTGCTGTTTCTGCTGCCAATGCTCCATTTCTTGGAGCATCAGGAAACTTTTGGCAGGGTCACTACCCCTGTTACCTTGGCTGGAAGCAGGAAACTTGAGCATCCAGTAGCTTAGTTTCTCTGCCTAGTCGCTTCCCAATTTTCCTGCTTTCAGTCACAAAAGCTCTACCAGAATCACTTCTGGCTTCATCCCCATCCCAGGATCCATCTTGCATCCTCCACTTCCAGGGCTGATCTAGTCTAACACTGTCAAGATTCAGGATTTGTTGTATTTAAACCATCCAAGACAAATAGCTATCCAGCCTCCTTTTGAAAACTTCCAGTGAAAGAGAGTTTCCACAACTTTCCCTAAGCAGTTTTCTCCATTGTTCTACTCTTCTTACAGTTAGGAAAATTTTCCTGAGATTTAATCTAAATCTCTATGATATAGTTTGAATCTACTGTCCTACCCTTGGCAAAAAACAACTTTCCTTTATCATTTTTAAAGACAGCCTTTCAAGTATTTGAAGACCACTAACACATTGCCCCCACCTCCTCCTAAAATGCTTCTTAGCCAAAGCACACACACTCAGCTCCTTCAAGTCTTTGCTCATATGGTTTGCATACCATCTTTTTAATCATCTTTGTCACTTGCCTCTGGGTTCTTTGTAGCTTTACTGCATCCGTCTATACATACAAGATGGAAACTGGAACTGTACTACAGCTGAGGTCTAGCCAATGCAGAATAGAGTGGTACTATCACCTCCTGTGACTTGCATGTTATGCATCTGTTGTTAATGCAATGTAAAATTGCATTTGTTTCCCATATCCTCAACAGCATCACACTGCTGACTCATGCAGAGGTTATGATACACCACAGCTCCCAGATCTTTCTTATCGGTGCTGCTGCAAAGCCAGTTATCCCCCATTCTGTTTTTATGCATTTGGTTTTGCTTCCTTACATGTAGCACCTTATGTTTGTACATTTATAATTTCATTTTGTCGTCTTTTGTCCAGTTCTCCAATTTATCACCATCCCTCTTAATTTTAAGGCTATCCTCCAAAGTGTTGACAATCCCAACCTCCCAGATCACCTGTAAATTTGATCAGTATGCTCTCTATGCCTACATCCAGGTCATTAATGAAGATGTTAAACATCAGACTCAGAAGAGATTCCCTGGGTATCCCCCCCGCCCCAAGACCTCCTTCCAATCTGGCATCATTGCATTAATATTTAGTCTTTGTTTGCAATAGTTTAACCAACTATACAGCCACTTAATAGTAGTTCTGCTAAGCCCACATTTCTCCATTTGCTTATCATAACGTCATGTGGGACTATATCAAAAGACTTACTAAAATCCAGGTGTATTATGTTTACTGTATTCCTCTCATGCACCAATTAAGTTACCCTATTAGAGAAGGAAATTAAGCTGGTTGCCATGATTTGTTTTTAGTAAATCCATGCTAACTGCTAGTAATCATCCATTAATCTTCCAAATATTTGCAAATTGAATGCTTTATACATTGCTCTAGTAGCTTCCCACATGTTGAAGTCATGCTGTTCAGCATCGAATTAAAACACACATAAAACCCTGAAAACCCCACTCGGATTTTTCAATCACCACTTTGACTTAAAACCCAAGTCAGAATCAGCTGATCTATTTAATATTCCTCAAAGAATTGTTATTTATTATCATTGGTAATATAACAACCAGGATCATTTGCCTCTTTTACCAAATCTCATTAATTTCAGAAAAATTTTCTGTCTTTGTTTATGCACTTTTTTAAAAAAAAAAAAAGTGTGTTTAGCAGGAAGTTTGTGACATGAACAATAATAGCATATGAAGTCATGATTATAGGTCACAATTCTTTTAACAAAACTGTTTCTTCTGTACATGTATATACACAGTCAAAAATAAAGACAATACAAAACAGCAAAAAATTAATATTAATCAAAGGAATCCTTGGGACTTTTTACTTCAATTAATATTATAGAGTTCAGTGGTGACAGTGTTCTTACTTTCCTATTAGATGTATCTCAGCATAAGACACAATATTACATCCAATGCCTCCTTCAATGACAAGCCAAGAAAAAATGTACACTCAACCTTTACTTCTTACTTTCTGGCTCTACTTTCTGTGCCTCATCTTCAATAGTGCTTATGTAGGCTAAGCTGCAATGCTTAACCTATAAGCTTTTGGTTGGCTAATGTAGTTATGCTGCATGTTTTTTCTGTTAGAAACATAAGCTTTTATGACAGTTAAAACATATGGAGTCATTGGTGGCGCATGAGTGTAACTGAGGGTAACATCCAATGCACTGAAAGTAAAACAATCAAGAAAGATACATAAATCATAAAGAATGTGCTATCTCCGCTCAGAATTACCAACGACACTTTAAAAGTTCAGTTTTCATGGTATTTGATGAATACTTCATTACACTACAGTATGAATTCTTAGTAATGTGGGACCCCACAACAGCTTTCAATTCATTCAGGGATATATTGTGCCATTAGGCATAACTTTAAACTGATGACAGTCATAGTGAACTTCTCTCTTACAGATGGGTGCTTGAGGAAGTACTGTTGATTATTCCATGTTGTGGTCAACGCAAAGAAAAATTAGACTAAGGTCACAGCTAGTCTGGTTGCTATTGTGACAGTGAACAGCAGTCCATGTGTTCCCTCAACAACAGAGATCATGAGGACTGTCTCTGGCCTTTTAAGCACATGTGTTACCTTCCCTATGTATTCACACAGAGGTCACAAGCAAACTAGTCCTCCATCTTCACTGAGATGTTAGGCTTGACTAACAGATTTTTTTAAAATTATCATTTCTGCAGATCAGCAAAGTGCAAATTAGCGGGGTTTGCACTACCTCTCAATTCAATTCCATTCTTTCTAAAAATTGTTCCACATGTTACTGTGTCTGATCAAATACTTACTGACTAATAACCAATTGTGGGACCTCTCACATATGAAGAAAACCAAAATCTTCAAGAGTAATCATGTTCACTCTAGTTAGAGACCACAGATGGTCAACAGCATAGCAGAAGCTGCTGACAGTTCTAAAAGAACCAGAATGCCTGACTCTTCTCCACTAGTAGGAGATCATCATCTGCCTGCCATTGGGTACCTAATGAAAACATTACTGATGGCACTAAAAAGAAAAAAAATTCTAGATCAGGATCTTCCCATAAGCCTTTGCTCTGTACGCCTAATGATTTGGTGCTAAACTCCACGAGTCTCCTTTGGAACAAGAGCAAGAGAAGAGCAGACAAGGGAAACAGGAGATAAGAAGAAAAATCAAGATAGGAACATTAGGGAGAGAAGAATATTAGGCTCCAGAAAAAGAAACATAAATAAATCACCAGAGTAAGAATAGAATAGGTAGGATAGTAGAAGGAGAGTCAATGGGAACAGAGACGTGTGAAGGAGCGATGGGAATAAACAACAAGAATAGACAAAAAAAGAAAATTAAAATAGTATGAAGTACAAGGAGAAAAAGGGAAAAATCCACACACATAAACCTAAAGCTGTATTTAATGTATTATTCTAAACACATTTGGAAGGGGCAGAGGATCGTACATTATAGAAACCAGACCTTAAATATACAAGTCCCTCAAGAGTGAAAAAAATTAAGAGGAACAAGCTAAAGGAATACTTTAGGATACAATGATAATGAGAGTAAGTCAGACAGAACTGAAAAGAAATTAATACCCATTTCCTGCCATTCTGTACTATTTTGTATGCAAAAACCTTCGGAGGGAATAATTCATTATAGGTCAATTACTTAAATAAAACTATCAAAAGCCTCATCTAAGCAATCATAGACCAAAAAAGCACCATCACTGAACCTGAAGAAAGTATTTTATGAAAAATATGGAGCTAATGTGGCACTTGCCAACTATCACTGTAACCATACAGCTTGTACACGTTGTTTCTCTTACAGTCTAAGTAAGAAAGGGAAATAAAGGTGGTGAAAAGTAAGCTCTTGGAGTAGGATTCTGTTTTTACTGCTCCTAGCTCAAACATGGACTCAGTCTCAGCTGAGAACTGAAGACTCTGCTTTAACACAAAAAATAATTAAATGAGGGAACACCCATGTATGGAATGAACAGAAGAATGAGGAGGAGCTAACTGGACCAAATACTCAATATGACCAGCAGGCAAATGAAAAAAAAACTGCATGCAGGATGAAATAATGTAGATGGGCACAGATTGTTAGCTTTTGCAGCTAATCAAATAGAGAGAATATAAAATTTGATAAGCATGTGGAATGACTCACTGAAATAGTCTACTAAGCAATGAGCTCATGAGTCCAATGTAAATCATTACTTCAGCAAATTGTTTTAGCTGTTTAATGCACACCAATTAAATGTATAGGAAATGGAGAAGAAAAAATGAAAAAAAGTTTGCACAGGGGAAGAGCAAAGCTCTATGCAGAAATTCAGGAATATGGTTTGAGAGTGGATTTAAATAAGGCTGTACATTGGAGTTTTGCAGGAATATGACTGAAGTTGAAATTAGTCGTCATTGAGGAAACCGATAAATCTGCAATTAGTTTTTCATTCTCTTTTTAACAACTCAGGGTGACAAGCATATGGCCAAAACAACACACAAACTTGTTGCCTTATGTTTACTTCTTCAACTTTAAGGGCTAGAATACTGTAAGACAACCAGATTTCACCTCATGTTCTTCACACAAATGAATGCAAATGTTTAACACAAAATTCTCAGTCAGATATCTATATATAGCTATGCACAACTATCTGCAATTTTTGTTGTTGTTTTGTTTTACACTAAGTTAAGGAACTATGATTTTTCAAGAGAATGTTACTAAAGATAGATTCACTTTTCAGCCCAGGAAACAAAAGCGACACAGCTGCTTAGAAAAATATACTGAAAAAAAATTGCAAATAACTACTGAAAATAGTTCTCTCCAAAAACTGAACATGAAAGAAACAAAATGAAAATGTACAGAGTTGATCATGTATATAATCTAATGTCAGTTTACATGCATTTTGTGCGCACATGAACGTTCACTAAAATAAACGAAAGTGAATAAGAAAATATATAGATTTGACCCTTCAGTCCTCATTCAGAGAGAAGACCCCTTTACTTGAGTAAGGAGTGCAAAATCAGGGCATGTTTTCAGTAGCTATAGAAATAAAAAACATTGATGAAATAAAACTCATTTTTATTGTCATCCTTGTTTCTAAAAAAATATTAAGTAGAAATATGAGCATATCGAACTCCATGTATGGGAAGATTTATGCATGTGCTTAACTTCACACACCACAAGTAACACTATGGTTTTAATAAGATTACTGATAATGACAAACCCAAGCATGTAAAAACGTCTTTATAGCACAGAGGTTTTGAACAGCCATTTCAAAATCTGAATGAGAGATTATTTCTTTTGTTTTCTTAAATGATAGTGAGAATGTGTTAATTATAAGCCTATGAGGCTGCCCTTATTGGTTATGTTACGTTGTCATTTTGTTCTGCTTGTAACTGTAACAAAAGATTACAGGTCCTTTAAAGTGCATAGTATATGAATATGGAGCACAGTAGTTTCCTGTTGAGTAATAAATAATGAATGATAAGTTCATGTGACAACTTCTTAGCAAAAAAAAAAAAATCTTACCACAAGTAATAAAAAAAATTGGAACATCTGAAATCTTACTTACTGGGCACTCAGAGCATGGTTTTTGCTGTGCAGAACACAGAAAAAGACATGGGCTACCCACCCTTGACAGTGTTTAAAATTTAAGGCAGAAAGGGTATGTCTACACTGTGTGTTTAAGTTGACTTAAGGGTCCTTAAGTTGACTTAAACAAAGCTCTGTCTACATTGCAGGGCAATAAAGTCGACTTTAGCAGCAGGTAGTCAACTTTTTTACTTCCGCTTATAAATTTGACTTTACAGTTAAGTCGACTTTATTAAGTCGACTTAAGTCAATGTGGAGTTACTAAGTCGACTTAATAAAGTTGACCTAGTACAGCGGGGCCTTTAAGTTGACTTTATAAAGTCGAATTATGAGAGGGTGCCCATTTAAAGTTGACTTTATAAAGTCGACTTAATGTAGTGTAGCCTTACTAAGTCGACTTAATAAGGTCTACTTAAAGTCGACTTTGCTTGTATATTGTAGACATACCCAAAAAGTGTAGTAGTCAATGGAGATAATCCTGGGAGTAGAATGATGATCATACACAAATCTTTGATTGAGGTGCACTACGATTAGCAACCTCCCCAGTGTCAAGGAACGGCATACAGAAGTGGCTACAGATTTTTGCCTATTTACTGAAGAGTGATAGCTGGCACCTCTCCTCCTAAAACAAAACACTGCTGATGCCTGCCAAAAATGGCACAACAGTCATAATGCCTTAAATCTCAAAGATTACAACTGCAAGTAGTAAATATCAAGAAACCAATACAACCATGCCAATCCCAATCCATAGTCAGGATGAACAGGGGAAAATCATCCATTGGAACCCTTCAGTTCTTACAAATCTCAAAGCCAAGATAGATCCTTTTGAAACAGTTGTCAAAGAGATGACCACCACTCTAACTATAGGAGAAATCATACATGGCACCCCACAGCCTACCCACATGGAGCCATATTCCATCAATGCAATAAAAATAAACAACAGCAACTCTCACTTCTCTACTGTCTAATCACACAAAGGTAAAAAATCAGAGCAAACAATGTAGGGGGAAGTGCATTTTACACCTGATCATATTGACAATGAATTAAAAGAAACATGAAAATAAAATGAGAATTAGGGAAGGAACACACTTTCCTTTACAGATGGAACATTTGGCTACAGACAATTTAAAAAAATAATTGGAAAGTTCTCTGTCATTAAAGAGCCCGCTTTAAGCATTTTGAAATTACATGGGTACTTATGATAGTAAAGAAGAAATTTTCTTCAGCCATTCAGAAAAAGTGCCATTTTAGCTTCAACTCAGCTCTGATTGTGGTCTGCCAGCCAATCAGAGTCTTAGTCACAGCAGGCTGGGGCTTGAAGAGTCACTGTTCACTGTCAGTCAGTCAGCATGCCGGGCTTTGATAGTGCAGAGAGAAGGAATAGAGAGGGTTCAAGCAGTAGTAACCATGTATGGAGTTCCACTGGGATCCTTAGGTCATGGGATCATGCTGGATAGTGGCTTACTTCCATCTCAGCACAGTATCCCCTCCTCAGAACCACAGAGGCACAAGAAGACAGGGGTTTTCCACTAGCTCCTAAGTAGCCTAGAAAGCATGCCATGAAGGTGCCATGCTGCCAAGTGTTGCAAAAGACTGAGAACTACTGCCTTAATGCATATGTGAAAACATCAGTAAAGGACAGCAAAATCCAAATGTTAAGATGGCTAGTTACAACAGTAATAGACTTCTGTCAGGACCCAATATATCCCATCTAGCCACATGCAGTTCCATTTCAGGGAAATGTAAATTTTCATAAACAGTCACATGAAAAGCATCAGAGGAAATGGAAAAAAACTGAAACGGCAAGATATTTACTAACGTCTCACACAAGTTAGGCCATCATTTGTTCCTGAGAGATTTATGCTTGAGATTATCATGCTGTGAGCTCACAGAAGATCTAACACCTGTTATTACATGATAAAGAGAAACAAAAACAAAAATCAAAACCCCAAAAACAAGATATTTGAATACTCTCAAATCTTCCTCCCATTTCCTCTTTCTTGATGGAGAAAAACATTATGAGTTCTTTCCAGATGAAGAACAGCGTATTCTGATTTCCCCTTTCTTAGGCAAGGAGGGTGACATAGGGCTGACATAATGAATGCAGCATTTAATTGTATATTTCATTATAAAACAAAGGAAATCTGTCTGCAGTAACTGGTAATACAAGGCTTATCCAAAGTTATAGGTGAATGTGTTTCAAAGGCAGCTTCCACTGGTTCCTGCCTTGCCATTTGCAAAGGTGCTCCAGAGACAGAGGTGACAGCATGACGACACACACACCCTGAATCTGTTAACTTTGCATAAACACAACAGTTCAGCAGTATGTACTGTTCATTCACTGAAAAGATTAAGGTCACTACTTTTGCTTCCCTATCCTTGCCTCTTACCACATGTAAATGATGTTTGTCATGACTGTATACTCAGAGGTGACTTTCACACAAGACTGTAGAGCAGTGACATTCATATTGAGGCTCAGGAGCCACAAGTGACTCTTTAATACATCTCCTGTGGCTTTTTACAAGACAAGATTTTAAGGACATGGTGTGAGCAAATTAACCCATCAAGTTGTTTGTATTATGTTATTAACTAAATGCTGAATATACGACCTATCATTTTGCTGTGAGAATAATACATTTTATATATGATTAAAAAAAAAAAAAAAGGAAAGCGTGAATTCTCACAACTGTGGCTCTTGCAAGGAATGTTGATTGCTAACATGACTCCCGAACCACTGAGGTCTGAGTATCACTGCTGTAGCGTCCAGCGTAAGTGTGGATGCCATAGAAGTGTTTGATAGAAGACACTACTTACCAGCCATGGGGGGGGGGTAGGGGGTCTCCATATACCAGATTTTTTCTCTGATGGCTGGATCTGCCAGCTGTACTAGCCCTATTCACTGCTGGAGTTGCACAAAAGATAGTCCAACTCATATCTTCTTCTGTGTGTGGTTTCAAGATGAGCTGCAGGAGAAGCCCCCAGAACCTCATGTTCCTCCTCCTTAATACCATCCTCCTGTCTTTCTTTGCAGTTGTGCTTGTATGTCCTTTGGTGTAATGTTTCTCCCTCTTTACTCTCATTTATTACTGAGATTACTGAGTGCCATAGCATTCTGCTAAATTCTGCATCAGAAGTAGACTTTGGAAGTTCCTCTCTATACAAATTTGGGTCCTCAAATTTTCATGGTTTGAGGAAGTAAAGCCCATAAAATGGATGGGGCAGGGGGAAGTCTCTTCCACATCTAATGATTTAACTGTACTTTTGCTATTTTTTTGATTATACATAGCCCAAATAGCACTCAGAATATTTTAGACCAGTGCTTGACAAAATTGGCTCCTAGCCAGGCACCAAGTTTTATTTTTGGTTGCCAGAGGGCACTCCTCCACTGCATTTCCACAGAGGAGCAAGAAGCCAGGCTAAAGCCCAGGTTGTCGTAGCAACCTGGCACCTGAGATTTGTCAAGCCCTGTTTAAGACACTTCCCACGCACAAACAAAAAGACCCTGTTCCTTTCTTGAAGATCTAAAAATGACTGCAATGCAAGTCATCAGAGGGCACCTCTTGACTTAATGAAGTCACTATTTCTAAATTCTCCTTCTGCCTCCATTTCCAAACTACTAAATAAACTTGAGAAAGCAGGAATTTCAACACCATGAAGAAATTTTTTCCATTGTACTCAAGAATCACTGCTTATCAACACAATTAACCAGTCCTAGAATCTAGTTGCCTTTTGCATGTCATGAAATGCTTAGCAGTGCGTGCAACTCTACAGCACATACAGGTCCACTCTCCCTGAAGCCAAATCCAGCCCCCATCCAGCTCTCTGTATCCTGGAGAGATGGATGGATTAGACTCGGGGAGAGGTGGGCTGGTGTGTCTTGTAGGGTCGTAATATACTACCAACTGTGTCACAGCCTGCGAAAGGTTGAGAACCGCTGCTCCATGACATGCTTCCAGTTGTGTGGCAACACAATAATGTGTCCCAACACAGTGGCTGAGAACTGTTGCAGTAAACTACTCTCTCCCCTTTCTAAGTATACAAAGGGAAATCAGCAGGATACAGAGATTAGGCTACCCCTTGTGAAGTGGAGTACTTTGATTTTTTTAAATAATTAATATGAAACAACAACAACTTTTCCCCCACTTAGTCCCTAGACACTGAAGTCTATGTGTGAACCCACATATGCTTTTACGTGACTCTGCTACAATTATAATAATCATATACTTTGGTCAACATGCCTTAAGCAATTAGTTTAATACATTGATTGATTTTATTTGACTCTTAATTTCATGTTACACTGCAGCACTTTAAGCCTCTATACCTCCTTTGTATAATATGAAGTTAGATTGTCACTCATCTAGGACAGCTGAAGCAAACAACCATGAAAATAATCTGCCAAATCATTCCTTTTGAGAACAGAACATAAGCATTTATATGAACTGTGCCTGAATCACAACCATTCTACTTCTTTCACCACAAAAGGAAAAGAGAAGTTCTTTATTTCACAATGAAAGGCTGTAATGCCAAAGCAAAGCAAGGAAGCAGCATGTTAAAACCACCATTAGCTTCTTTAAGAACTGCTTCAATGCAGTGTAACACTTGCACTACATTTTACTATTTTCCACAAATGAAATCCTGCAACTCGATTAAATTGAGAATACAAAATCTGATAACTGAAGGATAGATCAGTAGCATACAGGCTCCAAGATATCTGTTTTAAAAGGCTACCACTTAAAATACAGAACAAATAGCATTTTCTAGCTTCCCAATACAATGTAAAAGATTAAATATTAAAATACTTTGGTCAATATACCATTCATGAGCATGACGTGTCCTCAGACTCTTTCCCTACAGTTCATTAGCAACTAAACGGAAGTTAAAACTGTGTTTGAAATATAATTTGAATTGTGGGAGTGCCTAGAGGCCTCTAACAAAGAGCAGGGCCTCACTGTGCTACAGCGTGTGCAAACACACAAAAGACAGCCCCTGCACTGAAGATATTCAACTCTAAATATACAAGACAGACAATGAGTGAAAGACAAAGCATTCTTATTCCCACTTTGCTGATGGAGAATATAAGCATGGAATGACTTCATAACTTGTTTAAGATCACACAAGTGGTCCATGGTAGAACCAGAACCTGAATCCAAACCTCCTGGATTCAAATGTGCATGAATACTAATTATTGGGCCAATAATTCAGTCCATTTTAAGTATAGACTACATGATACTTGGATCAAAAATAAGATAACTACCATAAACACATGTATGAATTATGCATTATTATTCCAACTGTCCACGAGGGGCAGAGGGAAGTCAGTAAGTGCACAGAACCTTTTGTAAACAGCTCAGTTTAACTGTAATGAGGCTGATCAGTTTGCAAGCTATGACATTGCAATTGTATTTAAGATATTTTCAAATGGTCTTAAAAATACATTTTGTACTGACAGAAATGAATATTACAATTCTCAGTAGTTTTGTTTACATTGGCAAGTATGCTGCATTGTAGCATGGACTCTGCTCCCAAGACAGACTGCGGATGGCCCCCAGTGAAGTGGAGGGCAAAGAGTCATTGCATCCTCTGCTTCTCCTTTTGCGCTGCCTCACTGAACACAATTTTATTCTTAATATTTTGCATCCAATATTTGTAAACTATACATTATTTTTGGATGGGAGGGCTTGCCCTGAAAATGATAGTATTTTAAATCTTTTATTTTATACTACTTACCACTTCCCATTCACCCTTCAAAAATCTATCAGTAAATCCTCTACCTAGTAGTTATTCATACAGCTGTTACAGTTAGGGATGATGGGCTAAAAATCTCCAAAAGCTTTCCCCAAATATTATACCACACATATTAAAGCACAGATTATTTCATAGCTCTCAGCTTGCAACATAAGGATGTTAAAAAGCAATAATTAAAAGCATTTTGCTCTTTTATTAAAGCAAACTAAGAACTAACCATAGTAATTTCTCTCTGTAGGATCGCCTGCGTGAACACTTTGATTTGTTTGCATTCACATGAGTTCATATCTCCTAAGTCTGTTTTGCAATTTAGACAAAACCAGTAAATTCACTTTTTTTTTTTGCATCAAAATCATATGGAACTGATATTTGAGGAGTTTAAATGTTAAACCACTATCTGTCCCTCCAAGTTCTAGCTCACAAAACTTTTGACAAATTTATCCTCAGTTTGTAAACAAATGTGTACAATTATGTGTACTTCTTCAAAAATCAATAGCAGCAAGACATGGAGTATGGTCTGTACAGAAAAAGATCTAAGCAGTGCTTTTCAAAGTATGGACTGGGACCCAGTACTGGGTCACAGAACTTCAGGTACTGGGTCATGGCACCCCATTGCCACCACAAGACTGGAATGCATTGCTGATAGACGTAATTGTTGAGTCACAGGCATAAATCTTTTTTTTTTTTTCCCAACTAGGTCGCAAGAAAAAAAAAGTATGAAAACTTCTGATCTAAAGTGAAGCTGAGACAGAAAGAGACACTTCTGGTTTTCTATTTTTTTTAGTCTAATAAAATTCCTAGGTCAGCATTAGAAGAATCTCTCTCTTTACCATTGTCATACAACCACCATGTGACTTTTGCAGTTTCAGATTTCACTATAGAGTTTTCACTTCTCCAACACTGACAAACTGACTCATTTTATGATCATTTTTCTCAGGTTCCCTGTGTTATCACTGTCCTAACAGCAACCAAAACCTATGAACCCTAAACACTTTTTTTTCCCCAACCAGATGTTCTTTTTTCATTGTTTCTAAATTTTAGATGATATTTTATTCTAAGCAGAAGAAAGTTTCCGTACATCAGTGGCTATATAAACAAATTAATTTTGAAAGCCTGAATCAAGCTGAAGATGAGGATTCACTATTATGATCTAGAATATGGATTAACATATATTTAGAGAATTAGACTACAAGCGAGAGATCCAGCATACTGCTGAACCTTATAAATATAAATCCTCACTCCCATCTCTCTCTCCTCAAAAAATAATGAAACAGAACATTTGATGGAATCTGGATATGTGTACCTATCTATAAATACATACGGACACACACACTAGTTATAACTCAAACAGCTATCTAAATATGTTTCTAGTTGATTTTCAAGCAAAAAGTATGTCAAAGCTGCCATTAAGCCAGAGCTCTTAAGAATCATGCTGCATGTGCCAGCTGGCAGGATTTCTCAGTATTATTCTCCAGCTGGATTCTGCAATTTCCTGCCTCAGTCTCTCCTGCTGATCAGTTTTAGTTTCTGCACTTCATATGACCTGGTACTGCTTCTGAAAGTCTCGCCGGTCATTCGCTTACTTGGTCTCTTTACTATGAATTATCATTTTGCCAGTGACAACCATATTTATTTTATTCTTACAGATGGCCTGGGCTCCATCAACACAAGTGGAAGAAAGAAAACATATGGATTGAGCAGAATTTTATAATTTATGCATATCTCATGGTTTTATCTGATGGCAGTTTGTTAAGACTTCTCCAGAAATCTGAGCATCAATGGCCCTTTATACTATATTATTCTACAGGAATGGCCAAAAAGGTGTTAATATTGTCAGACAGCATTCTGGACCACTGCTGTACAATACTGTAGTACTTGTCTGGTCACTACCTTAATAAGGAGGTCTGTCATTTGTAGCACTTTAAATATTGATAAACATTTATATTTATGTAATCCCTTTCAAGCAAGAGGATTCCAGTGCTTACAGACAAAATATACCCATCTCTGAGATGGAGAGAAACTGCAATAGTGGATATTGGGAACAGGAAATGACTACCATCTTACTCAACTGACGTCACAGGGGACTTTTTAAGTAGGCGGAATGTAATTATCTAGTTGGAATTTAGCCAGAGCACTGAGGTTAGCACCTCTGCAACTGCCAAAAAACAAACAAATAAATAAATAAAAGTATCATAAGATCTTTACCTTTAGTATCATAGGTTTGACACCTCACCAGCAAGGCAGATGCCGTTAATTCTTTTAAAATCCATTTAGAAAGGTCATTTGACTGTAAACACTGATGCCTGAAATCCTTCTTGTGTATACACATACACATCACAATTCAAAACTCACAGTTACATCATAATGAATTTGTCTCATGTCAATATTATACATATGGGCTGATTTGTGTTTAAATGTTGCTCATGTGAGTAACATTACTCATGCAAATAGTCACACTGAAGTCATAAGGAAGGCACTGCAGTGTCAGCCTCTCCGTCACACATGCCACCAATATAATTGCAATCCACATGATTATATAACTGTTTTCTTTTCAAAGCTTTGGCATTCCATTCTAATGGCGGTAAGGAACCAGCTGACTGTGAATAAAAAACAAGTTCTATTACACACACACACACACACACACACACACACACACACACTCTCTCTCTCTCTCTCCCCCCCTCTCTCCAGTTCCATTGTCTGGCAATGTTATGGCTGCATGCTAATCTTACATTATGAGGGTTGAATTTACTTAACTAGGAAAAAAAATATTTCTCCTAAAAGTCATTTAGATTCGGCATGCAATTTTATACTTCAAAAAACTATCTATGTGGTAGCAAATCAGCAAAATATAGGAGATGAACGTGTATAAAAGGCCATTAAAATCTGACAGATTTAAATTTTTATGTTACCACCTTGCCCCACCCTAGACCACTGAAAGTTCAATACTTATTTTGAATATTTTTATATCTATTTTGATTTTGAAGACTTCAGACAATGTAATCAAAGAAACACTTGCACTGATATTTGGGATGACTACTACAAGATAATGCTAAAAAACCCATTCTTTGAACATAACGTGAGTTCATTGTTGAATTTGTACACCCTCTCTATATATAATTCTGAACATATTGTGCAACAGATGCTTACTGGTAGTTATCTTTCCATCTCAATTACATTTCTAAAATACAGTCTGCACCCCTTCTACAATGCACATTATTAACAGTTCTGTCATTTCTCATGGGAGGCTACCATGAGAAAAAACATCATGAAATATTCACAGTCTAACTCTACAGGTGGCACTTTAATGTTCATTAAATGCCATCCATCGTGACATGAGTATCCCGATTTTTTAGGTCTTAAGTTATAATGAATGGCATAAAATGAACTTCTACAATGTATTTCATAACCACACAGACAAAAGTTCAGCTATGATAGTGCAGTGGATCTGCTTTCACAAAATACATTAATTGAGCCTCTGAACAACAACAGCTTTATTAAGAAGCAAGAGGAGACCAGCACTTAAGGCATGACTCTGAAAGGTGCAGAGCACCTCTTGTGAGGTTTTAGATATGCTCAACTCTCACTGTGGTCACTGTGAAATTGCTTGCACTCAGCACCTCCAGGAGGTTGCTCTTCCAGACTGCAGAATGAAATCATCTTTGTCAACTCTCAATTTTACTGAGTTTCATCTGGGCTCGACAAATCCCAGGCACCAGGTCACCATGGTGCCTAGCTGCATCACAGTACTTAAGTAGCAGAATGTCCCCTGCTGTCTTACAAAAAAGCTCCTGACACCAACATTTTCAGTGCCCCTTCTCCCCACTGCTGTTGAAAGTGCCTTGGGCAGCAGTCTTTTTCCAGAAGCAGGGGACTTTTACACAGTGCTGCCAAAATGGGCAGCAGGGGTGGGTGGAGAGGAAGAAGAGGGGTTCTGAAGTACTGCAGCATAGGCACCTTAAGATTTGGACTGGCCTGTAAGCGCGTGGCACGTTTGTCAAGGCCCAAGTCTCATGATGTTAGGGGTTTTCCCTCAAAGCTCCAGCTACTGGGGCGGCAATTATGTGAGAATCTCAGGGTTTTTTTTAAGTAAGTTTCTAGTTCTCACGGTTTCAGGGAAAAATTTTAAAGCAAAACCTTACAGTTTCAAAACCAGTAGACAATAAAAAGAATGCAAATCATTTTTAAAAAGTTATAAATTTCATGACTTTTAAGATGTTCTCATGATTTTCTGAGGACTAGCTTGTTATTTTTAATGCCTGGGGTTGCCTGTGCTTCTGAACTCAAGACATCTCTGTGGCACATTAACGCTAAAGATAGAAAATCAGAAGTGCACCAGAAAAGGAGGCTACAGATTATCATAAATACTCTATGCAGCAGATAATACCATCTCTCATATTACAGAAGATTTAAAAATACAATTAAGAATCCTGAGCACCAGGTTCTGCATCAAACATACCAGACACTACTATGTTGAGTCAAGAGGCAAACATCTCTGTTGCTATTATATGTTATCTTTACTGAGTATGTCTTGCCCTTTTCATTGAACTCCTGAAAATGGACAAAACATTATACAGAACAAGAGATGAAACACAAGACATTGCCCCAAAATAAATACATAAATACATACATACAAGTGAAATTACAGCCAGAGAGAAATAGCATTCAGTCCTTCTTTAACACTTGTACCATACATAAAATTTATGCATTCCTCCAGAACACACACAATATAACTGCAACTCTGAGTTTATGGGTCCTAATTCAATCTTCCCTGAGGACTAAAATTCCTCTTGCAGTGCTTTCAGGAATGAGAGAGATAGCACACAAAACTATTTTAGTCTACAATCATCTGATTCTCATCCAGGAGAGAAAAGGAAAGACTGCAACCCACAGCTCACAAACCACCGCTACTGCTTTACAAGCCAAAATTAAGAGTAGCTTTCTAAGAGCAACAGTTCAATTAACTAGTTAAACACTGACTGTTTAGAAGTAGGTAGTAGGGTTTTTTGGGCTTTTGGCTGGAGGAGGGGGAAGCTTTGCTTTTTCTTTATTATAAGCCCTGTTCCACTAAACAAGGTTATCTTCACAAAAATACCCCAACTTATTTCATACCCTTCAGGTGAGTAGTGCTGAGTTAGACTGTATTGACAATAGCTATGTAAAATCTGTACGTATCTCCACTTTCCACAAAAAAGGTCAGAGTGAAGCAATAGTACAGATAAAAAGTTTCAAATTGTCAGTGTTAGGAAATGTTCTATTTGTAGCAACCTCAAATGTTATTTAAGAAGCAGCCCCCAGGAAATGACACAGTAGCAATCATCACTTCTGTAAAACCTTGGAGAGGAAGCAGATTGAAGAGTAAAATGCTAATGCCTCAACAAGAGGCCAAAATACCCAGTAAATGAAGTTGTTTTCCTTTACACGTCAGTTTGATTACTTAAGCAAGCCTCTAAAACTGGGGAAAAAAAAAAGTATCAATATTTTTGCTCTCTTTCTGCGTTTCTAAAGGCAACATTACTCATTGCGCTGACTTTTGTTTCAGAAATGCAAAGGAGGCCATAGGAAAGGCAGCACTGGAGCTGCTGACTCATGAACCACTCAAGGCAAGAATAATCAGAACTAGACCTTTTCATAATTACTGCCTGATGCCCATTCTTGTATGTACAGATTCTCCTGTCGAACTAAACTACTTCAGGAGATGATCACAGTTCCAGCCATCTAATCTCTAATTACAGTATTTTTTCAGTGACAAATTGCTTAAAAGGCCAAACTAAAATAGCTTCTCTCTCACAAAGATCCAAAGCAGCAGCCGTGTTAGTCTAGCTCAATAAAACAAACCAGGAGTCCAGTGGCATATATATATTTGTTAGTCTTTAAATGCCACAGGCAATGTTCCCTCTAATTTTTCATAGGCTGTGTATGCAAAAATTTTCTGTGTATGTGCTAATATTAGCGCTGATGAACTTTTTGGGCATACTTCATCTTGTTGGATGTGTAGGTTTCACGACCTGTGTGCACATGCACACACCCACACGTTAGAGGGAACAGTGGCCACAGGACTCCTTGTTTGTTTGTCTCTCACTAACAGAAGTTGGTCTAATAAAAACATATTGCCTCACCCACCTAGTCTCTCAAATTAAAATAGAGCAACACAGTGGCCTGATGATCAAGCTGTAAGGCTCAGGTCAGAATCTGATTCTCTCCCCTAGTCACTGATTTTTCAGGAAGGCAGGAGTTGGCAGTGCTAGAAAACCAGCATGTAGGCCCCAACCCCCAAAGGTATTTCGGTGTCTAGCTCCCATTGATGTCAATGGGAGTTTGGTACCTAAATACCTTTGAGGTTCTGGCCCATAGAGATTAAGGAACACCATGTATTCACCCGAGATTTATGTAGCCATATCATCATATTGTCTAGATCAAGTACATGATTAGTTTTAGGCAAGACCACAACTCCCTTGACTTGTACACTCATCAGCTACCCGGGCACTCAAAAGGTTGCAGTCCTATACTTCAACTCTCTTCCTGTATACAGTGCCATAGTTGTAGTTAGTAAGATGACATTGGCCCACTGCCAGGCAGTGCAACGTCTAACTGATTTAGAAGACCGCAGCTTGTTTTTAAAAATGGTTTGGTACTTAGGAGCCTAAATGTTAGGTTCCTAGGTGCCTAAATCTCTTCTAAAAATGAGACAGACAATCTCCAAAATCAGTTGGAGACATACATACTAGTAATACTGCAAATTTGTAACAGCAACACAAGAATACCTTTCAAATCTGTATGCAGTCTTGGTTCCAGAATATTAAAGCAGAAAAGTGGGTGAAGGAATGTCTTTTATTGGATTAACTTCTGTTGGCACAAGAATGAGCTCTAAACCTTCTCACCCACCTTGTCTCTAAAAATCTAGACCTTTGGCTGCAGTCCTACCAGAATGCTGATGACATTCAGTTTTATTTGCAAAGATGTAGATTTTAAGATCAGAAAGGATCATTATTTAATCTGCCCTTATCTGCTCATAATGCAGGTAAGGTAATTTGTGCCTCCACCTCAACTGATCCAGCAGGCACAGTGAAGAGACCCAACCCAGCATGTGGCTAAAACTGAGGCATGGATGAGATCCAGCTGGCTACAGCTCAATCCAAATAGGATGGGGGTGTTGCTGGTAGGCTGGGAAAAGCAATCAGAAAAGCTAGAAGGAATATCTGCCCCAAAACTGAGGGCATTAAATCAGCCTTGCTAACTGGAATTTAAAATGTGGTTCTGTCTAGAGCAGTGGTTCTCAACCTTTGGCAGGCCAAGACATGCTTGGTGGCATTTTGCAATCCTACAGGACACAAAAGAACACCCCTCCCCCCCAGGCCTTATTCAGTCATCTCCTTGGCTCTCCATGACATACTTATGCTGTGTTGTGACACAGTCTTGTGTCCCAACACAGTGGTTGAGAACACCTGGTCTAGAATCCATTAGCAGCTGCACTTGGAAGGTCAGATGTCAGCGATCGTCAGAAAGGCATTTTACTGGCCAGGCAAGGATAGCCTGTTGTTTTGGATGCAGATCATGCTACCGTCACCTGTGTCTTTCGTACATCAAGATTAGATTACTGCAACGTGTTCTACATGGGCCTACATCTTCAGCTGACAAACGCCAAAAGTGGTGCAAGAGGCAGCTACCCTGCTTGATTTGCAAAGTGTCCTACAGAACATACATGACAGCTGCCATCTGGGTTTTGCACTGATTAACTGTGAACTTACAGATATGTTTTTATGGTGTTTGTTTTGATCAACAAAACACTAAATGGCCTTGGACCAGCCTAGTGGAGAGATGGCCTCTCACACCATGATACACTGCCACCAAGACAGCTGCACTCATGTAAAATCCTCTGAACATAACAGGGAAGGAACAGCTGGCAGGGTGTTCTCTGTAAGGACTATATGACTCTGATATGCCCTCCCACCTGTGGTCCGAACCCTGATTTGCTAACTTTCAGGACATGTTACAGGGACATTTATTTCACCTGGCATTGAAAAAAAGGTGTTAGATAAGGTTGCCAATTTTAGTTGGACATATTCCTGGAGGTTTCATCATATGACAGTCTTTAAATAAAGGATATCATTAATTCCTAGAGACTACAGGACAATCCTGGAGGGTTGGCAAGCCCATGTACAGAGTTGCGTGCCAAGCATTTATATGAGACGCTTCTTGATAGAGGAAAGTTGACTGTGTTGCATTTTCGTTTTCTATTTTAAATAACTGGCAGGACATTCAGAGCCTATGTGTGAGCTTTGATTCATTTCTTCTTAAGATCAAGTAAATATATACTTTTTTTTTTTTTTTTTTTTTTAAGAGACAATTATAGATTGCATTCACACTTTTCAGATTTTTCCTTTTGATTGAGGATTTGTAATCAGACCAAAACTATTCTAAATAATTAGTTTATTAACTTTTCATGCTCCTAAATGTTTCATCCTAATCCTTCTCATGACCATGAGTGGAAAGACATGTAACCAATCATAAAGGAACCTGTCAGAATCTTTTGCTGTGGCTCATTAATATATTTTTTTCCCCCCTCTACAGGACAGCCTCTCTTTTCCATGAAAAGGGAAAGATCAAAAGCACAGGTTAAGAGCAGATACTGTGCTACAGATCAGCATCTCCCAACCTTTCTGAAGTACTGTACCTCTTACAAGAGTCTGATTTGTTTTGCCTTCCCCCAGGTTTCACTTTACTTGAAAACTATTAGCTTACAAAATTAGACATTATACAGAAGTGTATTACTTAAAAATTACTTCTCAATTTACCTTGCAATTATAAAACAAATCAATTAGAATATGAATACTGTACTTACATTTCAGTGTATAATTAACAGATGACTTGTTTATACTGCCCTATTGTGTCGATGAAATTTTAACAAGGAGTTCTGTGGCACTTTTACATACCAACAAGTTTATTTATCACATGAGCTTTCATGGGAGAAAATCCGACTTTGTCACATGCTTTGAAGATGGGCCCATAAATAAATTTATTAGTCTTTAAAAATGCCACAGGACTCCTTGTTTGTTCTGCTGAACTAGATTAACATGGCTACCCCTTTGGAATTTATGAAATTCTAGTTTATAACAACTTTGCTAGTGCTTTTTATATAGCCTGTTTCAAAACTAGGGCCAGACGAATAGCTAGATGTATTGATCTGGCCAGGGGAAGAAGACCTCTGCACATCCTCAGGGGTATGACTGAGAACCACTGCTATAGGTCATATAAGTACAAGCTAACTCCAGAATAGCTTTACAATTGCAGCTTAATACTGAACCGTAATACACCCTCTCTTAATAGCCCTTGCTGATGCTCTTCCTCAAACCCAACCAAATATTGCTAATAATGTCAAGCTGTGTGGCTATGCCAAGTTTTGTGATATACCTTAAATAGGGATTAGACTGTGTTTAAATTCATTTTCACTTGTGATCCAAAAATTTGAACTCAATTTAGTAAGTGCGCAAAACAAATGTATTATAATATGCTGAGCCCTTTGCATAAATACACAATCACTTTAATTATTTTTAAATGTGTTCACTACAATTACATGATTTTGATTTTGTCCTTCTGTCCCCATTTCTGGATAACAACAGAAGTTTGGGTGGGGTTGCCTCTTAGCTCCTGAGCCTACCCACCTGCAAGGGCAAACCACAAAAACAGAACATGTAAGCCAAGTGCTTTTAAAGAAAATCCTACTTTCTCAAAGGGGCAAAATAAGGATAGAACATTGTACTCAATAAAAGAGATAGAGCTGTGAGTATCATGGGTTAGTACATAAGAAAAATGGCTCTCTAGTGTACCTTAGTTATGGTGTGTCAGTGTGAGAGAAACACTGATTTAATTTACCTTTTTGGACACATTACCTCATTTGTTTTCTCCTTTTCTACTGAGCCAGTGTTATTTCCGAAAACATAGTAATCAATGGTGAAGTGAAGGTTATATGGAAAACTGTAACTTCACCAACTGCGCCATTTCAACCTCTGTGGAAAAGGTGTCCAAGATGCACAACTATACCAGAGAGAAGAGCTAGGATTCCATAGTTAGAGCCACTAATGTAAGACTATGGCTGGAGCCAGACCAGTTTTTAATTAATTGAAGATCCACCCCAGGATTTTTAAACCAATCATTTTTTAAAAATATTAAAACATGTTGGTGTTCAACACTTTATTCCAAAACTAAGCAGAATGATACAACTCTTGGCTTAATTAACCCCATTTTATGATTTTTTCATGGCAAACAATATTTTCCTTTGGAGCTAGTTGTACAATACTCAAGGCTTTTCATAAAAATGAAGCAGACGTTGTATTCTGGTTTATGGGGGTGAAGATTACAATTTGCATGATGTACCTGTCACAGATAAGTGAGGTTCTCACAACCAGAAGCATGAAGCATAGCAGGCAGACTTGAGGCTGAATGACACCTGTTGATGACAGGGTGCATGTAGGAGTCTATTAGCAAGATCAACTCTTAACATTTATTTTCAAGGCAAGAGTGTAATTTTATGTTCAGAAGAGCTAACCAAATGCCACATATCCATCTACCCAATTCCCTTTCACAGCCTTATTCTAAAAGCATATGGATGAATCTCCAATTTGAATGTTATAAAACACAAATCCACTAATAGTTAAGTTATTTGGAATTTTTCAGATGATGTTAAAAAAAAACCAACCACAGGTGTAGGAAAGTCAAAAGAACCTGATAATCCCAGGAACATTGTTAGCGTTTCTGGCGTCCCCCTGTAGCGCAGCAGATGCCAATGCAGACGAGTGACGTCACAGCGCAGCGCAAATGTGCGGTCCCCATTTTGGCACCCCTCAAACATTGGCACCCCTGCACCGCTTACCAGGCTTACCATGTTGCACTGGCCCTGGATAATGCTATATGTTCAGCCTCATGCCAACTAATTCAAAACCAACTAATTGGATAGAAGTTCAATACAAGGTACTCTGTTATGGCAGTGGTCAGCAACTGATTTTGGGTGGCACACACCACCCCTTCTCTGCCACCAAAAGGAAACCCCTTCCTGCTTATGGCGAGCTGATTTGCACTTTGCACCACTGGCAAAACATCCCTAAATGCTGATTTATTTTCAGAAGTGGATTCGGGGTTATTTCAAATTGCAGTGCCGCTGAAAGGGTCTTCAGCAGCATTCCACCCCCTATGGCAGGGCACCACAGCTGTTCAGTTTGAGCCACCACTGAACTTGATGGTGGCAACTGATTCTTTCAGCAGTGGGACTAGTTTAAATTTATAAAATACTCATTTGTGTCCCAAACTACTTTTATATCCTATGTCTATTGAGATTGAAAAATAACCCACTAAGTTACCCAGTTGTGGCTTGCAACACTACATGACACTTGCATAAGGTACCTTGCTTGATACTTATAAATTTTGCACTGGCAGAAAGATACCTCATTTAGCTATAGGATTATCCAGTCTATTAGCAAAAAAACAGGTTAGGCCCAAGATGACTGACTAAGATTTCAGTTTTGATTTAAAATAATTTATATAACATAATATGATCAATTAAAGATTTCCTTAAATTAGGAAAAGAAAAATCACCAAAAAGTGCAACCTGATACTTTTCTTTGACAGCATTTTTGCCATAGTAGATTAATCATATTAAATTACACTGTATCAACATCTGTTAAGTGCTTCTTTATTTGTATGGCCATGGGAACTTTCAGATGTTCAAAATGATTACTACCATGAAGTCTTGTGAAAAACATTGCAGCATTCACCAGACACAGCTTATACACAAAATTTCAACTCTCTAAGGTGAGAAAAATTTAAAAATCAGAAGAAACAAAATGTTACAAATGGTTAAAGGTACATACATTTCTGAAATTTGCTCAATACATATTGTAACAAGAATTTTTTTTAAAAAACTACCTACTTTTTCCAAAGTGCTTTACAACTGTCAATTTTTTTCTCCCAAATTAATTTTATCCTTCAAATTCCTATGCAGGTCCTGTAACTAAGTTTCCCTGCTAATTACACCTAGTTTCTAAATCTAAGACTGTTCAGCATCGTGTAAAGGTACTCAACTGAAGAGATCTTAAAGCTTGAGCCTGACAGTTTAGTGGGTGAACTGTGCTTATCGATGGAGTGAATTCAATAATCAGGAATAGCTGATTTAAAAAGAAAAAGAAAGTAAACACAAAATAAATGAAGCAAAATATATATGGTTTGCTTTCTGCAAGAAGCAGCATTCCATTGTGAGCATCATTCCTTCCCAATTGATTCTCTTCTTCCCTCCACACCCACTGTGGTTTGTCATTGTTAATGTCTAATTTAGGCCCTGGAACTACTAGTGCTTGCTAACATATCTATCATTCCTCCCATGCAACATAACACAAGTTTGTTAAGAATGTTGCATAGCTTGGCTTTTAGGGTGCAACCTCCACACATTTTATTTGCAAACACAAGTTCAACTAGCATCTCCATGATGATGATTCACAGACATACCTCTTCACATTGGACCCATCTCATGTTCGAATTAAAATCACTGCCTCTCTCTCATACCTGCTTGCTAACATTCAGTCATTGTCTTAAATTCAACAGACCAAAACAGCTTAAATCTTCCTTCCAGCTGTCTCAGTCACTGCAGATACCCTGCTTTCCTTCCTGTCAATCACACCATACTCTGGGTGCCATTTTCAACCGAATCCTCGCATTCAAGCTGTGTATTAATCTGTCCACTTCTTCCTGCATAACTTCTCTCAGATCACGAATTTCCTTTCTGTCCACACAACTAAAACTCTCACCCAGATCCTGTATCATCTTATGTCTCGACTATGTAAACTTCCTCTTCTGTAGCCCTGGCAAATCATATTTGATTGCCACCTCTATCCAAAACACTGCTGTAAGTGTCATTTTTCAGATTTGTTGCTTCAACCATATCACCCCTCTCTTTGACACACTGTTCTCTACTACATCAGAAACTATTTGTCTTAATTTATGAAGCATTTTACAAATGATCTCTGTTCTACCTCTTATCTTTTATACACTATCACAGTATACTCACAGCTCTGCTTTGCCTATGATGCTGCCCTTCACAACCCATCTATTAATTTACAAAAGAGCACTCTAGCTCTCATGCTGCCCCTCATGCACCCAAGTTTTTCCCTCTAACCATCTGCCAAGCCACCTCCTTTTCCTTGTTCAAATCCCTCCTTAAGAACCCCCATCTGCCGGAATGCCTGCAAAACAACTCGGATAATGGTTTAGCTGCAGACAAGCTTATTAGGCTGATCAGTACAGCCTCACTGTTCCACTGTGCTTCCTCAATCTGTTTGCGGCATCCACCTGTTGTCTCATCTTACACTTAGATGGCAAACTCCACGGGACAAGGACAGTCTTATGTGTTTAGCACAATGAGGCCCCCACTCCATGACATGCATCCTAAGTGTAATGCAAACAACAACCAACCCTCAACTGAAAGAATACCACTGATGTCAGTGGGAATTTGACTAGGGTCTTAAAACAAAAAGCAAGGAAGAACTAACAAACAAACAACAAAAACCCACAGCATAGACTTTTTATATTGGCTATTGAATTGCCTTGCATTTTAAACTTCTCAGCAGCTAATGTGCCTGCCACAGGATGAACATTAATATAATAGTGATATATTATTGAAAACGTATCACTGAGGTTTAGAATTACGTATACAGGCTTTTCTGTCAAGTGCATCACTCCAGTATCCAAGGATTCAAATCAACAAAAAACATTTAAGCACATGCTTCAGTCTCTTCCCAACTGAGCACTTAAGCATATGCTGTGACTTCCTCTCTGCTTCTCCATCCTCTTGTTCATACACTTACTTAAAGTTTAATATTAGATTGTAAATGCTTCAGGGCAGGGGCTTTGCCATTTTCTCTGTACTTTGTAGCACCTAACACAATTTTGGGCCAAACAATAGTAATGTCTTCTCAGATCCACTGCATAATGCAATCCAGTTCTAGCCTGCAAAGTCTTTCAGTAATGATCCCAATATAGCCCACTTTTGCCTTCATTCCTGACTTGGCTCCTTCAAATGCTAAACTGAGTATTCCACTGTGCTAAGAACTTGGAAAACCCATATTTTAAAAATTTGACAAAACCAACAATCTGTGTTCATAACAAAACTTAAATATCAATGATGTTTAGTGGCAACCATTTCCCTACCTTACTGTTTTTCATCCTTTACTGTCCTTTATCTATCTAGGTGCCTGGTCATCCACAACCTATTCCCCCAAATAACTCCACTAACTTCAACGGGACAACACATATGAGAAACGGTTAGTCACATGAGTAAAGCTAACAGGATCAGGCTTTTAGCTACTTTCCTTGCAAACTCATATGTGAGAGTAGTCTCCTACCAAATTCACAGTCCATTCTAGACAATTTCATGACTGTAGGATTTGCAAATTGGTCAGTTTCACAATTCCAGAACTGGACTCTGAAGGAAGCAGGAAAGTGAGTTTGATCTCCTTGGTGCTATGAAGCACATCCCAGCCTCTTCAAGACTAGTGACTAGGGACCCATAACTGAGGCACTCCCTGTAGCACAGGGAAGATCAGATTTCACAGCAAAAGCCAATGACATGGCTTGTTATGCATTTTTCAAGGGCATGAAATTGGTAGGACCCTATATATCAGAGGTCCCCAAAGTTTGGCTAGTTGGTTGCTTCTGATCTACTGACACATTTTGACGGACCCACTCCCCACTTTCAGTTCCAGCTTGTCCACAGCCCCTTCTCCACATGGGCCCAGCACGCCACTCCCAGCCTGAAACTGTGCTGTGTAGCAGCCACTCCCTCATCTAAGCTCCACTCCATTCTCCCTGTCCCTTCCCACATGACATGGGCCCAGACACTTCCGTCCACCATAAGGGCAAACTGAGGAATGCAGCCCTCACATCTCAAAGTTTGGGGATCCCTGCTACCCAAAGACACATATATATTTCTTGAGTGCACTGTCTGAAAGATGAAACATTAACAGAAAATCTAATCACGTGATTTTTTTGAATGCTTAAAACTCCAACATTATTAAAATCTATTTTTCATGCACAAAGGCACTTTATCTCCCCAACACCAGCTTTCAGCGCTCAGGCCATAACTTCAAAGCACTGTCTACACTTTACAGCATTACCGTGATGAGCCACTCTAGCCCAAAGCTATTGAGCCACGCTGGGAGGCTTGCTTCCAAGGACTGGATAAATAAATCCTTTAAGGTTAATCCCATGTCTTTTCTAAACTTATTAAAACTTTTTTGAACTCAGGGCAAAAATGTCTTTGTAAGCGATAGAATGAGATGGGGGGGAGGGATACTTATTTGAAATACCTGTTCAACACTGGCCAAATGAGTTTTAACAAATCTTTTAAAATGCCATTTACTCTGAAAATAATCACAAGAAACAAATTTCAGTCCAACCTGTATTTTCCCCCAAGAAATTTAAGAAGTACCTGAAAATATAAATTCTGTGAGTTTCCCATCTTCAAGCATCTGACAAAGTGGGATTTTCTCCCACAGAAGCTCATGTGATAAATAAATTTATTTTTCTTTAGAAGTGCCAGCAGACTCCTTGTTTATTTTGCTGAACTAGACTAACACAACTACACTTTTGGAACTTGCTGTGTAACAATACAATTAGCATCAAAACTATAATGGCAGTAAGGATGGAATGAATAGTTTAAGTGGATATGCAATCAAATGAATATTTTAGATTGAGTTTTGTATATAACTACGGCGCAAGGCAATAATGAATATCTGCTGAGTTATCCTCTCTTCTATGGCATAGAGACCAGGGTCCCTCACTGTTTCAAGTTCCAACGTCTCTCCATACAAACTGGAGGAAGAGAAAAGAAATTTGAGTTCCCCTGCTAATACCCATTAGCTCCCCCACACACCCACACCTGGTCCCACTACTGTAGCTCCATTTTGCTGCTAATGTAGGTCCTCAGAAGCATCGACATCCTCCGTTATGCAGTACTCAGGAGAAACAACAGAGAGGAGGGGACGAGGAGTTAGGTCCGGGGCTCACTTGTGCCAGTGTCTCTTTTCCCTCCCTCACAGAAGAGGAGACAGGACACAGAAGTGGAAGGAAGACTTGAAATTTCTCTAGGGAATTCAATTTGGTGCTATAAAATCTTTCTGGGAAAATTTCTGTTGGGAGAGTAGATGGTACTCATTACCTGACCTATACCCAGCACTCTTGTTCTTCCTTACTATGCACACTCTTCTTTAGCCCTTGTGAAGAGGAGGTGATTCACTGGCTCTTCTTGTACAGGAAGCAGAGATCCACAAATGAAGGATCCAGACTGCATGAAGATCTTAGTTTTATCATTTAAAATAACATTATTCACTAGTTCTAGGATTCACTTGGAATGTGTGTACGACATGAATAAGAACAGAATATCCATCTCATCTCTAAATAAAGCCATTATATTTACAGATTGAACTAAACATGACACTCACTAATTATTCAACCACATACATAACTCACAAAGGAAATAAATCACAGTGCTAGTCACCCTTTCCAACAGTGGCAACACATGTGATAGGAATAAGAAAAACAATCAGTGAGCTGTAACTGAAAAGTGAGTCAGGTTAGAGTATGGAACCAACCTGCTGTGATCTCAAAACAACCCTCTCCAAAGCAGTCTGGATTTCAATTATCCACAAAACTAGTATCTTTCCAAGAAATCTCACTTCTCTAGCTCTGAAATGACCTTCTTTTAAAAAAGATGAAAACTAAGTAACTCTAGTACTGATTAGATTGCAAGTCTACAATGGTATTTGGCAAAGGTATTGGTAGTTAAGTCATATCTGTACTTTGGTGACAGCTGTAGTTGAGGTCTACAGCACTGATGGTAGGGCTAGCAGCCAGAAGATCTGAGTTTTCACCCTGATTTTACTACTAAGTAATTGTGGACCTTTGAGAAAGTCATTTAAGATGTGTTACCTCATCTGTGAAAACAAAAATAATACTTGCCAACTTCTATAAAGCACTTTGAAATCTATAGGTGAAAAACTATTATATAAATTTGTTATGGAGGGAGGGGTGACAGCTACTTCTTGTAATTGCAGTACCTGTATTTTTGGAAGAGGATATAACAGATTAGATGACTGCAAACCAAAGCATTGTAGTTCACTCAGCAGTCACACAGAGATGTGTTTAGGAGTCACCATTTAGGAATGAAAGTCCAAAGAGAAATCTCATTAGCACCTAAGACTAAGCAGCTCAATTTGCATATTAATGATTTGAACAAGAGCATATTGTAATATCTAGTCTTTAAGCTGAAAACATGGCCTGGTAAATTTTGGGAAACAGCCAAGGCAAGAATGCCAAATCAAATTATGAATAGTTAGTTATATACTCTTGCGATTCACCTATTTTTAATTTTTTTTTATTTGTTTTTCAGTGCAAGCTAGGAGCTTAAGTATATCCTTTTCTGTCTCTTAAATTACATTTGTTATATACCAAGTGAGGCTAATAAAAATTGCATTTTATTTATGAAGCACCCCCGAAGAGCTGTTCATCATAATAAACCTAAACACTGACATATTCTTTACCTCTTTCTCATGAGAAATACGAGTTTCCTTTAACTGCTCTACCCCATAATGTAATGTATTGAGCTTTGATTGCAAGCCCACTTAAGGCATTAATTTAAGTGGTTCCTTATTAGTCTGTGATCCTGTAATTGTCACGTGCAATATTATAGGATATTCTTGCAGCTCTCAATAAAACCTATAAAACTCTCTAACTATCCATTCAATCAGTTGAGGTAATTATCCATCTACTTTCCCAATGCTCATTATTTTTTTACAAAATAAAGACATTAATCATTATATCAAAAATATATAATTCATGACTCCTCACAGCTGTGGCCAACATCACCCTTACCCATGAACAACTATTTTGGAGACATTTTAATGCTACTTCGGAGTTTTTATTTTCAGCTCATCTGCCAACACTAATCAACACTGTACTAAGTAGGACAGATTTGCTTTACCAGTACATTATTACAGTGGTTTTCAAACTTTCTGCCTCTGGACCCAGTTGAAAAAATCATTTTATGCCTGTGACCCAACAATTACATCTTTGAGCAATGCACTTCAGTCTTTTGGCAATGGCAGCAAGGGGTCCCGCGACCCAGTGCTTGAGGGTCTGCAACCCAGTACTGGGTCCTGACCCCAAGTCTGACAACCACTGCACTATTACACATCTTCTAAGTCTGAGCTCTTCAACCTCTTCCTCCCACTCATGAATTTCAAGTCCTTGTCAGTTATTCTAGAACAATTTTTATAGTGGGGGTGCTGAAGGAAGTAACCATGTATTTGTATTATTACAATTTTCATGTTGGGGTATCTCCAGTATCCCTAATTCGAACTCCTAAGGCCCTTAAGATGGGCTGTCCACAGCTACAGAACTTTGTGCGCCACGGTGACCTTGCAGCACTCCACACATCTTAGAGCCAAGATTCTATTTATTCATCTCAGCAGTGTAGAAGCTATTAAACTAATATTGTAAACGTCCATATAAAATGAAATAAATTTTAGTATCTTGTACTCGTCTCCAGCTCAGTCCTGCTCCCATTAAAGTAAGTTGGAGAAACATCCACTGACACAGGCCCAGGCCTTTGCTGTGATTTAATTATGCCCTTTACTTTAGTAATTCTTCCCGTATATGAAAAAAAAATCAAGCCCTCTCCCCCCACAAGTCATATTTGCTCAGCTGAAAAGATTAGACTGGATGCTAACACACTGACTATCAATTTCCCTCTACACTTTGTTTAAAACAACAATATATACACTTCTCTTTTCCTCTCTAGGGATAAAAATCTTCCATTAACTTTCAAATAGCACTTATATGCAGAAGTGCTGTTGCTAAAGGAGTTAATTAACACAACAAATATTTTCAAATTGCCAGATCAACAGCTACCAAATGTAGGAGCCCCTGGTAACATTTAAAAAAAATACATCCTCCAGTGAGAAGTTTTCCAGCAATGCCATAAACTAGGGTAACCACAGAGGCTGCCCCTAGTGAAAAGTCCAATGTCGCACACAAGGAGAAAACACTGATGGCAGCCAGAGAACCCACAAAGGTAGGGTTACCAGATGTAGGGCTAAAAGAGAACATCTCCTCCTTTCTACCTTCACGTCCTCCATCCGGCAGGCATTTTAAAGATACGTGATTTTGCTGGCTTTTTACTTAGAGGGGTTGAAGTATGCAGAAATGCCCTGAAACACCCTATTTTTAGGGGGAAGCGTTCCAGGGCCCCCTGAAAACAGAAGAAGATTACATGAATGCTACATTTTCTCCATGCGTCCTCCAATGTCTTCCTTTTCCTACTTCCCTGTCCTCCTTTCCATGCTTTGGTATCTGCTAACCCTAAACAAAGGTCAGCATCCAAAGAGCCCAGGAAGGGGCGGGAAGAAGCCTGCTGACATATGGAGCCACAGATGCACTTACTCTGGGGCGACACAGACACACATACACTGCCCCCCTTTCTGTGGTGATCAGCAAGGGTGGGACAAGCACCTTCCTCTTGGGTTGCTCAGCAGCACTGCAAGGCTCAGGCCTCCGCAGGTAAAGTTCAGGTGCCCAACCAGAGGGGAAGTGGGCGAGGGGCTGCCAGGTAAGCTGGGCAGGCAGGCAGCTCCGCCCCTTCATTAGCTTGTGGTTCTCCCCACACCACAGCTGGCTGAACTGCAGCAAGGAGGGGTTTGTTTCATTTTGATCTCCAACCAGGACACAGGTGCTGCGTGCTGACACTGGAAGCCCAGAGGAGCAATGAGCCCGGGTGCTGTGTAGGCCTCTGCCCCGAGGCGCTGCCTGCCGGTGGGTCTTTGCTTTGCTGCAAAGCCAAAATTCCAGGTCGGGCGCTTACGGTGCACGATTCCCCCTCCACACCCAGTGCAACACCCGGCTGTGCCAGGGCAAGTGTGGGAGAACCTAGCCACCCCCCGTGTGCCCCCCAGGCGCCTTGCTCCCAGACTAGGGTTACCAAATACCACAGAATGGAAAGGAGGTCAGGGAAATATGAAAAGGAGGACACATGGAGAAAATGTAGTATTCATGTAATATTCTTCTGTTTTTAGGGAGCCCTGGATTGCTTTCCCCTAAAAACAATGTGTTCCTGGCCATTCCAGCATACTTTAACCCCCTGTAAGTAAAAACCACAGACAAAATCATGTATTTTTAAAATGCCTGCAGGATGGAGGATGCGAAGGTAAAAAGGAGGAGATGTCCTCTTTTGGCCTGAATCCGGTAAACCTATCCCAGACTCTCCCTCTCCCCCCAGCAGCCTGGGAGCGTGGCAAGCATCTTCCCTCCAGAAACACCTCCCTGCCACCAGCACCAGCCAGGGTTTTACCCCCCAGGAGGCCAGGTGTCCATGCCTGTGCCAGCCCAAGCACGCAGCCAGCCCACGGTGGAGGAAAGGATCATGGCCGCAGCTGTCTAAGGAAGGGGGAGACGCACAATGGGGGGCAGCGAGTTAACTTCAGCCGCGTCCACTGCCCCGGCCTGAGAACAATCCTGGTGCAGCGAGCAACATGCACGTGTGCACAGCAGCTGGCGGGCATAGGCACTCACATGCACCCCGCTCTGCAGAGGGGAAACAAAGCTGCAAAAACGAACAGTGCACCCAGCTCAGTGCGTCCTCCTGGCATGGCCTTAGGGGTCTACAGCATTCAGAAGCGGCACCCAAACAGCAGCCATGTGGGGTGCACCCTGCCTACCTTGACCCACACCTGGGGAGAGCAGAGGAAGGGTTACCAGCTGCGCCTGCCACAGAGGGGAGGGGAGGAGCCTCCCACCCCCTCCGGCAAAACCCAGGCATTTCTGTCGCTGCTATGGCTTTACGGGTTTTGGGTACACTCTTCTCACTGCTGCCCAGGCTCTGCTGCAGGCAGGGGTAGCGCTGCTCTGGTGGCTCCCCCTGATGCAAGGTAAAAGCGCCAGCCCACACCACCTCCCTGCCTTGCCATGGCCACACCTGGCCCCTATCCGCGAGCAGTGGGTGGGGCTGCTGCTGCTTGGCTGCGAACCAGGACCTAGGGCCTGGCAGCAGCACTGCCAAGCTCCTGGCTCACCGCTGACTCCTCTGGAGGGGAATGCAGTGGAGTGTCAAAGAGCATTGTAGAAAATAAGCAAAGACCAGGTCAGGAGTTCAGTTGAATAAACTCTTCTGGAGCCGGACCAGCAACGCGAGGAACCGGAAGAAGCCTCAGCCACCTGTGCTAGGTGGCGCCATGTGCCTGGGGGTGGGGGCCATGATACGCTAGGTTTCAAGGACACTAACACATGCAGGCTCTTTTGCAGCAAAGCTTGAGTTGACTACATGTGTAAACACACACACCACCTAGTGTTCTGCACTAATCTTGAAAGGCCCTGGGGGTGGGGGACAGATCCCAAACCAACTCCTCCCTTGGCTCAGGCTCAGGGTCCCACCAGACCCGCCCTTCACAGTGTGTGTTCCCTGGGCTGGGGCTGCCAGCGTCTGCTGGAGGAGGAAGGGGTTAAACCTCCCTCCCCTCCAGCTAATCGCTCAGCTGCTTGCTCCAGGGGGGTGAGGCAGCAGCTCCAGCGGAAGAAGGCTGGGTGAGCCTGCATCTGCCAGGGAAAACATTTGGGCATGCCATGGGAGACCCAGGGCTCCAGCTGGCCCCTGGCATAGGGGGGGCACAGAGGTGCAGGGCCCATGGGGTCCCTCAAAGCACAGGGCCCTGGGCGGCTGCCCCCGCTTGCCCTATGCTAGGGAGGGCCCTGCCCACACAGAGGAGGCAAAGGTAGCTATGAAGCCCCCACCCCTGAAGCAGCCCAGCACTGCTGAAGGTGGGCTCGTGGCACAATAACACCCCCTCCAAAGAAGTCTTTTGCTTGGCAAAGCAGACCCCCCCCCGCCCACTTCGCTTCTGTTCACACACACACCGCCCTGCTCCGAATTGCCCAGCCAGCCCTCCAGCGCGGACTCTGCCCCAGGCTGCGGTGAAATTACCTGGCTGCAGGAGCCGGTGGCTGCTCTTCTCTCTAAGCAGAAAATCCGTGGTTGGTGCCTCCTTCCCTTCCCTCCGTGAGAGCCGGATCCGGGCCCCCTGCTAGCCCGGCAGGTGTAGTGCAAAAAAGCATGGTCTGGCAGTCTCTGTTACTTTGTATCTTCTGCACATGCTCATATCAAGTGAGCATGCCCAATAACACTCCCTGTGTCTTTTCTGCTGACGTTGCTCATCCTCCTACCCTTACTTGTCCGCAGTTTTCGCTTCCTCTTTTGACAGGGGTTCAAGGGAGAGCAAGAGGGGTGACTCTGCTGGGGGGCTGAGCAGGGTGTGTGCAGGGGACAGAGTGGGACTGGCCAGGGGGTTGGGCAATTGGGGGTAGGGGCAAGAGAGGAGCCAAATCAGGTGTGTGGGGGGGAGCTAGTGTCCAGCCCAGGTCTGGGAGCTGCCAGCCTTTAGCATAAGGGCACAAACTCACCCCACAGAGCGTACAAAACTGACCCCAACAACGAGAGTCCTCTCCCCTGATTTCAGAAATGTGCATGGAGGGGCCTGATTGTTTTTCCCCTTGTGGTTCCCCAAGAGGCTGGGCGCTGCCTTGTGAAAGGCACCTGGCTTCTTAAAGGCACAGGCATCCCAATTTCTAAAGCCAGGAGCACCTATCTTTCTGATATGCCTCCCTGTGAGGCTACGGGGGACTTGATTCAAGGAATAATTTTTTAGTCGCCCCCTTCTCAATTTACATGTGGACATAAAGTCTCATGACAGCACACACAGAAAACTGTCTTATCTGCCGTGATTCCCTGAATCGCACATGGCTGCACCTCGTTGTGCTATATAATGGTTACTTTAATAGCAAATATCTTCTGATAAGTAAATAGCTGTTATTATTTTAATCAGGGATCTACTATTTTACCTGGGGTGGTTCTTATTGTGGTTTTTAATTCTAACACTTGAAATTTTATGGCACAAGTCTCTGCTGTTGGATTGTTCCTGATTGCTTGTCCTGCTGTAAAGACTTGTTTTGCCATTTTTCCACCAATGAAGATTCCCTTTTGCTACAATTATTTGACTCCATTCCTTATTGCTTTTTCATGTATGCATGTTCTTACATGCTTATATTTTACTGTCTATCACTTATAAAAATGTTACTTAATTTCAATAAATATTGAATATTTTTATGGTATCTCTTTTACAGTTATGATTTATTAAGATGCACACACACAAATACACACACGCATGCAATCAGCTGTGTATTATGAGTTGCAAGCATGCATCTACAACTCAATTATGAAATGACCCAACTTCCTGGGGTTCACAGTGCTGCTTGCTAACTCACAGAGGGAGAAGTCAAGGCAGAGTCAGAATCTGCTGGTCCAGCATTAGAGATGGAGATGTCCCTCCCATGGAATGTGAGACAGGGCGCAGAACTGCCACATTTTCTGTCCTGTCTCTATTTGTAAGAAAGTGGTTGAAATTAGATAGGGTCCATTCCAGTTCTATGGCTATGTCCACACTAAGGAGGTAAACTCAACTTAAATTAAATCAATGTAAGCTAAATCGATATAACAGTCATTAAATCGATTTAAGTTAAATCGAGTTAACATGGCCCCACTAGAAACTCAAATCGAACTACCATGTCCATGGACAAGACTTGCTAGTTCAATTTAGGAGAGAGGCACCGTGGGACATGTGGCAACGTGACCCCCAAGATGGGCCATGCCACCTACCCAATCCCCTCCCCGGCTCTCAGAGGGAGAGCCCCACAACAGGGGAAAAGAACCCCTTACCAGCTCTGGGCTCCCTGAGGCCACTGGGGGGTGAAGACATCTCCCCTGCCTGGCCGCAGCCCTGTGGTTCTGCCAGGCAGGGGGGCGAAGACACCCCTGTTCCCGGCTCCCTCATTGCTGGCTGGGGGGTGGGCTCCTGGCACACAAGCCAGGTGCAAGAGAGACAGGACCCTTGCGCCTGGCTTTAGGAGCGTTCACCGGGCAGCGGGGGTGGGACACCTGTGCTTGGCTTCAGGTGCACCCCACCAACCTAGAGCCAGGCATGGGGGTCCCATCCCCTGCCACCTGGCGAGTGCTCCCAAAGCCAGGCGCAGGGGTCCTATCTCCCCTGCACCCAGAGCCTGGCTTGGGGGTCCCTTCCCCCTGCCATCCAGCTTACGCTGGGAGCTGGGCATGAGGTGTTTTCCCCCACTGTTGGACCAGCCAGTGGGGAGCAGGAGGTGGCCCCCTGGGTGCCCCCCCCCTTCCTGGCCAGGGTCCTGATCTCCTCCCTGGCCACAGTGCTGATGGGGGGACTTCCTTCCAGGGTACCATCTCCCTAGGAGGAGGAAGGTCAAACCCGTTATATCGATATCACACAGGGTTATTTCAAAAGGATGGTTTCAATATAACCCTCATTTCAATATAATACTAGGTTTTATTATATCAGAATAAATTTCCTTATTTTGAAATAAGGAAACATCGTGTGAACCTGCCATCTTTTAAATCTAAATAACCAGTGTTATTTCAATGTAAAACCCGTGTGTGGATATATCCATTAATATTATGAAATAATATAAATTAATATATTTATTATAATTTAACACAAAGAAATAAAATATTGAAAATAAAATGTAAGTTAAATATTTAAAACACAATATTATATAAGCTATTAAAGACTACAGAATTTAGTATTTATATATAAAATAGTATAATGTAATCAGAACCCTTGTCTTTTCCATTTCTATGATTCTATAGAAGTATGAAATCCCATGTCCCCCAGAAATGCCACTTTTTCTGACTGGTACTCAGTGCCAAAACCAGGCATAAGATGTGACCCCAGAAATGATCTCGCTCAGGTTTCTGACAAACTAGAATTTTTTTCCCATGAAACCTTATGTCAGGTGTCAGCAACTCCCAGCACATGTGCCAAACTTGGCACGCGGTCTGATCCTGAGAGGCATGCAGGGCTGCTCAGACTCCCCGACTGGCCCTGCCCCCACAGATGGCTTTTGGGGTAAGTGAAGCAAGTGGCCGCCTAGGGCCCCCAACAGTAAGGGAGGACCCATAGCAGCCACCTGCTCTACCTACCCTTGCTCCCATGGGGGAGCAGGGGCATCGCAGACCATCAGGGCCGGCGGCTGCTGTACCCACCTGTCTGCCCAGTCTCCCTGCAGTGAGCGCGGAGCAGTCATCCCAGCCTAGCCCCTGCTGGCTGCGCCTCCCCACGGGGGCAGAGAGGGACAGTGCTGAGCTGCAGTGTGCGGGAGTGGGGACCTGGGGTGGCCACTCCAAAGAGTCTGGCTTGCTTTGCCTCCAGTCCCCCCAGGCCTGAATGGGCCTGATCCAGGGCCGGGGGGGGGGCAAGGGCCAGGGGGCGAAGTGGCCCAAATTCTTTGGAGTAGCCACCCCAGGCCCTGCCCCTGCATGCTGCAGCTCAGTGCCAGCCCTCTCCACCCCCTGGGGAGGTGCAGCTGGCAGGGGGTAGGCTAGGCTTGGCTGCTCCACGGTCACTGCACGGAGGCTGGGTGGGCAGGTGGGAGGGGCAGCCTCCAGCCCCAATGGTCCATGGACCACCCCCCCAGGAATTGAAAGGGGGGTGGCTAGGGCAGCAGGGGGGACTGGGGCCCCAGGGAGGGCAGCAATAGAGGCCTATAGAAGGACCCAAAAAGGGCCCTCGCCTAGGTCCCCAATTGCCAAAGGGCGCATCTGCCTGGCCCCAAGCATGGCCTGGAGGTTGGGGCCACATGAGCCAGGTGCAGCAGCTCCAGGCTCCCCAGGCTGCACTTCCCCACTTCTCCCCGTACGGAGTGGAAACTGCAGCTCCTGACTCCACAACGAGATGAAGTGGTGTGTCAGGAGCCTTGGGTCGGGAGTCAGGCACAGGTAGAGGTGACTCGCAGCATGGGGCAGCGCAGCCCGACTCAGGGGCTCAGCAGCCAGTGCAGCAGCCAACGCGGTGCGTGGCTAAGGGGCCAGCGCAGCTCAGCTCGACTGGGCTGCAGGTGCAGCATAATGCGGTGGGTGGCTTGGGCCAGGGGCATCGCTAGGGCGGGGAGGGACACGGGGCATGGGCCCAGGCCCCGCCCCCAGAGGGCAGGCCCCGCCCCCACCCAGAAGGCCACGCCCCCTGGCACGGGATACGGCCAGGGGGAAGCCGCGCTGCCGCCGGCAGCTAGGCTGCGGTGCGGCATGGCGCAGCCTGGCCTGTCCCGGCCTGAAGCTGCTGCTGGAGGCCGGGCCCGCAGCTGCAGCCCTGGATCCCCAGCAGGGGACGGGGTCACCGTGGGTAGCTGGCTGGGCCCCGGATCCCCGGCTGGGGAGAGGGCTGCTGCAGCTGCGGGCGGCCAGCCCGGCCCTGGATCCCTGGCCTGGCCGCCGGTGGCCATGGCGACCCTGTCCCCGGCCAGGGATCTGGGACCTGGCTGGCCGCTCGCAGCTGCAGTGGCCCGGTCCCCCGCTGGGGATCCGGGACGTGGCCGCTGGCGGCCGCGACGGCCCCATCCCTGGCCGGAGATCCAGGGCCTGGCTGCGGCTGTGGGCCCGGCCTCCAGCTGCCACTTCTGGCCAGGCCAGGCCATGCTGCACCACAGCCTAGCTGCTGGCAGCAGCACAGCCACCCCCTGGCCCTATCCATGGCCAGGGGGCGGGGACTGCCAGGCGGCCAACTAGGCCCCGGATCCCTGGCCGGAGATGTGGCCACCGCGGCTGCAGACCACCACGGATCGGGCCCCGGATCCCCGGTCTGATTGGGCCAGAGATCCAGGGCACCAGCGTTGGGACCCTGGGCACGTGCCCCCGGGTGCCCAACGCTAGCAACGCCACTGGCTTGGGCCAACATGGTGTAGCACGAGTTGGGAGCCAGCCTGGAGCTCGACCAGTGCCGCTGCCTGAGGTTTGGCCAAGCCAAGCTGAGTCATATCGATTGCTGAGCCAGCCCGAGCTGCCAATTACACTACCTGGAACCTCAGGCAGTGGCGGCGGCACTGCTAACCAAGACTCAAGCTGGCCCCCAAGTGGTGCTGCACCATGTCGGCCCAAGCCACCCACCACACCGCACCTGCAGCCGAGCTGAGCTGAGCCACGCCGTGCTGGCTACTAAGCTGTGTTGGCTGCTAAGCCCCCAAGTCAGGCCATGCCGTGCTGCGCTGCAAGCCCCCACCCCACAGTTGCACCTAAATGTGGTATGCCAGGCCCCGACTCAACCACCTGATGAGCCTATTGACTCACATACACTTCTAGTCCTGTCCTGGAAAGTGGTCTTGCTAGTTGCAATAACCTCAGCCAGGTGGGTTTCAGAGCTCAGGGCCCTCTCTTCTGAACCACCATATATGACATTCCATCCGGACAAGGTGTAGCTGCATCCACCTCCAACCTTCTAACCCAAAGTGGTTTCTCCGTTCCACCTAAACCAGGACATATGCCAGCCAATTTTCTTCCCTGACCCCCAAGTAACACAGAACAAAAGAAAATGGCATACCTTTGATGTCAGAAGGGCATTATGGACTTATATTGAATGAACATGTCCATTCTGCAAAATATCCCAGCTATTCATAGCAATTGTAAAACCAAAACGAGACAAGACAGTAACCACACGGTGCTCTCGGCTTGGTTGGTGAACTGTGTTAAGGATTGTTATGAAAGATCAAACATTCCCCTTCCTGGGAGTGTCAAGGCACACTCAACAAGAGCACAATCATCCTTCACAACTTTTCTCTCACCAGTCCCTGTAGTAACCCTTGGGGAGGAAGGGTTTAACACTCTGGTCAGTGAGTCCCAGGACAGCCAATCGGAACAAAGCACAGGTTTATGCATTGGAGCAGCCGCCTTGCCTGTTCCTGTTTTGAATGCAGCCAAGCTCCTGGAAGGATCAGGAGGAGGCCAGGTAGAAAGGCCTGAAAAAGGATCCAGTGACATCCTTGCCAAAGATAAGCTCAGTTTGTAACTGACCAGGCACAAGTAGAACATGGAATGTTTACTTAGGTGTCAGGATATTTCTTTGTTTTTCGACTTCTCTGTGCTGAGCGCATGTATCCCTTCCCACTATCCTGTAACTACCTAAGTTAAATCCCAGAGAAGCAACTCTCTGTGTATCTTATCTGCTCTTTTTAATTAAACATTTTGCCTTTTAAGTAAGCTCTGATTCTGTGTTCTGAAAGGCAAGAGATTTGTGTGCATATGCCTTAGACTGCACCGCCAGCTACTAAAGGGGATTCTGTTCCAGTTGATATCCCAGCTGGGGTTCATTCACTCTCCTGAGGGAGGAATAAAAGTGATTGCGGGTACCTCACAGGAAGGAATTCCCAAGTGCATCTTCCTGGGTTTTCAAGAGGTTTTTGCATTTGGGTGGCGGCAGCGATACCACTCCAAGGCTAGGAATTTGGAGGCCTTGGAGAGTTTAAGATGAGGCTTTAAGGCCAGTGGCTTTTAAAGGCCTGTTGCAGGCCCCCACATTCTGCATTCAGAATGCCAGAGTGGGGAAACAGCCTTGACAGTCCTGATCCAGGAGATCTGCAGAGAGGTGTCGTGGTCATCAGTCCGTATGCTCATGCCACATCACGCGATTGTTCAGCAAGCACAAGATGATATGGCACTAGGGAGAGTGGTCTGCAGAGCAGGAAGGCAATAACTCTGTCCACCATCCTAAATACAGCTAGCAGTCATCTATATCAGAATGATGTGAGCAGCACTTGAAAAGGGATTACTTACAAGTAAGTGTCCTTCTTTGAGATGGGCTGCTCACATATATTCTGTACCCTCCCTTCATCCCCAGTACTCAGAGTTGGACGAAAGAAGGGACTGGGGAGGGGACAGGTGCAGGGTCACATGTATAGCTGCAGGTGCGCAGCTCTGAGGGGGCACTGACCACTGACCCTGCATGGACAGGCTAGGCCTTATTTCTTTCATTACAATATATAATATTATATTATTTCATGGCATTCACAAGTTTGTTAGAAATAGACCAGTGGTTCCCAACCTTTTTCTGGCTGGGGACCCCCTTTTAATAAAAATATACTTTGCGCCTCCCCGGATGATTATGTAATCTGGCCCACGTGGGCAGACTCTGACCTGTACCAAGCTGGCGGCGCCACTGGGACAGCTGGTGAGCAGTGCTGCCGCCACCATGGCTGTGCCACTGGGGAGCCAAGCTGCAGCAGCTATGGCCTCCTGCCCTTCCCCTGCTGCGGACCCACCGCAACCCCATCTCCCTGCCAGGATCCAGCCACTGGAGGGGAAAGGCAGCCCTGGTGGGGAGCATTGGGGCTGTAGCTGGATTCCAGCCCCCATAGGAAGAGGCTCCGTGGACCCTCAGGGGTCCCCGGCCCACAGGCTGGAACCACTGAAATAGACCATGGCATTTCTGTAGGAAACACTTTCTGGTTTTAGCACTGTAGATGGCAGAAAAGGAGGTTGTGCAGAAAATATGAGTGCAAACTTCTCATTCGTCTATACATACAGAGGATGTGTTTTGTTTATGATACATTGTATAATGCTTTATTATTATTATTACTCTACATTATGTTTTTTCCTTACAATATATTATTTTACATACAGTGTTATTTCAGCAGGGGAAGCATTTCCCTCCCGGTCCCCTGCTGCTCCTCCTGGAGGCAGGGGAAGCACTCCCCCTCCCCGTTCCCTGCCACTCCTCCCAGGTGGAAGAGGAAGCATTTCCCCCTGCCGGGTCCCCTGCTGTTCCAACCCTGTGGCAGGGGAGGCACCTCCCCCACCGTCCAGAAGGATCAGGCCCCAGGCTGGATCAGGTCTGGGTGGAGGTACCTTTTTAGCTACCTGTCCAGAGTGCCAGAAACCACAGTTACGGCTCTGGTTCCCTGGGTTAAGTTAGCCAGGACTACTCCAGGGTAATTGGTTCCAGGTGTCCCAGTGAACACACCTGCTACACTGCTTAAAAGCCACCTTCTCAGGGAGGGCAGGGCAGCTGAAAGAAGGCCAGAGGGGAGTAGAGCTGCTAGGAGAACACTCTAAAGGTTTGCTCTCAGTTTGCCACAGAACCAAGGGTACAGTGCAGGGGTTAGGCGAGAAAACCCTACAAGCAAGGCTGTTAGGCCCTGCAGCCTGAGAGTGAACTTTATTGTTTGGAAGACTAAGCCAGGGAGTGGAGGTGGGACAACCCCAACCGCAAACAAGGGAGGAGTCCTGAAGACTGAGGCTTCAGGCCAGGAGACTACAGGATTTATCACCTGAAGGCAGACCAGGAACAGTGGGGCTACTGAGTGGCGACCCAGGGAAGGTAGTAGCCCTCCTGGACTCAGTGGGAAGGCTGCTGCTCAATAGGCTCGCTGGGTCGAGGCCCAGGGTAGAAGGTGGGACTGCCCCCCTGATTCCCTCCAGCCAGCCAACCCCCTCCACAGCTGGGGGAGGTGGAATTGAAAAGGGCCAACCAGACCTTGCCAGGCTGCAAAAATAGAAAGGCAGGACCTGCACTGGTGCCTGAGACCTCACTTTGCTACAACTGGTGTCAGGGGAGAAATATTTGTGCAGTGGCTTAAATGGAAAGGGGAACCTCCCCATCATGGAAGATGTAGTGAAGGCACTCCTACAGGCTACTGCAGCCCAGCAAGAGGCACAAGGGCCCAGATCACCACTCAACAAGAGTCCATGTGGTTACAGCAAGAAACCAATCAATTGCTGATTAACTAGGCAAATTAGGACTGTGCCCTCTTGCGAGAGGTTGTGGGCCAGCTGAAAACCCTGGCTTGCCAAACCCCTGGGCCTGACAAGACTAGGGAACTATGAGCTACTCAGGGATGTCACTGGGGCGGGGAGGGACCC
>ML682005.1:38012618-38088838 GCA_007922195.1 Podocnemis expansa
GGGTCCCTCCCCGCCCCAGTGACATCCCTGAGTAGCTCATAGTTCCCTAGTCTTGTCAGGCTCAGCTCGAATTCTAAGGAGGTTCTTTTGGCCAGGTGTCCATGAAGATGTACGGCTGTACTGTACCACGCGCCCTGAATGCCAGTTACACAGCCCTTGTCCTCACTTAAGGGCCCCATTAGTGCCCCTCCCCATCACTGAAATCCCATTCGAGTGGATTGCCATGAATCTAGTGGGTCCACTGGAGAAAACCATGAGAGGTCACCAGAGCATACTTGTCATTCTTGACTATGCCACCACGTACCCAGAGGCTGTCCCCTTATGGAACACCACCTCCAAGACTATCGCAAAAGAGTTAGTAAAAATTTTTGCACATATCGGGATACCCAAGGAAATATTGACGAACCAGGGAACACCATTTATGTCAAAACTAGTGAAGGACTTCTGCACGTTATTGCATGTACAGACCCTACAAATGTCTATCACCCGAAAACAGATGACCTTGTAGAAAGGTTCAATAGGACTCTCACGGCTATGATAAAAAAGGTCATGAGTCGAGATGGAAAGGACTGGGACACCTTGCTGCCATACCTTATGTTTGCCATCTGCGAGGTACTGCTGGCCTCCACAGGCTTTTCCCCATTTGATCTACTATATGAATGCCACCCCCGGGGGATCTTAGATATAGCCAGGGAGATTTGGGAGGAGGAACCCATGCCAGAAAAAAATGTAGTAGATCATGTGCTGCAGATGAAAGATTGGATAGCCCATGTTACCCCCATTGTATGGGGACATCTAGCAAAAGCCCAAAAGGCTCAGCAAGTACACTATAATGGCCAAGCCACAATTTGGCATTTCCAACAAGGAGACCAGATGGTACTAGAACCCACATCTGAGAGTAAACTATTGGCCCAGTGGCAGGGGCCCTATGAAGGCATCGAGCCCTTTGGGGAAACCAGCTATAGAGTGTGACAGCCAGGGACTAGAAAGCAAGAACAGGTCTAACATGTCAACCTTTTAAAGCCATGGAAAGCCCAAGAAGCATGTGTGACCTTAACAGGAAACAGAGCCACCCGAACAAGTAAAGATATCACTTGACTTGACACCAAATCAACAAGCAGAGGCAGCAGAGATAGTATCCTGGAACCAAGATCTGTTCTTGACCAGGCCAGGGCGAACAACGGAGATCTATAACAATATTATCACAGACTCTGGTGCCAGAGTAGCAATGAGGCCCTATAGGATCCCAGAAGCCAAGAGGAAGGAAATTAAGGCAGAGGTGGAGAAGATGTTAGCGATGGAGGTCATAGAAGAATCATAGAGTCAGTGGTCTAGCTCAATTGTGTTAGTGCCTAAACCTGATGGCACTACAAGGTTTTGCAATGACTTTTGCTGACTAAATAAGGTCTCAATTTGACGAATACCCTATGCCCCACATAGATGAGCTTGTGGACTGCATAGGCAAGGCCTGATTCTTAACCACCATTGATTTGACCAAGGGGTACTGGCAAATCCCTCTAGCTCAGGAGGCAAAAGAAAAGACTGCCTTTGCCACACCGGATGGGCTACTTCAGTATACCATCCTCCTGTTTGGACTCCATGGGGCACCAGCCACCTTTCAGCTCATGACGGACAAGCTGCTGCATCCACATGCCAGCTATGCGGCAGCATACCTAGACAATGTAGTCATAGACACCCCGGACTTGGAAATCCACCTTCAGAAAGTGGAAGGGGTACTAGATGCCCTGAGGCAGGCTGATCTCACAGCAAACCCTGCAAAATGTGCTGTAGGTCGAGCTGAGGCTAGATATCTTGGGTACATTGTAGGAAGGGGTGTGGCAAAGCCTGAACTCAACAAGCTGGACGTCATCCAGAACTGACCCCAGCCTAACTGAAAGAAACAGTTCTGAGCATTCTTGAGTGTGGTGAGGTACTATTCGCGCTTCATTCCTCATTTTGCTTCCAGCGCTAGTCCTCTGACAGACCTGATAAAAGCTTGGGGACCTGACATGGTGCTGTGGACCACTGCAGCAGAAGAGACCTTTAATGACTTATGGACAGCTCTCTGCAGTAACCCAGTATCACTGTTCCCTCTAAGCTGTGCGCATGTGTGTGCACACAGAGGTCATGAAACTTGTGCACACAACAAAATAAAGTGCGCACAGAAAAATTCAATAGTGCTAACATTGGTGCTCACAAAGAAATATTTTTGTGCACACAAAGAAATTGTTTGCGCACACAGTCTACGAGTAGTTAGAGGGAACATTGCCCAGTATTACTTGCCCTGAGTAATTCACCAAGGAATTTATGCTACAGACCGATGCGTCAGAGGTGGAGTTGGGAGCGGTCCTGTCGCAGGTGGTGGGAGACAAAGAACACTCAATAACATATCTCTGTAGAAAACTCCTCCCAAGGGAACAGAAATATGCTGTGGTAGAAAAAAGTGCCTCGCTGTGAAGTGGGCTATGGAAACTCTCCGTTATTATTTGCTGGGTCGTCACTTTACCCTTGTAACTGATCATGCTCCCCTCCAATGGATGCAATGGAATAAGGAAAAAAATGCATGGGTCATCAGGTGGTTCCTGTCTCTCCAGCCTTTTTGATTCACTGTACAATACAGACCAGGAAGCTGTGATGGGAATGTGGACAGCCTATCCCGGGCTCACTGCATGTCATCCCAAGTTGCCCAACCCTGTGGGATTCAGTGGGGGGGGGGGATGTGTGACAGGGTCAGAATGGATGGGTATAGGAGAGTGGTCCTATTGAAAGAACGTGGTGGGTGGGTGCAAGCCCATCCACTTCTAAAACCCCTCCCCCAGCGTAAGGGGAGGTGGCACTACTCTGTTTTTCAAAAGATTATGGAAAACAAGTAAAGACATAACAGTGAGAGGTGTGAGGGTCACAGGTTCAAAACTAGGGCTTCAAAAAGGGACACCAAGCAGTCAACCCTGGACAGCACCCACTGCTCCCAGAAAGTGTCGAGGGAGCCAGCGGACGCTGCCCAGAGGGACTCCACCTGGAGACGTGCACGGACGAGGGACCAGAAGTAGGCCCCACAGTCACAGGCCCCTTCCCCAGCCAACCTCCTCTCCCTGGTCTTGTAGATGGCAATCTTGGCAAGGGCCAAGAGGAGGTTGACGAGGAGGTCCTGCAAATTTGTGGGGCCAAGGATGGGTAGTGCATATAAGAATAGGTGTGGGGAAAAATGCAGCCAGAACCTCAAGAAGAGGTTCTGGAGGAGTTGGAAAAGGGGCTGCAACCTGGCACACTCTAGGTAGGCGTGCACCATGGTCTCCCCCTTGCCGCAGAACGGGCAGATGTCAGGATGAACTGCGCCAAATACACGCCCGTGCTCATGGCTCCATGGAGGAGCTGCCAACTGATGTTCCCAGCGGGCCGTGGGGTCAAGGTGGAGTACAGGCTGGCCTACTGGGAGTCTTAGCTCTCCACTGGTGGTATCAGGTCCCGCCATTTTGTGTCAGGGCGGGATGAGAGAGCGAGGAAGTGGATGGTGTGGAGCACAAGCATGTACAGATATTTGCGGGGCACAATTTGGAAAAAGCCTGGTTGCAGGTCCAGCAGCCAGTGTGGGGCATGGGGCTGGGTTGGCCAGGAGGGCTCACAGGGCCGGGGCCCAGTGAAAAGCTCCAGAGGGCCAGGGCTGAGAGGAAGGTGGGGAGTATCCTCTCATAGGACCAGGTTGAGGTTGTCCTGAGCAGCGGGAGGCAGGACCACCTTCACCTCCTGGAATAGGTGCCAGGCAGAGCGAGGGGTGGAGAACCCCGTGCACCGAGCAAGACTGTTAGGCCCTGCAGCCTGAGAGTGGACTGTATTGTTTGCAGGACTAAGCCAGGGAGTGGAGGTGGGGCAACCCCAAACAAGAGAGGGGTCCTGAAAACTGAGGCTTCAGGCCAGGAGACTATAGGACTTATCATCTGAAGGCAGACCAGGAGCAGTGGGGCCACTGAGTGGCGACTCAGGGAAGGTACTAGCTCTCCTGTACTCAGTGTGGAGGCTGCTGCTCAATAGGGTCCCTGGGTCGGGACCCGGGGTAGAGGGTGGGACTCGTGCCCCTACCGCCCGCTTCCCTCCAACCAGCTGACCCCTTCCCCACATGGGGGAAGTGGAATTGAGAAGGGCCAACCAGACCTTGCCAGGCTGCAAAAATAGAAAGCACAGGACCTGCAGAGGCGCCTAAGACCTCACCTTGCCACAGTACAGATGTATTTTAAAAGTCCTTATGCAACAATGTTGTTTATTTTTTAAACTCAAGGTTAACACCATAAAATATGGAATTTAAAGTGTTTGTTTTGAATTATACAAGTTTAATTGTGGCTGAATAAATTATACATTAATGAAATACTATCTGACCTGGTCAACAAAGCTATATTTTTGTATATGGTAAGATGCAAGAATGTACAATAGAGAAAAGCTGATTGTCAAGATCAACAAGAGTGCCTTGAGAGCCAAATGGGCATCTTGCTAGATAAATAGTTCATTACTCACAGGAGCCAGTGCGGCATCACCCTGTACCCAGCTATGAAAATGTATCTGTTTTGTTCCTTGGCCTTGATCAGGTTCCCAGTGAACCAGAAGAATAACTCCCATTTACTTTACAGACTTTAGAAGGGAAACAGATTAATATGAGTAAGTACAGACAGAGCATAGGAATAAGACTTCAGTGAAAGAGGGAGATGAAAGAAAAGGAGGTTTGGAGTAAGTGTAAGGCATGTCCAGAAACTCTGCCTAACAGCTTCTGGGGAGGGGGCAACTAATCTGCATGGGTATTATATTTGCATGAGCACAAAGAACATATTAGCATAGTCTCACTATGGGTGCAGGGCAATATGGGTAATGGTATTTGGGTTTATTTGATCACAAGTCTGTCAATAGTGGTAATTCTACTGAAGAAAAACATGAAATACTGTCTTTGTGATATGCTACTCTCTTGATTGATCAAACTCTGTTTAGGTTAGTTAAAGGGTAAAAGCTACCCTTACCAAAAGAGGGACCACTGCCTGTTTCAGCCTGAAGAAGTTAAGACAGCAGTGGGGGTTAGCATTAGTTCAGTCTGGAGTGATGCCTAAAGCTCTGCTTCATGCCCTGGCCCCACTGTCAAATAAGAGATCTGACCAGGCTTTTTGTAAAGCCTTTTTTTTTTTATTTTTGTCATTTTAATGGGAGAAGCTGTTTGCAGAAATGTAAGGTTTAAGAGCTGAAATCACTGAGGAAACCCCCTCTGAGCTGGAATTTCTGAGAGAGGCAAACCCTCTCTCTGAGTTGAAATCACTAAAGAGGAGCAGCAGATGGAGAGAGTGACCAGTGGGGTGGAGCCAGCAGACGGTGAGAGCAGCCACTGGTGTGCTGGATGGCTTGAGTGCCCTGTGGGTGGAGTCAGCAGATGGTGAGAGCAGAGTGTGAGGGCCCAGCAGATGGAGCCAAGGGACAGCACTAGTAGACAGAGTGAGTGATTAGTGGTTGGCACTGGCAGACAGCTGATGTGAAAGACACTCCCTGTTTAGCACTGATTCTCCAGACCAGTGCTGGTTTTGCTATGTTCACATGTGCTGTTATGCTGTGTGGGATCATGTTGGAAACGTGCTCTGCACTGATTTTCCAGATCAGTGCTGATTTTCGCTATTGGGCCTTTTATATTCTGTGTTTACTACTATTAAAAGTTCTGTATGCTACACTCAGACACATCCTTGTGAGTGGGGAAGCATTACCCCTTTGGAGTGCCCAAGGAATAGTGCGTGTTTTCCTAGAAAACTGGGTGGGGCTTTGAGTCAGTTGGTGTAACACTCTTTGAAAACCCCTAGATATAGAACCCGACCCTTGTTCTGCCATCTCGCCCAGGCAGAAGGGTTACGTAAGGGAAATGGAAAGATCCAAAGAGATCTCCGAAATAGCCATTTGAATGTTCCTCTGTAGCCTGTAAAGATAAAACCCAAACACAAAGACCTAATGTAGGTTAATGTGATAAATAGAAGGCTCAAGATGATACAGAGTAAGTAGTTGCCTTCCTCCTGAATGATGGTAAGGTCATTCAAGACAATGGGATACACTGAAGATTAGAAGAATTTACAAGCGTATTACTAAACAATCAATTTGTAAACACCTGGAGGAAAACAGGGTAATAAGGAATATTCAGCATAGATTTGTCAAGAATGTATCATGCCAAACCAACTTAATTTCCTTCTTTGATAAGATTGCTGAGCTAGCATGGGGGGAGAGCAGTAGATGTGAAGATGTGCTACACCTTGCCTTTAGAAAGGCTTCTGACACAGTTTCACATGGTATTCTCATAAGAAAACCAGGGAAATGTGGTCTCTAGATGAATTTACTATAAGGTGGGTACACAACTGATTTAAAGATCATATTCCAAGCATACTTATCCATAGTTTGAGTCAAATTGGGAGGGCCCATCTGGTGGGGTCTACAGGGTTGGTTCTGGGACCCATACTATCCAGTATCAGGATTGATCTGCTCATAATGGCTTGTCTTCATTGCTATTGTTACCTGTCCTACCTGGATTCAAGCTAACAAGTAGGCTAACCCATGCAGACCTTTTATTTAAGTGGTTTGCTGCTCAGGGATGGAATTACTTGTATGCTTAAAGATCAGTTGGCTAAAGGTTCAGCTGCATCAGGGCCTTGATTTTTTTTTTTTTTTAAGTGTATTCTAACATCCTAAGCTTGCAAAGACTTAAACACATGAGTTAACTTATGCTAGTAGTTTCATTAAGTTCAGGGGGCAGTTAACAGCATAAGGTTGTAAATGTGCTCAGTTTTTTGCATTACATTACTCTGACTCTAGCAAAAGGATGGGTACTGATTTAGTTTTACAGTATACAGATATTCATTTTATTGCTAAAGAAAGAAGTCTTACCCTACTATACTGTGTTTTTGAATCTGTTTCAAATGAAGTTGTATGTTTTCAAAATACACCCCCCCCCCCCCGTATTTTCAATTAGAATGACTTACTTGAGAACCAGGAAAAGCAACAAAGAACAAATTCAGTTTTGGTGAACCATAATGTTGCTCTGTAACATTCACCTTGAACAGACACACAGCACTGCCTCTCAGCTCTACATACAAAGGTGTAGCACACATAAACACAGACCAACCTTTTGGCACACTTCTGTCTCATTAGTTTCTAATCACAAATGAAACAATACCCTTAAAGGAGTTATGTCCTCTTAGTCATAATGGCAGATTAACTTTTTCACTGAGTTTTTCAATCATTGTCTTGATTTGACCCCTAATGATCTCCCCATGCTTTGCTTTCAATTATTTTCCTTAGTCTCTACACCTGGGCAAATCTGGCTCTTTCAAGACCCTGTCAATGTCTTAGTTGTACCGCAGCTGAACAAAATGAGGCACTGTCTTCAGCATAGTAACTGAATACACTGCCTGTGCTTTATACAGAATTCAACTGTGGCATTACAGATGGCTAGCACTAAGCCACTGAATCTGCCCAAAATGCAAGTTATGTAGAGCAGTTACAGCCAGTTAGGTAGGTGTCAGTGCTGGAAACAGTCACTCATCATGGCTTTGTATCCATCTATATGCGGGGAGCAGATATGAAAATGTTACTTCCTGAATTTGAGACGTAATACCAAAAATATCACGCTCACTTTCTGAGACTAGTGATTCACCATTGTGGCTCATTCGCAATGTCCTGTCCGGGAACTCCCATTATTCTCAGCCTCTGTAAGTGGTTCAGGCACGAAAAATGTTTTGGTTTGTGTATTCTCAGGCCTGAGACTACCAGCTGCATGTCATGCTTTTCACTGCTGTCATCATCTGTTTTCCTTTCTTTGCCATCTATCTGGTGCCACAAAATCTTTGCACAGCCTCATGGTGTAACCTCCATGGGTGGGCTTAAATTCATTCATTTGCACCTCTCCAGTGCCTAATGGAGATAAACCCCTGTAGAAAGCAGTTGGAGAGCCATGATCCAGTCTGTACATGACTCACAGCAGAGACTGCTCAGAGTTACCACCCCAAATTAAAATACTACTTAGAATAAACATAACAATGAACTTTAACTACTAACAAATCTTATCCTAAGAAAACAATGAATCTAAACAAAACAATACCCTTGGAAAGAAAGTCAAGAGTCCCAAAGTTCAGGTGGAGTCACCCTTATCTCAGTTGCAGTCTTTTATTCAAGTCCTTGAGACTTGTGGAAAGTAGCAGTCCTCTTCTCTGGCTTGCAGGAATCTTCAGTAGGAATCCATGCAGTCCTTTCTTTCTTGTCTGTAACCAGCACCATGCAGTCTATTTACTAGTTAACCAACTATCAGTCCCACAAAAGAAAACCCCCCAGCAAAATACTCCAGAGGAGGGAGAAGACATCCTGCAGCCCACTATTGGCTTATTTCCTGTCATTTAAGCACTTAGCACACACACTCTGCAGCTCCCCTGCCTGCTGCTTTCAGGCTTCTGCTGACACCACCAATGGAAACCTCGTGGAGCATGCTCAAAATGCTGCTACACCCTACTACCAGAAAGTTCTAGTTTTTGGGCAGCTAATTTGCCCAGCAACAGTAACCCACCCTGAAAAGGTCTCTTAAAGAGAGAGCCTGTTTTAGGCATATGGGTTACAATGGCACAAGTTCAGTAAGCAAAAAATCCCCCTCTGTTACTGGAAGAAGGTATAGAGGCAGTGCCCCTTCTGCTGTGGGCACTGCAATTACAAACAGTTTGACTTCTCTCAGAGCCAGGAAGTATTGACACAATTCAGAACTTTGTCTCAAAATAATTCCCTAATCCTGATCCTAAACTAAGGGCTTGTCTTCACTGACAATTCACCACTGTCATATTGCTTTCCTGATCAGCTAAGTGAGTCTGTGAAGACCACTCCGGCAAGGAGTGTATCACTGAGTTGGAAGGAAGTGGTTTCTCACCAAGTCAGCCTGCTAAAGACATTGTGGTAAGTAGTCAGTAGGCAACTGGAGGAAGATACACAAGCTATTTTAAGTTCCAGAGGGGCGGCTGTGTTAGTCTAGTTCAGCAAAACAAACAAGGAGTCTTGTGGCACTTAGACTAACAAATTTATTTATCACATGTGCTTTCATGGCTGAAAATCCATGAAAGCTCATGCAATAAATCTGTTAGGCTTTGAGCTTTCATGGATTTTCTCCCACAAAAGCTCATACGATAAATAAATTTGTTAGTCTAAGTGCTACAGGACTCCTTGTTTGTTTGGAAGGTATTTTAAGTACTTTGTACATCTCTCTCCAATTGCTGCTCAAATCATGCTGCAGTGCAGACCAGGACTAAGTGTCCTTTCTATATAAGAGGAACAGGAACCACACCTCTTTGAGTGACCAAATTAAAACTCACTTAGCCAACAGCCTTGCCAACACAGGTATTGCAAAATCATGAGTCAGGATTCAGAAATCATGATATTTGCTTTAAACAGTAATAGATGAAGGGTCAGTTTTCTTTGCCTTCTAGTTTGTGAGCCTTTAGGTGTACTCAGATCATATTTTCAATAATTTCTGTGCAAACATGAAGGCTAGAAAGAAAGAAAGCTGAGGGTCTCTTGTAACAACCTGGCTCCAGGAGGTGAGGTTTAAAGAAAAACACCAAAGTGTGTAGAACTTGTGATAAAATCCCAAGAGTGGGCAACTTGGATGAGTAGCTTTTACATATTATAAACAAGGAGTCCTGTGGCACTTTTAAAGATACACTAATTTATTTATTACATGAGCTTTGGTGGGAGAAAATCCCACTTTGTCAGACACTGTATAGCAGGCATGGCCAAACTGTGGCTTGGGAGCCACCTGTGGCTCTTGAAAGAAAAAGTGTGGCTCCCGGAAGAACGTCAGCAAATCAATTTAGGAAAGCAGCCTCAGCCTAGGAGTTCAGGAGGGGGTTAAGATGGTGAGGAGAAGCGGTGGCATGGTCAGGGATGGGAGAGAGAAGCGTGGCATGGCTGGGATTTTGAAAAACTCGCCCCTAGCCTGCAGTCTCCTACATCGAGCAACAGCTAAATTTTTACTGTATAGGCCTAATTTTCATGGTAATCTTAAGTAATTATTAGAATCTGACATTAGTAGGATCAATATTTGCCTTCTTTTTACAATAAAATTAAAGTGTGCAATGAATTTTAAACTTAGGAATTTTGGAGTAGGTAAAAGTATATGGCTATGTGCCTCAGCATGGCTCTCAAAAGTTTAATAATCAACTTGTGTGGCTCTTGAGTTCCATGAGTTTGGCCACCCCTGCTATATAGTCTAACCGGCATCCTAGACAGGGATTTAACAAAGTGGTTAACTTAGTTCCATTTAACTTTTTTTTTTCCTTAAGTTCCCAGGGCTGAGCTAAATTGTGCTTTTATGCACAGTTCTGAGCAAGGGGTAATATGTAAGCTCACCCCCCACCCCCCGCAGTGTACATCCACCTGGAGCAGCTGAAGTTGCGAGGCATTGTGTGTGTCAGAGACACACCACTTTGAAACACAGTTCCCTTTCACCTGTTCTGGGTTGGCAGGGAATAAATGGACTCTTGGAACCTGGATACTCACTGGGTGCTTAGGTCTAAGGGTGTAACAAGAGTTCATGCTCTTCCATAAATGGGTTTGTACGTTGATAAAAACAAATAATTTAAGTGGAAAGGAAAAAAACAGCCATTAAAAAACTGTGGCACACAGTACTACCTCATGTTTAATTTATCACTAAACCTGCTAACTTGTAGTAAATCCCTAAATGAGATCAGCGAAGCAGCCTTTTCACAGAATCCACTGAAATTCAGTTAGAGCCTGTCAATCTCATCTGTAGGAAGGTCATCTAGCCCAGCTGTTCAGCTGGAATATCTCCAAGGCTTTGTTGAAATGGGACACAACTGACTGTACTTTTTCAATACAAGAAAAGTGCACAAGTTGCATCTTAGATTTAAGTGTTGTTTCAGACCCATATATTTCATGTATGTTCATAAAACAACAAGAGATAATAACCAGAAAAAAATTATAGGATCTTCTTTAAGAAGGTGCAGAAATTTAAGATCAAGATTATATTAAAGGTAAGTTGGTGCAACATTTCGAAATATTAAAAATATATAAAAGATGTTAAGCTACATTTCAGCTGTCCAGTCCTGAATTCTCAGCTTCTGTCAACTTCTTTACAAAATGTCTTTTTCTTCCACTTGACTCATGAGAACCAGTTTTCCATTTTTGTAATTGGTTGTCTCCATAAGCAGTGTTCCAGATTTTAATCAGAGCCATCTTCTGCAGCCTCCATATGCAGTCTTGCCATGACTGATGAGCAAGGTGATGGGTCACACTCTGTGGTTCAGGCTGTAAATCCCCACCATCTACCCACCCATTGTACACAAAGAACACAGTGAACAGTGGACCACTGAGGATCTTTTTGAGCAGCACTAAGTGAAACTAAATTTTAAAAAGTTAGGGAAAGGGTATACTGAACTGTCATTTGGAAAAGAAAAGGAAGAGTTCCCATGTTAAAATATTCTTGGTGCTGCAAGCAGATTTACAGTATCTGTCACAATGAGCAACACATAAAATGCCATGTTTTATAAACCAGCCATTAAAAGTTTATGCTCATTTGTCATGGCTCATGTGATAGAAAACCTTTAAAATAGATGAAGTTATGTTCAAGGTGCACAACTTTCTCTTGAAGTTTCTGTGCATTCCCAGAAACAATTTCTTATCTTTTTTCAGTGTTAGTGCACATGTCTATCAGATACATCAATATTTTATGGAGTTCCATAGAATACTTAGAACAATTTAAAAAAAATATAGCTTTCTATCCAAAATACTGTAGTTCTTTTGTACGAGCTTGGTCACTTTCCCATTCTGGTATTGTTTGGACAGCTGTGGGAATTATGAATACGTCTTTGCTTTTACTAATTCTACTTTACCTTTATATTTTCTCTGCTGTTGTCATTCTTGTGGTGTCAGTTCTAAGAGATTAGTCACTATTCTGCGCTCAGCATGACTCACAATACCATAGTGGCATAGCAGACAATGGTGTGTACAGACATATCAGATACTATAGTTCAGAGTATAGCTGGGGAAAAAAAAATTCAAAAGTTAGAAAGATCATGTAAAAAGGAGGATGTGTTTTACAAAAATGTTTGTGGAAAATGGTCCCAAAAGCATGAAAGAGGATGAGTTTTAGTCTATATATTGATGAGGAATGTTAGCCCAATGTTTGGTGAGTTAGCCTTGGACTTACAGGGCATGTGTTCAATTTTGCGGCCTGCCTCAGACTTCCTGTATGATCTTAAGCTTTACTGGTCTTTAGTTCCCCATCTGTAAAGTGGAGACAATAGCATTTCTCTTCCTCAAAGGGATATGGTGTAGATAAGCATGTTAAAGATTGTGAAGAGTTCAGATACTAAAATGAGGGGGAATGTGTGTAAGACAGGCTTAGGAGCTGTGCCTACCAGCTTCAAAAAGGGGGTAACTAATCTTCAGAGGTTTTGTGTTTGCGTGAGCACAAAGAACACATTAGTATAATCAAACTATGGGTGCAGGGCAACATCGATAATGGTATTTGGGGGTTGATCTGATCACAAATCAGTCAATATCTGTATTCTATGGAAGGGAAATATGAAATACTGTCTTTGGTGATATGCTACTCTCTGATTGTTCCAAATCTGTTTGAGTTAGTTAAAGGGTAAAAGCTACCCTTAGCTAAAAAAAAAAAAAAAGACTTGTAAGAGAGGCTTCTGCCTGCTCAGCCTGGAAAAGGAGACACGGGGGTGGGGGTTGCATAGCTTCATCTGGAGCAATACTTGAGGCATTTCATCTCAGCCCCTGGCCCCATTGTCAAATGATAGATCTGGCTGGACTTCTTTTAAGGCCTGTCTTTGTTATTTTAATGGAAGTGGTTTTTCACAGCTGCTTGAGGTTTAAGAGCTGAAATCACTAAGAGAGGCAAATTCTCTCTGAGCTGAAATCATTAGAGAGAGGAAACCCTCTCTCTCTGAGGTAAAATCACTGAAAAGGAGCAGCAGATGAAGCAGCGAGCTGAGTGGCGTGAGTGACTGACAGGCGGAGCCAGCAGATAGTGAGAGCAGCCAGCGGTGAGCCAGGCAGCATGAGTGACCAGCAGACAGAACCGATGGGCAGTGAGAGTGACCAGCAGTGAGCCAGGCGGCATGAGTGACTGGTGGGCAGAGCCAGCAGACAGCAGGCGGAGCCAAGGGACAGTGCTAGTGGACAGAGTGAGTGACCAGTGGTTGGCGCTGGCGGACAGCTGTTGTGAAAGACACTACCTATGTACCGTAGAGTTGTCTGGGAGCCTAGTTAGTACTGATTCTTGAGATTGGCGCCAATTTTGCTATTAAGTCTTGTATGTTCTGTTATGCGGGTTGGGTTGTTGGGAACCTTACTCTGTATTGACTTCCTCGATCAATGCTGATTTCTGTTATTTGGCCTTTTTATTCTGTTTTTACTATTAAAAGTCCTGTATACTACACTCATCTCATGCTTGTGAGTGGGGAAGCCTTACCCCTTTGGGGTGCCCACAGAATAGCGCATGATTTCCCAGAAATCTGGTGGGGGCTTGAGCCAGTTGGTGGTGTTACATTATTTGGAAACCCCTAGATATAGAACCTGGCCCTTGTCTGGCCATCTCGCCCTGGCAGAAGGGTTACATGTGTAAATACCTGAAATTACAGTAGGTAGGTATTAATATGAGATCAGGCTACACGCTGCTAATATATACATGTGTTATAAGAGACAATCACTACCCCATGTGGATAAGGCAAAGGGTGGTAGAAAAACTATTCTCATCCTCACTTTACAGATAGGAACCTGAGGCACATGCAATTCTTGGCCAGAGCCAAGAATAGAAGTTATAGTTCTCGGCCCTACCCTTCTCCTCTGGAGTTCCAAACACTGTTCCTGAACCAGTGCACAGCAGAGTCAATGGCAGTTCGTTCTGGAGGACCATGTACACTCTCAAACAGCAGGAAGTTGGGCTATAGATTGGAACAGCCATAGCTCCTTTGTGGGCATGTGTTCTCAGCAGCATAGTGGGGCATTTCATCAGCCAAACTCTGAGTTTAGCCACAGCTGTATGACCTCTGTGGATTTCGGGGTGGCTGAAGTTAATTTGTATCTATAGTTGAAAAGCATCAGATTTGGAGGGGCTGTCTCTCACTATGTGTATGTATAGCACCAAGCACAATGGGGTCCTGATCTATATTGAAGCTTCTAGGTGCTACTATCATTAAAAAGAAATTACCTATAACAATACAAAGTGCTTCTGCGACATACATCATTTAATACAATGTTATTTTTAAAAACAAAAAACAAATGCCTATTTTTCCTCTTTCAACAGAATCCTTTCCTTCACTGCTACTTTTTTGACTTATGCACTGACTTTTTTTTTTTTAACGATGGAGATTTATTCTGCTCTTCTTTTTGGTTTCCTTCATTTAACTGATTTTCGATATACACAGTGCATGCACTCATATGGAAAACAAAAATCTTTTATTTAATATCTTTCATCCAAAAGAATGACCAGATTCCTAGGCAGTATAAGCTATCATAGCTTAGTTGATATTGATAGTGTTAAGCTGATTTATATTATCTGAGAAATTGACTTCTTTTGAATTCTTCTATGTTTCTTACAATATCAGGTCTTTTTCTATTTTTAAAGTCTCCCATTTGTTCAAACACTGATCTGATGACTCCATTTCTGAGCCACACCCTAAAGAACTGAAAAGCTTTACACATCTATTTTAGAATTTAATCTAATGTTAATGCCTAACCTGCTTTTATGCTGTTCTAATTTCCAAAGTAACTTTCCATTAATTAGAATGGCATTGTAATTCAGTGTTTTGTTTGTTTAGCAAATCAACTTATACAAAAGACACAGTCAATTAAAAATCAAATTCCTTAAATAACTGATTGTAGGGGCATGTTAGATAAACAGTTAGAGAGGGCACACAATGGGAGCAGCACTCATAAATATGCAGTGGGCTTATTTTCTTCCACCCATGGTTGTTGCAGAAGGGAAAAAACCCCAACAAATCTATTTCTTCAGAAGTGTGTGTAGTGCAATGATAGGAGACAGACTCATAGCATTGTAACCTAAAGTCCTTCATTTAGCCACAGAACAGAAAAGGCAGTAAATCAAGCTTCCTCACATTCCACCACCAATATTATTAAACCCTTGACCTAGTCCATACTGTCATTTGCCCCTCTGCTGAGATTTTCAACAAAGGTTACAGTGAGTACAATTTGCTCTGGTGGTGGTTTTTTTTCAGTGTAGGTATTTGTAAATGAACTGCCCCACTAACTTATGTCACTTAAGATATAACAACGGTTTTGGAAAAAAAAAATCCCTTTACTAATTTCTGTCCTTTTAGGCTGTGGTGATGATCTAACCTAGACTATCCACAGCCTTCTGAGCATCAGAATCACAGGAAGGTTAGTGAGTCTTATTCTGTGACCAGCCAACTTTTTCTGAGGAAAGGTCAGTCTCCCACACACAGACCTGCCAAGTCTAATGCGTTTATCAGCAGATTAATGCTTTTTGGTCCCTTCTAATCTACAGGTTTATTAAGAAGCTTGGCTAATGTACTACTTTTAGTGCTTTTGGGCAAACTTGGCATGGGAGGGGGATTTTTTATTAAATCAGAGAGCTTTGTGTGTGCTGGAAATAGACTTGGCAATAAAAATGTTCAAAAGTCATCTTAGGATTCCTTGAATATAGATGTTATTATTTGAGACACTGATAAAACAGAATTCTAACAATATTATTTTTCTCTTTCATTTTCACACCCACACTTCTTATTTCATCCTATTAAAGTCTGAAATTTGTGTTCTTCTTAGAGCTGCCATGCAGTTCAAAGTAATCTAGGATCAGATAGTAAACTCTCAGGGAATGGAGGAAATGATGAGGTAGGTTTTACTTTTATTTTATGGCTGCTTGACTTCCCAGTGTAAAATCTCAAGATGTCATTGCCAGTGTTCCTGATTATATCAGTACTAGTTCCTTGATGTTTTCTGGTATCAGCTGATGAATAAAGAAAGTGATAGTACTAAAGGTGCTCAATCTCATCTTCCATCTTTTCTTGGAACTTGTCACAGTGAGAAACATAATAGGAATAAGGCAGGAAAGATAGCAGAAGCTGAATAGCAACATGATCTTGTTGTTCTAAACTTCTTCCTTTCTCACCACATTCCCCCCAATGTTCTTTATCTCCACTCAATGGCTATGTCTACACTTGAAAAGTTAAGTTGACTCTGATTTAATAAGTTGACTTAACTTTTCAAGTGTGGACGTGGAGAGCCCAAGGGACCTGCGACTCCCTTCTCACTGGTCCTTGCAGGAAGGGAGCCACAGGTCCCAGTGAAAAGAAAGCAGCGGCTTCCTTCTTGCTGGAAGTCCTGCGGGTCCCGGGAAGAAAGATGTGGAGGCTCCCTTCTTCCCAGAACCCACAGGGTCCTGGAGAGAAGGAAGCCTGTGCTCCCTTTTCCCCAGCACCCACGACTCCCTCTTGCCAGAGAGCTGGGGCTCCTGGGAAGAAGGGAGCCACTCGGGCTTCCCTGTCCCAGGAGCCCCAGAGAAATGAGCCACTGGAGCTCCTCAGACCAGCGAGCCCTGGGAAAGACAGCTGCCAGGGCTCTAAGGTCAGTGGACCCCTGGAGAAGCAAGCCCACAGCCCGGCAGCAAGGGATTCCCTCACTGCTACAGCCCCAGCCAGGGGACTGTGGGGAATCCCTCGCTGCTGCAGCCAGGACAGGGGAGCCCTTGCTCCCTGTCTAGTAGGAAGCTGCAGCTCCCTTCTGCCAGGGACAAAGGGAGCCCCGGGGAGAAGTCAGGGCTCCCTTGTCCCTGGGGGGAGTCGGAGCTCCCTTCTATGCAGGAGCCCTGACTCCCACCAGAGAACAAGGAAGCCCTGACTCCCTAGTCCCTGGCAAAAGGGAACCACAGCTCCCTTTTAGCCAGGGAGCTGGGGCTCCTGGGAAGAAGGGAGCCTCATTGGGCTCCCCGGTCCCAACTGCAGCAGTGAGGGAATCCCTTGCTGCTGGGATGAGGGCTCACTGCTCCAGGGCTCTGCTAACCTTGGAGCCATGGCAGCTGTCTTTGCCGGGGCTCCCCTGTCTGGGAAGCCCCACTGGCTCATTTCTCCAGGGCTCCCAGGACAGGAGAGCCCCAGCCGCTGGCTTCTCTGGCAAGCCCCTGCACACCCTTGTCAATGGGAGCCCCATGGGGCTCCCAAGTTCCGAAGCCATGGCTCCCCCAGCTGTAGCTCCCTTTCCCCACCCAGGGCTGCCTTGAGCCCTGGCACTATTCTCCCCACCCCTAGGTAGACTACGTTAACCTAGTGTCCACATTAACTTAGGTTGATTTAATAAGGTCCACTTAGACCCTAACTTGACCTAAATATGGGGAGTTATTAAGTTGATTTAAGGATGCCCTTAAGTTAACAATGAAAGCCCAGTGTGGACTGGGGTTAATTTAGGTTGACTTAAGAGTCCTTAAGTCAACCTAAATTGATAGTGTGGACATAGCCATTGTGTTGTGTCTATTATTAAATTGTAATCTCTTTAGGATAAGGAACCATGTCTTCATAAGATGATGCTGTGTTCTAAGATGCCTGTGGAAGCTGTAAAGCAAAAGATACAGTAATATACTACATGTGCTGCTTCAGCCATGGTCTTGTAGCACTAGAGTTTAGATACCTCAGAGGAAGGGTTTTTTCAGTCCCTTTGAAAGGTAGTAATTAGGTCAATGGAAGAATTCTTCTGTTAGCACTCTGTCTGAGGTGAGGGTTAGCTTAGCCTAACTACATTGCACAAGGGGTGAATTTTTTTTTTAGCCTTGAGTGACAAAGCTGAGAAGTCGATCTAAGTTTTAGATCTAGAAGAGGTCTCAGATATTGCCTGTCATTGCCAACAGGGGGTTGAAATTCCAGCTGAAAATGTTCATCTGCTAAGTCAGTATTGGAAAAGAGCAATAATTATGATGGTTTCTGAAGCTACTGCTTCTCCTGTAAAAAAACCCAGCAGACTAGAAGGAATAAAGACCAGCTGTAGCAGGGATGTTCCTAGGGGGGTTGCAGGGCCCCGGGCAAATCGCCCTTTGCAGGGCCCCCCCACCCTCTGGGACTGGAGGGCAGCACTGCTCCCCACATGCTGGGGACTGGGCGAGCGGCCAAAAGCAGCCCGGTGCAGTGCTGCTGGTCTGCCCCCCCATGCACGCTGCTCTGGGCTGGACCAGTAGGGAGGCGGTGAGAGGCAGCACTGCACCAGCCCAGCCAGGGTGGGGGGGTAGTGATACCAGCACCGTGCTGCCTCACGCCCCCTCCCTGCTGCTCTGGCACAGAGCCCAGAGCAGCTCACATAGGGGGAAAGGGACGTGGCCGGACCAGCAGCACTGAAGCCAGCCCTTTTGGCCAGCTCGCCTGGTCTGGGCATGGGGGGGGGGGGCAGTGGTGTGGCCACACGGGGCCCCTCAAAGCGCGGGGCCCTGGGCGGCCGCCCTGCTTGCCCTATCCTAGGGAAAGCCCTGAGTGTGAGCATATTTACCGCTTTCCAAAGAGGCAGCCATGTTAGTCTAGTTCAGTAAAAGAAATAAGGAGTCCTGGGGCATTTAAAGACTAGCAAGAATATTTATTGCATGAGCTTTTGTGGGAGAAAATCCTACTTTAGCAGACACTTTAAAGATGGGAAAAGTTACAAAATGAGAGGAAATAAATGCAGGAAAATGTAAGTCATGGGATCGGCTTAGACTAACAGAAAATCAAAACAGCTGTAGAGTCAAATACTGGGGAACAGCATACAGAGGAAGATGAAGTCAAATCACTTCTGTAATGAGAGAAAAATCCCATGTCCTTGTTAAGTACTGAGGCACTGCAACAGAATTTGCAAAGAAATGCAATCTCAGCAGCATCTCTTTGAAGCCTTGATCTAGTACAGGTGTTCCCAACATTTTTAAGGCTAGGGACCCCCTTCTGAGGGGGAAAAAAGCTTGCAGCCCCCCTGCAGAGAGCCAGGGGCCACTGCACAGTTGCAGCGCCTCCATACAGGGCAGAATGCGGCCTATACTGCTCTCCTGTTGGGGAGCCATGGCCCCCTTCCTTTGCCCCTGTCTGGAGCCACTGTGGCCCTGGCCCCCTGCATGCTCTCTGCCTATCTCTTTCCCCCACCTCTGAGGTTCCCCCTCCCCAACCCCCCTCCGCCATGCTCCCTTCCCCTCCTTACCTGGCTGCTGAAGCTGGGGCACCTAGCCACCCCCCAGGCTGCTCTCCCTGAGCACATGTTCAGGGAGTGGGAGTTTTAAAAAGTCCCTTCCTGGGGGAAGCTCCCTGCTGGCTGGAAGTCTGCATCTCCAGAGCAACCAGAGACTCTAGTGCTGTCTGGCCCCAGCCCCCAACCTGTCCGCAGCCCCCCTGGGGCCATACTGTGGCCCACCAGGAGTCCGCAGACCACAGGTTGGGAACCAATGATCTAGTGTTTATCTGTCTGAGCTCAATTATTAGTGAATCGTTAATCAAGTGACCACAAAGATTGAAATGCTGACTGCCTGCTTTTAGGATGTTGTGATTTCTGATATTTGATTTGTGCCCATTTATTCTTTTGGGCAGAGACAAGGTCAGAGCCCTGCTTGAGCAGGTATGTATCCTAGTAACTGCATGCTCCTGTGGTTGCAGGATGCGATGTTGGTAATGGTCATGAGTTCATTGCAAGTCTCACGTAATGGCGAGGTGTCTTGAAGCCCCAGAACTAAGAGGCTTCAAGACACATTACAGGAGAGTCTCTGCAAAGTTCTAGCCCCTGCCATCATCCAGAAGATTTCAAAAAACACTAATCCTAAAGGGTTAAAAAAAAACCCACAAAAAACCCAAAACAAAAAAAAAAAAAAACCCATTTGCAATTATTCTGTTGGCTTTCTGTTTTTTCTTTAGTAAAGACTTGAAGCCACTCCTGATTGTGGGTGTGGAAGGAAGAACAGTGTGGACGAGTATATATATTTATGACAGCCACCAGCTAGCATTAATATGCATTATCTGCACCATTTATACCAAGATATACAATGTTTGTGCTTAATGTTATTGGTGTCTAAAGCACACTGTGTGTGGTTTTATTTATAAATAGTGTTGTAGCTGAAACTGGCCTACACCATAATTGGGTTCATTTATGCTAGGTATTTCACAACACTGTGCATCTGCTGACGGAAGCATTTGGCACAAGCTAATAGGAAATTTGTCAAAACCAAGATAATATGAGTTAGCACAAGTTTTAGCATAAGCTAGGGAAGAACTTTCATGGATCAGTACCTGGAATGCTAGTATCCAAAACAAAGATAAGGATATAACAGAACAAGTTAGGGAACTGGAACAAACTATGTGGGTGGACTTTAGTGACGTGTAAAGAAATGTGTAACCTGCCAAATCATATAAATAATACCAACTGAAATAAGTAATTTAGGGAACACACCTTCTGCATAAGGTGAATGTAACATATATTGAATGGGATTTGTTTTCGGTGACTAGTAGCAAATAGAATCTTTCCTATCCCATACTAATAAACATTAAGGAGATTAGTTACTTGGTCTCTTGACTATGTTACATAATAAAATTGCTTTATCACACTTTGGTTTGTTATTGCAAATTGTTTATTCAGAATTGCAGAAGCAGGAAATCAGTGTCACAAACTTTTGTTAAAAATCTCTATCCCTTTCATTCCTAAACTCCTTTGGGCTATTATTTTTTCTGCTCTCTCTCTCTCTTTGAATCTCCATATGACCTACATTTAGGCCTTGACAGGTGGAGAGTTGGGATAGCCAGCCTTCCTACTAATTTCATAATTTTTAGTGACACTGATCAATAGCCACTTTATTGACAAGTGCAAACCAAATATTTAGATAACATCTATGATAAATAAAAACAAGGAAAAGCAATGTAGGCAGAGAGTAAAGAAGCCTCTGAATGTTGAGATCTGTTTGTGAACCCGTTATTCTTATTGATAAGCAGTTATTTGCACAATGTAATGAATACTGAAAAGTAATTATTTTTTTATTGGGAGTAAGGGGTTCACAACAATTACAGCTCTATAGAGTGCTAAAAATTAATCCAGGAAAATAAAATACTATTACACCACAATGAAAAAATGAGAATTGCCAGATCACAGAACTGGGGAAGGAAGAAGAGGCAGAAATGCCACAAACATTATCATTTCAAAAAGTTCTGGGAATTTTATATTTAGGGAACAGACAATACTATTTTTACTTAAAACACATTATAAAATCCCCAGAAAAATTAGTGCTGTTCCAATTTAATCTTATAATTATTAGGAACCTATTCATAGGGGAAGTTTGACTACAATCTTGCAAAGACTTACATGTTTACCTTTGAGTATGCAAATAGTCCAATCTTTTTACAATGAAGGGTTAGCAACTTAAAAAAGTCAAATTTCTTTTCAGATGCTCATGTGACAGAAGACATTCCTTGGAAGCACAAGAATGTCAAAAGATTTATGTTGCACTCTACCAGATGCTGGAAGACCAAGCGATATAAGTGTTATATGTGTCATTCAGAGGAGGGAACAGAGAGCGGGTGAGGTTTTGTGGCCTTCATTGTGCACAAGGTAAGACTAGATGATTATCCTGGTCCCTTCTGACCTTAGAGTCTGAGATCAGCAGGACCAGAGGCATCGCTGCCCTGGGGAATGACCCAGGGCACAGGCACAGGCCCTACCCCCTGCCTGCAGGCCCTGCCCCTGCCGGGGACAGGGCGGGGAGCAGCAACCACGGGCATGGGGTTGCCCAGCATCTGAAGGGGCCAGAAGCGGCTGGGCCCTGGATCCCCAGCCAGTCACAGGCCTGGGAGTGGCAGCTGGGCCCCTGATATCTGGCCCAATCCAGCTGGAGACCAGGAGATGTGGGGCTTCACCAGGACCTGGGGCACTGGCACCAGCATTCGGGGCATGGGCCCCATGTGCCAGGCACCAGCGATGTCCCTGAGCATGGCTATAGGGCTGAAGAGGTCAAGAGTGCAGGCTGGGTTCTCATTCATCCTCCCTTGAGGGATAGGGCCCCAGGGAAGAATATGCACATCCTGGAGATGAATGCATGATGGTGCAGAAGCTAGTGACAGGAAGCTTTCAACTTCTTTGATAATGGGATGCTGTTACAGAAAGGAGAACCACTAAGAATAGACATGGTCCACCTGATCAATAAGGGAAAGAACATCTCCACACAGTGCCTAATCGACCTGGTTAGTAGGACTTTACGTTAGGTTCAAGGAGGCAGGGGACCAAAGGGAAATATAATAAAAAAAATAAAAAATAAAAAAAGTGAACCTTAACAGAGGTTTAGATGTTCTGGAGGCAAGGAGGAGACATGGAAAGTTACTAAAAGGCCATAGGAGCCACAAGAGGGCGGTCAGTGAAGAAATTTGCTCAATAGTTTAGATGCAGTGCAAGGAGTACAGGAATAAAACAGAAACAATTGGAAATATTAGTATTCAGCTAAATTAAGATTTAACTGGTATTAAAGACTGTGGGATAAGTCACATGACCTGAATAGTATGTGGGTAGATCTTATTCAGGAATGACAGGCCAGGTGAAAAGGGACAAGTAGTTACATTATACATCTACAATACATACACTTGAGCAGAATTTCAGGAAGAGAAGGTAAGCTAGACCAGCTGAGAGTCTCAAAGTAAAGATAAAAGAAGAATGACATCATGGTAGGGGGAGTCTACTATGGACCACCGAATCAGGAAATGTTTCATCCACCACCGACCGTTTCTAGAACAGAAATATCCAGACCATATGACTTATTAGTAATGGGAGAGGAGGCTTAAAATATGCAGACATCTAGTGGAAAGGTAGCACAGCAAACCCACAAAATGTTCAGTAAGTTCTTGGAATATATTGAGAGAAAAAACTCTGTTCCAGAAAGCAGGGGAAGTAACCAGGCAGACAGCTATTTTAGACCGACCAACAGGGAGGAATTAGTAGTAAATCTGAAGTCGGAAGGCAATTTGGGTGGAAGTGACCATGTAATGATGATTTCATGATACTAAGGAAAGAAAAGAATGAAAGCAGCAGAATAAGGACAGTGGACTTTAAAACAGCAGCCCTTAAACCCAGAGAATTGCTACATACGGACCCACAGGAAGAAACAAATCAAAAGAAAAAAGATGTCAGGAGAGCAGGCAGTTTTTCAAGGAGGTAAACTATCTTGATGCAAAGGAAAGATAGGAATAGTAAACAGTCAATCAAATTCCATCCAGAGCTCTTTAATGACCTGAAAAATCAAAAAGGAGTCCTTCAAAAAGTGGAAACAAGGAGAAATTTCTAAGGAGTACAACAAAAGCATAGCACAAGCCTCTAGGAGTAAAATTAAAAACACTAAAGCACTTGGATAATGGAGTAGAGAATATGCTTATACAATTGGCAGATGACATCAGGCTGAGGGGAGTTGCAAGAACTTTGGAGGACAGGATTAGAAGTAAAAATAACCTTGACAAATTAGAGAATTGGTTAAAATAAACAAGATAAAATTCAATAAAACAGAAAGTACTTCACTTAGGAAGGAAAAATCAAATGCATAACCACAACTAGCCAGGAGATAGTACTACTGAAAAAAATAATATGGGAATTATTGTGGCTCAGAAATTGAACATGAGTGAATAATGTGATGCACCTGCAAAAAAAGGCTCGTATTCTGAGATACATTAACAGGAGTATCTGTGTAAAACACAGGAAATAATTGACCCACTCTGCTTCCACTGGTGAGACCTCAGCTGGTGTACTGTGTCCAGTTCTGGATACCACACTTTAGAAAAGATGGATAAATTGAAGAGTCAAAAAGGACAGCAACAAAAATGATAAATAGGTTTCAAAAACCTGATCTATGAGAAAAGATTTTAAAAACTGGGCACATTTAGAGAAAAGAAGACAGAGGGGAAGACCTGAGAAGTCTTCAAAGTCTATAAAGAGGACTGTGATCAATTGTTCTGTGTCTACTGAGAATAGGACAAGTAGTAAAGGACTTCATCAGCATCTAGGGAAATTTAGGTTAGATTTTAGGAAAAACTTTCTAGCTACAAAGATAGTTAAGCTCTGGAATAGGTTTCCAAAGGAGGTTGTGGAATTCTCATCACTGGCAGTTTTTATGAACCAGTAGGACAAACCCCTGCCAGGAATGGTTCAGGTTTACTTGCTCCTTTCATTATGCAGCAGGCTGCTGAACTTGACAACTTAAGATCCTTCCCAGGCCTACATTTCTATGATCTTTAAATCACTTAGGCAGGTGGGTAATTTTACTCATGGAAGTACTCCTATTAGCATCACTATGACTATTACCATAGTAAGGTTACTCATCTGTATGTTTTCAGGACAGAACCCATATACTGTAAAGGTGTCCCTTATAATCCTGCTAAAGCTGCTGATCACTGTTGGAGAAGGTGGCATGCATGTATAGCAGCCATCCCTGTTCTGTTTATCTGGTCTACAAAGCAAGAGTCATTTCCTCCTCTGTCTCCTTCCTGTCACATTCAAAACAGCATATTGCTATTTTTAATATCCTATAAATATCATTGATACCGTCAACTTCATGGACCATAATAAGTACTTATATCTGAATTATTAAAAATATTAAATAGAATGTGGCTTTAAAAAAAATCAAAATTAGCATCTTTGATTAAGTGGCTAGTAAAAACTACTGAAGCCTAAGAAAGAAGTGTTTCTTTGTGCAAATCTGAGAAAGTGAAGTGGGGAATGAAAAGAAAGAAGAATTAGCATATAAAGATGTATGTACAAGAATGGATCCTTAAGTACTAATAGCAAGAAATACTTGACTAACTCCTCCTTTAGAATAGCATTGATGAAGCTTGTTTTGAGAAATAATATTTCATCTATCAATGTCTCATCATCAGCAACTCCATATCATATAAATGCAAAGCATGGTTTAATTAAAATTCATCAGCAAGGAATAACTTTTCAATCTAAAGAACTGAAAAACATTTTGAGCAGCCCCACAGGAAGCACCTCTGAATAATTATCCATTCTAGATCAAGGATATCAGGCTGCACATACAAGGAAAATAGCGCAGGCCTTATGTCACGTGATCTCATGTGAGTTTTACACTGATGCAACTGCATGGACTGCCAGGTTTGTCTTCCAGTGACCTAGGAGATCAGCATCAGGCCCTAGATATGGGGAACTGGTTGGTAAAGGGCCTGTTTTGTACAATGTTTGACAGGTAGTGGTAGTATTTCATAAAAATGATTCATAGTCCTATCATCACTCTGGTGCTCCCTAACACAGACTAAACATCATCATAGGCAGACTAAGGGCCCAGCCCTAGAATTTTCATTCAGGCAAAACTCCCAGTGCGAAGACGATTATTTTAATGAAAGTGTTGCCTGATTATAAATTTGTACCTTTATACCACAGATTTTCAGTGATGCTGAGCAACCACAAGTCCCTGACAGCTGCAGGTACCTGGCACCTTGCAAAACAGACCACTTGTGTAGGTACTTAAATAAAAATTGAACACACTCGGGTGTTTTCTTTTTCATTGGTAGGATTTAAGAATGGAGTACCAGCCCACACCTTAACACTGTTTTATCTTGCCTTTGGGTTTTGTTATTTGTTTTCTAGAAATAGAAATCACAGAAGATTAGTACCTAGTATTTATTTTCCTAAATGCCTTGTTTGTTTGGAAATTTGATAACCAAGAATTAGTCTGCTTTCTCTAGATTTGGCTCCTGCCTGAAAGCTAAGTTGCCTGAAACTGCAGTGTTTATTTAGGTCAAACAGGAGTATCGCTAGAAAGGTCCCAGTCATTTCTAATCTGGGATATAGTTGTAAGAGATACCTTCTGTGTGCTGTTCCCTAGAGTTTGAATCCTTACAAATGCTCTGATTTGCTGTTGCAGTATGACCTGATCCCATATCTTACACTGCCCTCCATTTATTCTCATCCAATTCTGTAAGTTCCCCATCTTCAAAGCATCTGATGAAGTGGGATTTTCTCCCATGAAAGCTCATGTGATAAATAAATCTGTTAGTCTTTAAGTGCCACAAGACTCCTTGCTTTTTTTTTTTACTGATGTGTTGAATACCATAATTGCAAATTCACACAGCTGGCAAGGTTTTCTGTCTTCATTGAAGAAGAGAGTGGGAGGTATAGATGCAATTAATCTTGAAAGCAGGCTGAATCCAAGAGGTATTTACTTTGATGTAGCAAATGAGCCGATGAAATAACAAAATGATGGCAGAGACCAAAAACATTTAAGACAACTCTTATAAGGAATTATTTTCTAGAGGTATGTGATGGATTTGGAGATGCTCCATAATATTTTTGTGAACATTGTATGTCAACCTGATTATCAGACTGTTTTCTATACAACGATATTGGTTTAACTTCACATGAGACTGTCTGGGAAAACAGGCAAGGAAGGAAAAGAACAGCTTAAATAAGCTACTTCACAGCGAACACTTCAGAATTGTTAAGGGACTGTACCAGAATCACTGGCTTAATCTCTTGCTGGGCCTGTAGGATTGGTTTTCGCACAAAGAATCAAAGTGCAGACACAGAGAACAACTGTCAGCTACTGCTGGGTTTCAAAGAGACCTATCAAGAGAAGGTGTTTTTTCAGGTCATTCAGAGACATGGACACTAATACGGGTAACAGAAGAAGACAGGCCACAATCACAAGATGATGGGCTTTAGGTAAGACAGGCATGTAGACTGTTGGTTAGCCACTACCCTTTGGTGGTCCTCCAGGTACACAGTCTTCAGTTCTCCTCCTCTCTCTCCACTCAGGTGAGGGCCCACAGGTGTATTGCCTTCTTCAGTCCCCCTCCCTGACTGTAGTACTTCAGCCAGATAATTCCTTTTTGTGGAGGTCTGAGTTATTAACTCTTATTACAGGACACAAGCCTCTTCTTTAGCTCACTAAGTTCAAACCTTTCTGGAGTCTGTATAAGGGTTCAGATGGCTACCCTCCTCATATCCAGGAGTAATATAGCCCTCCTCCAGAGGCAGGGTTGTCACTTTTTGTATCAGGTATCCCCAGCTCTCCTCCTGGAGTTGGGCTATAACTTAGGTCAGCAAGGGACCTCAGCCAATTTTGCCCAACTCTTGCCCCTTTCCCCTACTCAGTCTTTTCACTCATAGAATTGGAGAGACCTGCAGAGTAGTAACCTTCTACTGCAAGCGCCTCTCCTGATTACCCTCCTTCACCTGAACTCTTGTAGTCTTTCATCAGGATCAGGTGCTTGTTAGTCAGCTAGCTGCTACTCAGTCTCATGAAAAGTTACTTAGATATGGCCAACATCAGGGCCTTATTTGGGGGAGGGGTGCTGAGTCCAGGGGGCAACAAGCTTTTGTTGTTGGTGACAAAAGGGAAAATACAATGTTTAAAGTGAAATGTTTTAAGTATCCCGTATGTAGATTATTTTCCATTAACCTTGTAGAATGTTCTGGACCTTTGCAGAATCTTGTGGAACCTTCCAGACCGAGAGCTACATTTTCCTCAAACCTCCTAAAATGTCAGCCATGTCCTCACAAGTGTATAAGGGGCAGCGCATAGCCAGTCAGTTAGTCAAATATAAGAACAAATTGAAGTGAAGTAAGACGAAAGCTGCAATATTGTTAACCTTACTTTATTGTGTGATTGTGAAAGTCTAGTTGCATTTTAACATTTAAAGAGTGTAAGTAATGACTAGTGAAGGCAACGTATATAGATAGAAATGTCATATCTTCAAACTGCTTTCTATGCAACTATATTAAAAAAGCAGTGCTATGCTTAACACGTAATGTTTGATGACTTGCTAAGGCTGTGCAGCACAGACTTTTGTGCTCTCTAATACTACTCCCTAATCTCCCCTCCAGCACCCAGTATAGGAAGCAAAAAAGCTCAACTGCACTCTAGTTTGCAGCAAGGGAAACTTGCCTGGAAAATGTCTCAACCAGAACAACATAGACTGAATTTTTGGCACTGTCAGTCATCCCAGTGTAGAAGATATTGAGGAGTGAAGCCTAAATAATGGAAGTACTATTACTAAGGATTAGAAGATTTAGCTGAAAATAAGGAATGGAAATGTGAAGAAAGAGATAGAGAATCATTCAGTTTTCCCGGCAATGTAGAGGGGAGTGATGATAAGAAGAATTTGGCTCACATGAAAAGGAGACTAATGAAAGAAAAATCTGGTTTACATGAAAAAGGAGAATCAGCCTGACATGACGACAGAAAACTTGGTGAGAAAAACTGCACACCACAAATTGATAATCCTGCTTTATGGCCAGTGATCCTAAAGTCTGCTGATATAGATTGTACAGTTTTGAATGGGCCAGGCAAATGTGAAAATATGCTTCCAGTAAATAGTAGAAGCATCAATTCTCAAGTCACACTTTAAAAGAGGGCTCGAGAGTTGTGAGAAATTGAATCAGTTTTGGCTACTTACAAAGTGTTGTTTTTGTTACAAAATATTTGACAAGAATGCCAAATCATTGCTTGTGCTTTTCATGCACAACTGACATGAGAAGTTACTCAGCCAGTTTTATAACCTACTCCAAATAGATGGAAGTTGAATTCAGACTGAAGCTGAATTAATGCATAGAAAACCAGAACATTATTAATGTAGCCCATTATAGCTACTATTGTGATGAGAAGCTGCTTTGATTTCCTCGTGGACTACAGAGACAACATACTTGAAGATGACACACAGCTGCCAAAAAAAAAAAAAAGGTAGAAAACTTAGTAGTTGAGCCTGTCTTCAAGGAAACTTGTATTCATTAGAAGAAGAGACAATTTCGTATGACAGCAGAGATGAGGTAGTGGGAAGCTCAAAAGAAAAATTCAAGGGGGGGGGTTGCTACTGATTGGCACTGCTCCAGCATCCATTGAAGCACTGGGGGTTTTGAATGACCTTCTGAAGCTGCCAGTCAACAGGAGAACACCCCTGAACAATCATGTGGACCTTCACCAGATCCTGACGCATGAGGAATGTTAGGATATCAATGATAAAGACCTCTATGTTGAATTGGACAACACCTGTCACACTTCGCCACATGGGAAGCACTTTCCACTACAGGTTTTCCACTTCATTCATGATGCTGAGTGGAAGGACACTTTTCCTAATATGTGGATAGTTTTGATGATTCGCTAACATTGCGGGTCACAGTCACAAGTGGTGAGTGCAGCTTCTCAAAGCTTAGGCTCATTAAAACATATCTTTGCTTAACAATGGCTGACAAAGCCTGGTATCACTTGCTATTTTATTGATTAAAAATGCCATTAGCTAGTCTTTGGATTTCTCTAATGGTGAGCTTTCATTTGCAAGGGCAAAAGCCAGATAAGGGACCTCTTGAAATAAAGGATTAGGGTTAACAGTCTAAGGATGTCAACTACTATAACAAACAAGGAGTCCTATGATACTTCTGAAGACTAATAAGTTTATTTAATGCATAAGCTTCCATGGGAGAAAATCCCACACCATCAGATGCTAGAGCAGGGGTCGGCAACCAGCTGCTGTGGAGCCACACGGGGCTCTTTTGTTGCTCCCATATGGCTCACCAATACTGGAGGACCCTGTGGGCAGCCTTTGCCTGAATCCAGGCACTGCCCCTGTCACCAGGGATCCTGTGGGCCATTCACGCCAGGCTTCAGGCTCCCCAGCACCACCAGGACGGGGGTGTGCTCCTGGTTCAGGGTTCTCCCATCCTCTCCTGCCAGGGTACCCTGTGGCAGGCACCCTGGCTCAGCTCCCCCCACCAGGAGACCACACCCATTGTGGCTCTCAAAACGCTTGGCTACTGAAGGAATTTAAAAAAAAATGGCTCTTATCTTTTGGGTTTGTGACCACTGCACTAGAAGATGGAGAACTTAAAACTGCCACAAGACTCCTTGTGTGTTTTGCTGAACTGGACCAACACAGCTACCCCCCAGAAATTGGCACTGAAACACTGTCAAATACTGGTCCACACAGTGTTGGTGCACAGTTCTATTTTTTATGTTAGTGCATTTCAGTTATTCTTAAAATTAAAAAGTCTCTAGAAGCTTAGAGGAAAAGATTTTTTTATTTGCTTGTATGTGGCATGAATAAATTCACATTTAATGTGCAGATTTATCATCTGATATGACAGGGATAAATTGTATAGAGAAATTGTCTATCAAAGTCATGAAATGGGCTACAAATGGAATAAAAAATAATGGAGGGGAGAAGTACCAAAGGACGATTCTTGCCTGGGGAGTCAGTTTGTTTAGAGCTGGCATTGGCTGAGATGGGTGTGTTCTCCTTATAGAAAGCCATTGGAGTAGATTGGGTCCAGATTCCCTTTAAGGGGGCCAGGCACCCATGACTAGACATGTTATTTTAAAATTGTTTTTTCCCCCTTGTAATGTTTTGTTTTATACACTGTGTGTAATACTTTGGTTTATACTGTATCTAATAGTTTGGTTTTTTTAAATAGGCTGTTAGACCATTGTATACTATTAGATGCTGACTCTTGAAGGGAAGACCTTCAGGGACCTTAGCTCAGTGGGGCCTTCAGGGTAAGAACAGTGAATTCACAGGGTACTGTAACTTGATTTTGGCAGTTTTAGGTATCCCTCTAATAAACCCAGGTTGACCCTAAAGTTTAGATTGGCATATCTTTTCATAAGCCCGTGTGACAGGACATTTGAACCTCCTTGGTGCCATGTGCATAATAGTTAAGTGCTACATGCACAATTGCATTGCCAGGTGTAGAAACCTGTAGTTCTGTGTGGATAAGATCAATATGCCATGCACAAATTAGCATGCAGAGTATACAAGTGGGAATAGGGAGACCATCTATTTGGTCAAGACCGTTAGTAATTAGGGCTTGTGAAAAGTCATGAGATGCATTGTCATCCCAGGTTGCAGCCCATATCTTCCTTCTGTTATTAGATCAAGATCAAAGACTTACCTGTTCCCTGCATTTGCTCCTGTCATCCTATCGTGTTTGGTTCCAGTTCTCAGTTGCTGTTGCTGTATTTGTTGTGGGTCCATTTCTTTTCTTGACTGTCCTGACTCTGTTCTTGAGTCCCCCTGTGTTACCTGACCATCCTTCATGTGTCCACTTCTCCTGTTGTATTGCCTAAAGGGGGTGAGTTAAAGGCTTTGTTATTAATTTGTTCATCACCTCATTATTGTAATTTACCTTGGATTCCTGAGCTTTAGCATCTTAGGTCTCTCGTTCTGTGTGGTTTATTAATACATCATTTATTGTTTATCCTTATTCTGATTTTTCTTTGGTAAGTCCCTGGATGACAGATGCCAGTGCATGGGCAGATTCTGAAACTGCCCATGGGGAAGGCAAGCTTCCTGCTCCCTCACCTCACCAGGCCCCCTCTTCCACTACCCCTCACCACAGTTGCTGTATGGGTCTCTAGTTGACTTCCTTCTCTACTCTTCTTCCTCCACCCCTTCCTATCCTCCCCACTCCTCTCCTAGCAGCTGCCTATGTGCCCCTCCAAAGACAAGAACTGGGTCAGTATGGGATTGGGGCTGATATAGCGTGACTCAGTCACTAGCCTGTTCCTTCCTCTCTGGCTGACTAAAACAGTAACAGACCCAAGTATTGGGAAGGTGGGGGTAGTACATTGAACAGACCCACCCCCATCAGAAAGCTTTGAGCAGGAGGACGGAGGGGTGCAGACAGCATCAGTGGGAGGAGGAGTCCCTTAAAATCCCAGTCTCCTGTGATCCAGGAGGAATATATGAATGAAAGGTTAATTGTGGCAATACTTAGCAAGACACCTAAGCAAAAACAAAGAAGTAAACTGTACAATACTCTGAGAAAGGCAAGTACTATCCCTGTTTTTGAATGTGTTAGTTTAGTTCAGCAAAAGAAAAGAGGAGTCTTGTGGCACTTCAAAGACTAACAAATTGTTTTTTGGTTGTTAGTCTTTAAAGTGCCACAAGACTCTTCTTGTTTTTCAGCTAGGTAGTTAAATTGAAACTTGAGACTTGACTGGAGAAGACACTTGTTTTGCTAAGAAGGTTGATGTCAGGCTCACACTGCCTCAGGGCATGACATGCTGAGCTAATTTACTCCAGGTAGGTAGCTTTACTGAGCAGCTAAGAAAACCAGGCTATACAGAGCATAAAGGCTTTTGTCATTCCAGCACAGAGGGCAGGCAGCAGGAAAAGAGGAGGGGTCACCACAGCCAATTAGGGAAGGCCTCGCCTTCCCGTGCCTTCAGTAAACTCCACCCATGCACCAATGAGAATGAACCTGTAGAGACCCATAACATAAATTTGGATATCATCTATTTGAGTTGGGAGGGAGCATAGACCATTGGCTTTGGGAAGGTGCTTGGCTTTTGCTATTACTTTTCTCCCTTTCATTTGGTAATAGTACTCTAACCCAAATCCCAGTCTAAAAGCAGGAGGTAAAGGAGAGGTAAAGACACAAAGCCCAATGCCTGAGGGACCGGACACTCAGATCATAATGATATCAGAGTTGCAGCTAGCTCTGCAAGCCTATAGAAAAATCTTGCCAGAACTTGCAATATTTATATTTGATGAATACCTGTAGATGTGAAGAACTATCACTTTGTGGTTAAAGTTAAAATAACTGAGCACTTAGGAATCCCTAAGAAAGTCTTTTTTTTATGTTAAACAGTGTGTGTAAATGAATCTCTATTGGAGGAAAGCTGGGACAGATGAAACAAATCTAATGGCAATCCTCTCAGACAAAGAATGTCTGATATCACTACCTGCTCAGTGCAGAGCATAAAATATTGATATTCAAAGATCTGATCCTTAATACCCAGTGCAATAGAAAAGATTTGATTGTTTACAACAAGAATTTCTGGGTGAAGTGTATTTACATCAATATTTTATCTTCAAATCTTGCCATCTTTTAAGATAAACCGTTCTGTTTTGTGACACCAGTGGCATTCTCTTTGCTGGAAAAGATCTAAAGCACCTGCAGCAAGAGGCCTTAGATGTGCAGGCCCCTCAAGAAGAATGTGGTTTCACATACTGATTCTCTATTTTGCATTTCTTTGCCATCAGTGAATTTTCCCTTTGACAAGCTATATAGAGATTTTCTGTAAAACTGATCAGTTAACAAGATATTTTAACAAGTCATTGGGATCTACCAAACTCCAATTCAAAAGAATCCCAGTGACACCCCAATCAGTTATCAGTACTCTCCTGCTTTGTCTAACACAAAACACTATTCTAACGGGAAACATCAACATGCATGATGTGTTTAAATTGTACTGAGCCCATTACTGTGTTTTTGCTTTTGCTTTACACTAGCACTTAATCTGCAGAGAAAGTATACCTGATGAGCAATGATCTTATTTTCTGTAACACCCTCCTTCCCAATTTCTAATTAAAAAAATAAAGATCCATTTGTTTTTCCTACAATTAAAATGAAATCTGATAGCAGGAGCTCCACTACCCAGGCCTTCCAGCCTGAGCCTTGCTACCCAGAGTTGTCAGCAAGAGCCCTTCCAGAATCTGCATTTTTCCACCTTTCTTCCATGACAAACAGATTTTCGGGATACCTGCTATTAAGTGTAGCTAGTTTGCAAATGAACAATCATGAAGGGAACTTGAAATATCTGAAGAATTCTATTTTATACCTTAATAATTTATTTAAAATGAGTAAAGGGTTGGTAAGGCAGATACTAGATGGAGACATTAGGAGGGATGCAAAAGTTAAGAGGAAGTATTGGGGCAGGTGCCAAAACATCCAGTAGCTAATTGTTTCTGTCATCCTTCCTCCCCCATTTGTTTTCTGTTATACATCTGCTACTTCTTGACTTTTAGATTGTAAACCCTTTGGAACAGGGACTGTTATTTTCTGTACCGTATGTTTGTATGATCCTAGCAGAATAGATCCTCTCCTGCATTACAATATAAATATTAGATAATAATTCTTACCCAGCCCTTAGAAGAACTTCTTCCCACCTATGTATCCATTTGCAATATGTTACTACATTTCTAAGCGTTCATTTGTGAAAGACTTGGAATCTCTGTAGGAAAAATTGACTCCAGTGAGAGAGCAAACACAAGGCTCTTTGCACCCACATACTGTAGGATATAGGTGCAGGGCCTACCAGGTGAAAAGCCACATACCCTCCACATTATGGATGTGGTCTCTGTATTGGACTATTCAGGGGTGTCATAGAAGTTGAGTTTGGAGTGTGGCCAGAGAAGTTTAAGGTCAAACGACAAATTTGTGTTGGTACGGGTAGGGGGCATGAGAATCTCATACAGTCAGTGGGAAGCAGCTGCAACCACTATTCAAGATGGAAATAGCAGCTATAGATCAGGGTGCGATCAAGGGAGGAGAAAGAGGGCTGCCGCGCCACACCTCAAGTTCTGGGTGAGAATTTCACCATCTATGTGGAGTCCAAATACTAGGCTTTATGCAGGTAAATACATTTCACTGCAAGGTACCTGTCTCAGGCCATCATTTCTCACTGATGTGAGAAAATCAACATGTGGGCAACGAGCAGAGCCCTCATTGACTGACTGAGGCAAGATCGTTCCCAAAGGGACAGTAGATTGAAGCATCTCAAGCCAAAACATGCTTGTATGGTGGGGTCTCCAGACGGCTGCATAAGACTGTGTGAACTATTTGAAATAATAGGAAAAGGCAGGTCTAGGCCCATCCAAGTCTAAAGATCCTCACCCTAAACTAAGGAGAGGAACAACCACTAAATCCAAGCACCAGTTGGTTAAGGGGGACCAAGGAGAAAAGAAAATGGGAATGAAGTCGAAGACTGAAAATCAAAGAAGCAGAAAGGGACACCAAGTGGAGAATCCCAGACAGGATCCACTGCTCCTCAAACATGTCTAGTGAGTTACTGGACACTGCCCAGAGCAGTTCTACCTGAAGAGGTGTCTGAATAAAGGAGCAGAAACAGGAACCACAGAGAATCCTCCCCACACTCCTGTCCAACTTCGTACTTGCGGAATGACAGATGACCATCTTGGCCAGTGTCAGGAGGAGATGAAGAAGGAAATTTCATGAGTCTATGGAGTCATAGATGGGGTTTGGCATAAAGGGGGAGTTGCTGGGAAAAGTGCAGCCAGAACCTCAGAAGTTCTGGAGCTACTGGAAGAGGGGCTCTAATCTGACACCACGCCCTGCACAGATGTGTGCCAGACTCTCCTTCTGACCACAAAAGGGACAGGTGTTACTCATGTTCATGAATCATACCGCTAACTAATATCCCAGGTGGGCCATGGAAACAGGGTGATGTACAGACCACCAAGGTCTCTCACCTTCCTCAAATGGTAACAGATCCTGCCACTTGGTGTCAGGACAGGAGACGAGGGTGAGGAAGTGGATGGTATGATGCAAAAAGAACACTCAGATTTTCTCCGCATGCAGTTCAGAGATGGGCCAACTGGATATTGTGCAGCCAGCTCAGATGGCATGTTGGGGGCAGGCAGGGAAGCTTGTGTGGCATGATTTGGAGAGACAGGGATAGGCAGAGAGCACCATCACTCAGCGCCTGCTTTAATAAAATGAGAGAAGCAGATGTCGTGCTGTCTGGAGTGACTCACACCTGTGATTATAACCTCAGAGCAGGCTGTCAGAAAACAAAGCAGACACCCCAAACTGGGGGTATGTTCTGTTATGAGATGTCACCAAACCAACAACAGATGTGAACTCCTGGATCACTATACCAGTCTTGCCATGGGATCACCGACAATTCCCTTTTACTTTCCAGTCTCTCTCACCACTCAGACAAACTAAATTTTGCGATAAAAAGTTATTTGAACCAAAGGAAAAAAAAATCACATCATGTTACATTGCTCCCAATCCCAAAAGACCAGTCATTTGCCCGGTATTAGTTGGTACTCAGTCTCACACAAAAACCAATGCTGGCAGCCAATTCAATAGTAAAATAACTAAAGGTTTATTAGCTAAGGAAGTGAAAGTAACTGAGAGGTTAGAAGAGGTAAAGTACCTGTACAAGAGAATCAGTTTGTAACTCCAAATGGGGCAGTGATGTAATAAACTGGTAATTTCCTAAAGTCTTTCAGAGTACCTAAATTGTCCCTGGGGATCTCCGTTTTGTAGCTGGCACACTTACCTGTAAGAGTCCGAATAGTTCAGAGATGAATGTCCTTTCTCTGAATCCATATTTATAATTTCTTCTGACAGAAAGCAAACTGATAGTGTCTTCTCCTACAAGGACATTTCCTTTGATGACAGTGCGTGAGGAATACATTTTGAATCTCTGACCTCTGGTCATTAGACACAATGACCATTTGCTTTGAAAATAGCACTTTAACAGAAAAGGTCCTTCATTAGCATTCCATGAGGCTTCTTTGATAGATTACTTAGATTCAAACAAAACAACTGTTTGCTGCTGTATCATAACAGGATACAGATAAGAGAAAACAATGCATGTAACGTCCCATCAGTTTTATGAAGTCTAAACACCAAATGCACTCTTCTACCTTCAACAATCACTTTGACCTATATTAATATAGAACTGAGTTGACCTCAATGTACTCTGGCATTACCTGGTCAGCCAGCATCACTGAAGGAACAAAGGATGTCCTCACAGGACAGAGGACACACATAGAGGACAGCTCCAAGCACTGGCCAAACACTGCAGAGTCTACCTAGTCCCAGTGATCATAGTCCAAGAGGTCTCAGAGTCTGGTGCTACCAGACAAGACCGACCTTTGGTGCAGCAAAGGGGACACACAGAGATGGAGGCTGTGCATGAGGGGTTCTGTGAGGAGGTTTTCTCCCTCAGCAGTTGCTAGAGACCTCATTACCGGAGTGAGCTGTCAGTGAAAGACTGGCAGCTCAAAGACATCTTAGGAAAGACCTCTTGGATAAGATCCAAAAGGGGTAGCTGTGTTAGTCTAGTTCAGTAAAGCAAACAAACAAGGAGTCCTGTGGCACTTAAAGACTAACATATTTATTTTTTGCATGAGCTTTTGTGGGAGAAAGTCTTAAACTTAAAAAACTTAAGTTCCCCCATCTTCAAAGCATAAATTTATTAGTCTTTAAGTACCACAGGACTCCTTGTTTGTTTGTTCTCTTGGCTAAGGCAAAAGATCTGGAGCCTTTTGAGACAGCAGAGAAAGGTATATTCCAACATGCTCGGTGCCAGACTGTCTGCACTGTAATGGAGTCTCTGCAGGACCTAAAGATGGAAGGTGTGGACATAGCTGCAGATGCAAACCAGCCCCTGTCTGCCTTTCCCCAAGAAGAGACCCAGAGCAACTTCAGCCAGAAAAGCTCCAGGATCTTCCTCTGTAGGCTGATCAGCATTTCCAGGGTTGGCAGATTATCTGTATGAAAGGGAGAGGGCTTTGAAGAAAGAGCAAGGAAGTGGACTTTCTTATGGTAATATCTGATCATGGAAAAACTTTACTTTTCATTCTTTTCATGCTCAGTAACAGCAGAACTGTGCTGCCCAATCTTAAAAAGAAAAATTCAACTTGAATTTCAGTAAAGTTGCAGAAATTACAAACAAATGAAAAATTGAGATTAGACTAGAATTTTTAGCAATCATAACTATAGCAGTCATTGGCTGATGACTACAATGAAATCAATTAGTTTTACACATGCCTGCATCTTAAAAATTGCTAGATTTTTTGCTTGTTAACCCTCCTCTAAAATGTACTTTCAGACTGAGACTTTGCATGTCAAATTTCTGGCCAGAGCAGTTTTATCAAGGACACTATTTGTAAACTTCTGAAAATGGAACCTGATAATGGAAGGCCTGAAAAATCCTTACCTTATGATTAGGGACACTATAGAATACTTTTGTTTTCTTGGGTAAAGCCCGAGTCTAGATACATGAAATGTTACCAGGACTTTGATTTTTTCCACATATACACTTAGTCACATAACATCTCAACTGAGCACTGTTTGGAGCTAATGTAGCTAGGAAACAGAAAGCAAAAGATATTGTGTGCTTTATTTATATGGGGGAATTTCATCTGTGTTCCAGTTTTACACAAAGTGAATTATATTCTTTTTATCTGAGGCATGATTATATTTCCTCCAGTTGCTAAGGGAACAAAAGCTATAGATATGACAAAAGCTAGTGGCTGTATGGACAGAAACATGCAAGATCCTACTTTATCGCTACAGAAAGCTGTACAATAAGGGAAAAACAGAGTAGCTATGAAAATAAATATATCCCATAATGTCTTAGTACACCTGCTGCCATGTCAACTTTTAAGAAATGTGTTTAGGTTTTTTAAATTGATGTGAAATTACCCCCACCCCCAACAATAAAAAAAAAAATCACATTTTACACCCGGGCTCAAGCTTTGCTGGTCAGGGGATCACTTCATTTTCTGCTCCTTGTGCTTTATGTTCTGGAGGATTTTTTTTTTTTTAAATAAAACTGCTTTCAAAATATATAGGTTCAGTCTGGCAACACCATAAGGCAGAGGTCTCAAACTCAAATCACCACAAGGGCTGCATGAGGATTTGTATGTTAGCCAAGGGCCACACCACTGAAACCTTTGCATACATTGATATTGAAAATGTGAGTAACAACAGTGTCGTTGTGGGCTGCAGGAAATAGCTTTAGGGGCTTTATGTGGCCTATGGGCTGCAAGTTTGAGACCCCTGTCATAAGGCATGTATGTATTTGCACTGCTTTCTTTTTCCTCCGACCCCCTTTTGTGTAAGCGCTTTCTCACAGCAGACTGTGTGTGGCTATGTCCACAAATAAATCGTTATTTCGAAATAAGTTATTTCGAAATGAGTTAATTTGAATTAAGGGAAAAGCTCAAAGCGAAATAACATGTCCAAACACAGGACTTGCTATTTCACTTTAAGAGAGGGGCACCATGGGAGGTGTGGCAACATGGCCCCCTCCCTGGGCCATGCCCACACCCAATAGAGGCTAAAAGGAGGGCACCCCGGGAAGCAGAAGGGCAAAAGTGTTATTTTGAAATAATGGTTATTTTGAAATAACAGCCGTTTCAATTTAAAGTAGGTTTAAGCTATTTCAAAATGATGGCTCTTATTTCAAAATGATGGAGCCCACCATTTCGAAATAAGAATACGTCATGTGGACCTAATCTCTTTTATTTCAAAATAACCAGTGTTATTTTGAAATAAAAGAGACGTGTGGACATACCCTGTGTGTCCTGTCCATTCTCACTACTTTTCTAATGTAAAGAAGAAAGAATGTGTTCCAGCTGCTGTTCCATTTCACGAAGGGCTGAGCTCCTGGCTCTCCTGTTGCCTTCAACTGGAATTCTTAATGGACAGCACTTCCATCTCCTAAAAATCAAATGTCCAAAGATTTAAGACTCTAAATTGAGGGTTAACAGGAGCGAAAAGAATTTGTGCCTGCGAGGTCCTTTCAATAGGAGAGTGAAATTGGGGTATAAGTGCGTTATACCTGCCAAAAGTGGTGTGGTAAAGGCATGTCTTGAAAATGTGCTTGTCAAGGGCTTTTTAAAGGAGTGTAAGTGGAAATGGCAATATTAGAAATTGTGCCTGTGAATGCCCACGCTAGGTGACCATCACTGGATTAAGCTCTCTCTCTGAGCAAACTTCTCACACATCTCACACTCACCCTACAACAGGAGCTACTGTCCTGTGTGGCTGGGCCTGGCCTTAGACATTGTGACCTGGTATGTGAGGTCATAGCATGATTTGGATTTGGAGTAGTCAGGCTTAATTCAAGTAAGTGGCATCACAACATCGCATGTGAGGTTACAGCATCCCTCAGGTTTAGTCCAGGCACTCCTCTATCCAACATGAATGGTACAGCGATCCTACATACCAGATTGCAACACCAGGAGCAGGGAGCCATGCCCAGTTTTACATGGTGGAGTCACTCCCAAGCTTCTTCCCTCCTACCAAGCTCCGCCCTCTGCACAAGTTTGGGACTGAGTTGCTGGGGCAGAGAGGCTTGCTGTAGTTGATCAGTAGACCTGCAGTTGGCTGATGCCAGAGGAGAAGAAGAATTTCTGGCCTATGATTTTGGGGGCCTTCCTTTTGCATTTGGGCGCTAGACCTGTGCCTACTTTATCTATGCATTAATCCAACCCTGGAGGTGGCCACCTTTTATCAACTGCTGTTCAGTCACTCAGACGAGCTATGATACATCTAGCAGCCAAATAAATGGAGAAAGTCACTTGGCAACAGTTAGTGTGTGTGTGGCACTGCACCAACACCACACATTTCACATTGCTGTCAATCCCAATTTCAAGAGGATGGGGAAGAAGGCGAGTGGCACTGCCATATGGCAGGTGCTTCAAGTTTTGTATCTGGGAAGTTAACTGTGGGAAATTTAACATAAATAAAAGACTAAGTGTAAAAACAAAAGTAAAAATAATTTTTTAAAACAAAACAGAGTTCACTAGAAACTCAGACTCAATGCTGTCCTTACTTTGGTTTCTTTTAACATATTTCCAGGTTGTAGGGGCTCTGTCAGACCCTATAAGGTCTAATGGGCTATCAGTGTTCCTAATTCAATATTGATTAAACTATACAAACATATAGGCCCAATACTCAAGTGGATAAATCACGTTAGTTACCTCACTCCCATTGAAAAAAATCTATGAGTGCTTAGCCCCAAGCTCACATAGGCACTATTGAAAATCTTAACTTAGATGAAATATAGGTCTTAGCAACCCCAGATTGCCATTTCAAAACTCATTTCAAAACCTGACAGCTTTTGTCCAACCTACGTATATTAAAAAGGTGGGCCTGAAGTAATTTTGCCATTTGGACACAGAATTCCCAATTCCAAGTTCTTCTTTGAACCCCTCCCTAGTTCTGGGACCCAGATACTCTCACCTTCAAAATCACCATCCTCTTTGCTAGTGCAAAAATCCCCATCCCTATCCCATATCACCTCCCATTTGATGCACACGTACAAACTCAGATCCCTTCTCCACCTCATTTTACCTCCATTCAGTTCATCTCCCTCACCTCCCCAACAAAACTTATATCTCTCTGGTCATTTTAGATGTCTGTAGCAAAAATCTCAAGGACAACCCCAATGGGTGCCACATCTAGATAAAGGTGCACATACAATCCACAAAAAAGGAGGTCACCACAGAGTAAAGACTCAACTTGACCCCCTTGGAGGGGTGGTGGATTTAGGTTCTTTAGGCCCCTAATGGGAGTTAATACAGTGGGGATAGTGGTATATTGCTGGCTGTGAGTTTTCCACAAGAAACCTCTAGCAACTACTGATGGCAGGATGTCTAGACTTTGGATTATGACCCAATTATATCTCCTTCCATTTCCTCTTTTGCCCCCACTCTCCCTAAAATTTCCTCAGTACTTCACTATGCCTCATACACAAACATGCACATTACAGGTAAAGTGCAGGAGTAGTGGGTTTTTACTGAGGCTGCTGATAATGGGGAAGAGGTTTTGACTTCTGTTACTATATTAAGTTAAGAAAGCACTGTTGTTTTGAGAACTCTCTCTTTTCCCTCTGGTATGTTAAGGTATATATAACACATAGGAAATAACATACATTAGAGACAACATTATTAAAACTGCCAAATCAAGCAGAAGTTCAATATGCCAGAATTAAGACTGCATTGTTACATGCATCATAATTCAATCTTTAGTGACATCGTCATGTGCTGTTTTTTCTATTCCTCAGTCAGCACACAGAATGGATGGTGCTCTCTTTATGAACAGGTATTCAATATTTTGTTTTATCCTTTTTGTCCAATAGCTGGTCCACTTATGTTTTACAGTGCCCTGTTGAAACCCTGCTCAGAACACAGTATTTCCTCATAGAGCTAGTAGAACAACTGATAGCAATTGTAGGTTGTCATCCTTTATATGGACCACCACTAGCTGGGGATGGGAGACTTTGCCAGAGAATTTCACAGGTATTTGCTGACAGCAGATGAGTGGTGAGACTCGGAGCACATCTTCACTGATGTGGCAAATTTACCAGCATCAGATTGATCTTCCTGACCAATAGAAGACCCACTCAGCCAATTGGGAAGTCAATTCCTGAAGACCATCCCCCTCAAATAGGCCATTTCCCATTGGCTCATTGCTCTGAAGTCACCACCAGCAGTGAAAGTTCAGAGGAGAGCAACAAAAAAGACCAAAGACCTAGAAATCTGACTTATGAGGGATGTTAAAAAAAAACCAACCAAACAAAGAGCTTTTGGGGTCTGGAGAAGAGGAGATTGATGGGGGTCCTGATAACAGTCTTCAAGTATGTAAAAGGTTTTTAAACAGAGGAGAGTGATAAGTTGTTCTCCTTAACCACTGAGACCAAGACAAAAAGCAATGGGCTTAAACTGAAGCAAGGGAGATTTTAGGTTAGACATTAGGAGAAACTCCCTAACTGTAAGGTAAATGATACAAGCTCTTATTTGGGTTGCAATTGCTTGGAAGCATTGAAGATTTGAACAGAGACCAAGCTACGCAGAAGCAGGAGTGAGGACAGAAGAACAGGTATAAATAGGAAATAACAGTACAATGTAAAAAAACTGATTCAGATGATTTTGAACATAGTGAGTGGTAAAAGATGGGTGACATGTAATGCATAGAATAAGAATTGTCTGGCCAAAGCCTTCATACTTCTAGCCCAGGCTTCAGTAATGGTATAGAGAGGAAAATGTTAGCTGTCATTAATTTGTTAGATTTACTATTCAGAGCTATAACTGATTTTTAACCATTGCTAAAATAATATGAATTTTAAAGTTCTTATTGGTCCAGCTTTGAGTTGTTTTGTCACTTATTGCAGCTTGGTCTTATTTGCAGCAAACAGCCACTTCAATATACCAATATTAACACCACCACTGGGGCTCCACTTAACTGTCTGCACAAGTTACTGAGGTCCTCTACTGTCCCTACTTAGTATTGCAAGGTTAAAGAAACACACTATTACTAAGTTCCAAAGGGGTAGCCGTGTTAGTTTAGTTCAGTAAAACAACCAAGGAGTTTTGTGGCACTTTTAAAGACTAAAAAATGTATTTATCGCATGAGCTTTCATGGGACAAAATCCCACTTCATCAGATGCTTTCAAAATGGAGAACTTATTCTGTAAATTCCCCCATCTTTGAAGTGTCTGATGAAGTAGGATTTTCCTCCACAAAAGATCATGTGATAAATCAGAGGTGCTAGCCACTTCTTAATATGCAGATGGTCCTGAGTTCAAGCCCCAGGGGGTTGGACTTGATAATCTCATGAGGTGCCTTCCAACCCTATGGTTCTATTCTAAATAAATTTGTTAGTTTTTAAAAGTGCCACAAAATTCTTTGTTTGTTTTACTATATTGCCACAAAACAACAGGACAGGAGAAGACAATTTGTTATTGATGTCTGTTTCATAACAGAGACCAACATTTTAAATACTCTCTCTAAATAAGCTCTGCATTAATATGTTTTTGATATAAACGTATGGGCTAAGATTTTCATAAGAAAGAGCATACAGTTAAGCTCCTAACTCCATATTTAAGCATATAAAGTAGATCATTTTAGTGTACAATATTGACATTTAACTATCTAAATTGTATCTGTTTCTGTACATTATTTATGGCGAACATTTTCAAATGAAGGAGTCTAGAGTTAAGCTCCTAACTCCATATTTAGGCAATTAAGTGATCTGAACTTTGAAAACTGCAGCACACACACTAGATCCCATTGATGTCAACAGACACTGCTGAATGTTCATCATATTTGAAAAAGAAACAGACCATTTATTTACCAGTAAATAACTTAAGCTTAACTCTAGGCTTCTTCTTTGGTAAAAGCTGGCCATATATACAATACAGAAACAGATAATTTTTTGAAAATAAATTGTCAGTATTGTACACTAATATGATTTACATTAGGAATTACAATCAATGTTACTGTCATATTTCACAAATCCATGGTTATCACTGGAGCTGGAATAATACAAGATATAGATCCTAATCATATGACCGAACCTGTAGAATTCCATATAGCATGATGCTTTGTGTTTCTGTAACAAAAAGAAAAAAACAACACATACCAAGATGAGGATCATTAGTAGAGTAGTGGGGAAATGTTGAGTTCCAGACCTGTTAGGTACATGAACATACTGAAGGTACCAGGCTACAAGTCATTCTGTAGTCAGTCAAGCAAGCTTTGTGGTAGGTGTCATCAGGTAGTAACACATACGGTATCTTCCAAGTATATTTCTTTAGCATGTGAGCAAGTGTTCAGTCTTGGGAAGACCTACTGTGTGAGTTTTATATGTAAAGTTCTGATAAGAGGAGTGATCCCTGGAGAGGGAACTGACTAAAAAGGTAGGCTATGTCCACACATACATCGTTATTTTGAAATAAGTTATTTCAAAATAAGTTAATTCGAATTAAAGGAAAAGCTCAAAGAGACATAGCATGTCCAAACACAGGACTTGCTATTTTGCTTTAGGAGACGGGCACCATGGGAGGTGTGGCAACATGGCCCCCTCCCTGGGCCATGCTCCCACCCAACATAGGCTAAAAGGAAGGCACCCTGGGAAGGAGAAGGGCAAAAGTGTTATTTCGAAATAATGGTTATTTCAAAATAATACGTCCAAACAGCGTTATTTATTTCAAAATAACAGCCATTTCGATTTAAAGGAGATTTAAGCTATTTTGAAATGATGGCTCTTATTTCAAAATGACAGAGCCCGTCATTTTGAAATAAGAATACGTCGTGTGGACCTAATCTCTTATTTCGAAATAACCAGTGTTATTTCGAAATAAAAGAGACATGTGGACATACCCGTAGAGTGTTTGCTTTCTGCCTTGATCTGTGGTTAGACTCAGTTCTTGAGACATATTTGCGCTGTAAGAAACGGGCACAGGGCTAAGATTCCTGAAAGAAGGGATTACCTGCAAAACCATCCCTATTCTGTGTATATGTATGTAAATAAACCAAATGCTTTTGTTATATAAATGTAAATAAAAGTTAAGCTTAGAATATACCTTGTCCTTGCCTCTCTGATTTCTCCTCCATTCTGAAGGTGACCTGCAAAGCCTCAGATATCTACTCCTCCTTGGCAAAGGGGAGACACCAGGGTGAGGACAGGATACAGATATTGAAAGAAGGTGCAACATTAGCTATGTAAATATAGTATAAAATGTGCTATCTTTTGATAGAAGAATAAAACTTTTAGGGTATGTCCACACATCTTTTTTATTTCGAAATAACACTGGAAATAAAAAAGATTTGGTTCACACATTTTCTTATTTTGAAACGATGGGCTCTGAAATAAGAGCCATCGTTTCGAAATGGCTTAAACCCCATTCGTTTCAAAACGGCGGTTATTTCAAAACGGGTGGCCATGTTGCCACACCTCCCAGGGTGCCCCTCTTCGGCAATCAAAATAGCACGTCCATACACAGGGCTTGATTTATTTCAAATTAATTTTTTAAAATTTGAAATAAGTCATTTCAAAATAAGGGTTTTATTTCAAAGTCAGTCATTTTGAAATCACTTATTTTGAAATAAAACTTTGCCTGTGGACATAACCTTAATGTTTAGATTTTGTGCACCATAGGCAAAGGTTAAGATGACACTGTGGATATTTGCTACTATGACATTTGGCATCAAAATCAATTTATTATAAGAAGGCTGTACACTGAAGGCTCAAGAGATACATCAGAATCCATGAGTGTAAGTGGATATAGTTCATGTTCTGTTCAACAAACTGTTTAGTAACACCCTGCTAAATGCTTTTCTTAGTCATTCTCTCACCGATACATTCTTTTCAGAATTGCCTTGGGATATTACAGGAAACTTGTGAGAAGCAGATGGATGATATTACCAAAAAAATTGGTATTTATGAAACCACTATTTTTCCCAAATACATGAAAACCAGCAGTTGATATGATTCATAGGTGTATTGCTTTCATAAAGCTGAAAAAGTCTTATTATTTTCTCACATTTGTTATGGGATATATGTCCCCCCCCAACTCAAAACAAGAAGGACTAATTTCCAGAAACGGGGACCATTCTGAGCTGAACTGTGGTGAATTTATTAAAGTCATTTGTTAATTATTCATAAGGACAGTATAAGTTCCAAACAACTTCCCCTCTCAATACCATTTGCAGAACCTCATCATGATGCTCATTCTTTTTTGCATTGAAATTTGTAACATAAAAATCCTTCATTAACAAAAGCTGGGAAATTGAAATTTAAATAGGACTATGGAAGTCAGTGAAAGCCATCTGTTTCAATATGTTTAATATTCTGAAAATAGGAAGGATGTTTGTGTTATTTTTTCCCTATTGTTATGATGATTTTTAACTTTACTAGAAGCAGTTTAATCCATAGATCCTCTTTGCTGGATGCAGTTTAGGATTTACAGGTTGTCCATATATCTAGCTTTGGAACTTCATGGATCAGCCTGAGCCTAAATATCTACACTTCAAATCAACAGCCCCTTAGCCTGAGCCCCAGAAACTTGAGTCAGCTTATATGGGCTAGTCACAGGTGTTTAATTTAATTGCAGTGTAGACATACCTTTAGGAGTTGAACTCTCAATGGACAAGAATGAGAGTGTAGATTTTTAACAGTTTAACCTGTTTATACAAGTTCTTGAAGAATTTTAATGCTTGGTAGCTTTTTAGTAATTATATCAAAATAGTCTAACTTTTTGACTTAACCATATCACTAATTTCACCCATATGGTATTAAGAAGGCAGAGAAATTTAAAATTGTTACTTGTGCTCCTGTCAGACTTCCCAGCTGAATTTAAGCAAACATGTGAAAGCTACAGAAAATAAAGGAAGAATGATTTCTAAATACTGCTGGGTAGCGTGTGGCATATAAGATATGCAGACAGTCCTCAATTCTCCAAATTTACCTTTGCCTTTCAGTTGGTTATATAATTTTGTATGTGTCAACTGATGTAAGTGAAAAGGTTCCTTAAGCAATGCCTAATGCAGGCTTGAGGAAGCACTTGATCCTACAAACTGAAATCCTTGGGCCTACTCATATGCCTAAAGTTGAGCACCTGCATAAGTATTTTCAGGAACAGGTCCATAGCAACTAAATAGTACCAAAAGATTAATAAGACCCAAACTCTCTGTTTGGAAATGCTAGCACTTGATCTTTCAGTATTTTTAACTTCACTAATGAAAGAAACATACAGGAAAGATCTATACTTCATCAACAAAAAAATAATACAGGGACTATTGTTTTGTTCTGTGTTTGTATAGCACCTAGCACAATGGGTCCTGGTCCATAATTAAGGTTCCCAAATGGTATAATATAAATAAAAATACAAAATCCATGGATGTAAGGAATTAGTGTAAAATTTTCAGTATGGAGGCATTCTAGTATTAATCAACAATAAACAGTGTACAAACGCAAGGTTTTTTGTTTTTTTTTTTAGATATACAAGTTACAAGCAAAAACAATGAGAGTTCTGTGACACCTTAAAGACTAACAGATTTCTTCGGGTATAAGCTTTCATGGGCTTCCACCCACTTCTTCAGTTACTAGGTTTGAGGCTGAGCAAAGAATGAGAGAACTTGAGGACATCATTAAGATTTGATGAAATTTAAAAAAAGACACTAAATAAAAACATGAGCAGTATAAATTTACAAGCTATTATTAAAAATCTATTAAGGGCACAACATAAGTCACAGATAAGAATTTTTATAGTAATAGAGGGAAAATTTTGGAAAAAACAAACAATTCCACACCAAAGAACCACCAATGACTAAATTTAGCATTGGAAACCTACAGATGAGAGAAATGCTTTGTAGATTGGAAAAACGACAGTTAATTCTTTGTCAAAGTTGGACATTCTCTGTGAATGTCCATATTTGATTTGGACTCTGTATTCATCCTTGCTTGAAGGCAACTCATGGATATCAATTCTTCTTCCATTTCTAAAGACTTCATTGAGTTTTGTTTCCAACAAATCTTCAAGTTCCAATTTTTAAAAAAGTGTTTGCACTCTTTTATAATAATCCATAGTTGATTTTCTGTTTTTCCTCCCTCTTTGAAAGACTATATTCCTCTACCTAAATGGGATTTTAGGCTATCATTGTTTTTTGCTTGTTAAATATTTTCCACACATCTCAATAAAATATTTTAATGTTCAAAAAGTTTGTCAAGCTTTTTTTTTTTTAAACTTAAGCAAAAGAAGGACGAGGGAAAGATATGAATGATAGCTATAAATACATCAAAAGGATAAATATCATGGGGAGAGAAGAATTATTTAAGCTAATCACCCACGTAGATTCAAGAACAAAGGGACATAAACTGGCCATAGCAAGTTTAGGCTTGAAATTGTAGATGAAGGTTTTCAGAGGAGGAAAGTTCTGAAACAACTGTCCAAGCAGAGCAGAGGGAGTCGAAAGACCTAATGGCCTTCAGGCATGAGCTTGATAAATTTATGGAGGGGTGGTATTGTGGAAGAATTCTGTAGCTGAGGCCTGATAGTGTTAAGACACAGATGGCTCAGTAGGCCTGAAGGGAAAAATTGTAAAAGAATGCACTCAAAATGCCATTAGAGATAATGTGAAAAAACTGCCAGCTTTCAGGACTTTAGCTAGTGTCTCTCTGTGCCTGCCTGCTCCAGACATTGTTATTCTTCAACAGTTTTGCTGACATCCTTGACTTATACTAAACATTCTCTCATCAAACCTGCTTAGATGGCATTAACTCTGACACTGTTAAGTTGTTATGTGAGATTCTTTTCCCTTTGACCTTGGTTCCTTTTAAGGAAATATTAGTTTGCACCAATTAGAGAATGCTAGATTTTATTACTGTTGCCCATGTATGTTAATGTTGCTGTTAAGCTATAAAAGTTTCTATAATGCATCTCAGGGGGGAGACCAGCATCTAACTGCTCTCCCCACTGCAGTGCGTCAATAAACAATTAGCTGTTTGGTTTTTGCACCCAAGTTGAGTTCAGCTGTTTTTCTTTGACAGTATGATGAGACTGCCTCTGGGTCCTGCCTCTGGCAGGGGGTTGGACTAGATGACCTATGAGGTCCCTTCCAACCCTATGATTCTATGCCTATACTAGCATGTAGCCAATCTGTAACCATTAGCAGCAAATATCTCCAGTGGCTGCTGATGTGAGGAAAAAGATGAGGAGGGCTTTGAGTCGGGAAGGAAATTTCCTTCCCAGGTGCCTGGCTGGTGAGTCTCATCCACATGGCCACTGGATTTGGTGTCAGGAAGGAATTTTCCCCTACATCAGATTGGCAGAGACACTGGGGTTTATTTTTGCCTTCCTGTGCAGCTTTGAGCATGGGTAACTTGCAGATTTAAACTATTAGAGGTGGTTGATTTTTTATTACATGAAGTCTTTAAATCATCATTTGAGGACTTCAGACCTCAGCTAGAGATTATGAGTCTATCACATTAATGGTTGGTGAGGTTCTGTTGCCTACAATGTGCAGGACATCAGACTAAATCAGGGGTCTCAAACTCAAATCACCATGAGGACCACATGTTAGCCCAAGGGCTGCATCACTGAAACTTTTTCATACAACAATATTGCAAATACCAGTAACAATAGTGTTGTTGCAGGCCACAGGAAATAGCTTTAGGGGCCGCATGTGGTCCATGGACTGCATGTTTGAGACCCCTGGACTAGATGAGCATGGTATCTTTTGGCCTTAAAGTCTATAAACCATAAAGAAGATGAAGAAACATTCTGGAGATATTTTATTCATACACAACTGGCAGCTTGCCATGAAATGCATGAGGAATATTTAAAAAAAAAAAAAAAAAAAAAAAAAGATGAGAAAAGAGATTTTTATTCCACATTGTGGGACCAACCAACCAACCAAATAGGTGTCAAACAAATCTATGTGAACTTTCTTAGAAAGTATTTTTGTTCCTATACTATTGTAAATTAGATTGCACTGAAGCCACTAGCCTATGGTAGAATAGCAGGGGGTTTTCATGTTCTGAATAATGTAGACAGTGCATAATTTTTGCATGGATTGTCAGGATCCCACAGCATGAGACAATGATGTAATCAAAAAGGAAAACATATTGTAAAATGCAGAATTTTAGAACTTATTTTAGAATGACCTACTCAGGAAGAAGAATGGATTTTTCTGCCAGCAATACCCCCCTGTTAAATCAGTTAATATTTCATATTCTAATAATTACAGACCAACAACTGACAGCCCTCCCACATTTAAACCTTTTTTAAAAAGTAGCACACAGTACCCCTTACAATCAAAATTTCTTGTATATAAATTTATGTACATGAGTGTTTGCTGTGTTAACACAACTGCATAAAAGAGTCAAAATAACACAGCAGTCAAGGTGGGCAAGAGGAAGTGAAGGGAAGGATTTTAATCAAATATTTCAAAATTGCTTATATGATATGCTCAGTTTGAAAACAAAATGGAGTTGATCATTAAAAAGCAAACATTTGCATGGTGCTCACAAATACTAATTTATGGCCTTGAATGTACATGTTCAACTCTCCTCATAAACAAACAAACAAACAAACAAACAAACAAACAAACAAACAATCTCAAAACTCCTTTATTAACCTCCATCAAAACTCATGCATACTGTGACTCTTACAAACAACTTGACACAAGGTAAACCACTGATACTACTGCGTCGTATCCAGACCATTATTGGCATTGTTTTCTTGTACTTTCCCATCTCTGTCTGTAACAGTCTGGTTCTTGTCTTATACTTGGTAAGCAAGCTCTTTGAGGCAGGAGCTGTCTTTCTATATATCACCTAGCACAGTGGGGACCTAAAACAAGACTGGGGCTCCTAGGTGCTATGGTGATACTAATCATGTTATGCTTTTATTACATTTTAATATCAGAATAAGTCTATTTTTGTATACATCAGTTCTTCTTCGAGCAGCTGCTCACATACATTCCCCTCTGGGTTTGTATGCGCCAGCATGCTCAGCCACCGGAAACTCTTTCCCTAGCCCGCCCTGCAGGACCAGCGGTGGAGCCCCCTGGAGCGGCGCACATGCCACCCCAGTTAAATACCTCCGCTGGTCCGGCAGGTGCCAGTTTACTCCTTTCCGCCATAGGTGATCGGCCATTGGAAACTCTATCTTCTCCATTTCGGCTTCGGAACCCCCTCTCCCCCCCCAGGGGCTATGCCTGGATCCCCGGGTTTTAAGCCTCGCGCAGCTTGCGGTGAGGCGTTTTCGGTCAGCGATCCTCATGATCGCTGTCTGAGGTGCTTGGGAGAGTCGCATCACCCCCAGCGCTGTAAGATTTGTAAGGCTTTCAAACCCCGCACTAGGAAGGACAGAGATATACGATTGAAAGCCTTACTGATGGAGGCGACACTGAGCCCAGTTGTCGAGCCCCTGCGCCCTCCCCCTCTTCAGAGCCCCGCTGCCGCGGCGATGGCTCCAACGTCGGGGGGACCCTCAGCACCGGAGGGTGCATCAGGGCAGGAAGCACGCACCGCACCGGCGGTGCAGAAGGAAGCCCGTGTGGGTCGGGAGTGCTCTAGCTGCGATGGCAGAGGCTCTCCCTTGACCCCGGGCAGATCAGTGTCTGCTTCTCCGCTGGCCCCCACAACGCCAGAAGCATATGAGGCGGCAAAGACGCTGTCAGCCTTACCGTCTCCGCTGCGGGCCGCCAGGATCCCTCCGCGCCAGACGTCTCAGGGCACCTTAGGCTTGCCCGCGTGGCAGGCGGCGGCACCGCTTCAAATATCGGCTCCAGAGTCGGGGTCAGGAGCGCCCCATGATCCCCTGCAGCAGCTCAGAGAAACGCTGTCCACGGCGTCCCTGGCACTGGGGGCGTCCTCCTCCAGGGCCTCGAGCTATTCGCGGGCAGTCAGGCACCCATGGGAGCAGCACCAGAGGTGCAGGAGAGCCTCTCAGAAGCGGGCCCAATCCCCATCTAGCTCTACCTCCTCGGGGCCGCTGCACTGGAGCTCCAGGAAAGCTTCCTCCTGGCGTGACCGGGGCTGCGACAAAAGACCCCGAAAAAAGGGGAGAGTTCTTTCTAACTCCTCCTCCTCTTCCTCCTGGGGATCAAGATCTCTCTCCGCTCCCAGGAGTGGATGTGGGGGACAGACCCCCCCCCCCGGAACAATCCGGTCTTAGCCCTGTTCCAGTCAGCAGCGGGGGAGATACCCCCTCAGGGCTGGCCATCTAACTGGCCTTTTTGGGTACCCTGGGTGGTACCACAGGAAGCCCAGCCCCATTATGAGCCCAGAACTCAGGACAGCAGGGTTCAGGGATCGGTGTCAGCAGACACTGTGGGACACTCAGATCACCGCTCCTCAACGGCCATGACGGGCCGTTCTCCCTCGGCCTTCTCTGAGGGGGGTTTGCACGAGGCCTCCCCCTCGCAGCCAGATGACCTCAAAGCATACCAGGACTTACTCAGCAGAATGGCGTCGAACCTGGGGTTGGAAGTGGAAGAAGTGAAAGTGTCCTCGGACTCGCTTTTTAATGTCTTGTCTACTACCACATCCACCAGGTTAGCCCTCCCCGTCCATGAGGGCATCCTGGGTATCGTTCGCTCAATTTGGCACACGCCATCATTGGCGGCCCCTACTTCAAAAGGTGCTGAAAAGAAGTACTGCGTACCAGCCGCCTCATGCCAGTACTTGTATACGCATCCCACCCCTTCGTCTCTGGTGGTGGATGCTGCAAATCAGCGGGAGTGACAGGGCCAACCAGTGGCCACCCCGAAGAGCAAGGAGGCGAAGACATTAGGCACCTTCGGGAAAAAGATTTATTTGACAGCCACACTGTAGCTTCAGATTGCAAATCACCAGGCCCTCTTGGGCAGGTACAATTATAACCTGTGGGACTCCCTCAGGCGGTTTGCCCAACTCCTTCCTTTGGACCGCCGCCTAGACTTCAATACCATCCTGGAGGAAGGCCAGGCGGTAGCTAGAGCGGTGCTGCAGGCGTCCTGGGATGCTGCTGATTCGGCGGGCAGAACAATAGCCTCTGCAGTGACGTTACAAAGAGCGGCATGGCTACAAGCTTCAGGCCTGCCCCCTCTGGTCCAACGATCAATCCAAGACTTACCCTTCAATGGCTCAGCGCTATTCTCCGAACTGACAGACGCGAAGCTCCATGGGCTAAAGGACTCAACGACAACACTTTGGTCCTTGGGCCTAGTCTCCCCGCAGTCGTCCCAGCGCCCTTTCAGGCAACAGTTTACACAGGGCCCTTCCCAACCTGGACAGTCCTTTGCCGGTAGACCGAGGCAGAGAGACAGAGACAAGGGCGGAGCCTCCCGCGGTAGGCCTTTTTCCCCCCCAGGCCAGTCCTCCCGACCCAGCCGTCGTCGCTTCACCAACCGAATGCGGCGCTTTTGACGGGATGTTCGAGGGCAGCGAACCAACGTAGTCTCCCCAGGATCCTATGTTCCTCAACAGATTGTCCCCCTTTTACCCCCAATGGGCCTCTATCACCACAGACCATTGGGTCTGAAAGACCATGCGGGATGGTTACTCGCTACAGTTCCATGCCAGGCCCCCCCATCACCCTCCCTCTTCCCAATCCCTTTTCAGGAACACCACTCACAAACAACACCTGGACCAAGAGGTGGACAGGCTCCTCACACTAGGGGCGGTGGAGGAGGTGCCGAGAGGGCAGGAAGGGAAGGGGTTTTACTCCCGTTATTTCCTCATACCCAAGTCCAACGGCGGGTTAAGGCCCATCCTCGATCTTCGAGGTCTGAACAGATTCTTAAGAAAATTAAAGTTCAGGATGGTGACCCTTAAGCAGATCATCCTGTCCCTGGATCCTGGCGATTGGTTCGCTTCCCTCAATTTGCATGATGCGTACTTTCATGTGGCAATCAAGCCCCAGCACAGGCGATTTCTGTGCTTTGTGCGGGGACGCAGACATTTGCAGTTTACAGCTCTGCCCTTCGGCCTCTCCCTGGCACCAAAGGTGTTTACGAAATGTATGACAGTTGTTGTGGCTCACCTGCGGAGGGAGGGTGTCAACATCTTCCCTTACCTCGACGACTGGCTGATCCGCGACCAATCAAAAGAACGAGCTCGAGCCAGCGTCCGGAAGGTTCAAGCGTTGTGCAGCCGCCTGGGCCTTCTTATCAACGGACAGAAGTCACAGATTCGCCTGGTCCAGAGGATAGAGTTCATAGGTGCGGTGTTGGACTCGTCCCGGGCCAGGGCCTTCCTCCCACGAGTCAGGTTCAAGGCTATGTCAGACATAATAGGCGAGCTAAAGCAAAACCCAACTACCACAGCCAGGCGCTGTCTAGGGCTCCTGGGCCACATGGCAGCCTCCACCAATGTTCCCCGTAAGCTGCGCTGGCGCGCTGCAGCGCAGCCTGCTGCAGCCACCCATGCACAGAAGGCTGCTGGCAGTGCGCTGCTAGCAGCCAGAGTCCTTACAAAGAGCTCCTGTGGAGCAGGGAGTTTTGAAAACTCCCGCCCACAGAAGCTCTAACGGAGCATGCCCAGAAAATCTGGGCATGCTCCGTAGAGCTTCTCTGGCTCAGGAGTTAGGGCTGGCCCTGCCACTCGAGTCCAGCCCCAAGGTAAGTTTGTGGGGGCTGGGGCGATGCTGGGAGCGGGGGGGGGGGGGGGGGGGGGGGGGGGCAATGTCAGGAGCGGGGGGAGTGGGAGCGGGGGGAGGATGTGCAGTGGGCCCCATGGGGGGGAGAGGGGAGCGCAGCAAGCAACAGGCATTGCTCAGCTGCCCTCTCCCCTTAGAGGGAACACTGGCCTCCACCAGTGTAGTTCTGCTGGCCCGCCTCAGGATGCAGCCGTTCCAGACATGGCTTCGGTTGGTGTTCCGTCCGGGCAAGCATCATTTGGGCAGGGCGGTGACGGTACATCACGAAGTCCTCTCGCAGCTGGACTGGTGGCAGAATCCTGGGCACATGCTGAGGGGAGTCCCTTTCGGGGTGACGGCTCCCTCCGTGACCCTAATTACGGACGCTTCAGACCTCGGTTGGGGTGCGCACCTCAGTACGAGCGTCAGTACGCAAGGTAAATGGTCAGAGGGGGAGAAACTGCTCCTCATCAATGTCAGGGAGCTGAGGGCCATAAGGCTCACGTGCGTGGTATTTCGGGGTCAGTTGAGAGGTCGGGTAGTCCAAGTCCTGACATACAACTACGCAGCTATGCACTATGTGAATCATCGGGGGGGGGGGGCGCGCGCTCATTGGCACTCTGCCAAGAGGCGACCCAGCTTTGAGAACTAGCGGTGACATACGATTTTCACATTATCACTTCTCACCTACCAGGAGTGAGGAACGACAGGGCGGACCACCTCAGCAGACAATTCAACTCCCAGTACGAGTGGTCACTACACCCAGGAGTCCTGGGCCTAATTTTCCGCAGTTGGGGATATCCCCTAGTCGACCTGTTTGCCACCCGGGAGAATTGCAAGTGCGACCGGTTCTGCTCCCTGCGGGGACGGGAACCGGGCTCCCTTCCGGATGCCTTTCTATTGCCATGGGACGGGCCGTTGATGTATGCCTTCCTTCCCTTCCCACTGCTGCACAGGGTACTACTAAAGATAAAGAGGGACAGGGCCCAGGTGATTCTAATCGCCCCCGCCTGGCCAAGGCAGCACTGGTTCCACCTACGGAGAGAGCTCTCGGTAGCCCCACCCCGGGAACTTCCACTACGTCCCGATCTGTTAACGCAGGACCAGTCAGCTACTCCACCCGAACCTGAGGTCACTCCACCTGACAGCGTGGAGACTCTCTGGCTGTCCACAGGGGAACTGAAATGCTCAGCTCAGGTGAGGCGTATCCTGGTGGCCAGCAGGAAAGCCTCGACCCGTGCAGCATACAATACCAAGTGGCTATGCTTCCATAGGTGGGCCCAGGACAGGAACCTGGACCCTCGGGTGGCACCCATTCCAGACATTCTGGACTATTTGTTAGAACTAAAATGTTTTGGCCTGATGCAGGGGTCATTAAAGGTCCACCTCGCAGCCATTTCGGCAGCCCATGTGAGGGTGGCGGGTTGGTCAGTTTTCTCTCACCCGCTGGTAACAAGGTTTCTGAAAGGGTTAGAAAGGGCCTTCCCTTCAACAAGGCCACCCCCACCACAATGGGACCTGAATTTGGTCCTCCAAAGGCTGACGGGGCCACCGTTCGAACCACTGGCCACCTGCCCTCTACTAGCTCTGTCTCACAAGGTAGCATTCCTGGTGGCAGTGACCTCTGCACGGCGGGTCTCCGAGCTGAGGGCACTCTCCTTGGAACCCCCCTACATGGTCTTCTTTAAGGACAAGGTACGGCTCCGACCCCCTCCGGCCTTCCTCCCGAAGGTGGTTTCAGACTTCCACCTTAATCAGGACATATTCCTCCCGACCTTTTGTCCAAAGCCACACTCGTCGAGCGAACAGAGGCGGTTACACACGCTGGACGTAAGAAGAGCATTGGCCTTCTACATTCAGAGGACAAAGCCCTTCAGGAAATCGACCCAGCTCTTTGTAGCAGTGGCAGACGGGATGAAAGGGAGCCCGGTGTCCTCGCAGACAATATCATGGTGAATAAAGTCCTGTATAAAGTCGTGTTATCGACTGGCACACGTGCCATTGCCTGGGGGTGTGTGGGCCCATTCGACAAGGGCTCAGGCCTCATCAATGGCCTTCCTCGCAGGGGTGTCTGTCCGGGATATCTGTAGGGCGGCGACATGGGCATCGGCTCATACCTTTACCTCCCATTATGCTATAGTACAACAGGCTAAGGCGATGCAGCCTTCGGCAAGGCTGTTCTTCGGTCCGGCCTTTCACCTAACTCCGCCCACCATCCAGGTCAAGGCTTGTAATCGACCCAGAGGGGAATGTATGTGAGCAGCTGCTTGAAGAAGAAGGGATAGTTACTTACCTGTAACTGTTGTTCTTTGAGATGCGCTGCTCACTTCCATTCCACACCCGCCCACCATCCCTGCTTTTGGAGTTGCGGAAAGAAGGGACTGGCACCTGCCGGACCAGCGGAGGTATTTAACTGGGGTGGCATGCATGCCACTCCAGGGGGCTCCACCACTGGTCCTGCAGGGTGGGCTAAGGAAAGAGTTTCCGGTGGCTGAGCATGCTGGCGCATACAAACCCAGAGGGGAATGGAAGTGAGCAGTGCATCTCGAAGAACAACAGTTACGGGTAAGTAACTATCCCTTTCTTATGCAGATCTTGTTTAAAAATTACTCACCATCAACATATTTAACAGTTACTACCTACTGCTATTCTAGCCCAAATTGGTGTCTCCAATACGATACAATACAATTTACGAATATACTGGAGCAACTACTCTGTTTTGACAAAATTCAGAGTTTTGTTTTCAGAGCTATAGTCAGTTTGTTTTTCTATCATTTGAAATAAAACAGCCTAAATCATTCTCTGCAGGTCTTGTGAGTATCACTGCAAACTTTCAGTAGTGGATGAAGAAAAAGGTTTCTGGAAAAATGCTTACTGTTGAAGTTGTACAAGGGGAGCCAAAGGCACTGTCTGTCTTCCAAGTCCCTGATCCCACAAGCTACCTGATCAGTACAGGCAGAGCTTCTGACTACAGTGGACCTCTTGAGCATAAGTGTACAACTCTGCCTGTCTAGAGGCCCAATGAAAATCCAAGAGGCTCCACCTGTGTAGATCAGCTTGCAAGATTGTGACTTTGGATGCCTGATTCATTCCTTTTCAGTATTTATGTACTTAAATAGTGATTCTGAATTTATGGGCCCAATCCAATTAGTGGGTGGATCTCCATAGACTCATAGGAGCTGAATAAGACCTTTTGTTTGTAAGGATGTTGGAGACAGGAGTTGTGTCTTCCTTGATCTATGTGCTAAGCATACTGCTAGCACTTAAAATGATAAAGGACAATAATCCCAATAATTACAACAATGATACATGAAGCAGAATTGGAAATAGCTGTATTAAACAGAGGAGAACGTGTGGAACTCTTTTTAATAGCAACTCCTAGAATAGCTTTAAAAATCCCCACAAAACTTATTTACAAAAGGTTGCTGATCACATAGTAAAAAAAAAAAGGCATAAACAGTTAGTTAGTATTCAAGGATATTATGCCTCTCACATGCAATTTCCCAGAAAAAGAATAAAATACATTTCTCCCTATTAAGGAATTTCTTGGTTTTCCAGTAAAATAAAAATTCCTATCAAATTCAAATTTATTATTCATGTAGAGTGATATGAATCCTATAGAGTGATAAATTTTAAATTGAAAAATATTTTTGCATTGTCAGTTTTCTAAAGATACTCTTTAATGGTTTCCATAGCAACCATCACTGTAGCGTCTAAGTATCAAGGTCTATTACTAAATAGTTCCATTCTACTGAGCAGTACCAAGACTCAGGATAATGCCCTGCTTTTAAACATTTACTTGAAGTTTACTTTAGGACCAGATTCTGCCACCTGTCTTAAATAAGGAGCATTATTTAGTCCTCAAAGATACCCATTAAATATCAGTAAGATTGTATGCAAAGTTACGTATTAGATGACTTGAATGAGGGTTACTGAATTTGACTCTTAATAAATCAAGCCAGTGTGTGTATGCACACACAAAAATTTAGTGCAAGGGGAAATTACTGAATTGACAGATCTAGAAACTGATGTCTTCTACTTGAACACAGGACAGAAACACCTCAGGCAACAGCAGTAACACCTTCCTCACTTTGCCCTGCTGGAAAATGTGTGTCAATTTTAAGTAGAAGGATCATCTCTAAGGACAGTAGATTAGTACCTATGACTCCATGCAGTTCTTGCCTTCTGAGACTGCCAAAGACCTTACCAATTATTGTGATAGAGCTTTTGTTAGAGCTGATTTAGAAGAGGAGAGAAGGCAGCTTTATGCATTCCTCTCACTTATGGTCCCAATCCATCAAAGCACTTCAGCAAGTTCTTAAGACTATCTTTGTTCAGCCAAGCCCGCCACATGTGCATGAACAGCAGTGACTTCAGTATAACTTAAAGGCAAACTTGGTGTCATGCTGTGTAAACTGGCTCACAAGTCTGAGTGCCAGCCTCAGGAGAGACCATCAGAAAATAAGGCAGACATCTTAAACTGGTGGTGTGTTCTGCAAGTTAGATCTTACTAAGCCAGTAACACGTCAACTCCTGTACCTTATATCAGTCTTACCATTGACTTACAGACAGTCCCCTTGGACTTTTAAGTCTCTTACTATCCAGAAAAATTGGACCATGATAAAATGATTATACAGACACACGTGCGCACGCGTGCGTGCACGCACACACACGCACTGCTTCAAGACCCACAAGACCAGTCACTTACACCAGATGAATTGGTACTCTAAATCTCACACCAAAGACACCGCTAGTAGCCAGTTCCACAGTAAAAAGTAACAAAAGGCTTATTAACTAAGAAAAGGAACTGAGAATTCTTGAGAGGTTAAGCCCGGTAAAATATATGTATGGGTGAGTCTATAATTCCAAATGGTAGCAGAGATATAGTAATCTGCCAGTTTCCCAAAAGTCTCTCAGGGCCACACAGAATAAATCTGGGCATCTCCATCTTGCTCAGTTATTCTGCCCTAAGACTCTGATGAAGGATCTTTCCCTGAATCCATATGTATAGCTTTTTCCTCATAGAAAACAAGCTGCCAGGGTCACTAACCACATGGGCCACAGAAAATAAGGAATCCATCTAGTGTCTTTTACCTCAATCATCTCACACAATGACCACTAGTTTTGAATAGCACTTTTCTGTTAAAGATCTTCAGTTGTACTCTGCCAGGCTTCTTCTTTATTTGATGAGTTATTAGTTACAGGGTTATATAAAATGTAAGTGTTTGTTACTCCATTATAACAGGATACAAGTAAGTAAAAACAATGCATGTAACTTCCCATTAGTTTTCATGAAGTTTAAACACAAACACACATCATTTAACTGTCAATTGTATATATACTATTACACAAGTGAATTGGCCTGGGATGTTGGTACGAGATGACTAGTCTACCAGTAACACAGATGCACTTACATGCTTTGCTGAATCAGTCTCAGTACATTTTATGCTCAACCACTCAGCCAAGGAACATAAACAATATCATTGACTTATCTGACCGATCACCAATTATCCACAGTCTGAATTTTGACTCGTACTGCTCAGAGACAGCAAATGAACTCAATGTTAAAAATGGTTTAGTCAATTTAAATAATCATTTGAAGAAATAATGATCTGTACATGAGCACTACTTGAACAGAAAACAAGGTTAAAGTTATTTGTTTTCTATTATTTATTCACTGCTGCTTAGCATACACAATTTCCCTGACTCAAGCATTAATTTCAGGTGTTGTTTTGACCATTTTGATATCACTTGAGAGAGAACCTTGTATCTACACACTTAATAAAAAAAGGCCTAGGGCAGTATCCCCTAGCACAAGAGTTATCCCTCAAGTTCCTTCAATTGTCTTTGCTCTTTCAACTCTTGCAAATGCCAATAAGCCAGCCTTTTTTTTTTTTAAATAGGGAGCTTGATCAGCATTTCGATTTAACTTCATAGAAAAGGCTTTTTATTATTATTACTCAAATGGCTGAAACTACCTTTACCACAGCCAATTTCATTTTCATCTTGCTCCTGGGAAGTGTTCACATTCTCTGGGAGTTTTTTCAAATGCTATGTACGGCTTCATGGTCCTGACATCATTATCATCATTTTTGACTTCCATTGCATTAGTAGATGAAGGAATAGCTTTTAAAAGAAAAGAAGTCTTCAAGAATCTCAGTCAGTATTCCAAAGTCACTAACTCTTGCTATGATAAAGGGCAGGAGGGGAGTGATTGCCTGCAGCAGGCATACTGACTCATGGAACATGTTCCCCACAGTGTGGAGGCAGTTCTAAACCTAAGGTATTCAACTGTGTTGCTCTTGGCATATCCCCCCCCCCCCCCCCCATGGGATATTTGCTTTCTGGGAAGCATGATGACAAAAATCTTCAGTGCAGTCAGATTTTTTAATAGGAAAATCTTATAATTTCAATCAAAACTGGCACAAGGAAATCTCTGTATGTGGCTGACATCAACCCTGCAGTATTGCTCTGCATCATAGGAGTTCACAGTTCAAAAGTGCACTTCTATTCTCCCAGCTTTCTTCTCATCCACTCTGATTTTTTTAAAGTGTTGGTATAGTATGGGGTTGCTGTTCAGAGACAGGAACACAAGTCCTTTTTTCTCTGACCCCTCATTGTCCTGCAAATATTCTGGAAGTCTAAATCATTGTAAAATTATATCTGAAGCCTCAATTTATTATATTACAATATTGCTTGCAGGCCAGAGCCAAGATTAGTCCCTCCACTGTACAAACAAGTGAGTAATAGAGAGCCCTGCCCCAAAGAGCAGACAAGACAGACAAAGAGTGGGAGGAGAAACCAGGCATAAAGATGTGAAATGGCTTGCCAAAATCCATTTAAATCCACACACAAGAAATGATCTCATTTCTAACCATAATCATTAGAGATGAGACTGAATTTTAGCACCACCTGAAAGGCAGAATATCCAACACAACTGGTGAGAGATAATGCTAGTGACTTATCCAGCCAGACTATAAAATATAATAAATTAAACTGCAATTATTTTCTAAAAATCAGGAAGTATTTTATATGGGGGAAGGGAGGGATATTAGTTTATTTTAGTAATCTGTTAATTGAGATTTTCTGTATTATGTTACTAAGGACATGTCCACACTAGCACTTATGTTGGCAAAACTTTTGTCACTCAGAGGTGTGAAACAATAGCTCCTGGAATGACATAAGCATCTCCAGCATAAGTGCTCATGTGCACAGCACTATGTAGGTGCCAACAGGGCTACCACCATTCTTTGAGCTGGTTTTATCATCATCTTTCCCACCAGGATAATTAAACTACACAAGTGCTCTTAGAGTGGCATAGCTATAAGTGTAGACATAACTTGAGACATTCCAAATCTGGAAAAGTAGCCACAAACCAGCTCCTCAGAGACAAAAGGCAAACTGATGCCTCAGCCATGTGGAAGGGAATAAAATTGTGCATCACCTGATTACATAGCCATTCTTTCCTGGGCAAAAGGGTGAGAATAACAAATTTACATCTTAGTAAAATAAGCAGCTGGAAGTTCTGTCCCTACAGATTTTGTCTCCTGAACCCCAGCTGAAGAGGATTCTTAAAGAGGAGGAGAAAGGTATACAAATGAAGAACAGATACCCTAGGTCATTCCTTCCTCTCTACCAGTGGCAGCTGCAACACCTGAGGAACAAAAACAGAACTGAGGGAGGGATCCTGTCTGAAAAGAATTCAACCAGTAAGACTGCTGAAGCATATGATGAGAAAGACTTTTACTTTGAATTCACTTAGTTTGTGAAATTAGTTATTAGTTGTATTTTACATTTTCTTTGTAACCAATTCTGACTTTTATGCCTTATCACTTGTAATTACTTAAAATCTTTCTTTAGTTAACAAATTTATTTTAGTATTTTATCTAAACTAGTGTACTTTTATTGAAGTGTTTGGGAAACTCCGTTTGAGATACAGGATTGTGCATACCTTTCTTATTAACAAATTGACAGCCTTTATATGAGTTTTAGCCCAGGAGGGAGCTGCGCAGTATCAGATGCACATTTCTGAGAGAAAAGTCTAGAGCTATTTTCACACACAGGGGGTTATTTCGATACAAGTTGTTTCGAAACAACTTGTCAAAATAACACCTTATTTCGAAATAAGTTAATTTGAATTAACAGTTTAATTCGAATTAAGGAAAAAAAGCAGGAATTGAAATAGCAAGTTCAGACAACAGTTATTCTGAAATGAGTCACCGTTGTTTCGAAACAATATGTTCAGACTGCATTGTTTCAAAACAATGTTGTTTCGCCCCCAAATGGGGTTTAAGTTGTTTCGAAACAACGGGAACCCGTTGTTTTGAAACAATGGTGCGTCATGTGAACATGGCATTTCTTATTTCAAAACAACCTCATTGTTTTGAAATAAGAATGCTGTGTGAACACAGCCTAGGACTTCAGATTTGCTGTAGTGTACTATAAATCAAGAATGGCTGGCCAAAGCATTCATACAGTATAGCTGTGAGTAATTTATATGCTGGAGGAGGTGTGACAGCAGACCTGAAGTGGTGCTTTCTCAGCAAAGCATTGTAAAATGCATCCTAGCCTGGAGAATTAAGACGACACAGCTGTCCAGGTTGTACCCTGGATAATATCACAGCATGACATTTCTCAAATATTTTGTTAACCATTATCATAGCTCTCAATATTCTTGTTGTCCATTTATATATACACAATCTGCTTTTGAATCTGATCTACTGTTTTAGTCCATTGAAGAGCTGTTGGGCCTAATGAGAGGAGGATTGACTGCTCAGATTAGCAAGATTTAAACTCCTTGGGGGCTGAAATTGATTGCCTGTTGTGGTATGACCGGCATGTGTCTCACACTTCTTTCAAAAACCAAGTGTCATATATACTGTGGTCATTTTTGTGACTTTCCCCTGGGGAATGCCTTGCAACTCTCTTCCAGTAAGTTTAGAGAATGATCAAGGTGATAGACTGAGGTCTGGACCCAGAATTTACCATAGAATCATAGAAGATTAGTGTTGGAAAGGACCTCAGGAAGTCATCTATTCCAATCGCCTGCTCAAAGTAGGAGCAATTCCAGCTAAATCATCAGGGCTCTGTCAAGTTGGCCCTTAAGTTTTTTTGCTTTGTTTTTTAAAGGATGGAGATTCCACCATCTTCCTAGGTAACCCATTCCAGCACTTCATTGCCTTCCTAGTGAAAACTTTTTCGAATGTCCAATCTCAAACTGTACTTTAGACATACTTGTAGTTTGAACTGTTTTCAGAGGAATTTGTTTATCACAGTCTATCACCTCTTTTTAATTAGATACACCCTCCTTGTGTTACTGTGTAGATCCCAGTATGTAATACATCTGAATTTGTTTATCCCAGCTAAGGAAAGAAGCACCTGACATGCTGTGTTTTGGCCTCTACATTTCAGAGCTTGGATTTTAGTAACAAATTAATTTGTGTATTATTTACCTGTTATGCTGCAGGGCTCGTGTTTATGAGTCTGAAGGTTATCAGTGTAAAAAAAAAAACAAAAAAAAAAACAAACCACAAATTCAAAGGGTCAACCTACAAAGCAGACAGAACACCCCCCCCCCCCCCCGAAACAAACAAAACCCCTATCCCAATTCTGCTTTATAGGCTTAAGGTTTACTCATGAAGACAGAAGAATGAGAACAATCTGTTTCTACACAGAAACTGTAGGTGGTTATCAAAGGGATTTTTTTTTTTAAAGCTCTTTATAGTCCTTGCTACCTCACTAAAAGTAGTATTTGGAACAGATCAGGTTTTATTGGGGCTTGATAAACGATTACTTCAGTTTTGCACTGATGTAACTGGAGCTACAACAGCATAAAACACAGTGAAGAACTGGCCCCTAATATTTCTTTGAGGAACATGAACATCTACCAAGGTAGAATTACATTCAATTCCTAATTATGACTAGTCTTCCAGGTTGTACATGTTCTGTGTATAACACACTGCAAACAGAAAACTGAAACCCAATCCAGAATTCCTGGTTGCCTTATTCCGAGGTATAATTGATAACTTGAATTTTCATTTTTAACACCTAATGAGTCCTCAGGTTCTTCCCATTCACACAAAGAAATAATGTTTAATATGGTTTAACTATCTTTATGAATTGTTCCCCCAGTGCAGGAGAGCAACAGAACCATTAAAAAGAGGACCCTGTGGCATACAAGGATTATAAACCGTGACAGTCTTTTCCCCAACAACTGATTATAGGCTTGATTTATGAAGGCTATGGAGATTGAACATATCACAGTTAATGCCTTAAAAGTGAATTTCATTATGCTATAATAATCCATAGCAGTTGCTCTGGGGCACCTTAAGGAATATACAGAATAGTAATAATCTCCCTATTAACCTATTTTCCTTTAGTTTTATTAATACTGAACTCATGGTAGCAAGTTGCTGGATGTGTTGAGTAGGCATGACCAACCTACATGAGGCAAAAACTGACATGGCTATTAGGAAATCACTTGTTTGAAAATAAAAATCTATCCTTGGGCAATAAAAGGACAACTTTTGCCTACGGCAGGTGTCATGAGAGAAGACTACACTATTTAGCTTCTGTTGTTCAGTGGCACAAATCTGTCCAAAGCTTGATAACTGTCCATCAGTTTTAATCACCGTCAAGTAATTGAGCATGGAGATGGATTTATTCTTCTCTTTGCCCAGAAGGCTATCTAATAGCATAAACTGGTTCTGTTCAATTTGTTAGCAACCATGACAACATGGAAAAAAGAAGGCACTTCTCTTCATTTTGGTTGTAAAGCAATGCCTTTCATGATGTACTGTTTCTTTCAAGGATTTGAACTTTGATTCATGTGACACATATGTAGCCGCTGCTGTCATATCTTAGTGGCAAATGAATCTGAATTACAACATTAAATTTCATTGCTTGAGATGAGCAGGGAACATAAGAATGAACAAAGAACACATCCGGCTCATATTATAAGACCTCAAAGTAACACAGTTAATGCCAATCAAATTCACACTTCACATAGAACCAGTTCCAGGTTAACTAACTGAGCAGTGTTAGGAATGATGCTAGTAGATGTCTCTAAGTGAACATCAAAGGATCAGCACAAAAATCTAGGGTACTGTTTACCTACTACTATCTTTATTTACAGGCAATCATATTACATTTTGCTAAGGGTTCCTTTTAGGTTTGATGGTAGTTAGGGAACTGATTTCTGATTTTTACTATGGAAAAATTGATGGAGGGGTAAGTGATTTAAGAATCAAATATACTTCTAACTGCCAATATGTTTAAATTCTGTTTGCTATTTTGTGATTTTTTTTAAAAAAAACTTGCTCTTCTTCTTTTCTTTGAGCTCATTTGTGGATATTTGACCATTTTTCACTTATCCTCTGTTCTAAATACTAAAATCACTAACTTGCAAATGACTCTCCACAGATTCATGCTTCCAAATTCATAATAAAAAGTGAGTTAGAAATATTTGAACCCAAAGCTGTTGCTGAAAGGGTAGGTGGGCTTCTAAAGTAGTCAGAAGAAGGTAGTCCAAAAAGTAAAAGAGAGGAGGAAAAGAGAAAGTATATTAGAAAGAAGTATATTCCAAGTAAATATGGAAAAAGTGTTTCTTTCCACTAAGAAAAATAGATGTTAGTAAAAGGAGAAAGGAAAAAATATTACAGGAAAGTTATGTTGCATTAATCTCTCTCTACCTTTTTCCACTAACCCCATTCAATTATCAAAAAACACCACCAAACCCTGGTGGTAAGTAAGAACAGTAAGCTGATACTATTCTGCAATTTTTGGCTGGCCAAAGGAACTTATCTTCTTGTCTCATACCTCACAATACACCCAAGCCAAGCACCAGCCACCTAATCATGTATAATCAGATGACTGGGAACCAGAACCTTAGGATCTGAACATATTTGGAGAGCTCAGATATAGATTTCAACTTCATACCATAAGCCTGTCACTGATTGACCTGTTACACATATTGTAATAATTTTACATTGATTGATATTTGTTTTGCCCTGCATCCAAAAAAGATGACACTTGAAGTTCTATGATCCATTGGAGTTCTCTGTTTACCATGTTGCCTGCAACAGTACAAATCTCAAGGCTAAACTCATTCAAAAACCACATTTCTCTCTCTCTCTCTCTCACACCCCCACCCCAGCCCAAAATAAAAAACAGCCTTTGAAAAACTATTGTATTTAAAGTAGAACTCATGGCAAATCTCTCAGAATCCTCATCTGTGTAGAATAATTTGAGCAGCAGAGTACCTTTTGTAGGAGAAAATCAGCTGTGTCAAAAATATATTTAGAATATTCAGAGTTTTGTTTAACAGAGATTGTTTGTGGTTCACTGATGGAGCATAGCCCTTATGTTTCAAACTGGGTGCTCCTAACGTCTGACCAAATACTTTACTTTAAAAGGTCATGTACTATGGGGTTTCATAACATACGGTACTTATTACAAAAACGTTAAATGAATGTTAAGGTTGCAAACTCAAGGACTAAAGTTGAGAAATGATAGAATTAAGGTTGCCCCTTATTTGGTTCCCAGGGTGTGTATGCATTTGATAGAGCCTTGAGTTAACAGAATATCTAATGGCAGTAGAGGGCTGTTACCTTCTCTATGGACCTGCCACTAGGAGATGAGACAAATACCGTGCCGGTGGGTTTAACAATCATTTGCTCATAGCAAAGAAATGTTGAGCTTTAGGAATCTTAGGTTCAATTCCAATTCTCTGGGGAGTGTACCATAGTGATTACAGGCTCTTCTGCCCACCCCCTCTGACTTGTCTGAACCATCTATGCTCCTATCTCTGTCCTCCTCAGCTCCAGCTCCCTCCTGTTACTGTCCTCCCAACACCTTCCCTATCTCTCCTTCTCTCTCTCCCTCTCTCCTTTCACCATCCCCCTCCTCTACCCTGACTCCTGCTACTGATCCCCTTACCTCCCCTGCTCTTCTCCTGTCTCCTCTCCCTATAGTTTCTGCTTGTGTCTCACTGCCACCTACACAGCTCCTTTACTCTCTCTTCTTCCCCTTCACTTTCCCAACCTCAGGAAGATGAATGGCAAAAGCTCTCTCTTTCAGTTCCCTTACCCACATCCTCTTCCTTTCCCTTCTCCTCCTTACCTTCAGCATCCTTTTCCCTGTTCACCCCATTCCCCAATCCCACATATGTATCTTGTCCCTCATTTCTCACCTCTCTGCATTCAAATCAGGCTGTTGCCTCCTTCTTTTGCTTGGTACTAGGTCAGGAGTCCAGCCAGGCCTTAAACAGCTCCAAAGATGAAGATTCCACCACCTCCCTAGATAGCCCATTCCAATGCTTCACCACTCACCTATTAGGAAAAACTTTCTTACTATCCAGCCTCGACCTCCCCAGCTGCAACTTGAAACCATTGCTCCTTGTTCTGTACTACTGAGAACAGCTGAGTTCCATCCTCTTTGGAGCACTCCTTCAAGTAGTTGAAGGTTGCAATCAAATCCCCCCTCAGTCTTCTCTTCTGGAGACTAAATAAGCCTAGTTCCTTCAGTCTTTCTTTATAGGCCTTCTGCTCCAGCCCCTTGATCATTTTTGTTGCCCTCCGCTGGACTCTTTCTAAATTGTCCACATTCTTTTTATAGTGGGGAGCCCAAAACTGGACACAATATTCCAGATGCTGCCTCACCGGTGCCGAATAGAGGGGAATGATCACATCCCTCGATCTGCTGGCAACACTTCTTCTGATGCAGCCCAGTATGCCATTGGCCTTTTTGGTAGCAAGAGCACACTGCTGACTTATATCCAGCTTCCCATCCACCATGACCCCCAGGTCCTTGTCTACAGTGCTGCTACTTAGCTGATTGCTCCCAAGCCTGTAGCAGTGCATGGGACTTTGCACTTGTCCTTGTTGAACCTCATGAGATTTCTGTTGGCCCACTGCTCCAACTTATCTAGGTCTCCCTGAATCCTGTCCCTGCCCTCTAGTGTGTCTACCATTCTCCCCAGCTTGGTGTTATCCACAAACTTACTAAGTCTGCAATCTAATGGTGAGCCCCAGAATGCAGTGTTCCAGTTCCATTTTCTATTTTTAGAGGCCCTGGAAAGCTGAGTCCCTAAAAATAGTGGGCCTCAGAATGCCATTCTGGCAGGGCAGGGGAGATCAGGAGGCATGTCAGCTGCCCCGGCCCTCCTGTGCATGTGCAGGCTGTGCTAGAGGCAGAAGCCTTAAAGCACAGCCTGCAGGGAGGGGAGTTAAGGAAAATTCTTCACCACCTCAGCATGTGGCTGCCGGTGAGCATTGGGGCAGCCCTGCTGTGCTCCACTTTGGAAGGCGGGAAGCTCATGCTGGGGGGGAGCCCTGTTCCCATCATGGGGCTCCTGGGGTTGGATATTGGGAGCAGGCCGTGGATTTTGGGGGCAGTAGCTGGGGGTGGGTAAGGGGGGGTCTAGAAATGGAGGAGGGTTCGCCCCTCAAAGTATACTTTAGCCCCTTCTCCAACCACAAGGGAACCCTGCGGGGGCCCACTCCTCTTTCCAGGCTTGCTCGCCCCTGCCAGGATACCCTGCACCAAGCATGCTGGTCTGGCTCCCAGGTCACCCACACCAGGAGGCTAAACGCATTGTAGCTCTCAAAACACTTGGTGACTGAGAGAGTTTTTTTTTTTTTTTAAATATAGCTCTTATCTTTCTGGTTACCGACCCCTAGACTAGGTGATCATTAGCAGCGTGGGGAAGGAGGAAGAGAGGGCACTGAGCAAGTTTTCCTACTGCCAATTCCTATGCCTGGTCACACATAAGCCCCAGTTGCAGGGAAAGTCCTGCTTAGCTTTTAGGATGAAGCATGCTCCCTGTAGACAGAATGACCAGATAATTTAGCTGCCAAATTATAACAAACCTCTGTGGAGCATCGGTGCATGGAGATATTTTTCAGTTGCTTATAACTTTTCCAAATATGAGCAGTTTTTCATGGGAACAGTAGAAGGCACATTTTTGACACCATGAAATCCCAGAAAATTTCAATTCATTGCTCTAAAGCCCAGAGGCCCTACAGCTTCTCAAAAATAGTTTTTCTTTTTTGACATGGGCAAAATCATATTTTCCCTAATCCTGTTCTCAGAAGAAAGCTCAGCTATTTTACCCTTAACTTTCTGAAATAATTTAGCCTGAGACAGATAAAGGTATGGATAATTTCTGACTGATTTACTTATTTAGCAAAGTGATAAGCAACTAAAACAAGATCTAGTAATGGGAAGTGTTAGGTAACAATTTTAGGTGACCCTAATGAGCCATCTGTAGTTATTGCCCATTTTAGTCTTTTAAACATGACAAACATTTTGAGGCTTCCTAACCACACTATGGTACTGTAATTCAATTATTTTTGTATTTGTGTCCACTGCTCTATGCTGCGTAGGATTAGAACTGCTCCTCTATGTGGCAAAGACTACATATTGCTTGTGCTTATGGAGCAGTAGCAGGTCATTTTAATGCCTGTTGCTGCAGCCAGGAAATTCTGAATAGCCATAGTGTGAAGTGTACACCTGAGAAGTCTATGGTGGCACAGGTTATGACAATATCAGGCAACAAACCAATCATATCATCTGACCTGGGTTTCTACGGTTCTGAATATGGTTACTTAATTTGTTTACCTGCTGCTGGATCTTTCTGCAAACACAGCAGCAGATACTAATCTCCGTTACACAATGCAAATTGTATTATTGGGTAAACCACATCTGTGCAAGGTCCATTTGGCACTAGTGTTAAGTGCCTGCTTTAGGGATTAGCATGGATCCAACTACATCAGTGCAAGTTTCCTTAATCTAGACACATTTTTAGGCTCTTGAACCTGAAGTGCAGTTTTACTTCAGAAAAATGACTGTAAAAATGGCATCTTCTTACTCCACAAATCTGCTCATGCTGCTTGGTAGAGAAATAATTTTTAACTTTGATGTCAGGGGCACCTATGCCCATGCTTAATAGACCCAAGTGCATGCTTAGCTTTAAGCAAGTTAATCAGGACCTTTCTGTAAATTACTGTTGAGATGCGTGTGATTCAACTGAGAATCAACTTTTCAGAAGAGATACATATAATCTTTTTCCAATATTACATATAGCAGAAAATTCAGCCCAAAACTGTAAGAGTCACTATGAACAAGTCTAATTTGTCTGTGGACATGATTAAGAGAGAAACTGGCATATCTATTATGCTTGTGACAGCAAACCTGTGGGAGGTTTTTAGATAGAAAGGTCATCTTGCCCTGACTGTACTTTGGCACTCTTGGGCAGCATATTCAGACTTTGATCAGTTTCTCTAATTACAAAGGAGGTAATGGCTGAGGGCCTTTTAACGCAGAGACTCAATTTTAATTGACTCCGAAGAGCCATCATACAAGACGCACATAGGTCAATTTATAGTAATCTATATCATATTAGAATACTCATCAGAAAGATAGCCTATGCAGTGTCTCATCTGTGGACAGACCCTACTTCTAGGTCACCTCCTACTACACCAGGATATTTTCCTAAGAGCAGACTAAACTGTTTGTTAATGAGGCTTTATTTCACACTTTCTGTTTAGATTACAATAAGAAGTCACTAGTTCCATTTTTTAGGCCAGACAGCGAAAGCTACCCATGGCCAATGGCTTGGCTAATTAGATGAAGAAACGTAACATACAGTTTGCAGAAGCTTGACTTAGATGTGCCTTTCTCATGATCATGTTCTATCAACTTTCAATAATTATGAGAGCAGTGCTCCATGCTGCCACAATATAAACAACAACTCGGACTTATGTAGTAATCTACTGTCCATTTTCAACCTCTTTTTATCTGAGGGAAGAGTTTACCTGAGTCTACAGTTTCCCTAGAATCTCTATGTTGGTGCTTTGTTCAATATCATTTCCCCTTGTAATGCAACTAGAACAGAGAATTTCTTGACCACAAGGATCCTCTTTGAAACCTGAAGAGCCAGCATGTCTCAGCAGAATTCAACCAGCTACAGCTATGTTTTCACAACATGCATACTTGGGTACTAATACACAAACCTCATACTCAGTGGTTAAAGTATAATATGATGGGCCCTGGAAGCCAGTGCAGTGCTGCGAGCAGGGTCACACCAAACTGGCTGACCCAGACAGACAGCCAGGCTGCCTGCCTTCTGCCTCCCTAGCAAATAGCCAAAGAGAGGACAACAAAGTGAACTGAAAGCAAAGCAGAGAAGCCTCCTGCAGTATTCCTCCCACCCTGCCCTTAGCTCCTGCCAGACTCCCAATCCCCCTTCTGGGGAAACAAAGCAGAGAGGATTTAGCAGCAAAAACTAAGTAAGCCCACTCTTACAGGAAAGAGCGAGTCCAAACCAAAAATACAGCGTTACTGGGATCATACTATCCAATGCAAGACAGACAACATTACAGGAATTCACAATGAAGTACGAAAACTGTAAAACAAGAAAGGCACTTTCAAAGAGTAACATTTATTTATTGCTAGAGCTTTTGTGGGTGAAATCCCACTTTGTCAGACACTTGAAAATGGTTTCCAAATGGGATTTCGCTCATGTGACAAATAAATGTGTTACTCTTTAAAAGTACCACAGGACTCTTTGCTATTTTTACTGGATTAGACTAACATGGCTACCCCCCCCCCCCCGGAACTTTTCAGTAAAAGGGATGGTTAACTTTGTGGCATGCTGCCTGGTACGTGTACTTATGCTGTGCACAATTCATAGGAGGGCAAAACTGAAGAGCAGAATAATTAGTGACATTAAGTAGCGACATTATTGGTAGGTCAAGCCTCACTCATGATTTCCCAACAGAACTCTCAAATCTCAGGAATTTTTTCCCCAGGCCCAGTCTGCTAATATTTGCTCAGTCTTCTGTAGCCACAATCAGTGGCGGCTTTTGGGGTAGGCGAAGCAGGTGGCCGCCTAGCGTTACCAAAAAGTTTCTCGATTGACCCGCTCAGGTAGTCTACCTGAGTGGTAACTAGGTCTTCAGAGGTCCGTGCCCGCAGCAGGTATCTATCACCCTGTCACCCGATCTGTTTCTGTGAGGTCACCACACTAGAGGCAGATAGTCTGGTTGAAACAAGAAGTTTATTGGCAGGGGAGGAAAGGTGGGGTAAGGATACTTTAACTTGGACAGGTATGGGTAGAACAACAAGGTAAGTATTGTAATTACAACCCTTATGACCTCGATTTATCACCAGTGCTCCCCCTTCAGGTCACACCCTCCTGCCTATTTGTAGGATGGGGTCAAGGTACCCACGAGCCCTTTAGTTCTCTGAACCGGGTGAGTAAATAACTCCCCAGTCCCTTCCCTTCTCCTTCTGGAGAGATGCATGATCTTCACTCTGAGGACCCACCTCTCGTACCTTTGGGTACAGTCCGCAAGTGTCCCTGTGGGTGCTTGCACCCCACCAACCCCTTCTTAATTACGGTTGGGTCTTCGGCTAGATCAGCCGCTGGTCCGAATACCCTTGAGGCCGGTCCCCTGTTGTCCTTGGTCCTCAGGTCCAAACTTGGGCCGTCTGCTTCAGAGCTTTTCTGCCCCTGGAGTCCTTTTTCAAAAGTCCTTCACCCGTAGACTGAGTCCTTTACGCAGGGCAGCTTCACCAACAATGTCCTGGCCACTGCCTCTTCAGGGTCTTCCTCATCGATGGTGGCAGGTCCTCTTCAGCCTTCAATCTGAGAGATTAGTGTCCAAGCCCCTGATCCCGAGAGCCAGAAGCTTGGGCAGGCTTCGGTCCCTAATCTCTCAGAGAGGCCTCAGTGAAGTCAGGGCTGTCTTTCTCAGGAGGCTGGAGCCTGGATCTCTCTGGTGCAGAGTGCAGCACGAAGCCCTGAGCCCAGGCAGGAAACTCCCTTAAATCTGGGGTCCCCAGCCAATCCGGAGGGCCCATTGTGTGTCCCGTTTTGCACGCTTTCAGTCTTGTGGCCTGGCACCAGAGAAGCTCTGGAAAGTTCCTGTCAGCCATGTGCTGTCTCCAGGCAGGTCCCCCTGCCTTGGCTGACTGCCAAGAGTCTTAAGTGGTTACTTAATGTAACCCTTATTCACAGTCCACACTAAACTACATTAAGTAAACCTGCTAAACAAACCAGCTGCTGCTGGGGAGACACAGAACAAGATTTTAAACAGTGAGTATGAACAGTATTAATTAGCATAATTAAACCAACTTATTACATTAACCTATCATAACATTTACCAGGCATACAAAGGTAAGTATAACCTAGGCTTCTAAAATTTCCCTTATCACTAGGTCCCCAAGCAATAAGGGGCCCCATCTTCAATCTGGTAAACAGAAATGAAAACAGAAAAATACAGAAATTTTTCCCATCTAGCAGAGCTTGTAGGGCTGGAAGCCTAAGCACTTTTCACTCTTGGCTCATCAAGGCAAGCTATCATTAGGATCTGTGCTTCATCTCAAATGCAGATTTCACCATTCTCTGCCCATCACCTTCACACTGACATGCTAAAAAAGCAGGAGCAAGCAATAGACAGCACAACGGCAGGAACTTTTCCAGTGGCCTCAGCTTTTAATTCCTCAGTATATGGCCATTTGTTTTGCCATTTTTTAATTCTGTGAAATACTGCCTTTTCCTTTTCTTTTGCCTTTTCCTTTGACTTTGTGACAATTTTTACTTTTGCTTTTTTTAAGCTCAGGTTACCAGGTAGGTCCATATACGCTGCTGCATCTAAATACAGTGCTTCCCTTTGGCAATCATTACATCTGTGTGTGATGTCTGTGCTGTATGGCTTTCTTTTGATAAGTAATTTTTTAGCTTCCTTTGTACTTACCTATTTAATATTTTTGAGGGGGCCAGAGTCTTATAAACTTGAGTACTTCAGAGAATTTCATTGAAATTTGGTGTTTTTCATTTCTAGCTACACACTAGAAACCTCCGTTTCACTTATTTTTATTATAATTATTTGTATTAAATATCTCTAGTGCACATAAACCCAAGCCTATATGAAAAATTTGTAAGATTTGACTGCCAGCATTTTAAATGTGGTATTTTAGTTATTTTTTGAGCCATCATTAATGTTACCATTTCTTGTTTATTAACTAATGCTCACACTTTTAAAAAAAAATTAAAGTGTTCACTTCAGCATTAGCTGATTTACGTTAAGTCAAAGATGATCAACTTACAAGCTTCATGGTGGGAAGATCTTTAAAAATACCATACCCAAGAATAATTTATGAGTTCCAGAGGGATAATCATATTAGTTTGGCTCAGCAAAACAAACAATGAGTCCTGGGGGGTGATATGGGGCAGTTAAGGGTGCAGGGGGGACTGGGGCCACAGGGAAGGTAGCAGTGGGGCCAATACTGGGCCCCACAATGGGTCTTCGCCTACGGCCCCCAATTGCCTAAGGCCGCCTTTGGCTACAATGTAGGGGTGGCTCCTTCTGTTTACTTTAATCAGAGATGTCTGCATTGTTTGGCTAGTTAGATGGTAATTGTGGTCAATCAAGACAGGCTGACAATTGAGACTGGCCCATTCACACATTTAAATGAACATACACAGCATATGCCTAAACCAGGTTTCATCAAATATGCAAAATGGAGTACAATGGTTAAGCAGGAATTCCAAACTGGCAATATGGAGTCTTGTTGGACATTGGTTATAATGCCTATGTCTCAGGGTTACAGAATTATTTCACTTATGACACTAAAGGACATATACCCAACATTAATTAACATGTACTTTAAAGGTAAAAACAATTAATTATCTCTGTCCCTCCATATTATCTGTCCCTACCCCACACCTCCAGTCACTTTCTGCTTAATGTAGAACAATCTCTCACTCAAGAGAACAATTTCAAGCACAGGATAAATACTAGGCACAGCATATGGTGGTGTTCAGCGGAGTTCAACTTTACAAATAATATCACAGTTGATGAGGTTACCCTCCCAGACCACCTGCTGCCCCAGCCTCACAACTGAGGCAACAAGGCAAGGGCAAGAGACCCCACGGTTGTGCCAGGCTGGCCCCACTGCCATGTGAGACCCTGGGGTCAGACCAGGCAGCTCCACCACCTGGGCATGTGGTGAGGAAAGGGGACCCCAGGCCAGGCCAGCCCTGACACATGGGCATGGGCTGAGGGCAGAAGACTCTGGGTTGGCACCCAAACCTCGCCCCCTGAGCTGTGGGGGGCTCCCTGGCCAGGGCTGCATCACAGCAGGCTGGCCACCAACCTGATCCCCAGGGACCCAAGGCTGAGGGATGGTCCTTGGCTCACCAGCCTTCTGCTGGACTGACCCTGGCCTGGACAGAGGCTGAGGAACATCCCTTGGCTCACCCGGGGCTCATGTGAGGGGCTCCATTCCCAGGCCACCCCCCCCGAGGCCCATAGGCCATGGGGGGGCCCCCCTGCAGGCACTGGGGAGACACTCATGGACCCTGCTGGGATGTAGAGGCCATGGGGGGAATGTCCCCAGCCCAGGGGTACCCCCTGCCAATCCCAGCTGGGCCCCAGAGGTCTATGGACACCACCCCTGGTCCCACCCAGGGCCCAGAAGCCTAAGGGTAGCCCCCTGAGTCCCCCCTGGGCCCCAGAGGCCTAGGGACACCCCCACCAGTCCCACATGGGCCCCTGACGTTTGGGGGCACCCTACCCATCCCACCCAGGGCCTGGAAGCCTATCAACACCCCCTACAGCCCCACTCGGGTCCCAAAGGCCTGGGAGAATCCCCCAACCCCACCCCACCTGGGACCCAGAGGCCAGGGACTAATTCCCTGCTTCCACCCAGGGGCTGGAGCCCATGCAGGGAAGCCCCCCTTGGCCCCAGGCAGCCCCTCCTTTCGCCCCTGCCTGACCAGGGCCTCCAGCCCCCCCCCCCC
>ML682005.1:38094986-38111371 GCA_007922195.1 Podocnemis expansa
ACACACACACACACACACACACACACACACACACACACACACACACAATCACAATCACAATCACAATACCAACATCAATCGAGTTGCTAATTTTTTTTCCATTATCCTCAGGAAAGGGATTAAAAAAAAACACCACACAAATTATTTTTGCACTTTGAAGAATGATTTCCACTTGAGTACACAAGTCATGGCAATATTTCAATTAAAGGGTTTTGTTTTTAACAAAAGTTAAGGGAACCACTACTTTCCTTAAAACAATTGTGAAAAATGCAGATGCAGAGGAAATGGCCCTGTATTGTAATTCTTCATTTGAAATTTTGACAAGAATTTTTTTTGCTAGTGGGGATGTGGAAGTATTGATTTTCTAAATGTATCAGAAAATTTCAGTTGATTCCCATTATTCTACTTACTATTGTGTCTAGACAGTTTTTTTAATTAACATCTCAAAGACTGAAAACTTCGAAACAAGAAGTCAAAATGCTAAGGGTCTACCAAACTACATCTGCGATTGAATAAAGGAAAACAAACAAGAATAAATTACTATGTGAATAAAAAATTTGTAATCTGTGGAGCTTCATAAATTCTTTGGACTTGTCACTGCTTGGCCTTTGCTTTTATTCACAAAGCCAACTCATTTACAATAGCAATTTCCTTTCTAGAATATTTACAGAAGACAGTGTTGTCACTGCTTTTGCCTCTTCATACTTTATGTACCTGACATTTCTCAGCTCAGTGTAGAGCTGCAGTTCATCAAGAATGCTTTCTTGGAAATGACAAAGGTTTCTTAAATCCTATTTTGTATAAAAGTTCAAGGCACTAAGGAAAACAGTGAGACAAAACAACTTGCTGCTGTATCAGAAACAAGAGGTTCTGTGTGTTTGACTGAATTTCATCCTACTGGCAGTAGTTAAAGTACAATTTGACAGGCCCTGGAACCCTCCTCACCTTTGGGCCCTTTTCCCATATAGACCAGGCCCCCTTCCTGCATATGTGGGCCCCAGCCCAGGTAGATGTTTTTGAGCACCACCAGCTCTATCTTCACAAATGAAGCACACCCTCAAATCCACAACATCACCCCAACCTTGTCCACTAGCAACCACGTTTGACCCCTCTTTCCCCATGTCCTCCTCAGCTACTATCCCCATTCCCTAAGCTCCATGCCCCCAACTCCCCACTCCAGCCCTCCTAACCCCCACCTCCCCAACTCCACTCCCTTTAGCCCCCCAACTCCCTCCACACCTCCCCAGCCCCCTCCATCCCTAGCCCCCAACCTCCTCCATCCTCCCACCCAGTCCTCATTCCAGCCCTTTATAGTCCCCCTCTACCACTACGCAGCCCCCACAAGCCCCTACCCAGTCTCCTTGTCCCCATGCCCCTTCCACCCCTCCTAGATCCCTCCATCCATCCCCAGCCCCCCGTCCCAGGCCCTTGGTATGCTAACAGGAACACAGTGATGGAACAAGGAGAGGCATCAGTTGCACTTCCTGACTTCCTGCTTCTTTGGCTGCTTGCCCCTGTTCTTTGCCCACCTTAGGACTGACCTCCTGCCATGGGCAGCTCCTCTCCCTGTGCAAGTCGAGCCTCCTACAGCAAAAACTTCCTCCAGCTCTCGTGGCTGCAGCAGCTCCTTCATCACCAGAGTCCCTTGATCCCTTCACTCTCCCCAGAGCAGGTACATTTCCTTTCATCCTTCTCTCACCCCTCCCACCCGAGCTCTGCTTCCCAGCCATGGCAAAAATGACCAGAATCTTCTGTCCTTCCATGCAGGGCTGTGATGACCTGCCTGCAGGGCCCCAGTACTGCCTCTGGGCAGCAGCATCCAGACCTGCTCCCAAAGGGACAGAGGTAGCAGGGTCTGGCGGGCTTGTCTGGCTCCCCAAGGCAAAGTTGATGGTGCCCAGCCTCCAGTGTCAAGGACTTGGGCATACCTCTTGCAGGCTTCAAAATTCCCGCCAAGCCAAGGCGGCAGCAGCATGCTGTGTATGATACACACCCCTAGCATGTGTGTGAGGTTTAAAGTAAGGGGGAAGGTACCAGAATACTGCATTCTGCCCCATTATTCTATTTTTAGGGGCCCCAGAACACTGGCTACTAAAATTTGTGGGCCCTGGAATGGTGTTCTGGTGCATTCCTCCTTACTTAAACACCTGCTTACTGGTTTTCTGTGGGCCCTGTTGTTTGGTATGAGGGCAGACCTCGAGTCTTGGCTGTCTGAAAGGAGTCAGAGGTTGAAATACAGGTCTCTCACCACTTAGGAAAATGCTCTCACTACTGCAGTATGGGATATTTGGTATGGGGCTCTCCCACTCACATGAAAGCTGTTCTACTGTAGATAAATAATGGAACAATGATTGGTGCAGGGGGATTGACGTTAGATTCTCCCTTATCTTCAGACTAGTGAGAGAATGACTCTGCTATCTGGTGGGTAGGACACCCAAGTGGGAGACCCACAGTCCAGTCTCCCTGCTCCAATCATTCTTTCATCATTTGAAATCCACATTGTGCAGTAAAAGATTTAGTACTAAAATACAACAGGAAAATTCTTTCTAGTAAGTGAAATACTGTTCAGTATTCACAAATGAATACTTTGATGGCTTTAGGTGAATGGATCAGACGAGCCAAGACCTGTCAACTGCAAAATGAGTCAAGATAAAGAAAATGCACCTGCAGGCTGACACTTCCATTATTCTTTCTTTAATGCCACTGACTACTTCAGACTTACATTCTTGAGAACTACAAGCTACATAAGCTGGAGTCTTGTTGTTGGTCATCTGGCCTTGTGGCCTTTACTTTACCATCTAGCCCAGTAGTAATTTCAAAGAGTTATGAAGTGGACAACCAGCTTTAGGCACATGGCATTGAAAAATGGAATGCACCTGAAAGTAAACCACAGAAAACTCAAATCCAACAGTCCTTTTTCAATGTGCACAAACACCAGATGCATATCAAACAGATGAGTGAGAAGTACAGCGAAGTAAAATTTTTCTTGACATCCTTTCTGGTATGCTAAATGTTAATGTTCAAAAATCTAAAGTGATATTTCTTTCTTTATAGTTATGTTTAAGAAAATATGCATGGCATATTGCTTTCCAGCCAGAGACACTTTGTTTTGTTTTGTTTTGTTAAGATGACTTTTATAGAACTTCCCTGAGTGAGAATACAGCTAATATTTGTATGTGGTAGGTAAGCAAACGGTAGTTGGGTATCGTTTACTTTGACTCTCACTTTATATGCAGTAACATCTATTGTGCATCACACAATACTTCTGGTGAATACTCTAGTTGTCTTCCTAAATAGCAAAACAGATAAACAGTCCAAACTCTGCTGTTCCTGTTTCTCTTTTCTCTTCCAGTGCCATTTCCTATATCTGCCTGCCTAACTCTCAGACCATCTCCCCAGCTACATTATCACATCATTTGCTAGGACTGTTCTCAGCTCTGCTAAAAACCTCTCAGCTATTCCTGGCCTGGAATGATCACTGAAAAGCTTCATTTAAAAATCAGCTGCTGCTGCTGATCCCTAAGTCAGTTTCTACTTATGGAGGATTAATCTTTTTTTTACATTTCTGCTGCCTTCTCTGGTATGCACTGTTTCCTTCCTACAGTTCCTATCCTTAGAGCCCTGCAAATCTACAGCTATCCACATTGTATCCAGAGACCATTTCTTGTGGATGCAGATCAGACATGTATCCACATATTTGTATTCATGCAGGGCTCTACCTATCCTCCCCCTGGCAGCTAATACCCTTGGAATGCCCACCCTTATGAAGACAAAACTGTAATGGAAGTGATGGCTTACACCTGCCCTTATGGACCAGTATACCATTTTGCATGGTCTGTTTCAAAATCCAATGAGATGAAAGAGGGTTTGGAATTTTAATTTAAAAAAGTTTTTCACCCAGTTCTAACTGTAATGTTCTGATCTATGGTTCTGTATTTGCTCTAAGATTAGCAGAACATGCTTATGTTTGTGATTCTGTGCACTCTTTTCTTCATACTCACTAAGGGATATTTGAGTGCACCGTTATTCCTGTGAATCCTCACCATGCATCTAGCATCATCAGGATGATCATATAACAGGCACTTTAAGTCAAAATGCAGATATGTCAAAATGTATTTCCTGGAAGGCGGTGGGTAGGGGAGGGAGATTTTCAAATGCCGGAAGGGCAGCTGAGTGCTTAACACCCTTTGTGCTTTTGAAATCCTGCACCGTCTCCCCATAAGCCTATTTTCTTCTTCTATGGGTACGTCTACACAGCAATGGGAAAACCTGTGGCTGGTCCATGCCAGCTGATTTTGACTTGCAGGGCTTGGGCTGTAGAGATGTTTCAGTGCTATGTAGATTTCTGGGCTTGGGATGGAGCCCAAGTCCTGGGACTTTCTCACTTCACAGGATCCTCAAACCCAGATGCGAGCCTGAGCTCAGACACCTGTATAGCACCGACTCCTTCTTTATTGTGTAGACATGCCCTATAATCACCTTTTATCTAAGCATACCAAAGCATTTACAAATATCAATAAATTAAACCTAATAAAACTTGGCTACATAAACAAGTATCCCAGTTTTACAGATCAGGAAGCTAAGAACCAGAGAGACTAAGTCTATGGCTACACTGGGGAGCTTACAATGGTGCCACTGTAAGCTCTGTGGTGTACAGCTCTAAGATGACAGGAGAGAGCTTCCTCCTTGAGCTAATTAATCCACCTGCAATGAGCGGTGGCAGCTATGTTGGCAGGAGAAGCTTTCTCACCAAGACAATGTGGTCCACACCAGCACTTAGGTCAATGTACATTATGTTGCTCATGGGGGTTAATTATTGTCACCCGTAAGCAACATAATTTATACCAACAGAAGAGGTAGCATAGACATAGCGTGAGTGTGGGGTTTTCAAAATCACATTGAATCACCTGAATGCTGCTCCCTTGAAGGAAGGTAGGCCACTGAAATATACCCAAATATAAAACTTCCCACAGTGGTATGTGCAAGATCACACCACTCTGAGGACACCATATTGCAGAACACTTGAGGTCACACAAGAAGGGGCAGAGCAGCGCACACTGCAATGTATCCTCCATGCAACACACCAATATGAAACAAAATTACATCTGATTGTATATAATACATCAGTAATGGACAGGGAGAAACCTTACAGAAACAGATTGAAACCTAATGAATGACCTGGCTGTAGATAAGTGATTAACAAAGGTTCCAAAGAAGCTCCAACACTGAAATTCCATAACCATATCTAGTCATGGCCAGTGGCATATTTTACATCAATGGGGTATTTGCATGGATACACACTGCAAAGTCAGAATGTTGGTCAGTCCATGGGACTTCTTACAACTATAAAGATAAGAGGCCCTTCATATCTGATGGTTTTGTTGTTTCATATGAACAAGAGACATGAAGTTGAGTTTGTGAAATTCAAAGGGCCAAATGATCACTTTTTTTTTTTAAGGAAAAAGTGTACCTGTAATGCTTTTGTCACATGCATAAGATTGGTTTTGTATCAGCAGCATGAGGACTTGAATACAGAAGATAGCCAGTAGATGCATGTTGTCTTGTATGTGTGTACAGAAAAATGTGGCACCTACAGATACAAATTTAGAGGCCCCATGACTTTGTGGGACCATGGATGGGGAGTGCATATCAGAATAAATGTGGGGAAAAGCACAGCCAGAACCTCAATAAGAGGTTCTGGAGGAGCCAGAAGAGGGGCTGCAGCGTGGCGCACTTGAGGTAGGCGTGCACCAGGGTCTCTCTCTCGCCGCAGGTGTCAGGGCAAGGGGTGAACCATGCCAAGTACATGCCTATGCTCACAGCTCTATGGAGGAGCCACCAACTGATGTCCCTGGTGGGTCATGGGGTCAAGGTGGCATAAAGGCTGGCCCACTGGGGTTCCTCGCTCTCCACTGGTGGTATCAGGTCCTGCCATTTTGTGTTGGGGTGGGACACAAGGGCGAGGAAGTGGATTCAAACCCAGAAGGTGAAGGGCAGGGCAAGGAGTTCCAAAGCTGAGGATTCTTCCTGAAAAACACACTGCCATTAGCTCTCTTCATTTTAAAAACAAGAGGATCCAGGCTGACCCTCTATGATGACCTCAGCTGTAACTATATTGTACAGGGAGAAAGACAGTTTCCCAGTTAACTCTGATCCAAAGCCCAAGGAAGTAATTGGATGAACTCCCATTGATTTCAGTGATCTTTGGATCAGACCTTAGATTTCCAGCCATTTAGGGATCGTAAAGCAACAGGCTATTCTTCCCTGTCTGTCTAGAAGGGAGGCCATGCTCCTTTGACTCTGGTGGTCTTGAGTAGGCAGAAAACTGGCTGGTGGAATAAGCACTTGGGCAGGATTCTGGTTGCTGCTTCTGCTGCTCACCAGCACTGAAGCACTTCCCAGTCTGGGCCCTCCAGCAGGGCAGGCATGGAAGGAGTCTCCAGGCTCCATCCTTAAGCAGGGCAGGGAAAAATCAGTAGTATTTGGCTCTATGGAGAGTGAAAGTGAATCAGCAGCCTAGGGCCCAAACCCTTTCATAGGGCTGGGGGAGTCAGCAGTCTATAGCCCTGGTCAGGGCAAACAGTGTGAAGCCCTGGCCTTTCAGGCAGGGTGGGGCATGCCAATATACTCTATTGCCTGTGAGGTTTCATCAGGTGGAAGGAGACAATCACCCCAGGATGGGGTGTAGAAAATGGGGAGAGGAACACAGGCACTTCCAACCCCACTGCATCCCAGCCCAGGGCCCTATCAGTTGCAGAAGAGGTCTGCCACTGGGTTAATGGTGCTTCAAGCACAACTTGTTGACATGGCTGAAGGCCAGAGCACAAGTGGCCAGTTGTCCAGCAACCACAGGCTACTTTCTTTCCCCTTTCCTTGGAGTATCAGACTCTCTGAATCACCTTTAATTTCCTTGGGATACTCAGCCAGAGCAGATTTCACAGCCCTTGAATGTCATTGAACAGCAGCAAGTCTGACAATTCATTCAGATTGCCAACAGATGGTAGGTCTGCTAGGCTGCAGGCAGCTGGTGGTTGCTCCAGGTCCTCAGCCTCAGGCAGTTCCTCCAGTTTGCATGCAGTGACTGGTTGCTCTGGGTCCCAGGCAGTTGACAATTCCAGCAGTTCTGCAGGGTTGTAGGTGGCTGGTTGCTCTGACACCCCCCTGGGATTCAGGCTGCAGGCAGCCCTTCAGTGGTCAAGATGGGGCCTTATAGCAGCTAGACAAGTGTCCTTTTTCTCCAGGAGCTTGCCTCTGATGAGTAAGAGGCCTTTCATTTTATAATTCCTGCTCCAACCTGCAGCTTCAGGTGGGGCGCAGGGTTGTTCTGGCTCCATCCGCTCAGGGGTGGACTGTCCCTCCCTGTTCATCTAAGGGAGTACCACTCTGAGGGAGGCCATGCTCTGTCACTACAGTGATGTATAGTTAAACCAATCCACTATTTACATTTAACATAATTTTATATATTATTATTAGTAATAACTTCTTACATGTCAACAGTGAGCCTGGAGTTGTAAATTATAAAGGAAAGCATGACACCTAATCCAAGAAGTTTCCATTTTAAACATCTTATCCTGCATTCACCCACTACTAGGCAATGTGCTTTTGTCTAGCTGTGAGTAGTAAGGACTAAGGAAAGTCAGTTCCATTCACAATGGGCAGACCTATGTTTTTGTAGGAGTGGGTCTTAAAATTAACAGGTTTGTAATATACTAGGTGGTGATCCAACCTCAAGGCAGCATGGATCAGCTTGTTCTTCTACTCCCCTTTGTGATTCTTTGGCACTAACAGATTTCTAAGATGTGGTTCTGAATTTTGCAAAAAGATATATTCATAGTTATTTTTCTCTGAATCATCCGTGTAGCCAGAGCTAGTGGGACCTATTAGCGCTAACAAAGTAGGAAGAAAGGACAGACAATGATGGGAAGTGCAGGAAAAACCGACAGAGCAACCAAGCGGAGGCTGAGGATGATATTTGTTTTGTTATTTAAAATAAAAATAAGCCAAACTTTAGAAAAAGGAAGCTTGGGCCAGATCAATTTCTTGCAAACCATGGGATGAGAATAGTACCTGCTTACATAGCTACCCAGAGAGAAATAGCAGTATATAACTACAGCTTTTATAGTTAATACAATGCACCAAGTCTCCTAATTTAAGAGTGTGCAACTGATTTGAATTAAATAAGAAATTCTCTGAATAGTCAAAGTTAATATTAAGTGTAAGATATTGATTTCCTGATGAAAGGAGAAGGAAAAAGGATGAGTGTGCCAGTGATTCTCAACTCTTCCAGAGTACTGTACCCCTTTCAGGAGTCTGATTTATCTTGTATAACCCAAGTTTCACCTCATTTGCCTAGAATTCAGTTATGAAATTACTACTGAAACTACTTGCCTAGAATTCAGATATGAAAATGCAATAGTGTCACAGTACATTATCATTGAAAAATTGTTTACTCTCATTTCTACCATATTATTATAAAATAATTTGATTGGAATATAAGTATTTTACTTACAGTTCAATGTATTTTATATAGAGCAGCATAAACAAGTCATTGTCCAGATCAGGGTGGCCACACTTATGGAACTCAAGAGCCACACAAATTGATTATTAAAACTTTGAGAGCTGCACTGAGGCACCTAGCCATATTTTACCTACTCCAAAATTACTAAGTTTAAAATTCAATGCACACTTTAATTTTATCATAAAAAGAGGGCAAATATTGATCCTACTAATGTCAGATTCTAATAATTACTTAAGGTTACCATGAAAACTAGGTCTACCTATACAGGAAAAACTTAGCTTCTCCCTGCCTTCTCCAACCATGCCACTGCTTCTCCCCACCCTCTCCGACCATGCAGCACTGGTCCCTGTGCTCTCCAAGTATGCCACCGCTTCTCTTTGCCGTTCTGAATCCCGCCCTAACCCCCAGGCCCTGACGTAGGCTCCCCCAGGCTGACTCCCCCCTCCCCAGGGCCCCCTTACCTAGCTGATCTGGAGGCTATGAATAGGCTGGGGCTCATTCCCTTTGGTTTAAGCCCTGCCTGGGTTGAGCATCCAATATGGCTGTTCCGGCAGCTAGGCATAGGCTGGGGCTCCCCCCTGAGCATGCTCAGAACATGGTCAGGGCAGGAGATTTAAAACTGCTAGGCTGGGACTACTTTCCTCTGGCTTTCTTCTGAGAGTCGTGCTTTTTCTTTCAAGAGCCACATGTGGCTCCTGAGCCGCAGTTTGGCCATGTCTGGTCTAGATGAAATTTTAGTTCATATAGATGCCACTAATGCTTTTGATGTTGCCTGTTGCAAAACTAAACAAATAGCTAGATGAGTTGATGTACCCCTGGGAAGATCTTTGCATAATCCCAGGGATACATGTACCCATTTGAGAACCATTGCAGTAAAGGAATAGAAGAGATCAGGAGAAACATGTTAATGCTGTAATTATTATAAACAAGCTAGAATGGACAAAATAATTATCAGGACATGTGCAAGCTGAAATTGCTATTAACCCGTCACAACTGTGAAAGACCTAAAAGGCCAAAAACTGAAGATAATAATGAGCCTGAAACAAAGGTCCTTCCCAATCACAGAAAATTATGCAGGAGAAAAAATCATTTAAATAACATCTTTGTTCAGATTTTGCTCTCAGTTATATAGGTGCAGTTCCTGTTGACTTTAACAGGGATTGTGCCAATGTAACTGAAAGCAGAATAGCACAGTTGCAAACAAGGGGTGGGGAGAATGTGGTTTCTGTAATTGGTTACTGTGTCTGTGTTCACACAGCACTCTTATTTCGAAACAACAGAAGTTGTTTCGAAATAAGAAATACCCTGTTCACACGACTCACTGTTGTTTCGAAACAACGGAATCCGTTGTTTCGAAACAACTTAAACTTCAACTTAAACCTCATGGGGGGACGAAACAACGTTGTTTTGAAATGATTGTTTCAAAACAATGCCGTCCGAACATGTTGTTTCGAAACAACAGTGACTTGTTTCAAAATAACTGTTGCCTGAACCTGCTATTTCGCTTTGAGCTTTTTTCCTTAATTCGAATCAACAGACTGTTAATTCGAATTAAGTTATTTCGAAATAAGGTGTTATTTTGATACAAGTTGTTTCGAAACAACTGTATCGAAATAACCCCCTGTGTGTGAACACAGCCTGTAGGTGTTAAGCTCTGAGTTGAAATCAGATGTGTAGCCTCGTATGTTTGCAATGCTATTTTGCTCTCAGTTATATAGGTGCAATTCCTGTTGACTTTAATAGGGGTTGTGCCAATGTAACTGAAAGCAGAATTTTATTTCCAACAGATAGCACAACTGCAAAAGACGGGTGGGGAGAATATGGTTTCTGCCACTGGTTACTGCAGGTGTTGAGCTCTGAGCTGAAATCAGATATGTAGCCTCATATGTTTGCAATGCTGTTTAGGAATAAATACAGCAATGTATAAATATACAGATAGATGTTTTGTAATATATGAATCTTTAACAATTTTGTCCTTGAACAACATAAGACATAAATGAATTTCCTCTTTGATAGATATTCATCCTGATATTTTTAACTGTAAATGACATGAACATGGAAAACAATCTCCTTTTCTGAGTACCTTCCTGAGCTCTGAAAGGTGAAAGATAGGTAACAAACTAGCCTCTCAACGTTGGCTCAGTCTTGTGCTTAAAGAATGACCTCACTCAAGGATACCATTCCATCTTCAATATTAAGAAAATCTGAGTTCTGCCTCCATTCCACAGTACTGCTTTAACATTAAAAGATATGCTTTATTTACAAAGACATTATTTTAAGAAGTTCTATAGGTTGTACTATACAGGAAGTCAGCTTAGATGATCACAAAGGTCCTTCCTGGCCTTGGAATCCACAATAATCTGTTGGAGCTTCGGCATTCTACCTAGTGGATGGAGTAGGACAGTGTTTGGTGGGTGCAGTGGAAGTTTGTAGTAGCTGTGAGTGTAGACCCACAAGTCAAGAGCTAGGCTGAAGGTGAAGCTGGAGTTCCTAAGGAGCTAAGCAACAAGTCAGAATAGGAATCAGACCAGGGACACCAAGCCACAGGCTAAGCTGAAGTCATGATCAAGAAGCCAAGTCGAAGGCTGGAGCCTGAGTGTGATAGCCCCTGGCGATGCTCTGTCCACCTGGGGAGGGGGCATTGGTACTCCCCTTGCCCTTGGGAGGATCACCACTGGACTTTGAGTCTGTTAAGCAGGAGGCCAAAAAGTCCTGAAGGCCTGCAGGCCTGGCCCACTTTCTCACTGAGGGCTAGGTTTGCCCTCTGCCTTAGCTGCAACCCCCTCTCCAGGCTGGGCCATGGGGGTGTCCCGCAGTCAGCAGTTGCCTCTTTAGCCCCCCTGCACACCGCTGGCTTCCCTAACCTGAAGCGTCCCTTCATGTTGGCCTTCTCTCAGTGGACTCCAGAAGCCAATTTCTTCTCATCCTATCCCATACCGTGCTGAGGCCATGGCTGTGCTTTTAACTTCCTTTTCCTGCCAAGGAGGGGAGGCCTGTCTGACCAAGAAAGGAGTTGGTACACCGGTCACACTGAGTCAAGATTGGAAGCAGTGCTGGAGCAAACACTGGAATAACGCTGGAGAAAGGCTTGATGCAGGAGCAAATGAAGGTCAGCTGCAGGTGTGGACATGGTACATATTGAGCAGCTGCTGTGTAGTGGCTGCAAGGCGCAAGGAACAGGTTTCAGATGCCCTTCCAAATCAGCAGGCATGACTATTTGGAGAATGATCAAAGAGCCCCACTGAGCTTGCTGGGTTGCCTAGCAACCAGGCTGGGAACCATTTGTGGTCCTGACACCATGGCTATGTCTACATCAAAGCCTAGTTTTGACTTCTTTAGTCTGAATCAAGCAGTTCCTGGTTAGTTCAAACTAACTGCATTGACTAGTTCGAACTAATTTTTTAGTTCAAACTAGTCAGCGAGGCTAGTTCAACCTAATGGCTTAATTTGAACTTTTTCAGTTCAAACTAAGTCATTAGTCTGGGTCTACATCGCATCAGTTCAAACTCAAAGACTGGACTAAGCAGTTGAACTTTTTAGTTCAGACTAAGCTTTGCTCAGCTCGAACTAAGAAATTTCTGAGTTTGAACTAGGCAAAGCCTAGTGTACACTCGGACTAATTTGCTAATGTAGACATAGCCTATGAAACGTAAAGGAAAAGTTTTAATTTTTGTGTATTGATTTTTGTGAAATTATATGTCACATATGTCATAATGTTTTTAATCAGGGTTTCCAATAAATTCTTATAATAATATTGACACTGTATAACTTCTATATAAATGACAGTGTTTAAAATCTATTTCAGCATAGGATGAACACATTCTTCTAGTTTTATAGTTACTTTTCTACTTATTTTGAATACAGTGGACACTACTGCAACATGCTATTAAGACTACTTGTAGTTTCTGGGAGTTTGCAGCTGTCCGGTTTTTCTTGGTCAATTGAATTGATTTCCTCAGCACAGAAAAATCTATTTTTACTAGTAAGAATGAGTTAAATCTCTCTCAGATGGCACTGAGACTTCATTAAGGACTTGCCTACATAATTAGGGAATGAAGATTTTGCAATTTCTACAGTGTATTAACACAGAAAATTTAATGTATAAGTCCTGCTGCTGCACAGTAAAGGTTACCCAGTATGCTTTAAGGTAGTATTGTTTCAAAAACAGCACTACATTAAAGTGCTCCAGCAAGGCTACATAGAACAACTAAAGGTGATGTCAGTGCGCTTTAGATATAACTTCCTTCTATAGTGTATTACCGCACTGTGCGTAGACAAGCCCTAAATCATCTTCACTTTGATTTGTTCACCCTTGCTGACATGATGGGTCAAATTCTTCAGTCACTTACAAGGTTCACCCTTGCTGACATGATGGGTCAAATTCTTCAGTCACTTACAAGGTCAGTGTTACATGAGGTGTATGTCAGAATAGAATTTGGACATATGATTTCACGGAATTTTCTTCTCCTATGTCTTTCAGAGCTTGTTTCACTCGCTCTATACTGTGAAAACCAAATAATGAGAAATACTTGGAAGCTTCATCCTGCTACCATATTCTGAATGGCTGATTTACATGAAGGAAATGAAACAGAGGAACAGATGCTGCAACCCTTGTTCATGTGAATAAGTCTTATTGCTATTAAGATGATAATGGAGGTTTCTGAAAAAAGGGAAGTTTTATTTGAAATGTTTGCATAAATATTTTGTTTTCTAATGAGCTCTATCCATTAGTGTCAGCAGTTAGTGTTGTGAGTTGTTAGCACTTACAAGAACTGAAGAATGGATACTGTTAGTGATTATAGCTTTCTCTTAAATAACAACAGAATTGAACAATAATGAAGAATGAGTAACTTTGCATTGAATACAGATTGTGAAACAAATGCAGGAAACAAGATGACAAATCCTGGCAATCATCAAAATGGATCTGTGTTTTTGTCAAATGGTTGTTCAGAATAGCCCCAGATTTTTAAAATTAAACTAAAAAAGATGAAGTTTGCTTTGTTTTAAAGCAAGGAAGCCTTACATGAATAACAGTCATCACTTACAACAGGGGTCTCACACACAAGGCCTGCAGGCTGCATGGGCCCCTAAAGCTATTTCCTAAGGGCCGCAATGACTCTATTGTTACTGACATTTGCAATATCATTGTATGAAAAGGTTTCAGTGGTTCAACCCTTGGAATAATGTACTAGTCCTCATGGTGATTTGAGTTTGAGACCCCTGACTTACAACCATTTTCTAACCCTGGGGTCTCAAACTCAAATCACCATGATGGCCACATGAGGACTAATAGAGGGCCGCATGAGGATTAGTACATTAGCCCATGGGCCACACAACTGAAACCTTTCCATACAATGATATTGCAAATATCAGTAATGATCGTGTCATTGAGGGCTGCAGGAAATAGTTTTAGGGGCTGCATGCAGCCTGCAGGCCGCGTGTTTGAAACCCCTGCTCTAACAAGTCAGTTTGAGGAAAGAATGATGATTTGATTTAGATAGTAGCCTTTTGCCACTTGTATGGCAACTAGAGTACTAAATGAGTGGCACTACTATTTAGAGTCCATCTCAGACCATTCTATCTGGACTTTTAGGACATTAGTTAGAGGCTGTTGAGTACTTGCAATATAAAACAAGAAATCAGTTGAACTACTCATACAGTGAATGCTTTTGGGTTATGATTGTTGTATAGTGCACAGCTCTTTTGCTGCCTATTTCTTTGATTTTTTAAAACAGATTGCTTTATTAGTAATCTGTGCTCTCCACTGGCCATGCTACTTGCTATCATTTCAAGGAGCACATTTTTCTGTCATTGTACCTAATGTATTCCAAACAATCACTCTCCAGACAGTTCAATTTCCTAACACAGTCTTCCAGAACAACCCTTTCTATTTCAATAATTAAGTTTACAAAACCAGAAGATTCTAGTTTGAGGTAGAAAATCATTATATTCATTTGTTATCTAAGTTTCTGATACTCTTAAGTGTGCACAGAAGTGGAAGTCCAAAATGTGAAGGGCTAAATTTGGACTTTACAATGGAATCTTAACTACGTTGAGACTACTGCTCTCCATAACACCTAAAACAGATAACTGCATCTCTCCAGAGTGTGTAGAAGGCAAAACAAATATAGCTAAATTTAATTTAATTCACTTTCAGTTAAGTTTATCTGTAAACATGATTTGGGGGGAAGGGATGAAGGAAGAATCTGTAACTTCTTGGATGTTTTTTTCCTACTGATCCTACTTTCCTCAAGCCACACCCTATTAATAATTTTCAGAGATGAATTGATTTGGTTAACTGTTAAGGGTTTGTTATCGCATAGTATCTGGAATCATTGTCTATTTTTCACATAAATATAATATAAAAGACTACTGACTTTTAATAATGCAGTATATTTTCTTAGTAGAGAAAAACTAAACATTTTCCACTGAAATAAATTTCTTTGGCTTCAGAGCTTAAGTGAATTCTGGCAGTGATGATTAATAGGAGCACTCAAGAAAAGCATTGCTCAAATCTGTTTTTCCTCATGAATTCTTTTCTAAACTGACATTTTAAATCTTTCAAGATTACACTTGTGAATCTGTCTTTGCTGTAAAAAAGATACAATGGACCATAATAATTGCCTGAATTTCTATAGACATCAAATAGGGTCTTCAGCCCAAATGTGATACAAGTTACAGAGCATTTGTGGAAGTGCTCCTTTATCTTCAGATTTCCAAGATACTCCTGGCCCTTCTCAGTAGATGAAATTTAAGGGCAACTTCACCACTGAGCACAATGCTTATTACCCCAGGTGGTGCCATTGTCTTCAATGGGGCCACTCAGAAGAATAAATATTACACGCAGATTTAAATTTTTCCTGACTAAGTTATTTATTTTATACAGGATTTGTCTTAAATGGTACCATCCATATGCTTAACAGGGATAGAGTTAAGTGCATGCTTAAGAATTTAGCAGAATTGGAGCCTGATGCCAATTCAACTGGACTCAAAGTCAGAGCTGAATTTGGCCTGTGCCTTTAGAGGGGATTGCCTTACCTCAAGTTAAGATCCATTATATGCCTCTTTTAAAGGAAGTTTTATCCCTCACCTTAGGGGGGCATAGCTATCCCGCACTTTCTGGCCAGGCACCTGAATCTCCAAGGTGGGGCCAGCCCGTCCTGCTTCTGGTTATGGGACCAGGAGCTTCCCCCTAATGCTCCAGTTGCTTGGTAACTGGACTGGTGGGAGTGGGAGAGGCAGTCTGGCCCCTGTTGCACAAAGGCTGCAGTGGCTGCTTGGGGCCAGAGCTGCAGATGGAGAATCCTACCCTCTCCCACTGTCAGCCCACCACAGTGCCCCTGCTCACACTCACAGCTGCCCACTCCTAGCCAGTCCACAGTTCCAGTGGCCAAGCTAACACAACTATGACGGGTGGGTTTGGGAGGCCTGCTGGCCAACTGGGTAGGCGTATGACCACCCACAGCCCACTCTGCCTCACCTGCAGTCTTCATCCTATTTCCTTTTGGGCTCAGCCCATCATTTGCCCATCTAATGGATTACCTCCAATGTTCCCTCTAAGCTGCGCTAGTGCGCTGCAGCGCACCCCGCCGCAGCCGCCAGCGCACGGAAGACAGCCGGCAGCGCACCGCCGGCAGCCAGAGTCCTTCAAGGGAGCTCCTGTGGAGCAGGGAGTTTTGAAAACTCCTGCCCAGAAAAGCTCTAACGGAACATGCCCAGAAATTCTGGGCATGCTCCGTAGAGCTTCTCTGGCCCAGGAGTTAGGGCTGGGCCTGCCTCGAGTCCAGCCCCGAGGTAAGTTTGAGGGGGCTGGGAGGGAGGGCGAGCAGGAGCAGGGGGGGTAGCAGGAGGGGGGGTGAGTGGGAGC
>ML682005.1:38116371-38141306 GCA_007922195.1 Podocnemis expansa
CTCCATTTTGATTTGGCAAGGACCCTGAGAGCATGGGGAGGGCCAAAGGGTGATAAGAGGCTGGAGCCCCATCTCCATCTTGTCTTTAGTTTTCAGTCTGTCTGCAACCAATACCTTCCTCTGGAACTATTCTTCTGGAACTGAACAAAGGACTAAGACCCACCCAGATGCTGGGTGTATTACAGAAGAATTGGACTGACCCGAGAACTGCATATTCTTCATGGACCTGCTTTCTATGGACTCTAAATCATTTGTAAGTATGTGATTCACTTTGACCCTTTAACATCTCGCATATTTTGTTTGCTTTCCTTTTATATTAAACTTTTAGTTGTAGTTACTAAAGGATCAGTTGGGAGCATGATAATTTCGGTAAGATCCAAGCCTATATTGTTCTGGGTGATGTGGCTGACCCTTGGGGATCAGGAGAACCTATTTCTTTAAGAGACCCAGTAGCTAGACAGGGACCAGAGAAGCTGAGGTACAATAAAGGGGGCTGTTTCTATTTTGTTATGCTTGGTGATGACAAGAGTGGGGAATCAGAAGCATGTTTTGTTACTGACTGGGAGACTGGTTTAAGTTCCACCTGTCAGTGGTTTAGGGGTTTGGACCCTGATTTTTGCAGCTTGCCCTGATTTTGGCACAGTCAGAAGGTTATCCCCAGAGGCCTGGGTCACAAGTAGATGAATACTTTTACATAAAAAAATTTGAAGAGCATGGAAGGAAAATAAGATGAGAATTAAGAAGTGTTCAAACTGAGTACTTGCTAGTGTTCTTGACAGATATGGTCTGAAAGGCTCTGATTCTTCAAACACTGATGCCCCTGCTTCACTGTACTACTACGAATTGTGCTGTTGAAATCAGTGGAATTATTCAAGATTGTAAAATGAAGCAAATGCATCAGCGTTTGCAGGATCGGAGTCCAGATATACGGAATGAAGAACTCTTCTATTCCTGTTAGGCCATTCATTTATATTTCTTAAAAAAATCTCCAGGGATTCAAAGGTGTATGATAATAGATGTATTTATTATGTAAAACTAACACATAACTACATCTGTACCGAAATGTTAAACTGTGCATGTGACCGTTGGGGGGCAGGCGAGAATCTCTTTTACTTAAGATTAAATAATTCCCAGAATAGGTTCTGGAATTACTCAAAAAGAGAAAAATGCTTGAGAAGGTCAAGATGCTGAACAAGCTGGGTGAGGTAATGCCCTCTATTGGACTGTTGCCATTGGTGAGAGAGACAAGCTTCTAAAGAATTCTCTACAACTGAAATATGGTGTTCAGAGACTGTTGTATTTATTTACTTTCACTTGTTGCAAGGTTGGATTAAGGGACCATACGGCCAAACTTTTGTGGGCCCCTGACACTCTACCATGGGCCCCCAACCACAGTGGCTGGGGGAGGAACAGGGTGAGCCAGGACCCCGGGGCTAATCTGCTCCAAGGCAAGGCCAGCTGTCGCATGTCTGCTGCACTCCAGGGGCACGGCAGCCTGACAGTTCGTTGGGACCTGTACTGGTCATACATTGCTGCACTCCTGACTTCCAGGTTCATACACATACACCAAGTTATAAGGAAAGCGATCTTGTGGACCTCAGTGGTCTTGTAGTATGGGGTTTGTTCAAGGGAATAGGTGAGAGGATATTATGGTCAAAGTACTCAATAGCAGAGGTTCCCAAATTTTCTCTTCTTGTGTACCCACTTCCAGACTTGTCACTTGTGTTTCCCTACCAGAACACATTTTCTATTTTAACCCTTTTAATGCCCAAGCATTGTTCAAAATGTCTAAATTATAATACAAATAAACACACATAATAGATATGACTATAATGATAATTTACAGCAAAAACAATGAGAGTCCTATGGCACCTTAGGAAGTGGGATCTTCTCCCACAAAAGCTCATGCAAAAAGTAAATCTGTTAGTCTTAAAGTGCCACACAACTCCTTGTTGTTTTTTTACTGGACTAGACTAACATGGCTATCCCTTTTGAAACCTTAAGGGCTAACAGACTTCCTCAGGCATAAGCTTTTGTGGTCTCCAACCCACTTCATCAGATGCATCAGTGTGTTGGAGTGGGTTGGAGCCCATGAAAGCTTATGCCTGAAGAATCTTGTTAGCAAGCTTAATCCGGACTAATTTGGTCTGGGTGTATACTAGGCTTTGCCTGGTTCGAACTAAAAAATTCAAACTAAAAGCGGTTAGTTCAAGCTTAGTGCTTAGTTCAAACTAGGGCGATGTAGACACCTTAGTTCAAACTTAAAAACTTTTTAGTTTGAACTAGCCACACTTTTTAGTTCGAACTAACTTTTTAGTTGAAACTAAAAAGCGTGGCTAGTTTGAACTAAAAAGATGTGGTTAGTCCAAACTAACCCGGAACTGCTTGGTTTGGACTAAGAAAGTCTGAACTAAGCTTTCTAATACAGACGTAACCAACGGCACCACAGGACTCTTGTTGTTTTTGCTGTACATAGACTTTGCATTGTGCAGGAGGGCAGATTAGGTGATCATTCTGGTCCCTTCTGACCTTAGAGTCTACAGGTATGTCTATACTATGGGCTTAAGTTGACTTAAGGGGGCTTAAGTTGACTTAAGCAAAGCCCTGGCCACATTTGTAGTTCAGTAAGTTGACTTAAGGGCTTCCTAATGAAGCCTGCTACTCCATCAAAGGCTCATTTACCTGCTCATCTACTAATGTGCCCTATGCCATCATGTGCAAGAAATGCCCCAACACCTTATATGTTGGACAAACAGGAAGATTGCTGCGTAAGAGGCTGAATGAGCACAGAGCTGATATCAGAAATCAAACAACAAAGAAACCAGTTGCTGAGCACTTCCATCTTGCTTATCACTCGATGAATGATTTGTTAATGACTGTCGTTAGAGATGTAGCTGGGACATCAAGACTTCAAAGAGAAACAGCTGAACTCAAATTAATATGCAAGCTAAATTCTGTGAAAGCACGACTTAATCGAGACTATGGGTTCTTTTCCCATTACAATAGGTAATTTGACTTCAGGCTTCCCATGGTTTGAACCTGAAAACTGCTCTGATTTGCTGTTACTGTATGACCTGATCCTATGTTTTACACTCCCTTGCATTTAGTTTCATTCCTTTCTGTAAGTTCACCCATCTTCGAAGCATCTAAGGAAGTGGGATCTTCTCCCACAAAAGCTCATGCAAAAAATAAATCTGTTAGTCTTAAAGTGCTACACAACTCCTTGTTGTTTTTTTACTGGACTAGACTAACACAGCTATCCCTTTTGAAATTAATAACTCCTGCCCTTAAAGTTGACTTTAAGGGTTGAGTTGACTTTATTAAGTCAACTTAACACAATGTGGCCATTAAAAGTTGAATTAATAAAGTCGACTTAGTGCAGTGGAGCCATTTAGGTGCACTTTATTGAGTCCACTTCAAAAGGGTCCCCTGGCTTAAGTCGACTTTATAAAGTCAAATTAATGCAATGTGGCCTCGCTCAGTTGACTTAATAAGGTCTACTTCAAGTTGACTTTAAGTACACCTTATTAAATCAGCTTTACTGAGCCCTGTAGTATAGACATAGCCTATGAGATTAACATGGCTTCCCCAGTGGAACTTGTCTCCATATAATTTACAATTTTAGTTTTAATGTGCACTTACTTTTGACCAATTTAAACAACGGCTTATGAATACTATTCACCGTTAATGTGAGGGATGAGGTTGTTTGAGCATAGGTGCATAATGTTTAACTTGACAAGAGGTAGTTGGAGTTCTGTTTTCTACAGAAAGGCCTACTGCAATTTCACTCCAGTGAGTGATGAAGATCCACTTTCACACAGGTGAACATCAAAATCTTGACAGCCCTGTCTGACAATTTGGAGAACTCTGCTCACGTTTGGATCCAAAACTCAGCCAAATATTTACTTGGAACTCAGTGTTCAGTTTGCCATAAGTTGAGATGTCCAGGAAGTTCTCTTGCTCTTTTATTGACAAGTCTTGCAGCATGGATACTGCAGAAAAATTTGGAAAAGAGATTTAGAGCTCTTTCTTTATGTTTCCCATTGAAGGAACACACTCATATTATTGCCTCACCAGTTCAGTGAGATGTTGCTTGGTGTCACTTTTAATACTGTCCTACAAAGGTACAAATGGGTAGTCATGTTAATCTAATTCAGTAAAACAAATGAGGAGTTCTGTGGTACTTAAAGAGTAACAAATTTATTTAGTTCATGAGCTTTTGTGGGAGAAAACTGCACTTCGTCAGATGCTTTGAAGATGAGGGAAATTACAGAATGGGGGAAAATAAATGCAGAGAAGTGTAAGTCACAGGAACAGGTCACACTGTAACAGCAAATCAAAATAGTTGTTAAGATTCAAACACTGGGAAACAGCATACAGAAGAAGATGAGGTCAAATCACGTGTTGTAATGTGAGAAAAAACCAATGTCCCTCTTGAGACCAGAAGCAATGCAGCTGAATTGGCAACTGAATTCAATTTCCCTAGCTTCTCTTTGAAGCCTTGAATTACTATTCATTTGCATGAGCACAGCAATTAACAGATCATTAATGGAGTGATCATGAAGATTGAAATGCTGGCCCACTAGTTTTAGTTTGTTGTGGTTTCTGATGTCAGTTTTGTGCCCATTCATTCTTTTGTGCAGAGACTGTCCTGTTTGTCTAATATATAAGGCAAAGGGGCATTTCTGGCCCATGATGGCATAAATCACATTGGTGGATGAGCAGATGAATGAGCCTGTGATGGAGTAGCTGGTTTTATTAGATCCTGTAACAGTGACTTTTGTGGAGATATGTGGGAAAAGTTGGCAGCATGATTTGTTGCAGGGATATTTGCCAGCTTTAATGGTTCTGTTAGGTCTGTGGTTGATGCTAAGTATGTGTTTAAGGTTAGGTCACTGTCTGTAAGCGAGGAGAGAGGTCTGTGTCCCATGACTTGAGAGAGTAAGAGATCATCTTGTAGAATAGGCTGTAGATCCCTGAGAATGTATTGTAGAGGTCTGACTTGGCAGTTGTAAGTGATCACTAGAGGCGTTCTGCTCTTGGGCTGCTCTTGTAGTAATTGACTCTCAGTCTGTTTCTTCACTTCTGCAGGTGGGTACTGTAGTTTTAAGAATGCTTGATAGAGATCCTAAAGGCGTCTGTCTCTATCTGAGCGATCAGAACAAATGCAGTTATATCTTGCAGCTTGGCTATAGACAATGGATTGTGTAGTGTATTTAGGATGAAAGCTCTAAGTATGTAGGTAACTATACCGATCAGTAGGTTTTTGGTATAGGGTGGTGCTTATGTGTCCATCTCTAATTTGTACTATAGTGTCCAGAAAGTGGATCCCTCTGTGGAGGGTTCCAGGCTAAGTTTAATAGGGGAGTGGAAATTGTTGAAATCTCTGTGCAAATCTTCAAGGGCATCCCTACTCTGCATACAGATGATGAAGATGTTATCAATGTAGCATAAGTAGAGGAGAGATGCTTTAGTATGAAACTTGAGGAAACATTGTTCTAAGTCAGCCATAAAAATGTCGGCATATTGTGGGGCCATGTGGGTACCCATAGCAGTGTTGCTAACTTGAAGGTATAAATTATCTTCAAATCTGAAATGGTTATGGGTGAGAACAAAGTCACCAAGTTCAGCCACAAAGTGTGCTGTGGCATCCTCTTCTAATAGCCTGTAATCCATCTTTATGTGGGATGTTGGTATAAAGAGCTTCTACGTCCATAGTGGTCAGGATGATGTTTTCTGGAAGTTCATCAGTGGATTGGATTTTTCTCGGGAAGTCTGTTGTGTCTCAAAGATAGCTAGGAGTGTTGACAGCATAGGATCTGAGGAGGGAGTCCACATAGCCAGATAACCCTGCTGTAAGAGTTCCAATGCCTGACTTCCCATGGTTTGAACCTAACAACTGCTCTGATTTGCTGTTACTGTATGACCTGATCCTATGTTTTACACCCCCTTGCATTTATTTTCATTCCTTTCTGTAAGTTCACCCATCTTGGAAGCATCTGAGGAAGTGGGATTTTCTCCCACGAAAGCTCATGCGAAAAATAAATCTGTTAATCTCAAAGTGCCACACAACTCCTTGTTGTTTTTTTGCGATGATAAGGCATCTGGGGTTTCCTTTTTTATGGATTTTAGGTAGTAGCTAGAATATCCCTGGTCAGGGTTCAGGTGGTGTGTCTGTCTTTATTTGTTCCTGTGCTGTCTTGAGGAGTTTCTTGAGTAGGTGGTATAGTTCCTTTTGGTATTCCTCAGTGTGGGTAGCGGAAGACGGTTTGTAGAATGTTGTGTTGGAGAGTTGTTTATAAGCCCCCTGATCATAATCTGATTTATTCATGATGACAACAGCACCACCTTTGTCAGCCTCCTTAATAATAATGTCAGAGCTGTTTCCAAGGCTGTAGATGGCATTGTGTTTTGCAAGACTGAGGTTATGGTGCACAGGATGTTGTTTGTCCACAATTTAACCTTTGAATGGTGGCAGAAACAATCAGTGTAGAAGTCTAGTCTGTTGTTCCGACCTACAGGAGGGCACCATGAAGAATATTTCTTCTTGTACTATTGGGAGAAAGGCATTTTTAGGTCATTATGTATATCGCTGGTGTGGTGGGAAAATTCCTTGAGTCTGAGACACTGGAAATAGTCCTCCAGGTCACCACAAAATTTTGTCACATGTATGGGAGTTGTGAGGCAGAAGGAAGTCCCTGAGATAGTACAGATTCTTCTGCTGGAGAAAGCATGTAGCATGAAAGATTAACAAAATTATTGGGTAGATTGAAGTTGTCTCTCGTGTTGTCCTTGTAGTTCATAGTAGTTTAAATATTTTTTGGTCATTCTTTCTTCTGTAGAAGAGCAAAGTGTTTGTTGTAGATGATTCATAAATGTTTGGGAAAGTTTCAGGGTTGTTTTCTTCCAGAGCAAGCCAGAATTCCAGCTTAATTTTTCTTTTTCAGTCCTTGACTCAACTTTGTTCTGAACTTTGAGGATGATTGCACATAGCCATTATAGTCCTAGATCTAGCTCATTCAGGTGAGAGAATATATCTGATATGTAGCTCAGCTGCGAGGGCTAGACTGTGTCATGCTTACAGTGGAAATGTGTAGTCTGTAAGGAATACCTTGATCTCAGTGTGAAGTTCCAAGAAACATGCCAAGACTTTGCCCTGTGTCATTCATTGAACCTTCACGTGAAGCAACAGATTGATGTGCTTCCTCCCCACCTCATTACCTAACATTGTCAAACACCTCTCCAAGTTGGCAGACATGCATCTGGCAGCAAGTGTTTCTCTACATATACTGCAATGCACCCATGTTGTATTGGGAGCAGCTGTTCTGATACATGTCATTACTCCTCTATGTCCACTGTTCATTGGCTTTGCTTCACTGGTGCAGATGCCAGTACATAGTGGCCAAATGATACCATATTGATTTATGAAGCTGTCAAGCAACCAGAAAATCTCCTCAGCCATTGTTCTGGTAGGCAATGAGTGGCAAAACAAAATGTCTTCCTGTACCATACAGCACCTTTGTAAATATACTGCTCATACATCACAAGGTGAGCTAAACTGGCCATATCTATCAGTTTTCAGGCAGAGGTGGTGTTAAATTTTTTGGTAAGGTGAGAAGTTTTCCTGATTTTGCAACTTTGTAACCCATTTGATGCTTCAAAGACTTTAATAATGTCATCATCATCAGCAAAATGCAAAACTTTCTCTTCCCACCATTAGCTGCTATACCTGCATCTATTTGAAAAATTCTGGAGGTTTGTCTTTGTATTATTCATGTTTTGTTCCCAAGCATCTATGTAGACTTGACAGCAGTGGAGAAACGTTTTACTGCATGGCTGGCCAGAGGCATTGGGAGAATGGCAGGGGAAAGGGCTGGCTTTGGCGGGGGAGTGGCCATTTCTCCAAGTATATTGTAGGACGGGTGAGGCTGTGGCTGGGGCTGGGAGGGGTGGTACATTGTATTTCTGCTAACACATGGGTAAATAATTATAAATAGACGACTGTAAAAATATGGATAAACATAAAACCTACTCATTGTCCGCTTTTCTTGTTTTTGCACCATCTACTTTTTTGCACTTTTTTTGGTAGTATGGGGGGAAGGGATGAAGCCGGGTGGAGGGAACTGGAAGGAGGGAATTTTTTGCACTGTTTTTGCTTTCTCACTGTTTTAGTTCCCACTTTTTTTTAATTAGTTTTTTTTTGGGTAATATGGGAGAAGAAAAGGGAGAGGGGAGGAGGGGAACTGGCTGCCACTGGACCCTGCCCTCTGTGCCAAGCAGCCACCATGCTCTGGCCAGGACCCCATTGTGCCCTGGGGAGAGGGGCTGCTGCCATCTGGTAGGTTGCCCCTTGGCCTACGGGAAGAAGGGATGGAGCCAGAAGAGGGAAGCAGCCACTGCGTGCTCACTAGGGCATTACTGGGCCAGCTTCTGGGACAAAGGTGTGGAGCTGGAAGGGAGGAGGGAGTGACTGTGCTGTCCACAGGGCAGGACCAGGGTTGGGTCTCCTGGCTGGAACTGGGGTGCTGGCCAACTGCAGCTGAAAGGCCAGATGAAGCGTACAGGCAGGCCATATGCAGTCTGTGAGCCATAATTTGCCCACCTCTGTTTTAATCCATTATTTGACAGGATTTTACCACATAATACATATTACAGCTGAGGTATTGGCAGTCTACAGTCCAAGAAAATCCCATTTCAATGTTCTTTTCATCATATTTACATCTTTATGATATAGAACCTGTTTTGTTTCTGGTGTCAATGTTTTGCTTCACAGGCTGAAATCCACATGTTGAATCATGCGTTGTCTCAGCAGCAATTTCAGCAAATGCAATTTCATTACTTCATTTCTCACCATTGATAAATTGTATGTTAACTCAACTTGTCTTCTGTCCATATTTCACTGTTACATATAGATATAGCTATAGTGCACTGTATAAAACTGGAAAAAACTGCTAAGTTCTGAGCTCAGTTAGATTGGATAGTTGCTGGGCAACAGAACCAATGATGAATTGTGATTGCGGGAGGAGGGGAGGAGGGGTGGACTCTGTACATCTGTGTCTCTGTATCAGTGTTCTCACTGATATATCATGAAATAAATTAACTAGCATATTTTATATAACAAATTCCCACATTATTTTAAAGTTTTGTTGGTGTAGCTTATTATAAAAATGCAACAAATGAAATAATTAATAAATAACATGCAACATTAAACAGATTCTCCTGCATACCCATATGTGTGCAAGTTTGGGAACCCCTGAGCACACAATTTGTTTTTATTCTCAAAGTAAGTGTATTATTGATAAAAAGTGATAAACTTTCTAGCAGAAGGAGCCACATCCTTTCTTAAATATTAAGAAAGAGAAGATTCTCATTGCCAAATTATGAATCCCTGACCACAAAGTAATGGACTGATCGAATACCTATTTACCACAACTCTTGCAGGCAAATGCCAAGCACCACAATACATATCATTTGAGAAGGTAAAGTGAAAGTCCAAATTTTGCAGATGCACAAGTGCGGTTAAAAGTGGAATTTGGAAATAAAGTACAAAATTATATTTCAACAAGTGAAAGAAAAGGAGGTTTGTGGTTTTTCTGAGGTGATCATTGTAAGCTCCTGGGGACCTTTCATAGCTGTGTACCAGCCAGAACAGTGTCTACTACAGATCTGTGGGCAGCTGCTGTGGGATGGGCAAGGCTGGGGCTCCTAATTGCAGCCTTATCAGAACCAGCTTTCTTTCTCCACTGGCCAGACAGGAAGCAACCATGTCAGCCTAGGCTAGAGCTGAATATGAAATAAGTTAGGTCCTAATCCACCCCCAGTCTATGTGACTGGCCTGCCACCTCTTTGACCCCATCCAGGATGGGGCTGGCTGCTAAACCCTTACAAGCAGGTATGTTCTCAGTGGGGAGCATAAGCAGGTATGCTACCACAACTATGCCACCCTTCCCAAAATTTTCTGAAGTGAGGCCCCTGCTTTGTTCATTGCAATTTTTGTCTGCTACATTTTTCTGTATTACATTCTTTCTAAACTTTCATTCCTATTCTTACTGGAGCTGAACGGAGGATGACACTTCTGTTTGTGACAGCTTTCTGTGTTTTGAAATTAGATTCAGTTACATTGTAATGGAAACAGAACTTTTCAAATGATTTCACAGAAACAGAATTATGTCAAAATGTCTGTTATCAGATCAAAACCTCAGCTGTTCAAGTGGGAGGAGATGTGCATGACAGAAGAAGACAGTGGTAGTTGGGCAATCACTTCAGGTATGGGAGACTCAGATTCAGGTCCCCTGGGTCTCCCATGTCATAGACTGGTGCCCTAGCCATCAACCTCCACTTCCCCCTTCCCAAATCTCTTTCTTTCTCTCTCTTTCAAACAAACAAACAAAAAACCAAAAACCCCGAACAAACAAACAAAAAATATCTCCTACTTTTCTGATGACATTTTGGTTGAAACCAATATATCATCATTAAATATTTTGGTTTTGACAAAACAGCATATTTCAATTAAATTTACTTTAATCAAAAACATTCCAATGAGCTCTAATTTTTATCTTTCCGTAGAAGGGAATGATGAAGGCTGTTTATATACAGAAATGTTTGACATGAAAGCCTCCACCTACAACAATGAATGAAAAATGATGTAAGAATAACTTGTTCCTGCTGTAACATAGGGGCAAGGCAATGTAATTTAGCATTAGATACTTTGACTCCAACAGATGCCAATTTACACCATCTGAGAATCTAGGTCCTTTACACTGAATTAGTGGATGTTATATGTTTGAGGGCTAAACTGTGCCAGTTTTTATAAATATCATGTGTAACCAATTATATTCAGTATCATAATTACCACTGTAATCTGAAAAAAAAATATATCAAAGTTCTTCCTGAAGTAAAGTTTTTGCCAGGAAAGAAAATGCCATCATAGAATAGGGTAGATTTATCCTCAAGACAAAGTTAGTAATAAGACTATATTCTTATTAATCAAGACTATTTTATATCATGCCTCTCAATTCCTATCATATTGAAAACAACCTCTGAGGAAGTCTTTTTGTAAGATAAGATGATGTTATAAAATCATAAGAAAAAATGTAGTAGTGTAATCCTGTGGTATTGAAACTCTTGGTCCAAACTTTGGCCTTAATTATATCAGCATAAACACGGATAAATGCCACTGAATATTTCAGTGGAACTACTTGAGATTTATATATGTGTGAAGATTTCAGTGGAGCTACTCCAGATACAGCAATTGAGATAAGAATTTTGTCCTTTGTCTTTTTGCAGGTGGAGAACATGGAACAAAGGTGAAATCAATCAAAAAATTGCATGCAGTTAAGACAATCTATTAACATCTGCCTTAGAAGTGTTAAAACTTTTGCATATATGTCCTCAACCAATACTTAACACTTTGACTGTGATAAAGATATCAATGATTCATATTTTACAAGCGGAATTACCACCCCATTGATGAATTGGTTTACAGTGCATTAAAAAATACTTTCATAAAGAAAGAAAAGAGAGATTATTCCCTCAAGTACTATTCACGTGTTTTTTTCCTCAAGAAGAAAATTTTTAACTGGAAACAAATATACACAGAGCATATTCTCATAAATAAAATTAAATTAAGTCAGTGGGAGTTATTTTGTCACTAGCTTTCCTCAGTCCTATTTTTTTGCTGTTCTTTTAATTATTTTTAAATTTCCTTTCAAAACACTGAAATATAGAACATCAGTTTACAAGTATTGCCCCTGTAAGTCTTAAAGAATCAAATTTTATTAAACAAATAGAAACATAATTCCTCTACATACTCTGCTTCATAAAGACCTGATCCTATGATGTAATGAGAAATCATGAGAGATCCTGAATACTCTATCCTCCATTGAAATCAATGGATATTGAGGGTGCTTAGCACCTAACAATGCTCAGCATCTTGCCAGTTTGTCCATAGAGTAACAATTTTAAAAGACTTGCTCAAAAAAAAACAAAACAAAACCCGAGAAAGAATGTACAAATGGGTCAGACCAATGAGCCATCTAGCTCAGCAATCTGCAACCTGTCGCTATGGAGCTGCATGCGGCTCTTTGGCTGCCCTCTTGTGGCTGAGCTCTGGGTCCCCTCATGCCACCAGCAAACCCAATAGGCAGCCCACTTCTGGGTCCCCCTATCATAGGGGGACTCTGGTGGTGGTGGGGGGCTGCTCCTGTTTCTAGGCTCCCCCCCACCAGGGGACCATGTGGCAGATGCCCTGGCCAGCTACCTCCACCAGGAGCTACACCCATTGTGACTCTCAGAATGCCTGGTTATTAAAGGGATTTTTTTGTGTTGCTGACCCCTGATCTAGCCCAATATCCTGTTTTCAGACAGTGGTCAGTGCCAGATGCTTTAGAGCTGTTTCTCTCAATCTTTAGTGGATTATGAACACCTAAAGACATTAATTACTTTGTGGAACATCTGATGAAAACATTCTCAAAAGAAAAAAGCTGTTTACAGTGGCAGGAGATGAATGCCTCAGTCACTGTAAAACTTCCAAATGTGCATCAACATTTGCTGCCATGTACCTAGCATCTTTGCTGTGGCTTGGGCATTAAATCAGCTCTCCCACAATGGGAAGGGGTTGGAGTGGGTCATGGAGCACCTGCGCTGTGTCTGAGGGGCATCAGTGTTCCATAGAACACAGGTTGAGAAACACTGTTTTTACAGAAAATGACCAGAATAGGACAATTATTGAACAATCCATCCCATTTTGCCCAGTTCCAGCTTCTGGTACCTAAAGATTTAGGGACACCCAAAGTATGAGGTTGTGTCACTGACAATCTTGACTAACAGCCCCATGAACTTATCAAATCCGTGAACCCAGTTATACTTTTGGCCTTCACAACATTCTCTGGGAATGATTTCCAGAGGTTGACTCTGGGGTGTGTGGAAAGATACTTCCTTATTTTAGTTTTAAACCTGCTGCCCATTATTTTCATCCGGTGACCCCTGCTTCTTATGTTTATGTGAAAGGGTAAATAATATTTCCCTATTCATTTTCTCCTCACCTTTCATGATTTTAAAGACCTCTGTGACAGCCACCCTTTATCATTTCTAAAATGAACAGTTCCATTCTTCTTAATTTCTCCTATTTCATACCCTAATCAATTTTGTTGCCTTTTGTACCAGGTTTGCACAGCCTCCCCTCAGCTCTTAGGTCTTCCATGCCCACAAACCACAGAGTCCTCTGGCTGTGCTCCACCTTTGGTCTTTATTTTCAGGGTTTTCCCACCACCAACTATGTACAACAGTAGTCCAGGCTAAGGCCATGCAGCCGCAGCCCCCAATCAGGGTAGCTTGCTTCCCATTGCCACTTTTCCTTGCCCTTGCATCTCCCTTCTTTCTGCCATATTCCCAGTGTCGTGGAGAGAGGCCACCTTGGCCAGCGCAGGGCACCAAAAAACTCTCGCACTCCCTCTGTTGGGCAGAGATGCCTCCTGCATGGGACTTAGCTTGGGAACCGAAGGGAGGAATCAGAGGAGAGAGGGACTGGATAAAAGGGCAGACCAGGAGATAGACTGACTGGCCACCAGAGAAGCTGGAGCCCCCTCCTGCTGGGCCTGAGGAATGCTGGGGAAACCAGGAGGCAGGCCCTGACCCATACTTTCCCCAAGATGAGGACTTGCCCTCTGCTGAGGAGCTGGAGGACAAGACTGGGCCCCAGACCACAGAAGGTGAGGACCTTGAGGAGTTGCCCTCTGCTGAAGCCCTAGAGGATCCAACAGCATACAGCCCCTGTGACTTAGATGAATTACTGCTGGAGGATGGCCATGAGGGGCTGCCAGACCTTCTATCTGTAGACAGTGAAGGCTTGACCATACTTTTGCCAAAAGGTAAAGAGGACTACAGGACCCAGGTAAGCTGGAGGGGAAATGAGAGGAAGTAGCCCAGGGACAGCAGGTGCTTGCCCAGTTATTGTGAGTGTGTGATTTGGCAGGAGTCCTGCCAACATAGTGGCACACTGTTCTGTTGCTTCTAGGACCCTGGGCTTGAACCCAGTGCAGTGCATAGGCCTGTTTTCTCCTCTCTTCCCCTATTGCCATCTAGGCTATTGCTTATGTAGCCTTACCCTGCTTGAGGGATTGAAAGCCCTGAACTTTGTGACTGGGCTTTGCCTTGCCCTGCCTGAGGAGTAGAAGGCCAAAGAATCTGGAGGCTACAGACTTTGACTTGGCATGGCTTCACCCAGTTTGAGGGCTGGGAGGCCACAGATTGTAGAGCATCCTGCCTCACCCTACCTGAGGGGCTGGAAGACAGCAGATGCTAGAGATGTGTCTACCCTGGTTTGAGGCCAACTCCACCCCAAGAGGGGCTTAGCCTTGCCACACCCATGATCTCTTATAGAATTTGGCTGCTCCTCATTAGCCTCAATCTTGCCAGCTCCCCCAGCTGGGGCCACTCATTTCTTAATTGAGGTTCAAATGGCAGGGGGCTGCCTTACCCCTTGGTGTACTGCCAGTGTCCTGGCACACCAGTCTCTGTAAGTCTTTTCAATTCTAATACATAACCCAGCTTAAAAAAATGTATGTACTATTGGGATCATATTTCCAACCTGCATTATGTTGCACTTATAACATTGCATTTCATTTTGTCGTGCACGTACTCAGTTTAATGAGATCCCTTTGTAATTTTTCTCAGTTAGAGACTTCAGCGTCTTGAATAATTTTCTATCATCTTCAAATTTTGTCACTTCACTACTCACTCCTTTTTCCAGATTTATGAATATATTGATTAGTATATAGTCCCAGCAAAATTCCAGTACAGATCTTTAGACAGGAGCACACTATTTACCTTACTCTGTTGTGAAAACCAAACATTTATACCTTACCTTTTGTTTCCTATCTTTGAATTGGTTTCTGATCCATGAGAGGATAAGGATCTTTTATCCTATGGGTGCTTACTTTGCATAAGAGCCTTCAGTATGAGGCTTTGTTAAAGGCTTTCTCAAAGTCCAACTACCCTGTGTCAACTGGCTTTCCTTCCCCATGTTTAATACCCTCAAACAAGCAAATAGTGTAGTGGTTTGTATCTCTGCTTAATATGCAGTGGGGCCTGGGTTCAAGCCCTAGGGGGTTGGCATCAATGATCTCATGAACTCTCTTCTAACCCTATGATTCTCTTCTAATTTTAATAGATTGCTGAAGCATGATTTCCTTTTATAAAAATCTTGCTGATGCTTTCCCAAGATATTATGTTCATCTATATGTTGAATGTCTCTTCTTCACAATTCCAACCAATTTGCCTTGTACTAAATTTAGGCTTAGTAGTCAGTAATTGCCAGGATAACCTCTGAAGCCTCTTAAAAAATTCAGTATGAGTATGTCTACACTTACAATTTTAATTTGAATTAATGAGGATCAATTCAAATTAAATAAATGCATTGCCACACTGGCTTTCATTAATTCCACCTAAGAAATGCCTTATTTTGAATTGATGAAAGCTAACTTAAATTATAAAACCTCATTTAACTTTGAAGTGATGGCTAATTTGAGTTCTTGATTGAATTAACCCAATGTAGCCATGTTAATTGGAACTCACTGTTTGAATTAGGCACAGCTTGATTTTTCCCTATGCAATAGCGCCCCCTACCTAATTTGAACTAGCAAGTCCTGTGCATCGACATGCTAATTCGAATTAGGGTTGCTAGTGTGGCCATGTTAATTTGAATTAACTTAATTTGAACTAACCTAAGTGTAGACACGGCCTATTATATTAGCTATCCTGCAGTCATCTTGTACAGAGACTGATTTAAGCAATAGGTTACATACTGTACTCAGTTGCTATTTCTGCAGTTTCATATGAGTTCCTTCAAAGCTCCCAGAGAAACAGAAGAAAAACCAACAAGGAGTCAACAATGGGTTAACATAGTTTCTCACAATAAAAAAACAAAATAGTGATCAAAAAGAAAATGCAATACCTTAGCAACACTGAAGAAAATACAGTAAGTATCTAGCTATTGAGCTATTTACAGAATTCATCATAGTACTAGCTGAATGTCTGAATACAAGAGCAATCATAACTATTGAAATAAGCTATTCTTCAACACACTGGAAGAATCTACAGCTGTAGTAAAAATTCATTTGCCACTGCATATTAATATTCTTATGAGATCTAGAGAGCCTCTGTCACCATCACCAGCAGGGCTTCACTGCTGTGTGAATATAGGATAAAATAAAATGCTGAGCATCATCACATTTCTGAAATATAAATTTTTCTTCTTTCCACAAGGAAAACTGGAAAAAAAAATGCTGCTAATTCTACACTGTCAGCTATTAGATAAAAATTTTCTTTAAGGAAATGGTAAGAAGACTAATGTCTGGAAGTAGACTCTTCAGTTTCTCTCTAAATGCCACAATTTTTTCTTGCAAGATAACTTAAGCCCACTCCCACAGTGCTTGTATGTTCTTGCAGTGGTAATTATTTTATGTCAAACCAAAATGTTTGCTTTACTTGTGAAATATTTGGAAGTAATTTGGGTTGTTTGAGGGGTTATGTTTTGGTTTTGAAAATTTTCATTTTTTTTAAATGAAATACAGCGGTGTCTGTAGTCAAGATTCCTGTCAAATTGTGGAGCTTTGAAGAACATTCCAGAATCCTTGTATAACTAGAAACAGTATTAGCATTATTTAATAACTGTTCAGTTTTATATTAATAAAATAATCAGTTTTTAATATTTATAACTGTTTGCAACATCAGAAATAGTATTTGATGTATAATAACTTTTTAAAGCAGTTCATTTGATGGTGAGCTAGATTCTGTTTGAAGTCCACACTGGTTTCCATTGGTAATGGGCTGCTGTATGATAAAGCGTCTCCCACAGCAGGTTGTACTGACATAAAGCAGGGATGTCTGGACATTCAGAGAACTTTCCTTAGTTTTGACTGGATTTGCTCAGCCCTCTGCTGACTTGCTGCTTTTTCCAATGTTCCTTCTCTTCCTCCCCACTTACAATTTCTCTTCTCTCCTGGCCAGTACTCTCACCATCTTCCCTTCTATTTCTTTCTTTCTCTCTTTAGCTTGTCTCCTCTGAAATTACTACTCCACACTCCTCCACATTGTGGCACTATCATTCCATCTGCTACCATCCCATTGTTCACTACATCCTTCTTCCCCTATTCTGTGTCTATTCTGTCTATGACCATGTCTGTACAGTGCCTAACACAATAAAACCCCATTCTTGCCAGGCCTTCCTATAATGAATGTGATTAACAATAAAGTCAGTCCTTTTGCATTCAAGCTAATTTGGCTTCTGTTCCATAGTTGGTATTTAGAAATCAGACTAGAGAATTAGATATTCATTCTGTAGCAGAATGGTAGTGCCTCTCTCATGAGTATGAATGTATGTTCACTTCTTTTTTAAATGTCAGTAAAGCTAGCAATAAACTCAGACAGTTTATTAGGAATGTTGCTCAATCATGAAGTTAAAAGGAAACTTTATTAACTGACATGATTATAGTCTTGTATTCTTCATAAGAATACCAAAACTACAGTAGTTAACATCTTCAAATATCTGAATTTTTCCATGATAATTTTCTAGCATTTGAGTTAAGTGGATTATGAATTTTTGATCTACCATTTGAATGAGATTTCAAATCCATATCTACTATTGAAATAAGTGCTTTTTTACTTTGTGAATTAAGAAAAGATGCTTTAATTATTATGTACTATCTTGTATCACAAAATAAAAATTAAATTCAACCAATTTTCAACCTCCATACACAAAATATCAACAAGCTGGAGAATGCTAAGATTGTCATTTAAGATGGGTATAATGAACACAGGGTTCATCCCTCAGTGGACTGGAAAATTGTAGAGGAACTTTGATGTGGGTGTGGGTGGATGAACTCCCTCTGTGTCAATCTTGGAGGGAAGCCATACCTTCTAGCTGTTATGTATTGTGGGAACAACTTCTACAGAAGAAAGATTAGCAGTCCTTGGGACTTCCCAGCCAAAGATGGCAGTCCCAAAATCGCAGGTCTCATCTCTCAAGCAGGGTGAGGCAAACAAGTAGTCTATAGCCATTTGCCTTCAGGCAGAGTGGATCAAGCAAGTAGTCTAGAGTCCCTGGCAAAAGAGATTAGTGTGGATACAGGCCTCCTGGGCGCATGGCAGTTTCTGCCATACCAGAGGTAGCTTGACAGTGAAGATAGTAGGACACAGGCCCACTGGATTCAACTGCACCCCAGCCCAGGGCCCTTAAAACAGTGGGATGCTCCTTCACTAGGTTGGTGTGGCTCCGACCAAAATGTGCTGATGGATATTCCAGGATAAGCACAGCTGGACTGTGGTCAGCTCCCCCTGGGTTCTTCTTACTCTGTCCTGAGATGTACCTGAGTTCCAGAGTTGTCTTCTGCCTTCTTGGAATACATGGCCAGCAGTAATCCCTGCAATTCCATGCCATCAGGTGGCTTCAGTGACTTTGGAAGTTTGGGTTCATTGCCAGAATGATGGGTGTCTCTGGCAGGCTCAGAGGCCAGCAATAGGTGTCTGTCTCCCTCAGCATCTCTGCTCAGCTGAGGTACTGGGTTCATCCCTTGTACTTCTACTTCGTGGCCTGCCCTCTGCTTCCAGTCTGGTGGCTGTGGACTTAGAGGTCACACATACTAGGGGGTTGATGGCCGTCCCTCAGTGTCAACCGTAGAGGAAGGCCACACTTCCTGGTTGCCAAAATCGGTTGGACTAGTCACCATGCTTACAGTTCAGCGTGTTCTTAAATTGTTGCTGGCCTGGAACAAGAGCACACCTTATGGGATTGAATCCTAAAACTGGTTTCATCCTCACTGGGGTAAAAAAGTTATGCATGAGCAGGCAGGTTCTGCTGCAATTCCACCTTTGAGGGACTCTTATCCACCATTTGCTCATTTTATTCCTCATTCAGTACAATGGTAGAAACAATACTTAATTATCACATTTGTTACCATGTTTAATCAATTCATTTTTGTAAAAGCACTCTGAGAAGCTTGGATAAAAATCCTATAAAAGGGGAAAACTATGTGAGTTACAGACACAGACACACACACACGAATGTTTATGGTTGCCTTGTTCTAAGTAGAAGTATTATTGCTAAATATAAATGTACTGCAATGGAAAGTATTTTTGATTATGCAATATTACACTTAGTACTGAATCATTGAAAATGTAATACATGCATATTTAAAAATTTGTTGGATAAGTAACTCTAAATCATAATTAAATTCAGCCTTTTTTATGAACTAGAATTTAACTGACATATGAGGTATTTTATTCAAGGTTTAATTTTTTAAAAAAGGGAGGTATCCATCAGAGCCTTCCATGAGAACCTACCTGGGTGTATCAAACAGGAGGAAATCTCTTTGAAGTTTTCACCTCAGATTTTTTTCCCTGATCATTCTGTTGAAAGGTGTACACTTATTTCTTCTCACAGAAGAGTCTGTAGAGCCTGGCCACAAATTGCAGATTGAATTTCACTGTCATCATCTTGTCTATTCACCCAAGTTTGTTCTCTCCGAGTTTTTTCACAGGCACCTCCAGTCTTGGCTCAGCTGAAACAGTTGGTGTTGTCTTTTAGTCACGATTCAGAAAAGCATCCCTGTTCAAGAAAGTTCCTAGGAATGTGTGTGAAAGATGTCCCTGGTATGGAAGAACTTCAGTGTGTGCTTTAAGTATTTTCTTAAATGAGAGCCTGAATTTTGCCCCCTTATTGTTCCCCAGCTTTTCCAGATCATTAATAAAATATCAAATATTATTCTTTGTATGGAATTCTTGGAAACTTTTTTTGGACAAAAGTGTGCATACTTTTCCTAAGGACAAAGATCAATATTTGTGGAGCCACTGAAGGAAGTAAATTAAATAGCTTTTTGTGCATGTGAGGTATGTATTTTTGTATTATATGAAATTATTTACTTCACTTGAAACTATAACAACTGTGGACTAAAATGTCAAATTTGATATGTACACAATCCGCAAGGAACATGAGCTTTGTCAAACACGGTGGGAACAAAAGGGTTTTAGTAATTTGAAAGTTACAGGGTTGCTCATATCTAGTTTTCCTCACCGATTTAAGAGCCTGATCCTGCACATGAGTGTTTTGCCACATTGGCTCTTTAAATGGAAAGAGTATGGACTTGTGTTTAGTTTACTGGTCAAGACAGCAAAATTACAACATAATATCTGATAACTTGGTTTTTTTTTTCTGGTGCTGTTTTGTAGGCTGACAAATATTATGCATGTGCACATGAAAAGCAATGTCAGAGCTGGAAATCTGGCAATACATCACCTAGGAAACTGTGTTAGTGTCAACACTTCTATCCAACGCCACAAATGAAATGTCCAGGTTGTCCTCATAAAACTGATTTTGTTCCTGGATCTATTCTTCCTAGTTATTTTTGTCTGTTAAACAGTGTTGTGCTGTTCCCTCAGTATCTATAATCCATACTATATTACTCAAAATGGTAACACATTAAGAGTAACAAGCCAAAAAGAAGATTGGATGAATAAAAAGGCATTTCAGCCATATATGGTGAAACGTTGGCCTTGTTGTAGTCAAAAGGAATGTTGCCATTGAGTTCACTGGAATCAGCATTTAATTCACAATATGTTAAAGAATGGTGACTGGCTGCAGGATATCTTTTTAAATGCAAAACATGTTAATCAAAAATACTTTGTGCCCCTGCATATGAAGTGATTCAAACTGATGAATATATGCATCAACAATGTTAAGGAAAGCTGTATTAGCTGTATAAAATAAATTCTGGATCCCATAATTTCAAATATGTCCAAAGTGTAATTGATATATAGTGACCACTTTTAGAAATGTCTACTTTCAAGTCTGTTTCAGAAGCAGCAATGTATGCTACTGTGTTTTTTATGTTCATCTGTCTGTTTGATACTAAACTACGCAGGAGAACTAAATAAGCTTTTCAGGAAGTTGTATTTGTTTGGCTTTTTTAAATTTAATCTTTTTGTCATTTTTAGCTCAAATAGCTACAGAAAAGCAAATAGTTTTAGATAATTAAACCCGTATTTTAAAATTCTGGCAGTTAGATCTTGCTCTTTCAGTGGTTATTTTGCTCTGTATATAACAGACCAGATATTCAGCAAGTGTAAGCCAGTCTAATTTCATTGAAATCAATGAAGCTAGGCTAATCTTCACTACCTGGGAATCTGCCTCAATATAGCAGAGAAGGAAAAGATAGGAATTCAGATTCTGGTTTGCAAAGCAAGTAAGAGCTCATTGCATTAAAAAAAATCACATAAGAATAGTTCAGTTTGGCCCTTCAGTTCAGGCACTAAAATGGTTGTCATAGCTTTGAGGGATTTTTTTTTTGGCAATAATAATATGTAAATCATGCTATATTAAAAAAGTAAACCACATACTTAAAAAAAATAAGATGAACATTCAAGCATACACATTATTTCTTCCAGAATCATCTATCTTCCTTTTTAATTCTATTTTCTCCAACCTTTATCTGTATCAGCCTCTTCAGCATCCATTCTAAAGCAAACACATTTTAAAAGGAGTAAGGGGAGATGGAATAGCCATACTTCCAGGCATGACACCTGCATATATAATTCTTGTTTTTGGATTATCAGGAAATCCTGTTAAAACTTGCATTTGAAGAATGATGTTTGTATTCAAAGTGCTCATACAGGAATTCATATATGAGCTTCTTACAGAAAGTTTTCAATTCCATCCAATTGTTTAGAAATCATTTTCATGTAACTTCTGGTTTTGATAATTTCATCTCTAAAAAGTTCACTTCAACTTTCTGAGCCTCACTTTGTCATCTATAAAAGGGGGCTAATAGTGTTCACTTGCCAAAGATGGTATAAGCCAAGGTTTGTAAAATTAAAGATTAAAAGTGCTACATTGTATTAACAAACAGTACCTGTTACATTTGTGTGAACTTATCTGTATTACATTTCTAATAAAAATTGACCATAAAAATAAAACTAGTGCCACTTAAAACATATTTATTCCAGAATGGTTTCTTATGCTTGCAGCATATTAACCTCCCAGTTCAGGAAAGCAGTTGTCATGGTCTTAAATCAATCCCTGTTCAAGAAAGCACTAAGCATGCACTTAATTTGAACTAACAAATTCACTAGAATTTATAGATATGCTTATGTGTATCCTGAGGAAAGATGTTGTCCAAAATAAGGGTCCAAGGCTGCAATCCTGCAGCTACCCACACGTTAGTGGCATGAATGAGTAGTGCTTTTGATGTCAATGGGACTATTCACCCGCCTGGTTACTTGCCTGCCCGTGTGTTTTCAGGATCAGAGGGAAAGGTCTGACCCTGACTTCAGTGTGAGACTACTCAGCCAGGCTCCTATGGCAGAAGATATGTATATTTCAGGCAGCACTTGAGTACAAGCTTTTTTTTTTTTTTCCTGTAGTCCTTCACAGGTATGGATTTAAGCTTTGCTCAAGCGCTTTCCTAAAGAGGGTCCATAATAAGCATTCCAAGCTTGGGCTTTATGAACTCAATCCTGGTGAGGGGCTGGGACCTCTCTCCTAAGAAAGAAAGATGCCAAGTAGGGATGTTGCTGCCCTGGGGAAGGACCCGGGCCGTGCTCCTGGCCCTGCTTCGGAGCTTGGGCCAACCTGGCCTTGGGCACCTGCTGCCGCCAGCCCAGCCCCAGACCCCTGGCTGGAGACAGGGCAGGGAGCGGCAGCTGTCGTGATGGGTAGCCCGGCCTAGGACGGGGCCGCTGTAGTGGCAACAGCCACCGTGGGTGGCTGGGCCCTGGATCTCCTGCTGGAGACTGGAAGAGGCAGGGGGCTGAGGGCCAGGAGGCGGGGCACTGGTGCTGGGATTTGGGGCACGAGCCCTGTGTGCCCAGCGCTAGCAATGCCCCTGATGCTGAGCCACCTCACATGATGGGGCCCTCGCACAGCATTGCTCAGACATCTTCATACACCCGTTTAACATTTGAAATGCTGTGTTGGCCGAGGAGGGCAAACCAGAAAGTGGGACAGGGATTGGCAATCACTGACCAGCTGTACTGTAGAGTGAGTTGTTGGGGAAATTATAATCCAGTGATAAGAGGCAGCATCTTCAGAGCTGTGTAAGGAGTCTTTAGTCAAAGAGAACTGAGAAAGAGGGGAGCTGACAGCTTTCCCTAGCCCCTAGACAAACCCCAGTGACCCCAGGTAGTCCAAAACACCACACCTACCCTGAGTGCTGTGTAAATATGTATTGAAAACATCCCCCTTTTGTGCATGCATGACACGCATTGACTTGGGCAGGAGCAGACAGACGTTGATCCTGGTTGCAATGTATGTGTATGTATGCCTCTCTCACACAGAGAAAAATAACGAGTTGTGTGGCACTTTAAGACTAACAGATTTATTTTTCGCAGGAGCTTTCCTGGGAGAAAATCCCAGCTGGTCCGCTGCTTCGAAGATGGGTGAGCTGACAGAATGGAAAGAACACAAATGCAAGGGGGTGTAAATACATACAATTCAATAAAATAAACGCAAGGGGCTTTTCTCCCAGGCAAGCTCCTGCGAGAAATAAACCTGTTAGTTTTAAAGTGCCCCACGCTTCCTTGCTTTTTTTGTTTTTGCTGGACTAGACTAACACGGCTGTCCCTTTGGAAAGAGAAAAATAAGAGGCTGCGGATTCATAGCTTGAAGCAGAAGCTCAGCGTGCGGGCCGCCGGCTGCGAAGGCTGGGGCTGTGGGTGTGAGAGCCCGGCGGGCACGCCCAGAGACGGGGAGCGCTGCGGGCCATGGGGCGTGGGCGGGCAGAGGGGCGGCGTGAGGGCTCCGGATTGGCACGGGGCTCGGCCGCGCGGCGCGAGGGGCGGCTGGGCTGCCGGCAGGTGCAAAGCGCGGCGGCGGCGGCGGCGCTCGCTGCTCGCCACGCGGGCGGCGGGAAGTTTCTGCAGCCGGTGAGCGCGGCGGCGGCGGCGGCGGCAAAGTTTCCCCCACGGGGCCACGTGCGAAGTTGTGCGGCGTGAAGGCGCGGCCGCCATGGAGCCCGGGCCGGCCGCTTTCCTCTCCCTGAACCAGAGCGAAGGGGGCCGGGCGGCCGCCAACCTCTCCGAGGAGCCCCTGCCCCTGCTGGGCATCGGGGTGGAAAACTTCATCACCCTCCTCGTCTTCGGCCTCATCTTCGGCCTGGGCGTGCTGGGCAACTCGCTGGTGATCACGGTGCTGGCCCGCAGCAAGCCGGGCAAGCCCCGCAGCACCACCAACATCTTCATCCTCAACCTGAGCATCGCCGACCTGGCCTACCTGCTCTTCTGCATCCCCTTCCAGGCCACGGTCTACGCGCTGCCCACCTGGGTGCTGGGCGCCTTCATCTGCAAGTTCATCCACTACTTCTTCACCGTCTCCATGCTGGTCAGCATCTTCACCCTCTCCGCCATGTCGGTGGACCGCTACGTGGCCATCGTGCACTCCCGCCGCTCCTCCGCCCTGCGGGTCTCCCGCAACGCGCTGCTGGGCGTGGGGCTCATCTGGGTCCTCTCCATCGCCATGGCCTCGCCCGTGGCCCAGCACCAGCGCCTCTTCCACCGCGGCGCCGCCAACCACACCTTCTGCTGGGAGCACTGGCCCGACCCGCGCCACAAGCGCCTCTACGTGCTCTGCACCTTCGTCTTCGGCTACCTGCTGCCGCTGCTCCTCATCTCCTTCTGCTACGCCAAGGTGCGGCCACCGCGCTGGGGGACCGCCCCGGGGTGCGGGGTGCGGTGTCGCTCCACACGCAGTGTGTGCAGGGTGCAGTTATGGGGTAGGAGGTATCGCTAGGGTGGGAGTAGAGGTGGGGGGCACCGTTCCAGGGGTGGGGTGTATCGCTAGGGGTGGGAGTAGAGGTGTGGGGCACAGCCATGGGGTGCAGTGTCACTCCAGAGTCAGTATGCGTATGGTACAGTTATAGGGGTAGGATGTATCTCTAGGGTGGGAGTAG
>ML682005.1:38141316-38239806 GCA_007922195.1 Podocnemis expansa
TGGGAGTAGAGGTGGGGGGCACGGCTACAGGGATGCGGTGTCACTCTAGAGTCAGTATGTGTATGGTACAGTTGTAGGGGTAGCACGTATCTCTAGGGTGGATGTAGAGGTGGGGGGATATAGTTACAGGGGTGGGGTGTCACTATAGATTGAGTTTGTGCATGGTACAGTTGTAGGGGTGGGGTACACCACTAGGGTGGGAGTAGAGGTATGGGGCACAGTTACAGGGGTGGGGTTTATCTCTAGGGTGTGAGGTGTGGGGTACAGTTACAGGGTGGGATATATCTAGGGTGTGTGGGGGGTACAGTTACAGGGGTGGGGTTTATTTCTTGGGTGTGTGGGGGGTATAGTTACAGGGATGGGGTGTATCTCGAGTGTGTAGTACAGTTAGGGGTGAGACATCTGTAGGGTGTGAGTAGAGGTATGGGGTACAGTTACAGGGGTGGAGTGTATCTCTAGGGGGTGTGGGGTTTATCTCTAGGTTGTGGAGGGATACAGGTGCAGGAGTGGAGTGTATGTCTAAGCTGTGTGTGCAGGACTCAGTTACTGGGTGAGGTATTATGTACTCATAGGAGTGTGGGGGGGGGTACAGTTACAAGAGTGGGATGTATGCCTAAGGTGTGTGTATGGGGTTCAGTTTCTGGGGTGAGATGTTGTGTAGCCATAGGAGTGTGTAGGGGCTTACAGTTACAGGAGTGGGGTGTATCCCTAAGGTATGCGCATGAGGTACAGTTACTGGGTCTATCTCTTGGGTGTTTGTATGGGGTACTGGTATAGGAGTGGGGTATATCTCTAGGGTAAATGTGTATGGGGTACAGTCACAGGGGTGGGATGTATTTCTAGGGAATGTGTGAATAAGGGGTACGTGTGCAGGGGTGAGGTGTAACCATAGGGAGTGTGTGTGTATGGGGTAGTTATGGAGCTGGCGTAGATATGTATAGGGTGTAGTTACAGGAGTGGGGTGTAAGAATAGGATTTGTGTATGTAGGTGTAAAGATATAATGGTGGGCTTACATAGTGGTAGAGATGTAGCTATAGCATGTTAGTGTCTGCAACAGTGTGAGTGTTATGTATGGGTGGGCTACATTATGTGTGGGTGAAGTAGTTGGGGACTAGGGTATGAGGGTTAACTTTGGGGTGCATGCATGGGAAGCGGGTACACGTCCACGGGGTAAGGATGTCAGAAAAGTTTATGCTTCTTTGTACGTAAGGGAGTTGGAGGCAGAAAGATGTGTGGATGGAGTTACACATGTTGATTTATAGACTCAGACTGTGCAGATGTGCTTTGCGGAATGGCTTACCTGTGTGTATCTGAGGATGCAGTAGTTGATGGGGAGGGAGAAGGAGGTACAGGTGGTTTTAGGCATATTCTCCAATAGGTTTAATTTTTATTTCAGAAAAGCTTCTTTTTAAAATCTTTTCAGCGGTGATGAACACTGTCCATATCTTCCTTTAGTGTTGTGTGGTGAGTTCTGAACTGGGCAAAGTGCAACAGTGTGCAACGTTAACCGATTGAAAAAAAAAAATCAAACTGCAGTTATTTAGAACATGCTACATAAAAAAGCCAGCCACAATATTACTGGGATCCTGATCTCTACAGTGCCCGTTCTACCACTGGCCTAGAGAGCAATAGCTGCATCACATGCTCATTATGAGCCTTATCCTGTGTCAGCTGAAGTTAATTGGAGCTTTCTCACTGGCTTTAGGGGGCACAGGACCATGCCCTTTGCTGTGAGAAAGCAATTACTAAGGATGAGCAAGTTTCTCATGAAAGGGGCTGAACCGGTACACTCTCCCTGCTTCTTCACAGTGATCCATCTTCTAGCATTATAAATCTAAGTTTCTGCACTTGTAGGGGAAAGCACCAATTCAGACTGTTCATGAGAATCAAGGACACGCTTTAACAATCATGTTGAATACTGTCCTGCTGGACAGTTTTTTATTGAGGTTTGGCAAACCTTTACTTGTCCCATTAATTCTTGTCACAGTAAACTGCATTGAAGTCAATGGTTCTGACTATGTGAATGTGAGTGAAGTCTGATGGCTTGGTGAGGAATTGGGTCCTTAATTAACAAGAAGAAGTTTGAGGGATAGGTCAAGTATACAATTTATAATGTATAATTTATATAGCTTGTCTGTAAATTCATTAATAGTGATGTGGAAAAAAGGGTTAGTAGATTGAAAATTTGCATTTTAAAACACTGAAATTTGCTTGTATTCAAAGGCCAAAGCTTCCTAAAGGCCAGTTTCTAAAAGATGAGGGGAGAAAATAAAACATAAGAAGTGGCAAACTGGCAAAAGGAAAAAAAAATAGTATTAGTCCTTAAAGTTTTAGTTCTCTTTTCCCTGTGCAGATGGGTGGATTTCCCATAATCTGTAATGTGAGTTCCTGTGTTTACTGAAGTGGAAGAAACCAATACTGTGGTTTAGACTGTCACTGTATTTAGATAAAGATATTAACATGTAAGAGGAAAGTGTTACTGCACATACTCAGAAGATGCTTTTTTTAAACATTAACAAATCTGATAATTTTTAAGGCCAAAAGAGTCTCATTTACAATACTGACTAACAACCCATAAAACCTCTTTTTTCTATGTAAGTCTTGTAGTTTAAACAAATATGAATTGTTTTAAAAATGAAATTTTTACTTGTATGACTTAAAAACAAAAGGGATTACTTTGTTAATGGATGTTACTAAAATATTAAAGTTTTTATAAACAGCTATTTTTTCTAATAAAAATGGTGTGTCTATTACAAATATAATAATATAAGTAATTTGCATTTAATGAAATTCTCCATGTATAAGTACCTGAATGCCAAATTTATGCCCAGAGCAAATGTTTTATGATCAAGTTAAAAAAGCCAAAACAAGGAGGTTAGTTATGCTAACTAAATATATGTTTGACACTAAAATGTCACAACCAGCAAATCAAGACAATTCAAAATTACAGCTGAAACTTGATTCTTAACTGACCACCAGGGTGTTCTTATTTCACTCTTGTTTTGGTTAGAAATTGAAGGGGTCTGAGATGGTAGGCCTAATGCTGCTCCATTTGAAGTCAGAATCCAGCCCTGAATCCCATCTGGTGAGACACTCACCAGTCTCTACGCTCATTTGTGCCAGAGAGAACTTGAGAACGCTCAGTTTTTCGCAGGTGATGCTTGGCAGCTGTGCTCTGTGAGATAAGGGCTCACTCCTACTATTACTAAAGTCATTGATAAAACTCCAACTGCTGTATTTTTGGTACATCAGGGTGAGCTGTAAGTGCTGCTGGTGGGAGATAGGTTAAGGTCGGAGCAGCAATATGTCAACAACAGTTTCAGCCTTAAATTTCTCAAGGCCATAGCAGCTGTGATAGTTTCTCCAACAGAATCATCATGACTAAATTATCATAGGATTCTGTTGATGTAAACACAGTCATGCCATCTTGGCTTCCCAATACACACAGTGTTAAAAGAAAGCTGTGTTATATAAACAGGTACATCAATCGCAACACTTAGTTACAAAGGAGAGGGTCAGATCTTCAGCTGTTGTAAATTGATGTAGCTTCATTGATTTCTTTGGAACTATACTGAATTATGCCAGCAGAGAATCTGTCAAATAATAATAATCGTTAAAGAAGCTTCAGTCTTCCCATAATGTAGTTTAAGATAAAGGGAGTGTAGTTCTCTGTTTAATCTGTGGCATTTTCAGAACAGTTGTGAGGCAAGTTTTTTTTTTTTTTTTTTTTTTTTTTTTTTTAACATAGATTGTAATTTCTTCCATTTTTTTAAAGCTTTTAAATGACAAGCTAGCTTCATTCCCTTTGTCCTAAATTACATTATCAGAGAATTCACATCCTATTGGAAAATACAACAAAAAGACAGTTGTTGCTGAGAGAAAACAGCACCATTACAAATCAGAGATGCTGAAATAGTGATGTGTATTCCTAATCTGTCTTCCTGTAAACCCAGAGGAAACGAGACCTGGCATTCTCGTGTGATAAGATGTATAAACCACGATGAACTATTTCACAGTTTAGTAGTAAATACTAAGTTAAGTGCGTTTTATTTGATGGATAGCTTGAAATGGCTCTTTTGGGCTAATATGATTTGTCATGTGATTACGTATTTCTTTTACGTACTAAATTATCATATGTATTCTTGGAAGATCAGTACAGGATTTTCACATTAAAAAGTGCCATTTAAAGCTTAGTGGCCTTAAGTCCGAGCTATGCTTTATTTTTGGAGGTCCTGAGCATTTTCAGTTCCCATTTACCAAGGAAATAAAAATGACTAGTAATTTAGATGACTGTTTTGGGTGCCCACCTTGAGAAGACTTAGAGCTATCCACTAAAAATCAAGCCTCTTTCATGCTGAGTACCAAAAAATCAGAGCACCCAAAAACTGAGGCAACTAAAATTATTTCCAGAGGGGCAGATGTGTTAATCTAGTTCAGCAAAACAAACAAGGATCCCTGTGGCCCTTTTAAAGACTAACAAATTTATGTATCACCAGGGGTGTTGCTGGCTGAGGGATGGACCCGGGGAAAGGGCCCAGGCCCTGCCCCCGGCCTGTCGGCCATGCCCCCAGCCACCAGGCCACGCCCCCTGGCCAGGGACAAGGTCCGGCACTGCCGTTCTGCTGTGAGCGGCCAGGCCCCGCATCCCTGGCAGGGATCAGGGCTGCCGCCAGCACGCGCGGCTGGGTCTGGGACTGCCCACCGCAGCCGCGAGCTGCCAGGCCACAGATCCCGGGCCGGAAGAGGCCGCAGGAGGCCGGGCCCCGCATCCCTGGCCAGGGACGGGGCCGCTGTGGCTGCGGGTGGCCAGGCCCCGGATCTCCGGCCCAATTGGGCCAGAGATCCAGGGCACTGGCGCTGGACTTCGGGGCATGTGCCCTGGGCTGCCCAGCGCCAGCAACGCCCCTGTGTATCACATGAGTTTTCATGGGAGAAAATGTTCAAGCATCTGACAAAGTGGGATTTTCTCACATGAAAGCTTGTGATAAATTTTGTTGGTCTTTAAAGATGCCCCAGGATTCCTTGTTGGTTTTGCTAAAATTTTTATTGGTTGTTTACTTTGATGGGACTACTTATGTGGCAGGTTGTGGTCCTAAAGGTTTACTGTCCACTTACCCATTTCATATACTAATAACTCTATTTTTTAAAGTTCCCTTTAGAAATACTAAGAGAAACCTGTCTCCAGAGGTTAAGTAAGGGGGAACTCCCCCTCTGTTTTTAGGGGGACTGTGTTCTGGGGGCCCCCTAAAAATAGATGAATACGCTGGAACACAGCTTTCCACCGCACTCCCCCCCAGGGCCAGCTGAGGAAAGGGGCTGCTGGCTGGGGGAGCCCAGCCACCTCTTCCCCCCTCGCATCTGCACCAGCACTTGCCCCTTCCTGCTGGGCATGCCGCCTGGACCCAGTCTCCAGCCCATGCCCCCTCTCACTGGCACTGCAGTCTCTCTGCCCCTAGCTTGGCTCCTTGGCCATGTCAGTGATGCAAGTAGGGGGTATGGGAAGAAGGGGGTCAGGATGGTGGGCTGGTGAGGTGTGGAGGGGGTTGGGGGGGTGGAGTGAAGATGGGGGAGCTGGGGGGGTTGAGTGGGCTGGAATGGGGACATGGAGGCAGGGAGCATAGGGAATGGGGATTGGGGCTGAAGTGGCCATGGGGTAGGGGGGTCTGGGTGGCAGGCATATTGGGGGCAGAAGCTGGGGCAAAGGAACAGTAGCTGGGGGCAGGCATTTGTGGGGCAGTAGCTGTGGTGTGCGAAGGGGGCCTGGAAATTTAGGAGGGTTCCAGGGCCTGCCAAATTATACCTTAACCCCTGCCTATCTCTGTTATGTACAATATATATCCTGAGCATTCTGAACTGTGGAAAATAATTTCTTCACTATGGGAAAAACATAAATCATGGAATTGGAGTCCTAAAATAAAAGGAGAACTTAATGTCCCTGTACTGAAATCTTATAACCTTTTTCAGGCTAAGAAGGTTAACGGGAGAGTTTTAACCCATACTCACCAATAAAAATACATAAAATCTACAACACTAGTAGTGACACAGTACTACATAGAGTAGGATGAAGCTGTCTACTGTAGTAATTAGAATTGATGCTGTTGCCATAACTATTGCATCCTGGTAATGACACTTCAATATAAATAAGACATATATGCACTTGAATATAAATAAGACATAGATGACAAATTGTGGTTCAGAATATGATGTTTACCTATAATTAGCTTGTGTAATTTACTCAGGGGCAATATTTTGTATAGCTCTTTCCAGGAGCTGCTAATAATAAGATAATCAATGAAATGACAGTAAATAGTAAGAAATCAAATATGCTTTAAAACTATGCTGTGTATGATTGTTGTTTGGCAAGGTCACCTGAAACTCCACTGCCTCCTCCCCCACCCCCCGTCAGCATGGTTTTGGCTACTGGGGGGAACCTGTTCCAGCATAAAAGAATGTGAAAGAGGTACCATGAAACCCACAGGTTAAATTCCAGCAGTTTGTATTATGCAGTTTTTTCAGTAATGATGTATCTCATGGTCACAGAAGACCCTGGAAAACTAATCAAGAATATTTATTCAATTTTATCCTTTCCTGAGAACAAAATATGATCTGTAGGTAACAGGTACATGAAAGCTGGTAAATCGACAAGTTTTACATCAGGAATTTGCATTTCCACATTTGAAATCTTTTTAAGTATAAGTTCTTGTAGAAAAGAGTATGGAGTACGTTTTCAGCTAGGTAAGTGGGGATTTAGTTTTGAGTCAGCTATCTCCTTCAGGCCTCTTTAAAAAAAAAAAAAAGACCCTTCACTTTGGCAAGGTTTCTGTACACAGTTGGAGTATTAAATCTTGGTACTAGGTTCACTTGAATGCATTCTGCATGTTACAGTTTCCGCCCCCTCACCTAAAAGTGCTTCAGCATACAATACGGAAATAGATGTCTTAAACTGCTTGCGATAAAATCCTGCTAGCATCTGGTAAACAGCCTAACAGATCATATGGAGTATAGTGTAAAAAGAGCATTCATGTGTTCCAGTGCTGTGGTTGACAGTAACCCATAAACCATCACATCACACAATCTGTTCCTAACAAAGTACCAGACACTACCACTCTTGCTCACAGTATCATATTTTTAAAGTAATCTGATTGAAATGAATGTGATGAGCATAAGATCATTCACTCCTGCTAAAGGAGCATGAGACAGTTCACTGAGAACATTCTGGCCTGAAGTAGAAATAGTATGTCTAAAGATCCATCTTAGACATGTAGAAACATATATAATTCCTCCACAGTTCCTAATTGTCTGTTTTTGTTTTAACTGAAATAGGCATATAAAACTTCTGCCTGTGGACTGTAGCTTACCTGGTGAACCCCTCATGTAAAGCTAGAGTTTGACTACTCAGTTGACTGCAAATGTTGTGTATCTGAAATCAAGACCTGATCCAAAATGGAGAAAGTAAAGGAGTTTAACTACCTGGAAGAAACAGCCAGTGCAACTAGTATGGAACTGACCAGTACTACAGAACTTTTTCTAAAGCAGCAAACAGAAGGGTTTTTCACATCTCTCTCACTTACTCTTACGCTCTTCCAAAGTCAGTCACACACATACAACTCACTAGTCTCACTTGCTCATCCAGCTCCTACTCATATCTTGCTAGAAGAAACTTGCTGGTTCTCCAGATGACTTCCCGCCAAACAGTCAGGATTTTCTCTTCCCTCCCTTTGCCCAAGAGAGAGGAGGCAGTGGTTAAAGTATATTTTGGTGGGCCCCAGAACTGTCCTAATCTCTGGGCCCCCCTTCCCGTATTGTCCGGGCTCCCTTCGTGCATGTGCGGGAACCAGAGCTTAACGTGGCTGCTTGCCCCTTTCATTGCGCGGCTCCATTGAGCTGCTTTGGGCTGCCTGGGGTTTTGCCCTGTTGGTCCCGCCGTAGTTATGGCTCTATCTGGTGGGAGCTCAAGTAGGCATTTTTGAGCCCCACCAGCTGTTTCCTCACATATGAAGCACAGCCTCAAATCCACATCACCCCAACCTTGTCCACTAATGCCCACTTCAGACCCCTTTCCCCCATGTCCTCCTCAGCCCCGTCTCCATTCCGTAAGCTCACCGCCCCCAAGTCCCCACTCCGTTCCTACCACCTACCCCCCTACCTCCTACATTTTTACTCCACCCCTCTTTTAGCCCCCCAGCCTCATCCACACCTCCTCAGCCCCCCATCTGAACCCACCCTCTGGCTCTCCTGGTCCCTGCCACAGTCGGCCTGACCGCTTCTTCCCCATGCCCTTTTCCCGTTGGTTGCCTGACTGTCCCCAACCTCCCAGGGCCCCCTTAGCTGGCTGCCAGACTGCTTTCTCCCAATCCTGGGCTGGGGCCTTTGGGGCCTGCCTCGCTGCTCTTTTCTCCCTGAGGCTCTGATTATTCCAACAATCTTGCTCAACCCATCGCTCCCTGAGAACTGGTCAGCACCTCCACAGAGAGCATGGGGGTCTGGTGCGGTTTCAGCCTGGCCCAAAGGGTCCGCTGCCTGCCCCCAAGCTGGCAGCCCCAGAATGCCACAGGGCATGAAGGAATGGGAGACTGAGAGCCACCTAGAGTCCTGCTGGACCTGTCCACTGCAGGGCGGGCTGTGAGTGTCCAGCTCTGGTGGGCAGGGAAAGGGTGCATGGGCACTCGCAGTCACTGCTGACATGGCTGAGGAGCTGGGCCAGGATGCAGGGAGGGAGCTGCATCTGCATCGCTGGCTTGCTGGCGAGAGGGGCACAAGGACAGGATGGTGAGAGACTTGGTCCACACCACATGTGCTGCCTGGGCCTGGCACGTAGGGGTGGGGTCACTGCAGGCGCCGGAAAAGGGGGGAGGGTGACCAGGCTTGCACCCGCCTGCAGCCCGTTGAGCCGGCCCCGGGGGGGGGGTGCACAAGATTGCTGCATTCAGTCCCATTTTTCTATTTTTAAGGGCCGCAGAATGCTGACCCTGAAAATGGTGGGCCCCAGAACAACATTCTGGTGTGCTCCTCCTTGCTTTAACTCCTGAGAGGAGGGAAGCAGCAGGATCATTGCCTCAGATCCTCTGCAGGAACTCAGGAGCTCTGATGGAAGTCTGGAAAATGGGCTGCCTCACCACTGAGGCAGAAAGGCCTGCAGGCTCAGGCTAAGGCCACACTTTGGGAAGACCAGTCCATGTTTCTTTCACCCTTCCTGGCCCGAGCTTGTCCGCTGACAGTTTAAGTCACGACAAGATGACATACAAGAATGGAGATTGAGACATACAAAAAAAGCAGGGTTGAGCCATTGATATGTATATACAGATGAACTAATGCACATCTAATGTACTTAACAGTTATTGCACATTTTGCCTGGGAATTACATACAACCTGTCTTGTAACTGCTGTTTTCAGGTCTCTGGTAAGTAAGGAAACGTGTTAAAAGTAGCACATCTTTTCTCTTCTCCCATAAGTGGCTGTGGGTACACATTTTACATAATATAATTAGTACTGGGTCAGACCTGTGATTCATTTTATCCAATGTCCGATCTCTGACAGTGGGCAGCAGCAATTATTCCGGAGTAAGGGGCAAAAGATGCCACAATAGGCATATATGGGATAATCTGCCTCCCTCCAGAGAATTCTCTTTCTAATCCTCAGGCTGAGATTGGTTTATAAACCCTGAAATTTATGGTTTTCTATCCCTTCTAAAACTCTGTAAAAATATTTACTGTTATAACTCTGGATATTCTTGTTGTTCATATAAATGCAAGCTCCTTCCTTTAATCATGCTAAATTCTTGGCTTCATGATTTCCTATGGCATAGTCTAATTATGCATTTTGAATTTACCACCTTTCAATTTTATTGAACGTCTCCTTTTTTGTATTTTACAGTCTACTTCTCAAACATTTTCAGGGGAATTTTTTTCTTCAGTTCTGGCCTTACAAATACTCTTAATTTATACATTCTGAATGATGGATGCAGTCAAAGTGTGTTGCTGCTATAGTATCCAAAAATCTTGCATGCAGACCATCAAGATTCTGTTACAATTTCAAAGCTGCTCTTCAATGACAAATCAATTTTGTTGCCAGACTAAAAAACTGACCTACTAAAGGTACATGACAAGTTGTAGAAGTCTTGCACAAAGGTCATATGTCACTTGTGACACATTTTTGTGTATTTTTAAAAAAAAATTAGGTTTCTTATTCAAAATTAGGCAGCTTCAGACGTGATTATATTTACCAAGCATCCAGTTGATGAATGGAAATTATGCAGGAGACTAAGGAAAGCTATGGCTCAGAGTATGCAGATTTTGTTATGTAAAGAGAAAGGCACCCTAAATTCATGAACATAGACATTCTTATAGAAAAAGAATGATTGCTAATTACAAACAAATATAGAACAGATTTATGTTTGTTGGCAGATTGAGTTCACTGCAAGGCTTTTTATGTGATGCAGTTGTAAATTAGAATTCGATAATTTATGTGCTACAACATGTTTTGTTGATTTTCACAGGTACAGTGTATGCTTTTGAAATGTGTAGACTTGAAGCATTAATGTTTGCAAGCAAATCATACAATATGGGACAGCATAATTTTGAAAAGTGTTTCTTTTTATTTTAAAAACAGTTAAATGTAAAGTGCAAATTATTTTTTTCAGGTCCTTAATCATTTGCATAAAAAGTTGAGAAACATGTCAAAGAAGTCAGAAGTATCCAAGAAGAAGGTAGATTTCTTTCTTTATAAGTTTCATTTGCCATTACAGCTTTACAAGAATGTAAACTTCTTCTCAGTATAATGTTGCTTGTTACCAAAGATTTAACAAAGAGATGGATTTGAATTTGAATAGCTCTGAAAGTAGACTATTTGAATTCCAAACCTTTAATCAGATTTGAATTTTGCATTTGGTCTCTAGCTGCACAATAGATAAAGCCAGTATCCTAAATCTTTATACCTTTAGTTTTGGAAGATGGAGACCCAAATACAGAGCCAATCCTTGAGACTCAGACCTATTTCTAGTACTAATATTTCAAATAGGATTTTGAAAAGATCTTTAAATCACAAGTCTAGTATCGTTCTTTAGACCTATATCAAAGGCTCTCTATTATAGTGAATTTGTTTGGTAAAACAACATAGAACTCCAATTTTGAGCAGACTTGAAACCAGGAGTTTCTTACATGACTCCTCCATTTATGAACAATGGAATCAAATAAACCCTTAGGGCACAGTGGTACAATCTGGGCTGATGGATACAATTACATGCCCAGGCACTGAAATAAATGGAAATCTATATGTATGCAGATCATAGCCTGTGCAGGCTGGGTTGCAAAATCAGTCCCTAATTCAGCTAGTATTTTACATTCTCAAATTTCTGATGGAAATATCAATTAAGAGTCTTTTTAGAGGCTTTTGAATTAACGTGGTTTGACCTTCCCTGTCCTAGGTGCCTTCTTCTTTCTATGTGTTGGGTGGGGGTATGGCCCTTCTTGAGTGCCATGTTCCCACACTCCTTATAAGTGTTCCCATCTTAAGTCGAACTAGCAAGTCCTGTCCATGGACATGCTAGTTTGATTTGGGTTTGTAGTGGGGCCATGTTAGTTCGAATTAAGTTAGTTCAAAATAATTAATTCGAAGCAAGTTATTTCAAACTAACTTCTTAAGTGTACACATAGCCTAAGGTACTTCAGTAATTTGTGGAACCAGGGTCTATGATATGACTACTAGATACATTTTTGTAAAGGTCTTCAGAGTTGCCAGCTTTTACAATTTTATTGCGCATCCTGTGACTTTGGGTGTTTTAAAAGCTTCAGCTCTTGGAATAATGTAGTTACATGAGTATATGTGAGCTTTAATTTAAAAATTAAAAGTGTACCCTAATGTACCTGAAGGGCTCCAAAACCAGAAAGTAAATAAAAGAATAAAAAGAATCAAAAGAAGAAAGAATGGGTTTAAATTACAGCCAAGGAGGTTTAAATTGGACAATAGGAAAAAATTAGTAACTGTCAGAGTGATTAATCACTGGAGTAGATTGCCTAGGCAGGTTGTGGAATCTCTGTCACTGGAAGTGTTTTAAGAGCAGGTTAGACAAGCACATGTCAAGGATGGCTTAACTGGGTACTTGGTCCTGCCATAAGTGCATCAGACTGGACTTGATGACCTCTCATGGTTCCTTCCAGTTTCTATGATTCTAAAATTGTATGAAAATTACAATTGTTTAAAAAATAACGTTGTTTTAAATTAATCTCATGTTTTTGAGGCCTATGTAATGACAGTTTAATGCTTGTGGTTGGCAATACCTATAGTATTTCTTCTTATTCAAAGCAGTGAGTGTTTTACCTGAATAAGGACACCAGAAGTGGATTTTTGGATTAGACACTCATATTTAAGAAAATAGATAAATAATTATTTGCCAGAATATTACTTCTTTTTATAATTACTGACCACACATGAAACATTAGCACATGAAACATATTATCTTTAGCATAGTTCCTGAAATTATATTTCAGGTAGCTTTATTTACTTACATGGAATGCTGAGTGACCCTATTAAATAAACAAGAGCAGCCCTGCAGCGTTTCCTTGGTTGCAGATTATATTAATAATGTCGTAAAGGTAATCTTTGGAATTAGTTTTGGGATGGATAATGAAATAAAACAGATGTTGCAAGGATTGTCATACCATTATGCACAGTTATGCATCCTGCAAGTACTATGTATTGTAAATATAGATTTAAGAGATTCAGGATCAAATTCTGCTCTCAATTCTAGGCCATGTAGCTAAACTTAGTGGCATTGCTTTGGTTAAAATAAGGAGAGGGATAAATAGCTCTTTGTAAATTGAACTGTATTTAATTATCCATATTATTCTTCTTTTGATCAGAATGTTAACATGGTAAAAGGGCTAGGTCACTATGCTTTCCTTTTTGTCATATCTACAGAAAACTGCAAGTAGAAGTAATCTGTAGGTTTATTTTCCTTTTTTATTTCCTCCTGAGAATTTATGCACGATAAACACAGTAGAGCATTTTTCTAATTCAAAGGCTCATAGTTGTAATATTTTTTTAAGACAGATCTTTTGTTGGGCAGATTTTAAACCAGGGTCATTATTTGCAAATATGACTATTCAGGAGCATTTCTTACTATATTAAAAACATTTGGTCAGATTGTGTCTCTTGAGCAATTGACCATGACAAGCATGGTTCAAAGGCACAGCCAGTAGAATTTCTACAAAGAATGTGCCTAAAGTAGACACAATGTATCATCAGAAGCAGGGTATGCCCCTTTTGTGGTGATGTTACGCTCCCTTTCATAGGGTCTGCCGTTGCTGACTGGTGCACAGATGCTTATAGGAACATGGCTTTTCCTTTTTCCACATCTGCGGAGGTTAGGACTAAGAGCAAGTAGCACAAGGAGTGGGAATATGACAAACTCTAGTGTAAATGGAGATTTCTTGCACCTCTGTGTGCCTGCATGCATCCACTGAGAGCTGAGAACAATCCTACTCAAATTAAATTCACAGTATTGGTAGTGCATTTTTTGAAGGAACTAAACTCTTTTGGTTTCAGTAATAAATGTCAACCAGAGCCATGATATTCCATCAAGAAGTTTTCCTTCTATTTATAAATTAGTTTTGTAAGTGAGATAAACAAGGAGTCCTGTGAAGCTTTTAAAGACTAACAAATTTATTTATCATCTTTAAAAACGCCACAGAACTCCTTGTATGTTTTGCTGAACTCGACTAATACAGCTACCCCTTTGGAACTTGTCAACATGCAAGAAACTGAAATAGTTTAGCAAGATATATTCTGATCACAAAGGCTAATGATTTGGATCAAAACATAAATGCAAAGTCTTACCAGAGTGTGTTTCTTTTAAGACAAATGTTTTAGAACAAAATTAGAAGATTTTGAAATGGTTCATGATGATGATCTAAAGCAATATTCCTTTATACATTTTAAGGCTTTAATTACTTGAAATTAGGAGCAGGATGAAGACTAGCCTTTTTTCGAACGTTGTCAAACATCAGTTAAATTCAAGAGGAGCCAAGTTTGAATCTTCATAGATTCTGACTTACGAATGTACTCCTTCTCACTTCTTGTTTTCTTTGGTAGACAAAATATGTTTTGGTTTTGATTTCCACTCCCCAACCAACACAAATCCACAGAAGCAGAGATGATGTGGTAAATTTTTGGGAGGAAAAATCTGTTCTTTGGGAGTTGTCCCCATGAGTGCTCCACTTAGGTTTTGGCCTGCTCCGGTGCCGTTGATTGGAGGCTTTTGGCAGCAGTGTCTGGAGGGCCGCTCGTGTGCAGTTGGTGCCTTGCACTGTCAGGAGAGTGCCAACCATTGCTTGCACAGCTCGTTCCCTCAGTTCCTTCTCAACCACCCTGGCCTGAAATGGAGCTCTGCAGCACTTTCCCTTTTAGGTAGAAATTGAGAAAACAAACCCTTTAATTTGTTATTTTAGTCATAGGTTTTTGTCACAGTTTGTTAGTTTACCATTTGAGTTACTTAAAAAAAAATTCTTTTAGTTCTCCAGTAGTTTCTCAGCACCACCTTGCCTGGCTCGTCAAGTTCTAAAGGATGTGAACAATGCAGAGACACTATGCCTGTATCAGGTGGACACTCTCTCTGCACAAAATATTTGGGAGAGGGCCACATTACAGTCAAGTGCCTGCACTGGTCCAGGCTGAAAGTGCACAAAAGTCCTGCTAATGGCGAAGTCACTACAGCCCACCTCAAAGGTTCTTATTCCACAGGAGGACAAGCCAGCAACCTTCCAGTCCTCAGATAATAACAGGAAAAGAGACTTGACTTCATCTCATGGAGACTTGCAAAGAGAAAGACGAGCTCTGGATCTGAATTCGATGGCGGCACTGTCCACCTCTAAGAGCTCAGATAGAGCCTCCACTATGGCAATGACCACTGTGCAAAGAAACCTGTATTGAGTTGGAAAATGGCTCTGGCCACAGCCTCCTCAACACTGATCAAGACTGCACCGAAGATGGTACCAACACGCTTACTCACCCCTCTCAGCACCACTGATAGTACCCTCACCAACAGCAAAGGTGCCAATGCTGATTAAAACTCCAGTATGGACTCCAATAGGTAAGGTGCACAGAGCACCTACATGTACAGTACCGAACTGACCTGGGCACTAGAAGCAAAAAGAGCCACAATGTTTCTCACCACTCTACGGCATGGATGTATTTCCTTCCTCTTGTCAATCCTGCTCCCCTATTCTAATTCCTCTTTCAAGCAAGGGTGACCAATATTCACATGCATCCTTCTCTTCAACTTTCTCTTTCCTGGACAGAAGCCACATCTATTGCATCTATAAAATCTCTAGCCCACATGGAGAAAACCATGAAGGAATGGATTCAACAAATGAAGATCTTAATGGAAAGATCCATACACAATCATTCCTCCACAAAGGTTGAAGTGTGTATAAACCTGGATGAACCAAGACCTTCCACATCTTCTCCAACCCCTATGGCAGACCCTGATGAAATATCAGGAGAAGTAGTGGAGGACACATCCCCTCCACACAGTTCTTCACTGTCCCTGGATGAAGCAGTTATGCTTGCTCCTCCGTCTGCAGCTGACGACTCCAAGCAATTCCAAGAATGATTCTGCAGAGTGGCAGTTACACGAGATATACCACTACAGGAAGCGCAGGAGTCCCAACATAAACTCCTCCTCATACTCCACACCTCATCAAATCCAAAGATTGCTCTGCCAATAAATGAGGCTATACTGGAACCCGTGGATGTAATCTGGCAAACACCAGCATCCATACTTGCTACTTGCAAGTGAGCTGACAAAGTATTATGTACCCTTGAAGGGCATGGATTTTCTATTCACTCACCCACCTCTCAGTTCCCTAGTTGTGGAAGCAGTCCATCACACAAATAAGCAAAACACACAAAGATCCTCTCCCACTGACAAGGATAACAAGAAAATGGATCTCCTTGGCCATATTGTATACTCATTTGGAACACTTCGATTTAGAATAGTCAGTTATGATGCAGTGCTCACTAAATATAATCATGACAACTATTAAACAATTGAAGAATTAAAGAAATACTTGCCTGAGGACAAGCAACAACAGCTTATGTCCCTGGTGGATGAAGGACTACTCATCGTGTATGCGTCTCAACAGGCATCTCTGGACATAACAGATACTGCGGCCCGAATCACAGCAACTGCCATCACTACGCGACATTCTTCCTGGCTGTGAACTAAAGTAGACTACCTACCTTTTGAAAAAGAAAAGGTATTTTCCAAAAAGACTGATGAACCATTCCACTCCATGAAAGACTCCAAGGTGACACTTAGAATCCTAAGCATATATACACCCTCTTTCAAGAGATGCAGATTCTAGCCCTACCAGAGGAGAGATTACCAACCCCCCAGACAACAAAGAACATTCAACTCCTATCGGCAAAGACAACAACAACACCGATCACAAGGGAGGAGGTGACCTTCTAACCAGTCAACCTTCACATAACTTCCTCAATTCAAACAGACATTATGGTCAGGTCAGGGGACTGAGAACTCTCTCAAATGCAGGAATGTCAAAAAGTTTTGGACATCACTTGTGACCCTCTTTCAATGTATGGTCCGTGATCACTTCTGACTGATGGGCCCTAGAGATCGTGAGCAAGGGCCATGCTGTCCTTTTCAAATCCATTCCCACCACCGATCTACCCCAGCCCTGTCAGTCTTCAGGGACCCCTCTCATGAGCAACTCCTACAACAAGAGGTCTCTCATCTTCTTGAGATAGGAGCTATAGAAGAGGTCCCACATCTGTATCATCAAAGAGGTTTTTACTTCAGTTACTTCCTAACACAAAAGAAAAATGGTGAGTGGAGATCAATCCTAGATCTCAGCTCACTGGACAGATACGTCCAGGTTCAAAAGTTCAAGATGGTAATGTTATCAACAATTATCCCTGCACTAAATCAAGATTTGGTTCTCAGCCCTCCACCTGAAAAATGCCTGTTTTTCATATAACTATTCACCCAGCCCACAGGAGGTTCCTTTAATTTGCACAAGACATTTCCAATATGCTATTTTGCCATTCGACCTCACCACAGTTCCTTTAGTATTTTCCAAAGTACTTGCTGTGGTTGCAGCTCATTTATGATGCTCAAGCATCACATTATTTCCCTGTCTGAACAATTATTGCCTTCTACAGAGTCCATCACAGGCTGGAGCTATCCACGATATAGAAATAGCTATAAACCTCATACAAAACCTTGGTTTTCTGATAAATTTTGAAAAGTCCATTATAACTCCTTCACAAACTCTACAATTTATTGGAGCCTCCGTGGACTCCACCACCTCAGGAGCGACTTTGCTGCTTCAGAGATTTCAAATTATTCAAAATGTGCTGGAAGAGGTGAAAATAACTTTCTTCACCAGTGCCCACACATGCCTCTGACTACTGGGACATATGTCCACCACCACTTTTGCAGTGGAACATGCCAGACACCACAGACGAATCACTCACAGGGTGGGAAGTGCATACTTCAAACCATACAGCAGAAGGACAGCTCACGAGACCCACTACATATCAATCTACTGGAACTCAGAGTGGTACGGAGAGCCTGTTTCCACTTCTTCCCATTAATACAAAACAAAATTGTTTGTTTTACAAGACAATACAGATTATCACAGAGGACATCTCATGCATGAACTACACGAACAGATAGGGAAGAGCCTGCTCTCGCTCCCTACGCATGGAAGCGGTCTAACTTTGGAACTGGTGCATCAGTCACCACATAACCATACCTGCGTCTTACCGGCCGGGACATCTACACATGACCACAGATATCCTAAGGAGAAAGTTCAATTCTGACCATGAGTGGGAGATCAACAAAATTGTATCACACAGCACCTTTCATGACTGGGGCACACCCTCAGTAGAACTCTTTGCAACAATTAGGAGTCGACAATGCAGACAGTACTGTTCCAGAGTGGGTTGAGGATGCCGCTCTCTATGGGAAGCATCCATAATCAGTTGTCAAGGACACCTGCTATATGCTTTTCCCTCAATACCACTCTGCGCATGAGTAATACACAAAATCAGATGGGACCATGCCAAAGTAATTCTCATACCCCCAGCATGGCCAAGATAAGCTTTGTATTCAGCCCTCCCCCCCAAAAAATGTCAATCTTACCATCATGAAGACTTCCAACCTGTGTCCACCTACTGTCACAACACAACGACAGGGTGAATCACCTGAACCGCAACACATTGCACTGCACAGCATGGAATCTGCATGGTTATAAGTGTTAGAAACATTATGCTCAAATCCAGTGCAAAACATACTCTTGAATAGCAGAAAACCAGCAACACAAAAATCATACCTTTACAAATGGAAGAGGTTCTCATTGTGGTCTACCACTAGATACATAGACCCTTTTACGGCACCTTTACCCTCAATCCTAGATTATTTACTAAAAGTAAAATTACATGGTCTCCCAATTAGTTCCATTAAAGTCCATCTTGCAGTAGTCAGTACCTTCCACTGAAATGAAGAAACAGTATCAATTTTCTCTCACCCAGTTACAAAACATTTTCTCCTGGGTCTTCAGAATCTGTACCCAGAAATCAGGGAGCCAACATCACCCTGGGATTTACTCTTGTTTTGAAGGCACTCACAAAATCCCCCTTTGAGCCACTAGCCACCTGAACCCTACTCCATCTTTCAATGAAGGTGGCCTTTCTGGTTGCCATAACTTCAGCTGGGAGGATGAGAGAGCTCAGAGCCTTCATGGCTGATCCATCTATACAATCTTTCATGAACACTCTAACTATGAGACCTCAGCCAAAATTCCTTCCCAAGGTCTCTTCTCATTTTCATATCAACTAAAATAATATACTTAGCTACCTTCTATCCAAAGCTACAAAGATCACAATGAAGTGCTGTGGCACACCCTCAGTGTTTGCAGAGCACTTACCTTCTTCCTGAATAGAACAGAACAATTCCATAAATCCACAAGACTTAACTTCTATTATGGAATGGTTGAAAGCGAAACAGATACCTTCCCAAAGACTAACGAAGTGGATCTCGGGCTGCATCTACCTATGTTACGAATGTTCTGGTTCATCTCTCCCACAGTAAATCAAAGCTCATTTCACTAGAGCCATGTCTGCTTCTGTGGCATTCCTCCAAAATGTACCTATCACAGAAATTTGTAGAGCCACAACATGGTCTTCCAAAAATATCTTCCTTAAACACTATGCCATTAGCAACACGCCACACCTGGACACAAAGGGTATGTCTACAGTGGAGGTTCCATTAAGCTGACTTAACAAGGTCGACTTTAAGTTGACTTAAAGTTGACCTTGTTAAGCTGACTTAGTCTACATTTAGAATGCCTGTCAACTCCCTGCGTCCATACTGGAAGGTGCTAGTTTGACAGAGGAGTGGTGCATTTGTAGGTAGCACAGCACCCACCCTTCCTGGTGGCCAGGAAATCTGGGAGGGGACCTGGAGTCTAGTTAGGTCAACTTAAGGGCTTGCCCCATCTGCATTGGCTTAAGTCGACTTAATAAGGTTGACGTAAGCATTAAGTCGACATTAAGAGGTGGTGTTATTAAGTTGACTTAAGGAAGTGCTAAAGTCAACTTAATAAAAGCCCAGTGTGGCCACAGGGGTCTGTAAGTTGACTTAATCTTCCTTAAGTTGACCTAAGGCTCCAGTGCAGACGTATCCAAAGTTTGGGTCCTCTATTTTAGCCAACATTAGTGGACTTGCTCCGAAATTCCTGCAACCTTAGCTAGTAACTGCTACATACTCCCCTGAGTGGAGCCCTCACGGGGACAACTCTTGAAGAAAATAGGAAGGTTGCTCACTTTGGTGCAGTAGCCCAGGTTCTTTGAAATGAGCATCCCTGTGACTGCTTCACTACCCCACCACACTTAGGAGATGATTCTTTGTAGTAGAGAAGGAGCTGAGAGGACGAGCAGCATGAGCGACAGTTGGCACACTCCTAACGATGTGAGGCATGTGCATGGCCCTCAGAGACTGCTGCCAAAAGTCTTTGATTTATGGCTCCAGGGCAGGCAGACAGCTGAGTAAAGCAGTTACAGGTACACTCATCTCAAAGAATGTTGACTAGTGCACCAAGGTAAGCAACCTTCTTTTCTCTCCCTCTTTGTACTGAATTTAATTTTTAACACACATTACTGCTTTTTTAGTCTGTCTGAACTCTGGGTTATAGTCCATCTCTGCCAGCTGAGGTTTCACCAGAAATTCTGCTTGGGGAATTAACTGCTAGGTCCCGAGTATGAAGTCAATCAGGGAGAGAACTAAGGGCTTCAGGAATAAGAACAGACATTGAAGTCTCTGCAGTTCAAAGTAACCTTCAAGCTTGCTGGCCTAGTAAATCCTATTGCCTCTTCTTGGTAAGGTCCCCTTAGTGTTAGTAGAGACTTTGTTTAGCTACATAAGACAGATTTTCTTTCAGAAACTGGAATCACAAACCATGCCCAGCCTATTTGATTTATATAGAAAAAAATGAGAGGATGTACACCGAGTTGGCTGAGTGCATCTCCCAACATGCTACTAAGAATGAGAATTTTCACTTGGCTGTCAGCCTTTTGAAAAGAACTACACAGCTGTCTACTCCAATATAGGCTTAGCCAGAAAGAGGAGCACAGACCATCAAACTGTAATTTTCTTCCTCCTCCTTGTCCCTCCTACTGTCCCTAAAAATGGATTCAGGAAAGGTGTTTCCTTGCTATCCACTGCTCTTCACAAACATATTTTATTTTAAAAAGAGGGGCAGATCCTCTGCTGTGATAACTGTAAGACACTGTGACATATACAATGGCATTTTACACCAGCTCAGGTGTAAGAGACCAGATGCTGCTTGAATCTGGTTCACTTCCTAGTCTTGGGTCAAAGATGTGTAATTTCAGACTAGTTGCCAGATTCATTCATAACATAATACCCCAACAGTCAGTGAAGTTACAATAGAAACACACGTGGCTTTATGACTGAAGGAAGCCATTTAGGGCACAAAGGGAAAATGTGTAGGAGCAAGATGGTTCTATAATAGAAGGCTTCTCTAGACTAACAGACCCTTCTTTCCATGTTTCCTAGACCTTTAATCACTTTTGTTGCTCTTCTCTGGGTTTTCTCCAGTTTGTCCACATCTTCTTGAAACATGGTACCCAGAACTAGACACACAATTCCAGTTGAGGCCTTATCAGTGTACAGGAAAGTGGAAGAATTACTTAATATGTCTTGCTAACAATATTCCTGCTAATATGTTCCAGAATGATGTTTTCTTTTTTGCAACACACTTAACTCATATTTAGCTTATGATCCACTATAATCCATTCCAACAGTACTCCTTCTAGGCAGACATTTCCCATTTTGATGTGCACAGCTGATTGTTCCATCCTAAATAGAGAACTTTGCATTTGCCCTTATTGAATTTTATTGTTTACTTGAGACCTTTTTCCCAGTTTGTCCAGATCACTCTAAATTGTAATCCTACTATCCAAAGAACTTGCAACTCCTCTCAGGTTTGTATAATTTGAAAACTCTAAGTGTACTCTCTATTTCAGTATCTAAATAATTTAGGAAGATATTGAACAGACCTAGAGCCAGGACTGTTCCCTGTGGGACCCCACTCTCTATGCCCTTCTAGCCTCACTGTGCTTCTTTTATAACTATTCTTTGGGAGCAGTTTTTTCCAAACAGATATGCACACACCTCGCAGTAGCTCCATCTAAGCTGTAATTCCCTAGTTTGTTTATGAGTAGGTGATGCAAGGTAGTATCAAAAGCCTTACTGAAGTCAAGGTGTATCATGTCTACTGTCTCTTCCCCATCCAGAAGGTTTGTTACCCTGTCAAAAAAGCTGTTAGATTGGTTTGACATGATTTGTTCTTAACAAATCCATGCTGGCTGTTACTTCTCACCTTATTATCTTCTAGGTGTTTACAAATTGATTGCTTAATATATTTGTTCCATTGTATTTTCAGGTACTTAGGTTAAGATGACTGGTCTCTAATTCTCGAGGTTATCCTTATTCCCCCTTATTTTCCTTCTTTTATAGAGTGTCACTGTATTGGCATTCTTCCAGGCCTCTGAAATCTCTCCAGTTTTTCATGACTTTTAGAAGATAATTGCTAATAACTCGGATATTTCTTCAGTCAGCTTGTGGAGTATTCCATGATGTATTTCATCAGGTCCTGCAGACTTAAAGACAAGTCACTTGTCTTCAAGTAACTTTTAACTTGCTCTTTCCCTGTCTGAGCCTCAGCTTCTACCTCATTTTCACTAGCATTCTCTGTTTCAGATTTCTGATCACAACTAACTTTTTGGTGAAAACTAAAACAAAAAAGACATTTAGCACATCTCCTATTTCCCCATTTTCTGTCATTGTCTGCTCCCTGCCCACCCCTGGGTCAGTGGAATAATGAGCCTACCTTCCTTTCGATCTTTCTCTTGCTACTAATGCATTTATAGAATGTTTTCTTTTTACTCTTTATGTCTCTAGCTAGTTTTATCTCATGATATGCTTTGGCCTTTTTAATTTTGTCTCTAACTGCTTTTTTTTTTTAAAATATTCATCCCTCGTAATTTAACCTCATTTCCACTTTTTGTAGGACTCATTTTTGAGTTTGATCATTAAAGACCTTCCATTTTTTCTCATCTTCCCATGCTATTATGTGATCACTTGTGCCTGTGAGAGTATTTTCCTTTTGGCATGGGCAGATTCATTTTCAGCAGACCACCTGCTATGCTGACTAGGTAACCCTGATGTGGGCTTTACTGCATGGCTTTGTGGAGCTTTTGTATCTCCAAATGCATTGGATATTATTTAATGGATGGGCCCATTGAAATAGATATCTAGGTGTGGATGATTGTGTTAGTGAGGTTAAAAGTGAAGGAGAGTGAATGAGCCTGAAGTTCTACACCTGCTCATGGAAGTTAATCATAGACAGAGCTGAACACACTTCCTATACTAGACAAAGTTTGTTTGCAGCTAATGGGCATTAAATCTATTGCTAAGATTTCTGTTGAGAGCTAATTAGCACCAGTCATTACAGGTGAATAGAACCTGAGTTCAAGAACCCAGCAAAATATCTTGGCCTCGTGTACACTGATGTGAGTCATTTCATGGTTCTGTGTTATAGCACTGAAAGGGAGTAGATGGGACTTCACTCTGGCCCCAGGAATATAAAACAGCTCTGTGACATGGTTTGAATCCATCCACAGAGGAAAGACCAAACCATATTATAAAAGTGATAGGAGTGTATTTATGTATTAAGAGTGAATGACAAATTTCATAGTGAAGATGAGGCTTAAGTCTCTCAGCAATGAATTTATTGAAAGAGATGGTTGCTCAGCAGATATTAATTTGTCAAGCTATTCCAGAACAATCAGTATTATCCTAAAACTTAAAGAAAGCACTGAGAAAGATATTTCCAAGCAACATATGCATTCTGCTGTCTTAAAAGCCTAACATTTCTCTATTTTGTAGCCTAGCACTCCCAATCAACAGAATCTATCATTGGAGATGAATGGTATTCATCTGGCTAATGGACAGATTTGCAAAAGACCTCTGATCCCCATTTAGGTACCTAAATTAAGTGGCCAGCTGGATGCTGAGCGCTTCTGAAAATATGGCAGCTTAATTTGTGTCTAAAGGGAGAATGGAGATCTTTTGAAAAATCAGGTGCTAAATCTTTATGCAACACACAGAAAACATAACATTGCCCAAACAATTTAGAACCCTCTCCTCCCCTCTGAATGTAGTGGCCCTCAACTGGTTAGTGAGACCTTTCCCCAATGAAAGAGCCTTGCCTTCACACAGTAAAATTCTTAATATGTATTTACTAGCAATTAATCAGTAGAATACACACACCAAGCATCTGATGCTCACCACTGCCAATAAAGCAGATGGACTTCTCCCAGTGGCCAGTCAGGATCAGATTCAGGTGGGACTCATGCATAGGATAAGAATTCTCACAGATTTGATCTGTGCCCTGGAATTAGGTTCCAACAAGTTTCTCTTATAACTTTCATTATATTAGAATGGTCAAGGTATGGATTAGAAGGATTCTCAATCATTTTATTTAAAACATATATGCAATAAATTTAAACAATCATAACCTCCTAATGGGGGAAGAGAATTTTTCTAGCAACAGCAAAATCTACTGTTTCTACATATCTGGAAAAGCAGTTTTATGTACGTTTACGCAGACACCCAGTAAGAAACTTGCAGAAGCACAAGCTTAGTTTCTCCATATTCCCTTCCATGCTCATAAATCTGGGATTTTACTGTATCTATCCCTGTAAATAAGGCTGCAGCTGCCACTGATGTTTTTCTATTTGCCTAGGCGAACATGACCAAATATTCCAGCGGCAGGTTTTGCTAAGTCCATTTACAAAAGGGCTGTGGATCACATCAAGTCCAGGTCTCTCAGAACAACATCCCATTAAATTTAAAGTTCTAGCATTTCCCAAGGGCTTGCATCACCACTGCATTACTCTGTTTTTATGTCAGTGGAACTCCACTGCAGCCCATTGGCATTCCCCTGACATAAAGGTGGACTAAAAGTAGTGAATCAGGGCCTTCATCTTTACCTTGTGCCTCCCAACTATCTGAATTACAGCCAGTGCAATAGGCTGTCTATCGAGTGAAGTTTTTGGGCTTATGATCTTCTTGAACTAATCCTCTTATGTGAAATAAAATGCATTTGAACAATGAACTAAAATAGTTTTCAAATACTTAGAATTGCTTTTTTCCTAATATTTTTGTATCTGTAAATAATGGTTTTGAACAATGTTGTTTGAGATCTTTTGTTCAAGTGTTAATAAATCTGTGTTCTTCTCTTCCTGCCTCAGACGGCCCAGACTGTCCTGGTGGTGGTGGTGGTTTTTGGCATATCTTGGCTGCCACATCATGTGATCCACCTCTGGGCTGAATTTGGAGTTTTCCCACTGACTCAAGCTTCATTTCTCTTCAGAATAACTGCACACTGCCTGGCTTACAGCAATTCATCTGTGAATCCTATTATATATGCATTCCTCTCTGAAAATTTTAGGAAGGCCTACAAACAAGTCTTCAAATGCCACATAGGTAATCAGTCACCTTTGAATGATGTTAAAGAAAGTAAAAGTCGGATAGATACACCACCATCTACCAATTGTACTCATGTGTGAGCAACCATTAAAAAAAATCGTGTCATACTGGGTTTTCATGTGTGGACTAGACTTCTAGAAAAAGCACAATGAGCTCCTAACGAGAGCTGCATATTCAGCTTTATCTTGATAATAGGTAGAATTAAAAAATGCACTGTCCTTACATTTACAAAATAACTAGAACCATTCTTAATATTAGACTTCATCTAGCATGGATCAGATGAAGCTCTGTCCTTTAAAGATGTTCCAGAAAATGAGGGGAATGGTATAAACCCTCTTATTCATTTAGTAGAAAACCCAGTAACTTGCTATTTATAAATATTCATGTACAGCATATACCTACTACAGCTGTGACACAAATATGTGAACACAGTGTAGTTGTTCAATTCCTAATTCAGTTCTATAACTTCATACTTTATTTTGTAAATTAGAGATGGATGGAAATGAGCTGTGACCTCCAAGAAAGTAATTAACAGTCCAGTACTTTGATTTCAAGAGAAGTGGTCAGATTTCAAAGATAATCTAAAGCTTTGGTCATCTCTAAGTTTGTTTCTGACAATAGTATATTTGTTTTTAAGAAAATGTGGATTGTGATGCTGAACAGAAATAATTTCCTCATACTGAGATGATTATTTAGAGAAGAATTGCTAAACTAACTACATAGCTGAAGAATTTGTCCCAGGTGAATGAGGCACTAAAGTTGTACATTTTGTACAACCTGGCTGCACCTTTATAAAGTTTTGCTTATGCCTCTCATGTAATTGTGGTATAACATAGGTTGATGTAGGCAAAGTGGGAAGGGTGGTTTCAAGTTTCTCTTCCTCTCTCTCTCTATGCTGTTTGTAGTTATAAATATGTATCTAAGTAGAAATATTAGTTTTAAATGATACTGTGCATATACAAACACACACACACAGCTATTCTTTGAAGGAAGCTTTAAATGGGGGTTGAAATTGTTGACATTAGCATTCCAACAGTTCTATTAGAGTCTTATTATTAGGTAGATTAATACTTGTACATTGGAAAAATACAATTAGTTTTATTAAAAACAAAAATAAATTGTCCAGTCCTGAAGATACTTAACTAACATGAGTATTCCATTGAATTTCTACCACTTAATGAAAAAAGTTTCATCAATACAGTGACACCAGCTAGTGTCCATTGTCATTAATACAGTGACATTAATGTACACCAGCTGCCAATCAGACCTTCTAAATTTAAATTTGGACCAGCTCTCAGTGAAGTCAATGAGTATTTCCATTGATGTTAATAGGAGATGGGTTGGATCCATAATAAGTGCATGATATTTTTTTTTTTTTTTTTTTACATTTTTCTCCTGTAAATTCTGCGGCACACTCCTCCTGAAATGTAAAAGTTTACACTAAGCAGATCTAATGCTTAATGGAAGATGGCTAAGATGAAGTCAGAGACACTGCGAGTTAGAGAGATTTTTTATGGCTTAAATTCACATGAAATGTCTGCATTTAACACCACTTTCATACACTTAGACACAGTAGAGAAAACATCTTCCTAGAAAATAGTATTGCACGTCGTATTTTTGTTCATTTCTTCACTTCTTCTTGTATGTGAATGGCTTTCTCGTGCAAAATACATCAACAACAGAGTCAGAACATGCTGTATGTTGTTTGGGAGATCAAGTTTGTCTGTGCAGGAGATAGCTCTTTCAGGGGCTGAGACTGGAATGCATATCCTCAGGAACAGGGGCAACCAGAGGCATCACTGCCTTCTGCAAGACATACTTCTTTGGCCTACCTTTAACAATTATATATTTTATTAAAACTACTGAAAAACTCCATTGCATACAAAATACTATTCCTGAGAAAATGAGTAATGGAAAAATGTGACGGGTATTAGTCATATCATTTAATATACCTCTGGAAGGGGTTTTCATACTATGATGAAAAGGGTGGCATAAGAAACCATATAGAACACAATGGAGAGAGCATGCAGCATTTCTATAGAATGAATACATATTAAAAGTTATTTTGAACTGTGTTTCTCAGAGCCTGTATTGTAAGTCTATGATTGGCACATTTTAACTGGCAAAAGAAGGGAATGTAAATACATGCCATCTACAGGCACCTTTGCATAGTTTTGCTTGTTCTTTCATTCTGCTGAAAAAGTAAAATGAGCTCTTAGATTGAACTACAACTACATTTGTTAAACATCAACATCAAGATAAAGAACCCTTATTTTATTATGGCTCTGTCACATTCACTACCATAGTTATAGAGCATTTCCAACATTTGTAACATGCAATTCCTCTGTTGGAAATACTTCCTTTCAATTTTTGAAAGCACTGCTTCTGGCATTTTTAACTTAGGAGTGTAAAAGTAAAATAAATACATATAATCAGTTAAGATGCCTAATTTATTTGTTCTGGAAAATGTTTCCTTGGAATGTTAATCATCTGAAATTTTGTTGATTGGTCCATAAAGGATTAGTTTGTTTGTGCATGTTATGGAGGAAACCCTTCACTACTTCATGCCAATAACAAATGAAATGTGAAGTAGGCTCCATGGCATGGTAGGAGGGACTGGTTCCCAGTGAACACCACTGCCCATTCTCTCTTGCCTTGCAAAAATGTTTAGGTGAAGGGCTGTGGACCTGATCCCAAACCCGCCAAAGTTGAGATCAGACCCTAAAAGAATAGCTGCTTCACAGACAGGGAGGAGAGTGCCTTCTGGAAAGTGAAATTCTACAACCAGAGTCACAGAACTGGGCTGAACCCCACACTTGGGAGTATTTCTGTTTGACTTTCTAATTCGGCCAAATTCAGGCCCTAAATGCTTTCATCCGGGATGTAGCTAGACATTAACGTAGTAAAAACAGTATTAATGTGTTCTTATATAGCAGCCAGTCCTGAAGTCAGCAAGCAACTTCCATGCATACGTGCTAATGGAAATTATCTGTGCTAGAAGCAACATTAAGTCACTGGGGAAAGGCAGAAAAAAATCAAGTCTGAGTGCTAAAATGAATGAATTCATGAACCTAGATCCTTTGGAATTCTATCAGTTGTGAGCCTGTTGAATGTGAACACTACAGGCTTTGGGGAAAAGGAACAAATTGCACCCCACCAAACTTGTTTGACTGAAGGTTTTGGGAAGTTGCCCATGCAGATTCAGGGACCTAGATGTGCCCACTGAAGTCGAAGGACACTCATTGACTTCCGTAGGCATTTGAGTGGGCTGCATTCTGTCATTCCTACTTTAGAAGACTAGTACTTACTCATGTGAGTCGTGTGTATATTGTCAACAGATGGTTCCCATTTAACATATTTCACACTGAAATTACTGAAAAAGTTTAGAATAAAGTGTAAATTTAAATATGCAAACAATAATTCTAATCTGATATATTTAAGTATGAGGAGGTATCAAAGTCCCCTTTAAAACTGAATGCATATTAAATCTCAGAGAAACTAAGGTCAAGATAATGCTTTCCATACTTGTTTCCACAAAGTGGATGAAAAGAGGAAAGTCCACTACTTGGGGCTATATTTTGTCAGCGAAAAGACAGATGAGGCAAAGTGATGTATGCTAAGGTAAAAGCTATGCAGCTTCTAATGCTCATGTGAGAGGGACTCCCTCCTGCTAAGTTCTGAAAGTGTTCCAGGACAGGGCTTGCTCTTGTTCTCACATGGAAGGTGGAATTGCCAGTGGTTTCTAGGAAAATGTTGTTGCATTATGGAATGTGTTTTTTGCCTTTTGTCTTAAAAAAAAAAAAAGCCTAGAAATTTCACTAGAAAACAGTGCATTAAGAGGATTGTAAAGTTGCACAGACAAGCAATTTTATAATTTCTTTTTTTTTTTTTTTTTTAAGGTTCCTTATGCAACCTTAGCTCTGCCAATTTCCAAGTATGACTTCTGAAGCCAGGCATTACTTACATGATCAAATAGTCTCTAAAATAATACTATGCATCGTTCATTTTTCTACATGTTATTTAAACATCTGTAGCATCTTAGAAGACTGCCAGACAATACATAAATTATCTATCTGAAAAGGAGAAAGTAAACTGTTCTTACATAATTATACCCAATTATAATAAATACCTTACTGGCATATCTGTTCCATCTTCATCTTCAGGTATGTTACTTTTACAGGTAATTAACTTATCTCCTGGACTGCAGGAATATAATGTGATAGCTGATAAAATATTAAAATACAGACTTTTATCAAAAGTCTTAAATCAATACAAACATATTGGACCACTGACAGTAAAAAATAGCATAAATATTTGAGAAATGTGAGAAAATGCTGTATGCACTTATCTCAAGTAGGAGAAAAAATGGAAAATTATAAAGGAGCATTGGAGAAATAATAGGACAATGTAAGCAGCAACTGTATTGGAATGCATATGGGAAAGAGGACAGAATCAAGCTGGTGTGGGAGTCACCCTTAACATTATTATTTTCTGACTTGAGTGCTCAGTGATGTAACCTTAACATTCTCTTAATATAACATTTCTTTTATTACGGAATATGTGGTAGCTTTGGTAGAGGAATTATTTTCAACACATTAAAAGTGGTTTTCCAGCTATAAACTAACTAAATAAAAACAGCTTGTTCTTAGTTTTTCTTTTACTTCTTTGGCAACATAAAACATTTGAATGAAGTGTTAAAATTCATACCCCTGCAAATCTTGATAGTCATTTTGAATTGTGTGTAACTTCTCAAGCTTATCAGTCTTATAACCTGTTGCATTCTATTTTTTGTAAAAGAACATTACTGTCTCCAAGAGATAAGTACCAGATGCATTGTATTTTAAGATGTTACACTAAAGAAGTTTTGTTCTGAATCCATAGATTGTGTGGGCGGTGGAGAAAAATCTATGTAGAATGATAACACTACAAATGTTATTTTAGAGTGCATTACATTAATGGCTGTTGCACACTGTGATCTGTTTATATCGTGCCTACCACCAGCTATGTTTTCAGTAATGATAAGAGCAACGAACATCTATCTTAGAGTATTTGTACTAGTATTATATATTCATTGCACACACAAAATGTAAAAGAACAGAAAATTTAATCTGTGTTTGTCAGTGTGTAGTTTATAGTACCGTGTAGCTGTTCTAAATTATATCTGTATTCTGCCTTAAATTTTAAATACATCTATGTACTATCTATGTTTCTGCAAATCACTGTAACATGTCCTGAAATATTAAAACAGTTTTAATGTGTTTATATCACAATATAACAACCAAAAGTGATTTTTCAGGGAGTTATGGAGGATTAACCTTCATTACTGTACTAATTATCAGATGGAATCCCCGTGGCTAAATGCCATCATATCAGACGGAATATGCCTTTACTGAACCTCTTGTGTGATTTTACTAAATTTTAAAGGCTTTTAAAAGTTCAAATATTTTAAATGCAGAAGAGTATAAGTTTACTTTCTCTTAGACTGTTGTAAATACTGAAGTCAAGAGAGCTATACCAATAGAAAACTGATGTTAGATTAGAATTGAGCCCTACAAGTGTGTACATCACTCATGAAATACACACACACTACCAGATTCTGATGTCACTTACATTAGCACTAGTCTATGTACACATCTGCATCACAATAACCAAAATGTGTGAATCATAGCAGATTTAGCTATTTCAGTGCATGTCTGCATGTGGCTCCTCTTATTTTGCAATAAAAATGACTGACTGATTCAGCTGAAGTTGGTTATGACTTATGAGGCAGCATGTGCCTTGTTAATTTAATTTGTGCAGGTTTGTTTGTAGACCAGCTGTTGCATAAGTCAATGGTAACTTTGTTACAATCAAAGGTGTTACACCAGCATAAAACCAGAAGAAGAGCTGAGTTATTTTCAAAAAGAAAGCACGAGGTCTGCATGCAGAAAAAATGCATATGCACAAGTGACACTACAGATAATTATTGTGATGGTACCTTTTTAAACTGGGCAAATTTGCACAGACAATATAAGTGCTTAGGTACTCATCTGTATGAATTTACTTGGTGTAGGTATAAAAACATGCACATTGCAATGCACTGATTTTAGACACAGACTGCTATTTTTTAAAAATGTTTTGTTAATGATCATATTCTGCTCTTGGAGGTACATGTACTCAGACATCTGATCTTTCTTATGCTTTTGGCTGTTAGTCATCGAGATCTATGTGCATTGGAGGGTGGAGTCTGACTTTAAGTTAGCACTTCACCTCTCAGTCAGTATTTAAATAGATTTAAAAATAGGAAACTGGTATATCTCACCAGTGATTGAGTTTGTAAATAACGATAAGGACAGGTAATTTATACTAAGTTTCTCCGTAAACTCAGTGTAATCAAACAAGTGTGATGGTGTGATTAAAAGATTTACGTATCCTGGGGATATTGAATAGAAGAAAGTAGAAAGGTGATCTTAATTTTTAATATACTTTGTAATGGTATTAATGGGACCATTGCAGAAATGTTTTAACTAGAGTTGATGTATAGGGAGTGTTCATAAAAGGACTTCAAGAATGATTTAAGGTCTAGGAAAAAATTTTATAATACAAGATTTAAGGAGCTCAATCTATTTAATTTATAGGAAAGAAACTTAGGAGGTGACTTGGTCAGTGTTGTATATTGAATAGGGAGAAAATATTTGATGTGGCAGGGCTCTTAATTTAGCAGACAGACGTAATATTCAATGGATGGAAGCACCACTATAAAAATTCAATCCGAAAATAAATTGCAAGCTTTTTTTTTTCCCCAAGCAATGCGGGCAGTAAACCTTAGAACAATTTATTAACTAATGTGTTAGATCCTCAATCACCTGGAATTTTTAAATTTAGTTTGGATAGCTTTCCAAAATATTATCTCACTTCAGTGACAAGTTATTCATCTAGATGGAGGTAATGACTGAGTGAAATTGTGGCCTGTTCATCAATCAATCAAATCATAGGGTTGGAAGGGACCTCGTGAGATCATCGAGTCCAACCCCCTAGGGCTTGAACCCAGGACCGTCTGCATATTAAGCAGAGGTGCATGCTGCATTCCAGATTTGATGATCATAATAGTCCCATCTAATCCAATAAAACAGATTAATAGAATGATTATAGGAGCTGTACAGATAGAAAAATTAGATCCCTAAAATTTTATTTAATAACAATCTCCTTAAACCTGTATCTTTTAGTTATATGCACAAAGCGGAGTACATCCAAAAGAGCACACAAAGAATTAAAAAAAACTTCATATACAAATTATTCTCATTAATGACAGAAATAAAGGGTGCTATTGCCTTTTCTACTTAAGTACATTTTTTTAACCACTATTACCTGTGACTTGATCAATCTGTGTAGTTACACAAAGTATTTCAAAGTTTTCATGGGGATTACTATGAGCTCTGATAATCACCATATGTATATATGAAAAGCCTTGAAGTAACAAGATTTTATACAATAAAGAGAATCTGATGGTTTTTAAAGCAGTTGTAAAATATGTAGAAATTCTAAAAAAATTACAAAAATTACACATGCATTTTGAGCTCAGAAGATGGCAACATTGTACTTAATTGCAAAATGAGTCATGTTAATTTTATTTAAGAGTAAATTAAAGTTCACTGAACACTGTCATATTGACATCATCTAGCATTACATATAAATATGGCAGATAAAATTTTGTATGAACTTAACAGCTATATACAGTATGTGAGTTAGTGCAGAATTTCTCATTTCCTGGAGTCTTGTAGTTCCATTTTAAACATATGGATCCAGATTCTTTCCTACTTTGAAATTTTGGTCAGTGCAGGTATGTGTGGGTACTGTTAGGGAGCTGGCTATGATTTCCAGAGTCTCTGGGCCAGTTTGCTCCTAAGTTGTAGCAAATGACAATGGCTTCTCCAAGAAACTGTCTGCTAGTTGGAGGTTTACTAGAGCATAGCATGCTCCTTCACCTTAGCAGCATCTCCATTTGGGGCAGTCTAGGGGCTTTGTTTCAGATTTGAAAGAATTCTCTGGACCATAATAAATAAGTGGTCCAACTGGCATCAAAATCATGAGTGCCATTTTTGGTACCTCAGATCTTGAAATCTTTTCTTCTTAGACATACGTACACCACAAGAAAGATGTGGAATATCCTTCCTTCCCCATCCCCCATGGACATTCCCTTTTGTTCTGACTTTTCATTTAAGCACAGTAATGAAACAAACACTCCCATAATTTTCTGGCCCCTGTGGTCTTTTGTTTCTGTCAGAATTAAACAAACAAACAAAAAATTAAAAAAGGAAACAGTACACACCAAACTACATTGTAGTCTGACTGATGTTTCAATAACTTGGACTGATGCAGTAGATGAAAGTCATTCTATAATCACTGATTCCAAACAAGGAGAAAAAAGGATGCTGGCTGGAAAAAAAACCCTAACTTTATACATGACTTAAATCTCCTGCCTTATTAAGGAAGCATTCCCATTATGGAGTAATAACAGAGGACAGAACAAGGAACAATGGTTTCAAGCTGCAGCTGGGGCAATCAAGGTTGGATATTAAGAAAATCTCTCACTAGGAGGGTGGTGAAGCACTGGAATGAGTTATGTAGGGGGGTGGTGGAATCTCCATCTCTGGAAACATTTAAGGCCCGGTTAGACAAAAACCTGGCTGGGATGCTTTAGTGGGAGAGGTCCCTTCCAACTCTATGATTCTGAGCATCGCAAAAGGAGAGGTAATTCCTGATTTAGTTCTAAGTGGAGCACAACAGCTGGTTCAAGAGATGAATTTGCATGATTGAGGACCAAAGTAGGCTTTCAGGATCTGATCTGCTAAGAGGTCATGAATTTGTGTCTGCCTGCACCACTTTCCACAGAATGATGTCTCTGCATGCTGCTTCGTCTCTGAATACTTAAGGACTGGTACTAGCTCTATGGATCAAAGACCATAATGGCGTTTAGCCCCTGTAACCTCAAGATGGGAAGGTTTCTTGGCCTTCTCCCATTGCTGCACCACCATGGGGAAGAAGCATAATCTACAGCTTAATTAACATTAAATCACCAGTCAAATAATTAACCAGCAATTGCTAAAGCCATGTCCCAAGAGCATATGCATGCTGAGAAGGCTTGGCAGCATCATTCTTCACAGAGAAAAAATAATGGGGTGATGGGTGGAGGAATAAATGTGCTTACAGGTCTAGAATTTTGAATGAAATGTTGCAGCTGATACTTATGTCATATTTGTTTAAAATGAATGATTATGTTGTGATCTGGCTGTAGAAAATTCAAACATTAAAATAACACAACAATTCTCTATAATCAGACTGGAGAACATTGTCTGAAATATAATAAGAGTTAGATATAACTAATGTGTTTTTGCAGTTTTGGCCTTGACATAAATTCAAAGAGAGAGAAGGGACCTACCATGTTAGAAATAATAGGAGAGTGGTGTGGGCATTTGTTGTACATGAAATCTTGTTCTCTCTTTCACTTCCCTTATCCTGTCCTCTTCCTGCAACAACTGTTCTGGGGGAAAAAAAATCCCATATACTATATTCTGAGGTTATTTAAATGTCTGTCACCACTGATGGAGAAAAGCGCATCATATTTCAATACTAAAAATTCAGCAATTGTTAAATAGAAGCTCCAAATCCTCAGAGGTATTTAGGTACTTACTGCTTATTGATTTCAGTGGGAGTTAGGTGTTTCAGTAGCTTTGATAATCTGGGCCTCACTGACTTCAGGGCTGAGTCAGTATGTTTCCTTTTTCCTCCTTCTTGTGGGTCCCTCAGTTAAAGCACTGAAGATCTTTCTATTAATATTTAGTGCATGCCTTAAAGCAGAGCATCTTAATTACAGCCTTCATACTCTTGGCTGAGTCCTGAATAACAATCCCTTAGCAAAGCCCACTCATTAGGCAGGTAGGAGTCTTACTTTTCAGTGAAGTGAGACCTTCCTAACTATGCCTGAGAATGAGGGTTCTACCTCCACTGAAATGTCAGTTAACTTCTGCAGTTTTTGAAGTGATATTTGGACACCCATATTAAAATAACTCCCCCCCCCAGTTACAAGTATTTTAAAAGGCTATATAGGTCTTATCATGCAGCCCTTTCTTTGGTCAGACAATACTCATTGTCATCTCATGAGTTTTAACCTGGATAAGGCTCAAAACTGCTAAGGTTTCCTGTTTATGTCCTCTAGAAAAGATGTTCCAGGTCTCCTTTAAACACTTCGAATTATTCAGCCCATGCACCAGCTCTAACAAACTAGTTTCAAAAAGAGCAAGAAGTATAGGGCTCAGTTGCATGAGTGATCCTCCTCTTAGCAGGGGGTTGGACTAGATGACTTCATGAGGTCCCTTTCAACCCTAGAATTCTATGATTCAAGTGCACCTGTCTCAGGTGCTGGTGCTCAGGGTAAGGACATACGTGTGTGCAGAAAACACTCTTGACTTGTCATCTTTTCCTTGTATTTTCTAAGGATCAATCCAGCTGCAATAGCAGAAGAACCACTAGTAAGTCACCTCTACATGGCTGGCATGAATCAGGGCCTTAACCCCACCCTCTGTATCCAAACTTGTAGAGATGGAGGAGTGCCAAGTGGGGAGCTTAGTGAATCACTCAGTCCCCCCCCCCCCCAAAGGATGGTGCAGTCTATATATGTGAAATGCCTTAAAAAAATCTCTCATGAAGCTCCAGACATTCCAGTTTTGCTACACCTCCACCACAGTTTATCCTGGAGACACTGAAACTGACTGTTAACATCAGCCATCCATTAGATATTCATTTACCTATAAATGACAGAAATCTCCTGTTTTGGTATTTAACATGTCTCAGCACCTCTAAGAGTTTTTTCCTCTCTCCCTTTGTGTTGTTCAAAAGGTGATCCTTCTTCAGATAATTTATACTGTAGCTTCTGTGAAGGAGGAAGCTATTTTTTTTCTTTTGAATAAGATAGATGCAGAGGATTATGTGCACAGAGAAAAAGCAGTAATCATAAGCATTTATAATAAGTGGCAAGTCCACAAGAATTCTCATAAATGGTGGAACTGTTAGTTTAAATAACCTTTTATTTCCTGAAAACTAATGTCATGTATTTTTCCATTAAATATACCATATTATTGATATTCGCAATACCCTACATAATGCTGTCCTGCAGTTCTGTATAATACCAGACTGATTAACCACATATGCAAGAATCACAACTATCTCTGCAAGGGAATAGGAGATGTTTAAGACAGCACACTGCAAAAACATGATAGCCTAGAACCAGAGACAAGCCAAAAAAGTGACCCAGTTTCACAAAAGGTATTTATCCTAACTTCCATTGAAATCAAGCAGAAGGGACTCAGACACAAGTCAGAATTTGGCCAAAACATATGGAGTGAAATCCCTGCTATTCTTGCTAAGATGAGACTTTTTTTTAATGCCTCAGTCTTAACAACCATGTTGATACAACCCAAGAGGGTAGCATTTATAAGAGTAGACAGTTCACCAAAACCTTCCCATGCTTACAGAAGGTAATACAAAAAACTCCAGAAATTAATAGGGCTATTATTTGCATCACCTGCCCTAATTCATCATGTTTCCTTTATGGCAGATTCCCTTCCAGATTCTAAACAGACTCACTGCTTTTCTGCATTTGAGATTTGGTGAAAACTAAGGAAGTTATAAGCACTTGGATTAACACACTTCATGAATAGATTTCAGAAGAGCTTAAGTATCCCAGTAGCTAGAGCAGCACCCCTCCCTCCACTTACTCAGCTTTTTCCTCTCCTTTTGAGCAAAGGAATCTAGAGTCTCTTTGTTTCTTAACACCTAGACTCTTTTATTTAAAGCACTACATACTCCCCAGCAATACTCAATCAAGCCCACAGCTTTTCTGGTGTCTAGGCACTAGTGATTCAGCATCATTCTCCTTCACCTATCTATTTCAACTAACTGTTTCCTCTATCTAAACTATATCTTTTCTAACTCAGACCTCCAAAGCTGGTTTTATCCCTCACTGAGCAGCCAGGCAGGTGTTCCCCTTTTCCTCATTAAGTTGGGGCTTCTACTTAGGCTCCTTAGGGTAAACAGCTATTGCTTATTAATCCTTCACTCTAGGTGCCTTGGAGTAGTCCTGCTGCTCCTTGGCTCTTTGAGGGATAGCTAAAACAGCTCAGAAGGTTTACTATCCTCCACTCTGTCACAGTTCCCATTTTACAGAGGAGAAACTAAGGCACAGAAAAGTGAAGTAACTTACCCATAGAGTGGGGTAGAGAGCACAAGTCTCTAGTCTGATATGTTATTAAGTTGGCCTATTGCTTCCTCTACAGACAGGAGAGTAGTTATCTATAAGACATTTAATAAAAGTATACTCCTGTAAGGCCTCACCACAAGTATACTTATTTTAGTGACTTGAGTTTGTATGAAAGATGCTATACCTGCTAAAGCTGCATGCATTGCACTTACCAGTACATGGTACAGTCATCTTTGAAAGCCAGGAGCAAGCAGATTTGTGTTTTTGTCACAGGATTAAAAACTTACATAGGTTAACCAGAGATGATTAAACAATGAGAAAACACAGAACGTTCACAAACATGTTTGTGATTAAAAGACCCACATTTGGTTAACTTATTTCAAGGGTCATATAATTTGTAATTGAAATAATTGACCTCAGATAATCATGGCAGGTTTCCAAATTCTGAAAATCTTATGCATTTGCACTAAAATTCATTCATAATTTATCATTTGGTATTCTAAAGAGTTTTGCTTATTCAGTTACAGGGCAGAAACAAAGCTATATGGCTTCAATGATCATTTACTATAATGTACAATATCAACTCTGAATAATTTCTCAAACAATATATAGATTAGTTTGACAGTTACTTGCATGTAATTCATCAATATTTTAAAATTCTGACTATATTTGTAAACACTTTGTATATACCTAAGTTTCCACTTCATGCATCTGAGGAATTGGGTTCCAGACTACAAAAGATTATGGCCAAAATATTTTTTGTTAGTCTCTAAGGTGCCACAGGACTCCTTATTGTTTGTAAACACTGGAACTGATTTGTGACTTATCTGCAATGGCTTGAAAAAGCACTTGGTTGTGTCAGATTTTGTATCTAGCTGGTACTCTTATACAAGCTCTAATATGTACCCACCTTACATGTAAGCCTCTTCTTGTATAAAATTCACTCAGTACAGAAGGTTTCCTATGACCTTTCTATATAGGTGTTAAATGATTATGGGCTTTGTGCTAGATTGCTGCACTTGTGCATATATCCCTTTACTATATGTTATGTATTAATAGCCATAGGGGTCTGAAGTATTATAAATTGTCTTCCTTGGCAATAGAATCTAAAGGCAGAATTTATCATGGTGTGGTTTTTGCCCCTAGGAAACAAATTGCCCCAACATGGCAAATTTTATTTTCATTTGTCACTCATACAAATCCAATATAGACTCAACATGGGAATGCTAACAATATATATTTAAAAGTTATAAAATATTTATTTTGAAACCAAATGTTCATAAGGATATTAAAGAGTGTGGACCAACTGAAGACAGTGGCAAAGTCCTTTAAAACAAACTGTTCATCTCCTCCCTGCTGACCATTTATAGCTATCTTCTAAAGTGACTTTCACTGAGCCAGTTTCCAAAGGGATAGCCATGTTAGTCTAGTCCAGCAAAAAAAAGAAAAAAAAAACCCATGGAGTCGTGTGGCACTTTAAGACTAACAGATTTATTTTTCGCATGAGCTTTCGTGGGAGAAAATCCCCCTTCGTCAGATGCTTCGAAGATGGGTGAACTTACAGAATGGAATGAAAATAAATGCAAGGGGATGTAAAACATAGGATCAGGTCATACAGTAACAGCAAATCAGAGCAGTTAGGTTCAAACCATGGGAAGCCTGAAGTCAAATTACCTTTTGTGATGGGAAGAGAACCCATAGTCTCGATTAAGTCCTGCTTTCACAGAATTTAGCTTGCATATTAATTCGAGTTCAGCTGTTTCTCTTTGAAGTCTTGATGTCCCAGCCACATCTCTGACGATGGTCGTTAACAAATCATTTATCGAGTGATTAGAAAGATGGAAGTGCTCAGCAACTGGTTTCGTTTTGTGATTTCTGATATCAGCTCTGTGTTCATTTATCCTTTTGCGCAGTGATCATCCTGTTTGTCCAATGTATAAGGTGTTGGGGCATTTCTTGCACATGATGGCATAGATCACATTAGTAGATGAGCAGGTAAATGAGCCTTTGATGGAATAGCAGGCTTGATTAGGACCTATGATGGTTTCTTTTGTGCAGATATGTGATCTTTGAAGCATCTGACGAAGTGGGATTTTCTCCCACGAAAGCTCATGCAAAAAATAAATCTGTTAGTCTTAAAGTGCCACATGACTCCTTGTTTTTTCATTGAACCAGCTGCTATTAGCAGGACTTTAATACGTTATATTTATTTTTGTGACACTATAAATGAAAGCTACTGTCATCAATGTTAAAGAGCGTTTTTATGTCAGGGATATTGTGTGGTCTATTTTTGATGTCAAGAAAATAATTTTAGGAATAAATTACTTGGTGTTCTGCAGATCTCTCTTTTTTTTTTAAAGTGGCTATTTCCTTACTGTTACTGTACATTTTCCTTCTCATATATGGCAGAAAATGCAGGCATTGTTTAGACTGGCATGCTGACTCAAAAGTCTTAAAAATGTGTGTGTTAATGAAATCAGAATCCACAGCACCAAAGGCCACTGCTGCTGTGTTCTGGACACTGTAAGACAAGTACACTTGACTGAAATTACATTTATCCCAACAATAATAAATGTATGAGAGGGAGGAAAAGACAGAGAGAATGTTTTTAAGGACATTTTTCTAAAGGTGAAAAAGATGATAAAGGTGTTAAAGATGATAAAGAGAAGTAATACACTATTAATTATGTATGAATCAGCTGAATAGCTTTCAGGTAACATTCAAGCAAGGATTTTCTTTGAGCTACCTATTAAAAACCAGGTTAGCTTGCCTGGTTTATTGACCAGATGCTGCCAGACCGTTACATAGGGATGCAGTGTTGTTGGGGGATTGGGAGAGTTGGGCGCCTTCCTTGCTTTACAGTTCATATGAATGACAAGGCAAGCTGCCACTGATACCCAAGAGGCTGAGTGGTAGGCAGGACAATGGCTTCCCTGCTTCGTATCATGTACCCAGTGATAGCCGTCCACATGGGGCATAGTGAACTTCCATCTAGTAAAGGACATATCTGGGAGCACCATGAAAAAGAATGTATCTAGAGTGCTCTGTCTTGGTAGAGGAACTCCTCACAGCTCCTTGTTACATGATATGCTTAAATGGCACAGTCTAGCCCAGTGTTTACCATTTCACAACTAAAGTTATGAGAAGTCATTAAAAATAATAGGATTAAGGTAGCCCCTCTGACAATGTGATTTAAGTTCAAAGGGACAGGAGGGAAAGAGAACCATTTACATGTGATTCTCTCTTTTTTGTGTTCAGCATGACCAATAGCCATAGGTGTACTTAGCTTTCCATATTTGGGGAGACAACTCCAGCAGGCCAACAGGGCCAAATGTGGGAGGTGAATTCTGCACCTGCTTGAGGCTTCCAGGGCTGGGCCTGCTATCAGGGTCACTGCTGGCCTGTGGGGCAAGGCACCTACCCACTGTTTGTTCAGGTCTTGCACAGGGACTCAGGGAGGATTTAGCCAGGGCCACCATGGGCTGGCTACTGTGCTGGGGTGGAGGAGGAGGGTCTGGAGGTCATGTCTGGAAACTGCTGACCCTCCAGAAACTCAGGGGTAGGGGAGCAGGGTTGTCCAACCCCTGAGTCCATGTTTCCTGTTGATTTAGAGTTGGCCTTGCACTTAGTCACATGGTGCTACCATACTCCTTCTGTCCCCAACAGCAGGAATAGCTGAGCCAAGTGACCTTGGAAGTCAGGTGTGCTGTGAGCTGTACTTTGTGAGGAGAGGCAGGAGCAATAGCTGGGCTCCATAGGGAGGGACAACTGCTTTCAAGGAAAGAAAAGGGTCAGGGGAGCATCTCCCCAGTGGTGGGGGCAGTTGAACTGTTAAATTGTTCCCCCTCCATCAAAGAATAAAATCTCTCAATGTAGTTTTACACCATAGTGTGTGTTCTAAAAGTCTTCTGTTAACTTTATTGCAATGAAGATTATAGATTTGTCTGAAAATTGACACATTTTTTCCTCATAGTGAGGGCATTTCTATTACTGTACAATCTAAAGCTCCCTATTAATCAGTTTGTCTTTCATTTCCTAACACTAAAAATAATCTCTGCATTTGTCTCCATTTGCTCTTGACCACTGACTTTAATGACCAGATGCAATAGTTTATTGTTTAGGAAAAAATATTTAATTTGCCTGAAGAAAACCCTCCTTTCTCAGTTGCAATATTCTTGGTAATGAAACGAGTGATAAGGATGCTGCTTTTCATGCCACATCTATTAATCTAAACACTAACCGGAATAAAAGCAAAGTGAACATTCATTGAATAGACTGGAATTTACTGAGGAAACAGAAGTAGAACAAATCTCAAGCTGATCTAAAAGATACTGGTAAAATTGCAGACATCAAATGTTCAAAGGAAAAGAAACTGGAATTTCACTCATTTGTGAGGATCACTTTGGCCCTATGAAGACCTGCACAAATTATGTGATTTTCATGAAGAGCTCTGATACATTCTGTTCCATTAAATTGTGAACAAGCTGATCAAAGTAGGTGTCTAAAACATTATGTAGCTGGAGTGCATCTGTTGACTGTACTTGATAATGCTTAGATCTAACAAGGTTTTTAGTAAACAGGTAATTATGGTACCAGATTTGGTCTCTAAGAGCTCTGTGATTGGATTAACATAGCAGTTAAATTCTGTTAAATTGCTGAAAGCAGATGGCAGACTGCAGCTATCTGAAAGTTTGTCCTTTCTTGGCCTCATGTTCTTCTGAAAGGTTTCCATGTGGAAACTCCTCTTTCTTCTTTTGTTATAAAATAATAGTTTTAAAAAGTGCTTCTGTTTAAGTCAATACTAAAAATCCCATTAACTTCAGTGAAAGCACATCTATGCTATTACCAAGTGCTTTTGAAAATCCCAACCATATTCTGTTTTATCTTATTCTAGCTTATTGATCTGCATCTAACCTGCATGGTTCAAACAAAGTGGATGTGATAGGGATACATAACACATTCTCTCCTTGGAGATGCACTTGTCTAAGTAGATCCATTAGAACTACTGTTAGATTGAGAGCTTGGATTTGTGAATAACTACTGTAGGCACAAATAGATAACTGTTGGATGCCATAGATACATCAAAGTAGTTGACATATCACATCATTATATCAACATTTTGTGGAAACTGAGTGCAATGGAAATGTGTCCCTCTGGACTTGTCAAAGATACTAGATACCCAGCTGAAAAACAAACATGAACAAAAAAAAATCTTTCTTCCACCTCTAACTGGTCAGGTACCTTTCTCATGTCCTGACAAATGGGGACTTGGTGACAATGACTGATGAATTTGGGACTTTAAAGCTGTGTTATTACCCTCTGCTAGTTCCCTTTAAAGGTGCAGTGGTAAATGCACAGAAGTTGTAATTGCCACCTGAATCCCTAGCTTTCCCAGAGGCACAGTGACCTGTGAAAAAGTTCCAAAGGGGTAGCCATGTTAGCCTAGTTCAGCAAAACAAGCAAGGAGGACTATGACACTTAAAGATGAACAAATTTATTTATCGCATGAACTATCTCTTTCCCCATTTCAGTTCTCTGGCAGCACGGCTCCTTTGTGCCAAGGACTCTTTAGCCTAGGCTGTGTTACTTTTTTGTGGATTCTCTGCTAGTTGCTGTGCATATTATTAGTGTAGCATTGCCTCACTGATCTCTCCTACAGAACTGAGTTCCTGACCCCTTTGGGTTCTCTGTACATCTAGGGGCAGAAGGGATGGTGCAATAGAAATGACTCATTCTCTTTCCAGACAGACAGAGGTGTTGTTTTATTTTATATTTTAAAAAGAGATTAGATTTCTAAAATTAGGTGATTTGGGCAAAAGAGTTAATTTCAGACATATTCTAAACAATGAGATCATTTTTATTATTTATAGTATAGTCTTAGCTAAGAGACTGACATGGATGAGGACTCCATTGCACTAGATGCTGCACAAATATAGAACAAAAAGATGGTCCCTGCACCAAAGAGCATTGTCTCCTTTCTATCTCTGTGTATGGTGGTGCTAGCAGAAGGTTAGAATGCTACAGAAGGGCAGAATGGAATGATGCGGCAGCATGCGCTTTATTTCATACTTCAGTACCTCATTTTATGTTCTTCAGTGAATGCAATCAAAGTTATTTATGAGTTTACTAGATGAGCATTTTGCAATAATTACATTAGGGGCTCAGTGGCAGATCCAGAAAGATGTGATAAAGACATGTTTTGGATGGCAAATTCTTTGAAATGGTCTGAAGAGAAAACTCAAAATGAGAAATGAATGAGAACAAATATCAAGTTAGTGACATTTAAATAAACAGACTTTCTGCTTTCAATTTATGTCAATAATAGCCTGCTTTACTTTTCACTTCAGTTATATTGTGATCTTTTGCTATCAATTCAGGCTATTTCAACTAAAATTCTATTGCATCAGCAGTAGTTGACTGACAAGTCTTCTGAGTTAAAATCTTTACATAGTCTTAATGGATAGATAGACAGTAAAGCTGTTTTTTACAGGAGGCAGTACAACACATCTGTCTCAAATACGTGGAGGTACACTGGACTCAATAGGAAATATGGCTGCTAGCTCAGAGGCAGTAGTAGGAAAACTTCTATGCATGTCTACTGCTAGAGGGAGACACACACACACCATACTAACAAATCAAACAAAGAGCCTTGTGGCACTTTTAAAGACTAACAGTTTTATTTATTGCATGAACTTTTGTGGGTGAAACCCTCCTCATCAGATGCTCACAAAAGCTAATGTGATAAATAAATTTGTTAGTCTTTAAAAGTGCCACAGAACTCCTCGCTTGTTTTGCTGAACACGGCTACCACTCTGGAACTTGTCATACTAGCAAATGTTACTTGAGTGAAGATCGGATCCCTTTCTATACTGTGCTGACATAATTTTTCATTTGAATAATCAATTTTAATTAGGATAATAGAAAAGATACTTGTGATGGCTTCAGAACTGAACTTTTCAAGAAACTTCATCTCGAAGATAGTGGCAACTTTGCAGATTTAGGGCATCTTGGTTTCATTTAAAGCGACAATGAATAAAACCCACAAATGTACAGTGGTATAGCTCTGTTATTTGACTAAACAAACAAGTCAATTAAAGAATTAAAATCAACATAACTGATCTACCATGGAAAGCAGTCTGCCAATTTATAAGGAGTCCTGACTATATTTTTATTTGAAAACACACGAAAATGTATCTGCAGCATAATCAAGGTCTACAGTTGCAGAAGTGCTACAAAATTGGGCCCAAAACTGGTGCTGACTACAGAGTTATTTGGTAGTAGTCAACATGGAGCTAGAAGCAGGCAAATAATGGCAGCCTGCTCTCTAACCCCTCCATTGCTAGGAGCATCTTTAAAAGGGCATGAACTGGATGGAAGCCCTCCATCTTTTTCTAGCACTAGTAGATTCAAGAATAGAAGGTAAATGATGCTTGATTCAAGAATAGAAGGTAGAAGATGACTTGATTCCTATATCTCTGAAATTCACAAATTTATGCCACAAATTTCACAGTAATCTGCTGGGGATCAAGCTCTGTATTCCCCATCAATATTATGAAACTTCTCCATCAGCGTGGGAAAAGGCAGGGGAAAAGGACTGATTTGTATCAATATAGATGTTGGCAAAAAGCTCCTGGGCAGCAGGAAGTAACTTCTAACTACGCAGGCTGAAATAATTATGTACATAACCATTATCATATTTATGATGGGATCCAGGAAGGAAGTAGAAGGGGCTCTACCACCTCTGATCCAGTACTAGCCCTTTCCTAAGAAACAGGTGTTGAAAATTCATGGAACATATTCTCTCAACAGCTTGTGCTGGTGGAACTCTAGCAGAGGCAAAAGGAAATTAAGATGCCCCCCTCTGTGAATTAAGTTGAATAAACAGATTTTATGTTTTTGAAAACTAAATAAAAAACAAAGAAACCATTTTTATTTAAATCAGATTTTTAAAATTTAAATTAAATACATTTTCTTTTTAAAAAAATAAGGCCATTTAAAATTGAATTTGAAATTATGATAACATATATTAAGGGCTAAAAATACTATATTAAGATTATTTAAATTAAAGTAAAGAAAATATCTGTTGCTAAGTTTTAAGGAAAGTCAAATAACTGGAATGGTGCAAGTGATTTACTATGCACTAGGAAGAAAAGCTTGTTGGAATGCTAAAACCAGCTTTTATCATATGCAGCCTCTTTTAAAGGTGCAGAGGAAATATCTTAATTTTTGTTCATTCAGCTAGTTCAGCTCACTAGTTAATGACTAGTTAATCCAAAGTGGAGAAATGGATTGGGAATTGAAAACACAGCAAAAGCTTATTTTTCTCTTCCAGTCTATGAATAGAAGCTAGATGTGAAACAATGAGATTTTTTGATGAACTTAATAGTTCTTATGTATCAATTTATTTAAGGGAGTTTTATTTAACTGGTAAGAAACATATGTAAAATGTCACAAATCATAAGTAAAAAAAAATAGTGATCTTCAAGTAAATAAATGCATCATTCATCATTTTCTAACAATAAAAAGGTAAACTTTAGGTATTTGAATAAATGTAGGTTAAACTATATAACTATTTAAATAAACATGTTTAGACAGAGTATATCCTCCTGATCATCATCATCAACAACAACAACAACAACAACAACAACAACAACAACAACAACAACAAGAGAAGGCTATAGTTAACAGAGAAATGTTTAGAGGAGTTTTCAAACTAAGTGCTGGGACAGCAGACAGGTGTGAGCAGCACACAATTCAGATAGAAGCATCCTTTAGAGGAGGATTTATTAAAGGATATATTTTTAAGTCTAGTGAAAAGGATAGAATAGATGTTAAAGCACAGGAAGGAACTGAAGAGCAACAGTCAAATGAGTCTTAGTTATACTACAGGCAACTATATATTGACAAATTTTAAAAATGCTTGTTTATAAATGCTAGAAATCTAAATAGTAAGATGGGTGAGCTTGACTGTCTGCTGTTAAATAAGGATAGTGATAAAACAGGCATCACAGAAACTTGTTGGATTGATGTTAATCAATGGAATGGGACATGGTAATACCACAAATCCAAACATACAGGAATGACAGAGCTGATAGTGTTTGTGAGGGAGTGGCATTATGTCAGAAAGAAAGAATAATGTAAGAGAGAGTAAAAATCTTAAATGAATCTAACTTTACCATACAATCTGTATGGAAAGACATTCCATGCTTCAATAATAAGACTAAAGCAGTAGGAATATACTACCAACCACCTGACTAAAATGGCAATGGTGACTGTGAAATGCTCCTGGTAGATTAGAGAGGTTACAAAACCTGAAAACCCAATAATAATGAGGGGATTTCAACTGTCCCCATATCATCTCAGGATGTGACGCAGAGATAAAATTTCTAGGCACCATTAATGGCTGCTTTTTGGAAGAGGGAGAGAGGCAGTTCTTGATTTAATCCTAAATGAAGCACAGAAGATGATCCAAAAGGTTAACATAGCTGAACCACTTGGTAACAGTGACTGAAATGTGATTGAATGTAACTTCCTTGGGTGTGTGTACAGGGGAAGGGAGGGATATAAAAGAAAACCACTGCAGCAACATTTAACTTAAAGTAGGGAAACTAACTAAAAATGAGGGAGCAAATTAAATAGAAATTAAAAGGAAGAGTCTCAAAGGTGAAATGCCTGCCAGATGCATGGAAACTATTTAAAAATACCATAATAGAGGCTCAAACTAGATGTATGCCCCAAATTAAAAAAAAAAAAAAGCTGTAAGAGGAGCAAAAATGCCAACATGGCTAAACAGCAGAGTAAAAGAGGAGTCAGAGGTGGAAAAGAAATCCTTTAAAAATTGGAAATCAAATCTTAAAGAGGAAAATAGGAAGGAGCAGAAAGTCTGGCAAGCTAAAGGTAAAGATATAATTAGGCAGACCAAAAGAGAATCTGAAGAGCAAATAGCAAAAGATGCAAAAAATAACAGGAATAATTTTTTAAAGTACATCAGAATTAGGAAGCAATCAGTGGGGCCGCTGGAACACGGAGAGGCTAAAGGAGCACCATGGAACACAAAGCCATTGAGGAGAAGCTAAGTCAGGGCTGTCAAACTCATGTGCTATGACAGTCCAGATTTGACTTAAATGCATTTCAAGTGGGCCATGCATATCATAAACTGAAATACTGTGGCACTCTTGTGGTATTGCGGAGTGCCGTGTATGCAAAACAGAGCTCTGCGATACAACTTGTTCTTCCTCTGCTAGGGAGAGAATGTGGTCTCATGGAGTGCAATCTCCCGTATCCACCACTCCATGATGGCATGAAAGGTGACACTCTCATGGCATTGAGAGTGCTGGGCATGCAAGACCACTCTCTTTCACTCTGTTGGGGAGAGAGTGTGGTCCTGCTAAATACAGTCATGGGCTGGATGGAAAAGGTCCAAGGGCTGCATTCAGCCCAAGGGCCACATGTTTGACACCCCCTAGCTAAGTGAATTCTTTACATTGATCTTCACTGCAGAGGATGTGAGGGAAATAGCCACACTGAAGCCACTATTTTCAGGTTACAAATTTGAGGAACTGTCCCAAACTGAGAAGTCAGTAGTTGAGGTTATGGAACAAATGATAAATCAAACAGTACTCAGGCATCAGGAGCAGATAGTTTCACCCAGGAGTTCTGAAGATATTCAGAAACTGAAATCGTACTAATTGTGGTATGTTACCTATTACTTAAATCAGCCTCTGTACTGAATGACTAGAGGATTGTTGATTTTTAAGAAAAGTTTCCAGAGGTGAACCTGGCAATTTTAGGCAGGTAAATCTAACTTCAGTACTAGACTAATTAGTTGAAACTAAAGCAAAGAACAGAATTATCAGATAGATAGAAAAGCACAATCTGTGGGAGAAAAGCCAACATGACTTTTGTAAAGGAAAATCATGCATCACCAATGTTTTAGAGTTCTTTAAGGATGTCAACAAGTATTTGCGGAAGGGCACTCCAGTTGATATAGTATATTCAGACTTTGACAAACTCTTTGAGAAGGTCCCATACCAAAGACTCTGAAGCAAAGTAAGTAGTTATGGGATATGAGGAAAGGTCTATTCCTGTATCAGTAAATGGTTAAAAGATAGGAAACAAAGGGAAGGAATAAAGGTCAGCTTTCACAATGGAAAGATGTCAGTAGGATCTGTACTGTGACATGCTGTTAAATTTATAAAAGATCTGGTAAAGGGTGAAAACAAGAAGGTGATAAAATTTGTAGGTGATACAAATTTACTCAAGACACTTAGGCTGTGTTCAGACGCGAGTTTTATTTTGAAAGAACAGCTGTTGTTTTGAAATAAAATTTCTCATGTCCACATGACATACCGTTGTTTCGAAACCACAGGACCCGTGTCCAAATGGCCTTATTTCAAAATAACCATTTTGAAATAACAGCCGTTTTGATAGCAGGCTTTCCCTTATTTTGAAATAAGTCATTTCAAAATAAGGGGTTTATTTTCAAAATAAGACATTTCAAAATAAGAGTTTTATTTTGAAATAAAACTTTGTGTGTGGACATAGCCAATATGATGTAACTAAATTAGTTGTCACCACCTAAAGACTTTGGACAGTTCCCTGAAAACATCTGTTCAATTTGAGGCAGCAGTCAAAAAAGTTAACAGAATATTTGGAAAAATTAAGAAGGGGATAGAAAATAAGAGAAAATATCATAGCATCACAATATAAATCCATGATACTACCACATCTCTGATTCATCATGCAGTTCTGATTGCACTGTCTTTAAAAAGATATATTAGAATTGGAAAATGTACAGAAAAGGGCAATGGAAATGATTAGAGGTATGGAATACCTTTTGTATGAGGAAAGGTTAAACAGACTGGGGCCGTTCAGATCAGTAAAGATTAAAGAGGGCTGTGATAAAGGTCTAAAATCATAAATGGTGTCGAGAAAGTGAATAGGGAAATGTTATTTACCCTATCAAAATGGGTTCACTCAACAGAATTAATGGGCCACAAGATTAAAACAAAATAAGAAAAAATACTTTGTCACACAATGCACAGTTAACCTGTGGAAATTATTATGGAAGTATAATTGGGTTAAAAAAAGAATTAGATAATTTCATGAAGATCAGATCCACCCATGGCTATTAGCCAAGATGATCACAAGTGTAACCCCAGGGTCTGGGTGTCTCTAACCCTGTGATTGCCAGAAACTGGGACTGGATGACTGGAGATGGCTCACTCAGTACTTGTCCTGTTCTTTCATTTCCTCTGAAACATCTGCTACTAGCCACTGTTGGAAACATGGATATTGGTTTAAATGAACCATTGGTCTGTCTGAACACAGCTACCTTTGTGTTCTTATGTAATATTTGCCAACCAAACATGCTGATTTGCATGACCATTACAAAAAAATCCACCTTTCTTTAGGAAAGTAACTAAAAAGTAAAATGCAAAAAAGTCATTGATTTAAATCAGTTTCCTGTATGATGATTTAAATACTGATTAAAATGAATAATTTAAATGAATCCATCCTACCATGAATACAAGAATACTGTGGAAATATCACATGCCTTCTGTAGTGATGAATAAAATCTTGAGGGTTTGTTAAGAAAGATGGCATGATACTTTTACAAATTGTGTGTGAGCATTTAAATCATACTGTTGGCAACTCAATGTTCAGGGCAGAATTGAGGCAGATAAATACTACACATAGTTTAGCATGCGTGTGGACAAAGATAACTCCTGCTTTCTCAGAGTGACACTCTGTCCCCCTATAGTGGTGGCTTGGCCAGAGATTGATGAGCCACTTACAGATAGCATCTGATGAAGTGGGATTTTCTCCCATGAAAGCTTATGTAATAAATAAATTTGTTAGTCTTTAAGTGCCACAGAACTCCTTGTTTGTTTTAGCTTCAGCTAAGAGACTTGTATCTTTTAGCTCAGGCAGTAGTGGTTCATGCATTAAGCTCCAGAAGTCCCAGCATTGATCCCTGCTGCCATTGCCCTACAAGTCACCATTATAAGTTGGTGGCCCATAGAGGGAATTCAGGCATTTCAACTGGGAAATCTCTGAAGCTCAGGGTCATTCTTCCCTGTCCAAGGGGAATAAGTTACACCTGCCGGCTTGGAGAGGTTTTCTGTTGCCTTCTACTTGTGGCTAGGCCAGTTAGAGATTGATGAGCCTGCTACAGCCTTGGCAAAGAGATATGTGTCTTTCAGCTCAGGCAATCGAGGCTGAGTTCTGATGCATTGAGGTCTAAACTCTGATTTTTGCTTTTGATGCCCATGTGTGGGTTGACATTACATCAGTTTGGCTGTCTAACAGTGCAGCTAATCCAGGCCAATAAATATTTGTGCACAATAAGAAAAAGTAAAATCCCACAAAACTGATGTTTTCTGTTTTTAATATAGTAAATTAGAAAGCTAAGTTATTCAAACATTTTATGTGGTGCTATCATCTGCTATGAACTGTGGCCTTTTTACACAATTCACTGCTGCAGGAAGTCTTCAAGGCATTCATTGTGTCTTGATTTTTAAAGGCGAATGGTAAGTGCTATGAATTATAACCATGTTTTAGTTATGGCAAATCAGCACAAAACTATCAATATTTCAAATGTAAGAGATTCATAAGAAAATCTTAGCTGCATTTTTTTCATAGTCTGGTAGTGATGCCAGAAAGGAACAACTGACAGGCAAACCAAAATCTTAGGTGGATTCTTAGGTGCACTAAATTGCTGGCAAGATCAAAGAGGCCTTGTTTTTGAGAGAAAAAAATCAATTGTCGCATTTCAGGACATTAACTGGTCACCAATGGAAAGTAGGAATGCATTTTCCCATCACATATATTACTTAGCTGACTCACACCTAATCCAGTTACTGTGAATGTCAGAGGTAGTTGAGCTGAGCTACTAAGGTGTGATTCTATATCCTAACTGTAACCCCTATTCCTAGATCCCCAGTTTCATTCCATCTCCTGGCTGGTGTCCTCCTCTCTTCCAGGGCTTAGTTCTTTCTTTTTTCTTCTCAGTCCTGTTCTGTTTCTCCCCTCAGCCCTAGTCCCCAGGACCTTACTTGGCTTCTAGCCTGGTTGTTTACCCTCCCCTGTCATTGCTTCTGGGGTCCTTAACCTTGCTTAACTCCTTTTCACTGTCCAGCTACCTATCTATGCTGGTTTACAGCTCTTTTCCTTACTCCAGAGCTGGGTACTTTTGTTTACCCCACATAATGAAACAGTTGTGCTGGCAAGAACCTTTCCTGCTGCTATGGTTCCTAAAGATCCTTTCTGGAGCATGCATCTGCTACTGACCCCAGCCCCACTTCATTCCCTCGTCAAAGAGGCTACTCCATTAAGATCTGTGACCAGGAAGTTTAGAAGACGAAGGTAAATCTGGCATATTTTTCAAAGACTCACAGAAAATTAGGGTTAGAAGGGACCTCAGGAGGTCAACCCTCCAAACAGAAACATGGTTATTAAAATATATTGTGAAACAAGCTTTAATTATCTTTTAAAAACCTTGATCCTTTTGTTTTCCAACTTACTGGAGTCTCAGGTAGAGTAAAATGGAGTTACTTCAATGAAATGAATGGAGCTACTCTGGTTTGCCCAACTTAGAATTTGGTCCTTTGCTTTCACCTTATGGATATTTTCGTTCATACCATAAATGGAGCAATGGTATGCTTTTCTGAGACTCATTCCTCTGAAGTAATATACTTCATGAGTTTTCTTTGGTTTTCTCCCATACAACTCTTGTGCTTCTACAGGGAAAGTGGTATGCATTTTTGACACTATTCCCAAGTACTGTAAATTTAACTTGTTTGCACTTTATCAATCACACACAATAAAAATCTAAAAAAAGGATGCTGTCAACTGGGGACATAACATTACTTAAGTCTTATGAAAATAGTACATTATAGCCAGCCTATTTTGGAATAAAACTTTAAATTGTTTAATATCTCCAAGAGGCAAATAACTTTTGTCTTGACAACACTGGCGTGTTTCTGAATCAATAAACAAATCTAGGATTTGTGATGGCATTAATGGTTTCTTTGCTGTCACCAAGATACTGAAAGTTTTCCTTAAAAAAAGGCTCATTTCAATAATAATCAATCAATCAATCTGTATCATGGTATGGAAGCAGGTAGCAAGTTGTTCTTTGATCCACTTTTAGCCCTGTTATTTGTGGTATCTTTTTATCTACCTAGTCCACTTTCTTACTGTGTAAGGATACGCGCCACACTTGCAAGATATTGTCAAGTTGTATCCAGCAGAAATAAGCCTCCTTGGCAGCCAGCCCAGATAACTGTCAGCTCATTTAGCTATTCAGTTGTAAGGCCCAAAGACGTCTGCCTGTTTGATAGCTACTTATTTTGAGAGACTTTCTCTCTCCCTCACATGCATGCATGCATGCATGCAGGCACACACACTAGCTGCCAGTATTTGCTTTATCACAGAACCATTGCAATGTAGAGCTGGAAGGGGCCTCAAGAGGTTGTCAAGTCCAGCCTACTCTACTGTGACAGGATCAAGTAAACCTGGGCCTTCACTGACATGTGTTTGTCTAACTTGTTCTTAAAAACCTCTAACAATGTCAGTAACCTTGTCAAAGAAGAAAAATTTGTTCTTGAAAAATCGATGTTCACTAGTCCTTATAACCAGTTGCTTACAAACTGATTGTTGAATAATTTGTTCCAGTCTCTTTCTAGGTATCTAAGTTAGACTGACTAGTCTATAATCATCCAGGTTCTCTTTGTTCCCCTTTTTAAAGATATGTATTATATTTGCCCTTTTTCCTGTTTTCTGGGACAGGACCTTACCCATTGCTAATGGTTGAGAGAATGCTTCAGCCATATCCTTATGTACTCCAGAGTGAATTTCATATTGTTTAACCTGATTTTTACATATTTTGTTTCGCATTCCTTCCCTCTTGTTGTTAATATTACTTATGTTGCATATCTGATCACCGTTAACCTTTTTATGTGATGGCTCAAGCCTAGCTCAATTGCCATATATGGGAATTGGATTTAAGGGGGTGGCATTATAGAGTGTTCTGAGCATGCTTAGGGTTCGTCTATACTATGGGCTTAAGTCAATGTAAGGAGGCTTAAGCTGACTTAAGCAAAGCTCTGGCCACATCTGGAGTTCATTAAGTCAACTTAAGGTCTTCCTTAAGCCGACTTAATAACTCTTACTCTTTAAGTTGACTTAGGCATTAAGTCAACTTAATGTGATGTGGCCATCTAAGGCGATTTAAGAAGCCCTATGTAATAATGTGCCTGCTTAAGTTGACTTAGTAAAGTCGACTTAAGCAAATGCATTTTTTTATTAGGACACTTTCTTAAGTCGACTTAACAAACTTTGTTAAGTCGACTTAAGAGAAGGGTGGACTCACTAAGTTGACTTAATAAAGTCAACTTTTACTAAACTTTATTAAGTTGATTTAACAAAGTAGGCTTAGCTTTTTTAGTGTAGACATAGACTTAGTGAGTTCCGTAATATCTTCACATGCATCTTTCCTAGCTGACGTTCAGTTAGCAAGATGAAAATTTTAAAATAGTTTGAAAATGACTCCTTGGCAAATATAGTCATCAAAAAAGATTATAAAGGGAGAAAGAATGGTCCATTTAGATCAAAAATGAAAATTTTCCTTTTGAATTTCAGGATTTCCCACAAATTAAATACTAATCAAACAGATACTTCAATGATCAAGGAGACTGCTTTTACAACTGTGCTATATCCCACCCCTTCAGTTACTGACATATAGGAAAAGAGTGTCCTCCCCCACCTGTTTTACGATGGTCAAAAGATAATCTTTAAAATTCCCCAGTTTGATGTGTACATTCAGGGCTGTGGGTTGTGCAGATTCAGGAGGCAGAAGAAGGATATGTTCATCATCAGGACTTCGAAAACAGAATGAGTGTGAAACACCTCACCTTCCCATCATGCCTGATTGAAAAGGGCTTTGTATACTGCATGCCAGGATAGCTTTTCCCCCCCCAAAGGTCATCTTGGTATGGAGATAATATTTGTGCATGGCCTTCCTCGCATTCTGTGTCGCAAAAGGTTGAGGATATTCCCTCGGGTTGGTGTGTTCATGTGAAATTTGCAAACAGTTTTATAAAGAGTTAACCAACTCCCTTCCCTTTCAAATCTAAAACATGAGGTTTGTTTACTCAGAATGCTTTTAATTTTTCCCTTTAAAAATGCAGTCATTCAAGAGCCCATATACCTCTAATTACATATATTCTAAAATAAGAGATGCCAGCTTGAAATATTTAATATTTTTGTTACCAAGTCAAAAACAAGCAATCTTGAGGTCTGGTACATTTCAGAATTTTCTTTCATTCACCAAAATCTGGCATTTCTGTCATCACTTTCCTTTGACAAACAGTATTAAGTTGTAAATAAAAAATTTTAAAGAAGAAATCTTGCAATGCTATGATCAAGAAAATCTTAATATTTTGCCCTTGTGTCAGTTTCTCATCTGAAAATGAAGGCTAATATTAAAATAAAATCTTCCTCAGAGACAGCCTTGAAACATTATCACACAGAAAAGAGCACTGAGGTGGTGATTAAATTGATAGAAAACACTCATCATTGTAGCATCCAAGAACTTCTCATTTTAATTAAAATGACAAAGCCAGTTCCTTAACAGACTAAATGGAATCTTCTGCTGTTCTCCCGTCCTTTGTTAAACATCTCTGGGTGTTTTTGTTGTCTTTTTTTTTTTAAATGTCTTTTATTGTGGCTGTAGCTATGACAGCTGATTAAACTAATTAAATCCACAAAAAGGTTTAACACTAATGTTTAAGGCTGGGATACTAAAAATGAGCCAAGAAAGAAACTGTCAATTAGAACATTTTTGATGGTCTGTTTTCATGGGAATGTGCTGTACTGGCAAAGTCAGCATGGTTTGCAGAGAAGTATCGCCTTCAGTAAAGCTTTTGACAAATTTTCTGAGGTCTTGGGTGCATTCTCTTGTTAGAAAGAGAGAAACTAAATTGAAAGTCTGAACTTTCTGATCTAAAAACAGACATTTTATTCCAAATTTGCTTCATGAAAAGTTTGAAAGGTCTCAGTTTTGTTTCAGTGTGGAACAAATACAAATTTTGAAACTTTGAATGTTATAGCTAATTAGAATTGTCATCCTGCACTAGCTCTAATTCTGCAGTAATACTGTTATATTGCCGTAGACTTTGATACATCTTAATTGTATGCACAAAGATATTGCAGCATGCATCCACTGTTGCATAACTTTAGACTGTTAGTTGCAAATTCACTAACCATAGGTCAAAAACATGCTAAACAGTTATATCTGTTCAAATGCATAGCATGGCTCCTATAATTAGTTCCCATGGATGGAATATACAAAGACCCTGCCTTGAAACAGAAGTAGATAAAAGCACCCTAACGAACTTATAGTGCATATGCACAGGCTCCACACAGAGAGTAAATGTGTGGCAAGCAGGTAGCTTACTAAGTGATAGTGTCGATGATCTTTTAGAAAATTGAACTGACTGCATTTAATTTAAAGGAGCTGTACACTGAATGAAGTTATTGCAATTTCTGTACCAGCATAGGTGGCTCATGGCTGGAAAAAATGAGTGTGTGGGACTGGAACTGCACACACCTGTTCCACTATAAACCAAGCACAATGAGGGTGATTCAGCAATTCAAGCCTTAATAGCATTTGCTGAATTCTTGTATGTCAAAGTCAAGTTGTGGCTCTATCATCATTATATCTGATGTGCTGCATCGTGATGGCAGAGGAGATAACTGCTATTAATTACTTAGGTGTTTTAAATAGAACTAGGCACTTTACATTTTTCCATACAAAACTTCTGAATATTAATTGTCAGACGTGGGCTTAGAAGAAACAATTTTTATAAAAATGGATCCATGATAGCAGAAAAGATCTTTCATATTAGCACTGTATACAGACACAGTAAAAGATCATGATATATGGTACAAGACAGTAAATGTTTCTTGTGTCCTCTGCAAATGCCAAGGGCTTTGAAGAAAGAACTGTTTTTATGAAATATACCAGACTAGATAACAGATATGCATTAGAGTTGCCTGAGGGCATGTTACCAAGGAAAGCATTTGCCTAATCATCCTGAAAATGCATTTTTCTGTTTCTAACAGGGGCATAGGAAGTAATAAATGTTAATTAGGCCTAATGTGCATGGGATATAGATGATCCAATTTTTATCAGTTTGGGTGACAAATAAACCAGAATATTAGTAAGCTAGAGCTCTGTTAAATTGCTATGTTGCTATGCTTAAGGTTTAATTTTTGCTGCATGAGTGGTAGTCAGTTTTGGTTTGCTAATGTTATAATATTTATTTATAATGCTAATTTAATGGTGTACTTTCAACTACTGTAGAAAGTCTTTTTTCATTTCGCTGTTCCAAGTTTCTGTTTCCTTCCATATATATATATCTTATCTCATGTATCTCCATTACATCTGGAATGATACACTCAGAGTATTGTATACTAAGCATATAAAATGTCATACAAAAAAGAAAGCATACAAAAAAATCAAGGCTATGTCGTGTGGAAATATTTATAGTACTTCCTTAGTTCGAATTAATGAATGAATTAATTAATGAAAGTCTGTGTAGCCATGCATTAATTTCATTCAAATTAATCCTCATTAATTTGAATTAAACTGTAACTGTAGACATACCTTACCAGTTCAGAATGATAGTATTTTATTTCCTCTGATTTACACGCTCATGATTTTATAATGAGTCTTATGATAGTTGATATTTTCTTAAAAACCAAGCTCCTGAAGTCACATGAAAATCTTGATTCTCATTCTTTTAAAATAATTAAATGTCTAATCTTCATAATTGTGGAGGAGAACTTCAAAATGTCATCTGAGTGCACCATAAAAGTTCAGGAAAAAAACAGGGAAATAAAAGAAATGAAATAATAGATAGATGGATTGATCTTTAACACTTTTTTTTTTCTGATTTATAAGCCAAATGCCCTAATTCTTTTGGAATGGGAGGGATGAAAATATATGGATTGTGAGTTCAGAACACATGATGTTATCTATATTATATTCACTATAAATGTGGGAGAATTTGCAAGATTAAATTGTCACATATTTGGGGTTGAGAGAGAGAGAGTTAAGAAATCAGAAGACAAACAGAAGACACTATGTATTTGTTTATTTATTTATTTATTTAAATAAAGATTTCTGAGTCAAGCTTATGATTTTTTGGTTCCTGACACATGGCTTTTGAACTGCTCAGTAAGTGATGCTGCTCACATTGGTAAATGAGTACACAAAGAACAGGACAGTGGAGAATCAAGCCTTCTAGGTTTGTTACTTGAATGTTTACATCTTTTAAACTTTATTGCCAATGAAAACTTGAGAAAAAGCTTGCTAAGGCCCTCGATTCCTTCACTTAAGTTATGAGTCATATTACACATCTCCAAGACTATTGAAGAGTCATTTAGCAACAACAGAAAAGAAAATACATGATGCTCCTGGTATTTCTGAAGCATAAAAACAAAAACAGGAAAGCAAGTAAAAATACCTCACACCTCAAGTTCTTATTTTTAAAAAGAAACAACTTTGTATGTACATTTAAGAAATGTTACAATATTCATTTCCTTCTTCAACTAGTTTTGGTGGTTGTTTCTACATTCTTTGTCTTGTTAGGGACTTCCCTTCCCTTTTAGAAAACTACAACCAAATTCCTCTATCCTTACTCATGCAAAATTTCCATTGACTTTAAAGATTTGTTTGATTTATCTACTAATATATCCTTAAAATTTGATAAAAAGTGGAGGTGGATTAAAAGCTAAAAAAATGGCCCAGACTCACTGAAGGTCCAGGACTTCACGAACAGATTCTTCTTGCCTTCCTTTCTCAAATTCTTCCTCTCAGTCCTACCAGTGGACTGTCCTCCTTCCATTATGGAGTCCTATCTACCTGAGCCTTCTCACCCACTCCAATAACCCTAAGGCTCCCACCCAGCCTCTTCCACTTACCCCCTTACTGCAGAGACACAAACCCCCGCCCCCCAATCATCCCAGAATCATCCACCACGGCCTTCCCCACCCAAACCCATACACCCCCAGAGGCTCCTATCCTAGCCTCCCCCCACTTACCCTATTACCACAGAAACAAAAATCCCAACCTCTCCACCCATCTCAATCCCACAGAGACATCCATCACAGCTTTCCCTGACCAACCCCATGCCCCAAAACAACAGTCCTAGTCTCCCCCATTCACTCCCTCCATCCATGTCAAAAGCTCCCACCCTCCCCATCCCCTAAATAGACACACCTTCCCCCTTACAGCTTCACCCTTCCCCTCCATAAACCCAGTCTCCTTCTGCCCACTCCATTCCCCAAATACTCCCAGCCTCCCCTCACCTGCTTACCTAATGTCCTCCCATCTATTTACCCCCACCCTCCCCTTGCTCTCCATCCCTTAAGGTATGTCTACACAGCACTTTTATTTCAAAATAACACTGGTTATTTCGAAATAAAAGATATTTGGTCCACATGACGTTTTCTTATTTCAAAAGGACAGATCCTGTCCTTTCAAAATAAGAACTGCTGTTTCGAAACAGGTTAAACCCCGATTGTTTCAAAATGGCTGTTATTTCGAAATGGTTATTTCGAAATAAGGCCATTTGGACATGTTATTTCGAAACAACACCATTGTTTGAAACAACATGTCCAAATGGCTTTATTTCAAAATAACCATTTCAAAATAACAGCCTTTTCAATAGCAGGCTTTCCCTTAATTTGAATTAACATTTTGTTAATTCGAATTAACTTATTTTGAAATAAGGGCTTTATTTCGAAATAACGATGTGTGTGTAGACATAGTCTTAAATACACCCAGCCTTCCCCCACCATCCTAAATCCCTCCAGTCTACACCCACAGACACCCTGTCCTCCTCTCTGATCAGATCACTGGTCCCTGCAGGACCCCTTCACCTGTTTTTGGCTCCCCAGGCTCCAGAGCAGTGGTTGGGGGCCTGGAGCTCATATGGCTGGGCACTTTCTGGTGGTGAAGACAAAGCCACTTCTGCTGCCCCAGTTTCGGCCAGCTCGGCTTCTGAGGTCAGTGGGGCCTGCCGCCAGAATAGCCGCCTGGGACCTGCCATACCTGTCTCGCCCCACCCCCCCGGAGCCCTTTTACCTGGCGGCCAGAGTGGCCATGTTGCAGGCTGCTGCTCCTGCCCTAAGCATGGGGTGAAAGATTTAAAAACTTCCCGGCCAACTCTCTGCTAGCTGGAAGACTGTGTCTTCTGGCTGGGTAGGGGCTATGGCTGCTGGCTGTGTGGGGGCCTGGCAATGTCCTCTAAAATAGAGCATCCAGGGCTTTGCCCCAGTTGCCCTGCCCTAGTTACTGCCCTGCGGCCCAAACCCAACTGCTCCTCCTGCTGTCTCCCACCCCTGGGGCCCAAGCACTAGCTGCTGTTCCTGCGGCCATGCAGACAGGTCGGGGGATGACATCACCCCAGCAGGTTAAGGACCACCACTAGGTTGGTGGAGTACGGGCCAGGGGTGGTATCAAAACATCCCCTGGCTGAGGGGGTGGGACAGGGCAGTAGATTTAAAAACTCCCAGACTGCCATAGCTCCCTGCTGGCTGGCCTACAGGGCTTAATGAGGAACACATCGGAATGAAGCATTCCTCCCCATTCTTCTATTTTTAAGGGCCACAGAACACTGGCCCCTAAAAATGGTGGGCCCCAGAATGGCATTCTGGTGTGCTCCCCCTTATTTGAATCCCTGCTTCCATGAGACCACTTCCTTCCAGTCAGGATCAGTGGCTTTTAGTAATACTGGACCAAGAGTATTCTCTTCATAAATTCCAAAGCACCTGTGGACCCACCAAATATCTCAAGAGCAACCCTGCACAATACAGTTTATTGGTGTCTCTGGAACTTTGGATTATAGTGGATAGCTATGGTTGTATTCTCACAGAGCTAGCAAGATTAATGTGACTAATATGTATAGATTATACCTGAAATGCAGAGGGATATTTCATTTGTTGTTTTAAGATGCTAAAATCAATACATAGGTAACAGAAACCACTGATTAACATAACTGGAGAACCAAAGATTAGCATGACAATTAAGCATTTTAATGTTTACTATTTTAACTTAAAAAAAGAGAAATGAGAGGATAGATTGGGAGGTTAGCAAGATGTGTAGAAAGTAGTACAAAAAATAACCAGACAAGCAAATTGGATGGGTTACTTACCATGTAGTAACTTGGGATATAAGTTTGCAGATGATACCAAACTGGGGGGAACGGTAGACACCCTAGAGGGCAGAGACAGGATTCAGGGAGACCTAGACAAACTGGAGCAGTGGGCCAAGAGGAATCTCATGAGGTTCAACAAGGATAAGTGTAAAATCCTGCACTTGGGACGAAAAAACCCCATGTACTGCTACAGGCTGGGGAGTGATCAGCTAAATAGCAGCACTGGAGAAAAGGACCTGGGAGTCATGGTGGATGGGAAGCTGGATATGAGTCAGCAGTGTGCTCTTGCTGCCAAAAAGGCCAATGGCATACTGGGCTGCATCAGAAGTGTTGCCAGCAGATCAAGGGATGTGATCATTCCCCTCTATTCTGCACTAGTGAGGCCACATCTGGAATACTGTGTCCAGTTTTGGGCTCCCCACTACAAAAAGGACATGGACAAATTAGAGAGAGTCCAGAGGAGGGCAACCAAAATGATCAAAGGGCTGGAGCACAAGCCCTATGAAGAAAGACTGAAGGAACTAGGCTTATTTAGCCTGCAGAAGAGAAGACTGAGGGGGGATTTGATAGCAACCTTCAACTACTTGAAGGGTTGCTCCAAGGAGGAGGGAGCTCGACTGTTCTCGGTAGTAACAGAGGGCAGAACGAGAAGCAATGGCTTCAAGTTACAGCTGGGGCGGTCCAGGCTGGATATTAGGAGAAACTTCCTTACTAGGCGAGTGGTGAAGCATTGGAATAAGCTGCCTAGGGAGGTGGTGGAATCTCCATCTCTGGAGGTGTTCAAGTCCCAGCTGGACAAAACCCTGAGTGGGATGATCTAATGGGAGTGGTCCTGCTTTTTTTGGCAGGGGGTTGGACTAGATGACCTCGTGGGGTCCCTTCCAACCCTATGATTCTATGATTCTATGATATGTTGTCCCTATATGTAGTGCACTTGCTTAAGTTGACTTAATAACACCTGCCCTGAAAGTTGACTTAAGTCCTAAGTTGACTTTAGATGGCAGGAAAGGTTGGGGCCTGGACCTGGGCCTCACCGTCTGCCCCCTGCCCCATCTTGGGTCCCAATCCAGCTGTGGAGGCCTGATCCATCTCTGGGGACCCAATCCGGCCCAAGCTGCCGCTGGCAAGTGGCTGGAAGCCAGATCTGGCCCCTGCCCTTGCAGTTAGCGACAATCTGGCCTCAAGCTGCTTGGTGCAAGCAAGCATCTCTGGGATCCCAATCCAGCTCCGGTGGAGCCCGATCTAGGTCTGAGCTGCTTAAGGCAAGAGCAGGGGTCAGATTAGGCTCCCAGTCACTTAGCTCTGAACCCCTTTGCAACTTGTGGCAAGGGCAGGGGCCAGATCGGGCTCCAAGCCACCTGTCGGCAGTAGCTGGGGCTGGATTGGGCCACCGGAGCTGGCTACATTGCAGACAGTGTAGACATACCTTAAGTCAACTTAAAAAAGTCAACTTTAAGTCGACTTAATGTTGACCTTGTTAAGTTGACTTAAAAGAGCCCCCCAATGTAGACATAGCACTAGACTCTAAGGTCAGAAGGGACCCATATGATCATCTCATCTGACCACCTGCGCAATGTGGGCTACAGAACCTGACCCACCCTCTTCAGTAATAAATCTCTAACTTATGACTGAGTTATTGAAGTTCTCAGATCATGGTTTAAATACTTTAAGGTACAGAGAATCCACTAGCAAGTGAGCTGTGTCTCATACTGTGGGGAAAGGTGGAAAATCCCTAGAGCCTTTGCCAATTTGCCCTGAGGGATTGGTTGTGGAAGTCTAGCCCAGTAGAGGGGCACAGTGGCCTACCTAGATTGTTCTTATGCCCCTGTCAAGTAAAGCACTTTGGCCTGTGCTTCACTTTAACCATGTTGATAGTCCCACTAGCATTTTAAAGTTGAACACGTGCTTAAGTGTGTTGTGGGATCGGGCACTTAGAAACAATGCCAGGCACATACATTTTGATCTCTGTTTTGAATCCCTTCCTTTGCTGTCATTTCCCCAGCCTAACTCCTTCATTATTTTATGTGATATCTGGGAATGGTTTCTCTTCTGTTTTCTGGGGTTGTTTCCTAAAGGTCCTCTCTTTGGTCCTGTGTGATATTCTATCTGGGCTGCTTACATGAACCTTTTTTTATTTTAGTATCTGCCTTGATTATATTGTATAGTTTTCAGATACTAACTAATTGTTCAGGTACATCATATATATATACTAAAGAAAGGAATATGAATACATTATAAATGTATTTGATAAATAGATATAAGGTCACTAAACATACATTAAAAAAAGATAACTAAGTCAGGAGGCCTTTTTAAAATTTAAAGGTCATTGTAACCTGAAATGCTAGGATAGCTGAAGTGCAGAAGCAGTAATGGAAGCAGTAAAAGCAGCACAGGGATTTTTAATGTCGTTACTGAACACTCAAGGCCAATCCCTTATAATGATCATGCTTTGACTTTCTCTGAGTAGGGTAAATAAATTACAAAATTTTATTCAGGAGCACAGATCCTCCAGAATAAATGTCAAAGCAATTGTAAACCACAGTACTTTCAAAATTACCTGCCAGTGCAAAAAAGCATGCATCTGACTCTTGGAAGGCATCCACAGATGTAAGACCAATCTTTACTCTTGAAGCACAGATTTTAGAAAAGGAAAAACACCTTTAAATGCTTCTTGAGGAAAAATCTGGCTGGTGGGGAAGGAGAGGGACAAGTGGGGGGAAAAAAATAAACCCTGCACATAAAGCACTGCCAAAACTAGATAGATGATTTTCAGATGTATAGTGTGACATCTAATAATTAAGTTCCCACATCTAGCTGTGAAAAATACAGAAGTGCCATTGACTCACTTTGATAAAATATCAATAATAATATTTTTTGTTTATCTTTATGGACTTTTTGCTTGCTTTAGTCAAATATTTCCTTCCTTTCTTCTAGCTATAGGATCTCCCCTGATCAACAGAAGGTGGCGCTCACCTTGGTTACTTACTGTGTGTGTCTGTGTTAGCATCACCCAGAAAGCTGTGCTATTCCGGGAAGGCCCAGGGGCCCAGGGCAAACTCAGAGTCCCTATTAATTGGCAACTGATAGGGGGAGAGGAGAGACACCATTTTGAGTGATGGGATGCACCTGACTGGTTACCAGTACAGAAGCTTGGAGCAGAGGATGCGTGTGTGAGAGAATGTGTGTGTGTGTGGTTGGTTAGAGTTCAAATGATTGACATGAAAAAGTCCAAAAGAATGGAGTTAGCATCATAATATAGAAGGCCCTGAGTGAGATGCCTGCTCTTGACAGCATTGTGAAAGGAGACAAATCATGTGCAGGATGTTGAATTTGTCACTGAAAAGGCAAGACTTGGTGAGCTTGTAAATCCCAGGCTTGCATGCAGGCTCCTCCTGAGAAATGGCCTTTGGATCCTGGTAGCAAAATCCCAAAGCTTGTTCCTTTACATATTCCAGTAGATTCCTGGTCTATAGAATGTTGTTGATAAAACTTGGGCAGGAGATTGGGAAACTAAACAGCCAGGATTTTTAGAATAGTTACTAAAATCTGCATCTGATACCTGCATCATTTTGTGGTGAGGAGTAACCCTGGGAACAGAAGCAGCCTGATCCCTATATGAAGAGTATGATGCAGACTGTGAATATCAGTTTGTCTGCAGCTGCTGAAACATCTAATTCAGCTCTGCAGCCAAGGAGTATCCGCAGAGTCATGACTGGATCATCTATCAGTCAGGTAGAGCGGGACATTGCTTGGAAGACCTGTATTCCCCAGATTGTGGCCTCAAACTGTAGGATAAGGATTTGGAGATTTTATTAGCTAGTGTCTGTTAAACTTGTGGAGGACTTGCCATCTTATCCTAAGTGAGATTCTTTTGGAGTGTATTACACTAAGTCAGCAAAACTGCTTATTGCTACTACAACAGATTTTGTTTTCACTGATCAGTAAGGTGCCCCCTTGAAGCATGTGTACCAAAAAGGACACTAAATTTTATTCCTACACTCAGGTCATGTGACTGGTATTTCTGGGGAAGTTCATGAGTTTTATTAGTGAGGGGAGGGCATGAGTGACCCAAAAGTATTGGTTCACCCTGTTTTGTCATATTTACTTCCTGTTTAATACAGTTACTTTGCTGAATATATTGTGTGTGTTTGTGTTATTCTTTGGGAGTCTCCAATTATCCAGCAAGTAACTTGTAATTATCCTGCAGTGATCCTGCTAGGAAGGAGTGAGATTGGTGGAGGCTTGGGTCACCAGTTGCCCCAATTTTATAGGGAGTCCCAATATCCAGGGCTCTTTCTTATATTACCCCTCAACCCCATCCTAGTTTTTCACACTTGCTCTGGTCACCCTAGTGGAGGCACTTACAATTAAATTTATCTGGGCTGAAACCAAGGAAGTTACACCCTGCTGAACTGGAGGTGGGATCCAGGCCTTTCAATCAATCAATCAATCAATCAAATCATAGGGCTGGCTTTCCATTAAAACCTGTAAGGAAAATGGCATTAAAAGGAGGTAACTGGATGAACAGGGATTCTACCTATCTACCTACCTACCTACCTACCTACCTTAAAAGACCCCTACATTTTGCAATTCTCTACAGTATATTCCCTTGAAGGATCTAAGGCAGATGGAGCTACTACAGTCATTATGCTGGATAGGCCAGATGACAGCTCAGACCAAGATCTGCATGTCTCAGTTGAGAACTGACAAATATATAGTTCAAAGATGGGTTGCTTAAAACAGCGTTGTTAAAATAGGTATTAGATTATAAGAGTGCATCTAGTATTTAGGCTTAATGAAATGTTTATAAATTGCTATGTGCATTAATCTTATTTTTAACATCTGTATCCCATATGATAAGTAAGAAATTACCTGAATTGTGGGATGTTCTAATAATTGTATCTGAGTTGTGGACAAGATATGGAAAAAAAAGATACGGAAAAAATCACAGAAAAAATAATAATGAACCTTTATTAATAGCTGTAATTTGGAAAAGCTACAATAGACCTATTTATTAAAAAAAATGCTGAAATGATTTAAATACACACCTATTATGTTACGCCTGTGAATTTTTTTGATAACACCACAATTTTGCTTAAATTAGTTTACTTTCCACAGTTCACAGTGTTGCATACATTTTGAGTTTGCAATGCACACTTTTTCTCTTTTAGTACATTAAATGATCTTGGAGAGTTTTGGGGTTCACCTTCAGTTTTTCAACATTTTCCCTAGATAGCAGAAACAGCAAAATGATCACTATTGATCTTATTTAATTCTGTGGATGCCAAGAGTGCAGTGTTTAGGTACAGAGAAGTCTTCAAAAAGCAGAGAAGGACATGAAGGAGATTAAGGTAGCAGGGCATGTTGCTCTAACATTCCGTGCCTGTAAAATGTAAATATATAAAAAAGGTGGGCTTGATTTCTCCAGTAGCTTAAGAGTTTTAGTTTTCTGAACTTTACAGTGTGCCAGTCATATTTTGATTCCCAAACATTTCCCAAGAACCTGGCTCAACACTGGGTGGTGGATTTAGCCCTAACTATTTATAGATTTGTTGAGCTACATCAGTGTCTAAAAACGGTCTAATCAGCTGGTAAACTTTTAATTTCTCTTTATCTTATGTGTCCAGACAAGACAAAAGAATTGCTCTGTGGGACTGTGTCTACACTTAAGAACACTAGTGCAGACTAAGTTAGTTTGAATTAATTAATACAAACTAATTTTGATTAATTCGAACTAACTTAGTTCAACCTAGCATGTCCACACTAGAAACATAAATCAAACTAGCATGTCCATGCACAGGATTTGCTAGTTCAGCTTAGGAGGGGGGGCACCATAGGAAGTGTGGCACCATGGCCCCTGAGAAGGGTCATCCTCCCACCCAGTCCCATAAAAAGAGGAAGGCACTACCTGCCAGGGTGCCATGCACCCTGGGAGGAAGAAGGCTGAAGCATGCTGAAGTCAAACTAACAATTAGTTTGAACTAACGCATCTGCATTGGGTTAGTTTGGACTAATAAATTCTAACTAACCGTTAATTCGAATTAAAGGCAGGTTTTACTATTTCAAAGTCAGCTTTCCTTAGTTTGAACGAAGGAATTCCTTAGTTTGAACTGGTAAAAGCCAGTGTGGACGTGCACTAATTTAGTTCAATTTAATCCTTAGCTCAAACTAAATTCCCATTATAGACATAGCCTGGCTGAGTGTGTTCTTTTAAATGACAAGTGTAGTATAGAGACATTTTCACCACCGAACCATGCAAAACCTTGTAAAATTATGCCTTTATGCTGAAAGCCATATCACAATCATAATAATAGTAACTGCAAGTTGAACAGTCACTTTATAATACATCTGTTAATAAAGGCAGCAATAGTACTGTGCAACGTATCTATAGTGAGTAGCAGACCAATGAAACAGACATGGTGTTAAGAGCCATAGTTATTTCCCATCATTTCAAGCTCAACCAATAAATATTCCCTCCTGGAAGGAATCATAGTGCCTCTATATAAATCCATGGTACACCCCTATTTTGAATACTGCATGCTGATCTGGTTGTCCCATCTCAAAAAAGATATATTGGAATTGGAAAAGGTACAGAAAAGGACAAAAAAATATGGTTAGTGGTATGAAACAGCTTCTATATGAGGAGAGATTAATAAGAATGGGGCTTTTCAGCTTGCAAAAGAGATGATTAAGTGGGCATATGACTGACATCCATAAAATCATGAATGATGTGGGAATGTAAATAAGGAAGTGTTAAGAATTAAGGGTTACCAAATGAAATTAATAGGCAGCAGGTCTAAGACAAACAAAAGGAAGTATTTTTTCACACAACACATAATCAATCTAAGGAGCTCTGCCAGAGGATGTTTTGAAGACCAAGACTATAAGAGGATTCAAAAAAGAACTAGATAAACTCAAGAATAGGCTATTAGCCAATGGATATTAGGAGGATGGGAAAGGATGCACAGTCATGCTCTGCAGTGTCCCTAGCCTCTGTTTGCCAGAATCTAGGAATGCTTAACAGAAAATGGATCACTTGATGATTATCTATTCTGCTCTTTCCCTCTGAAATACCTGGCATTGGCCACAGTTGGAAGAAAGATACTAGGCTAGGTGGACCCTTGGTCTAACCCACTGTGGCTGTGCTTATTTGCATTATATTATTAATTATTATTATTTAAAGTTTATTTCATTTCAATAATTGCCACAGAAAACATTTGCAGTTGATACATCCTTATATGCTGATATATAGAATTTAAATCTTCAAGTATCATACAGAGTAGGTAACTAGTTTAAAAATGTAGCTGCAATATTTTTTCCATTGTTTTAAAGATATCTAATGCTGGATACTGCTGATCTGCAATGGCAAATCACTTTTTTGAAAAACAGATATCTGGAGTGATCATACATAAAATATTATAGCTGTGCAGAGAAATAAAGCATGTGTGAGTTGTAAAATACTTGTTATAAATTTGCTTTCAAAAACAAAAATTCTGCTCTGTAATGTATGCTTGCATCTGGCTATTTTTTTCACTGATCTATTCACATCTTTTGTCCCCTGAGAATATTTAGTGGCAGGCTTAGGGAAAGTCAAATTTCTCAGCATTTGATTCCCAGATTAACTGAATTCCTTCTGCCAATCTTATATTAAAAGCAGTGTTTCTAATAGGTGGCCAATCACAGTTTGGTTTCTCTAGCATTTTTTTTTCCTAATAAGGTACTACAAAGAGAACGTCATATGAATTTAATAAAATATTTTCTTTCTTGGAACTGATATGTGCTGCTGTAAACCACTGAAAGGTACTATTACATTTCTAATCCTTATGTTTATGAATATATTTCCTCCTCCATGTCCTATGAGCTGGAAAATGAGGCATTTTTATGAAAGAAATACCAGAGCGAATTGTACACATTTTATTTTGGTTCATATTTTTATGGTTTTCACAGGATTACATTTATTTCTTTGGGGATTTGTTCAAATCTTGAATATGGAATAATTTATTAGTGTACTTTATCTAGGGTGGCATTTTTTCTATTGGCTTTCCATTGTGATTAGGTTTTCTGTTACTAGTTCAGCTGGATGTTTTAATAGAGAATCCTAGAATTACATTTGTAGGGTAAGCAAATTAAGGGGCATTAGTGTTTTGTTAAGTTCCAAAGGGATGGCCATGTTAGTCTAGTTTTGTGAAACAAACAAGGAGTCCTGTAACGCTTAAAGACTAACAAATTTATTTATCGCATAAGCTTATGTGGGAGAAAATTCCACTTTCTTCTTTGAGAATGTCCCTGTGAGTGCTTCACACAGGTGTTGGCCTGCCCGGCATCTTCGATTGGAGATTTGTTGCAGTAATGTCCTTAGAGTTGCACTTGCGCAGTAGGCATCTCGCGTCGTTCCGAGCATGCCAACCGTCGCCGCACGGCTCAACCCCTGAGTTCCTTCTCAACTGCCCCGAGACTGAGATGGAGCTCTGCAGTGCTCTTCTATCTTTTACAAAAAGATGAAAAATACACGAGTTTCTTCATTTTAACTAAACATTTTCCTCATGTTTTTGTTTAAACCCTCCTATTTGAAAAAAATACTTTTTACTTTCTTCTCTTTGGAAGGCTTCTTGCTCCCTCTATCATGCCTGGTTCTCCAGGATTTAAGAGATGTGAAGTCTGTAAAGAGGTGATGCCTGTCTCAGATGGCTACTCTCTTTGCATTAAGTGCCTGAGGGAGAGTCACGTTACCACCAAATGCTTGCAGTGCTCCAAACTAAAGGTGCACACTTGCTGAGATAGAGAACTAAAACTAAAATTATTTTTAATGGAAAAGTCTCTTCAACCTCCAAGAGAGACTTCAGAAAATCAAGAAGTCAGACCCATGGCCTCTAAAACCCCTAAGATAAAACAGGGAAAGAGCAGCCACCAAGCACAGAGACTCCAGAAAGAGAAAGAGAGCTCTGGAGCTGTCTGAGCCATTGGCACTGTCTATATCTAAAAGCTGCTCAAGTACAGCAAAGCTGCCTAAGACTTCGGCACCACATAAACCGGTACCGGACTCCAGAATGGAACCGAGGATGGTGTCCTCTTGTATAAAACTAGCATCCAAAGTGGTACTGACACGTTTTCCCACACAATCGCCACTGCTATCAGTTTGATCACCTAAAGTACCATGCACACCTACACCATCAGTACCACTGGTACGAATACCAACAAATACAGCAGTAACACCCATGGTGCCAACCATCAAGCTTTGGTACCAGGGTCAGTCGGACTCGTATTTCCAATCTCCCTTATATGGCACAGATATCTCCTTATCGGTCAGAAGTTTTTGAGCTCCTTGCTTATCATCCAGCTTCCAGCATAAATGACCAACTCCCACAGGCATCCTTTTCACCCACTTTTTCATCTCCAGATCGGGCAGCCTCAATGGCATCTATTTCATCACTAGCCTCTATCGAAAAGATGATGAAGGAATGGTTACAACAGATGAGATCGCTAACTCAAAGATCAATCCTACAGCATTCATCTACCCAAGACAAACAACATTCCAAACCCATTGAACCCAAGCCTTCCACATCTTCAGCACCAAACACACAACAACCTGCTCCCATGCTGGTGGAGGAACTGGATGAGGCCTCTGAGGGAGAATTAATCGATGATATCCATCCTCAACAGAATTCATCATCCTCTCCTGATGACGCAGTTGCATCAGCACCATCACCAGTTCCTGATGATCCCAAACAATTCCAGGAACTATTTCCAAGGGTTGCAACCTCTCTGGACATACCACTTCAAGATGTCCAGGAGTCCCAGCATAAGTTACTCCAGATATTATGCCCTTACCAGAGCACTAAAATCGCACTGCCAGTTACTGGTGCCATCTTAGAGCCTGCTGAATTAATATGGCAAACACTGGCTTCTATTCCCCTGATGTGCAAGAAAGCCAATAGAATATATTATGTCCCTGCCAAGGGAATGGATTTCCTATTTTGTCATCCCCCACCTATTTCTTTGGTGGTCAAGGCAATACACCATAAAAATAAACAGAGTAGCCAAAGATCCATGCCTTTTGACAAAGACAATAAAAAAATGGACCTGCTTGGTCGACAGGTATATTCTTTTGGAACTCTGCAGTTCAGAATTGCAAACTATAATGCTCTTCTCACAAATTATAACCACCATGACTATGAAAAGATATGTGAGCTAAATAAATACTTATCTGAAGAAAAACACCATCTCCTCAATTCTCCCGTAGATGAAGGGCTACTCATTGCCTGAACCTCCTTACAGGGTGCCTTGGATGTGGCAGACACTGCTGCACGTATAACTGCATCTGTGATAACCATCAGACGGAGCTCATGACTGCAGTCCTCTAGAATTCCAAAAGATCTGCAAACAAAGGTAGAAGATTTACTGTTTGGAAAGGACAAATTGTTCTCCAGAAAGACAGATGAAACTCTACACTCCATGAAAGTCTCCAAGGCTACGTTGAGGACCCTTGGAATTTATACACCATGTTTCAAGAGAAAGAGGTTCCAGCCCTATTCATGCAGGGACTACCAATCCTCAAAACAACAATGGCCATTCAAATCTTACAAAGACAACAAGAACAACATTGTTCACAGAGGAGGAGATGACCCTCAAACCAGTCCACCTCCAACCAGCCACCTCAAACCAAACAATCATTTTGAAGATCAGGTTGAGGGATTGAGAACCCCTCCCACCACAGAAGAATCAAAAACTTTTGGACATTATCTAAGACCTTTCTTCAACTTATGGTCTTTTATTACCAGTGACAAATGGGTGCTAAATAACATAAACAAGGGTTACATCATCCCTTTCAAATCTATTCCACCCACCCACCCCAGCCCTGTCCATCTTTGGGGACCCCCTCACATACACATCCTGCAGGAAGAGGTGTCATACCTGCTCGAGACGGGTGCTAGAGAGGAAGTCCCTCCTCAATACCACCAAAGAGGTTTCTATTCCAACTACTTTCTAACTCAAAAGAAAAATGGTGGGTGGAGACCCAGTCTGGACCTCAGACTTCTAAATGAGTATGTTCTAGTCCAAAAGTTCAAGATGGTAATGCTGGTGATGATCATTTCTGCATTAATCATGGGGATTGGTTCTCATCCTTTGACTTGAAATATGCTTATTTTCACATATGAATCCATCCAGCTCACAGGAGATTTTTACGCTTCACTCTCAGAACAAGATTCTTCCAATACATAGTTCTGCCATTTGGACTCACTATGGCACCACAGGTATTCTCCAAAGTGCAAGCAGTGGTTGTGGCTCATCTAGGACATTACTCCATAGCAATTTATCCCTATCTGGATGATTGTCTGTTATGGAGCCCATCTCAGCATGAGGCAACCCTCAACACCCAAACAATGATAACTGTCCTGCAGGATTTCAGGTTCATCAGAAACCTCAAAAAATCCAACATAGTCCCCATGCAGACACTAGAGTTCATTGGGGCATCCCTAGACTTAGTTGCTGCAAGAGCATCTCTTCTAGTCTAAAGTTTCCAAAACATTCAGTCTCTTGTAGAAGAGATAACGCTATCGCCTCTGTTATAGGGAACTTAGTGGAAGATGTTTGTAACGGACAGTGCAGTGATGCTCCCAGGCTTTCCCATGGGAATGACCTTCCCATGAACTGTTTTCTGGGCTATCTGCCCAGAAAGATTGTACCAGGGTCTGCCTATGTTTTTGCTTTACCAGGTGTTTAGGTTTGTTGTTGCTTATTGCATGTTATTTTGTGCTTTTTGTGCCCTTCAGAGCCAGCTTGGCTGGTCCAAGCCTGTTCAGGGAGGGCAGGCCAGATCCCTCCACCCCCTCTGAATTATGCTATATGTTAGCACAGCCCCTATGACTGCTAGACCTCGCCGAATCGGCCTTACGAGAAAGGTGCCTCGGAAACCTCCTTGGGGTTGTCTGCAGCCATCTAGGGGTCCCCGGCTGCAGAAGGGAGGTAAGCTCTCGCCACTTTATATTTTATTTTGCTTTGCTTAGGATGACTTATTCAGCATACTACCCTAGCATTTAATAAATATTAACTTTTTTTTAAGTGGTTTTTGTTTGTGTCTGGTGAATCCACAAAAGAACTTTCCCTTTCGGGGTACAGCCTCTCACAAATGCTCACATGTGCCTTTGTGTTGGGTCACATGTTGGCCACTATGCTTGTCATTGAACATGCCACACTACATATGAGGCCTCTCCAAAACTGGCTCATTTGCGTCTTTCACCAGAGAAAGCACAATCTAAACAAAAAGGTCATTGTTCCACCTCACATCAAGGACAGCCTGACATGGTGGATGAATCCCATCAACCTTTTCTTTGGAGTCCCTTTCTTAACACAAACACCACCCATCATCATTACAACAGATGGGTCCCTCACAGGATGGGGAGCTCACACATCAGGTCGCACAGCACAAGGCCTGTGGACAAAACAAGAGACAGCCTCACACATCAACATATTAAAACTCAGGGCACTTTGAAATGCTTGTCATTATTTCCTCCCCTTGATAAGAAACAAATTGATCCAAATGCCCTGTCCCACTCTATATGCACGGAGGTGATCAAACTATTGGAATGGTGCATTTTACATCAAATTTCGATAAGGGCATCCTATCTGCTGGGACATCTAAACACCACTGCAGATATACTGAGCTGAACCTCCAACACTGACCATGAACAGGAGCTCAACAAAATGGTAGCATTTGACATTTTTCAAATGCGGGGTACTCCTGTCATAGACCTATTCGCGATGACCAAAAATTAACAAGGCAGGAGGTATTGCTCCAGAACAGGTCATGGATCCCAATCCTTAGGAGACGTGTTCACGATAAAATGGCATGGATCTCTGCTATACACATTACCTCCATTACCACTGAGACCCAAAGTGATAAGCAAAATAAGGATGGAACAGGCATGGGCATTATTAACAGCAGTGGCATCGCCTCGCCGACTGTGGTATTCCAACCTACTACAGATGTCCGTACGCCGTCCACAGATATTAACAATCAGTCACAGCTTACTTTCTCAACAGAACGGCTCCATGCGACACCTGAATCTAACCAGGCTACACTTAATAGCATGACTCCTCAGTGGTTCCATCATATAGAAATGCTTTGCTCAAAGGAGATTCAGAATATATTGCTAAATAGCAGAAGACTGGCTACCCAAAAATCTTATCTATACAAGTGGAAAATATTCTCCAGGTGGGCTCTTGAAAAAAGTCTGGATCCCTTCAGGGTATCATTACCATCAATACTGGATTATCTACTCAGTCTTAAGTCTACTGGCTTGTCACTGAATTCTATTAAGGTCCACCTTGCCGCAATTAATACATTTCACCATGATCAGCACTCAGAGTCACTGTTCTCTCATCCAGTTGTAAAACACTTTATGCTAGGGCTTCAAAATCTATATCCTTAAGTCAGAGAGACCACATCCCAGTGGGATTTGTCTCTTGTACTCAACACATTAACAGGTGTGCCTTTCGAGCCTTTAGCTAACCGTTCATTACTGCACTTCTCTGCGAAGGTTGCATTTTTAACCACAATAACGTCAGCCAAAAGGGTTAGCGAACTTAGAGCGATCATGGCTGACCTCCTTTATACTATTTTTAATGATCACTCTGTCATAATAAAACTTCATCCAAGATTCATCCAAAAATTTCTTCAAAATTCCTCATTAACCAGACAATTGTGTTACCTACCTTTTTTCCACACTGCACAAGGACCACAACAAGGCTAGATGGTATACTCTGGATGTACACAGAGCAATCCTCTTCTATCTAAAGAGAACAAAAGAATTTTGTAAATCTAACAGACTTTTCATCTCCATAGCTGAGTGAACGAAAGGGAAGCTGATATCCTCACAAAGACTTTCCAAATGGATTCCTAACTGTACTCACCTTTGCTATCAGACCACCAGTGCAAACACTCCTGATCAAATTACAGCCCACTCCACCAAAGCCATGTCATCTTCTTTGACATTCTTTCACAATGTACCAATCCCGGAAATCTGCAGAGCTGCAACATGGTCTTCTGAAAACACCTTTATTAAACAGTATGCCATTGCTGGCCTACCTCACCTAGCCAGGGGGTTTGGTTCTTCAGTGTTGTCCACTGTCAGTGGGCTTGATCTGAAGTCTCACCTACCTTAAAGGGAAACTGCTTACATACTCACCTGAGGGGAGCACTCACAGGGACATTCTTGAAGAAGAAAGGAAAGTTGGTCACCTTGGTGGAGTAGCCAACGTTCTTTGAGATGTACGTCCCTATGACTGCTCCACTACCTCCCTCCTCCCCTCTACTTCAGAAGACTTATTGCTTTTCACGATGGAGAAGGCCTGAGGGATTGAGCCACATGGCAACAGCTGGCATGCTCAGAGCAAGAGCAGCTCTAAGGACATTGCTGCGATGAATCTCCGATGGAAGGCATTGGGCGGGCCAACACCTGAGTGGAGCAGTCACAGGGACATATATCTTGAAGAAAGTAGGCTATTGCACCAAGGTGAAGAAACTTCCTTTGTCAGGCGCTTTGAAGTTCCCCCATCTTCAAAGCATCTGACGAAGTGAGATTTTCTCCCACAAAAGCTCATGCGATAAAAAATTTGTTAGTCTTTAAATGCCACAGGACTCCTTAGTGTTTTGTGTTTCTGAAGGTTGTTGAGTGTTTTGATTTTTTTAGCCTTCCCTAGAAATTTTATAATATTATTTCAGTTTTTTAAAATGGAAGTTTTATACTGATATCCAAAACTGGTAAAGTAAACATGGTGAAATGAGAGCTAAGCAAATAATTTCTAATGATGAATAATAGTACTGCATAATTTATTTGATGGATTTAGGCTTTTTTTTCCTACTCAAAGAACTTCCATAAACAGATTGTTCTTTCCCTAAAAGTTTCTTGCATGCAGAATTCACCCTTATTCAAAAGTCTTGTGCTGGACCCTGGCATAAGAATACAAGTTCACTATAGTTGAATTTATCAAATGATTTTGGAGGGGATTTTGTTTTTAAGAGTGTATGAATTGATAATGAACAATTGCTTAGGGTGTTTGATATTTTATGTTTGTTACTCCTGCTCTGGTTGGTTAGTTGTGAATCATCACCATGCACAACTAACTAGCCAGAGCAGGAGTAATGAACATAAAATATCAAACACCCTAAGCAATTGTTCATTATCAAGTCATACACTTTTAAAAACGGAACAAAATCCCTTCCAAAATCATTTGATAAATTAAACTATTGTGAAATTGTACAGCACAAGACCTTAGAGAGTAAGGGTGAATTCTGCATGCAATAAACTTTTAGGAAAATCACAATCTGTTTATGGAAGTTCAGATCTCTGACTGGGAAAGCCCAAACATTCTCAGTGCAAATACTCATTCTCAGTGCAAATATATCTGTTAATTGGAAATTTGGTTGTTGTAAACATTTGCGTATGATACTGTGAAAAGTGAATTTCAAACAATCACGTCAACAAAGTGTACACCCTGAGATTCTCCCGGGAAACAAAAATATAAAATATGTAAGCAAATATTGAGTGAATTTTCATAGGACATTTTTGGTAGTGTAATCCCAATTGTAGGTAAAGCTCACGTTTATAAAACTCATCAAAATAAGGGGAAGATTTTGCTGTCTCCAAAGGCCAATGTCGATGTTCTGAGCAAATGGAGAAATACTGAATTTAAACACATTTTCCAAATGTTTAGAAACATATTAATTGATTGCAGAGGTGTAGCTAGCCCCTCTTTTCTGGCCAGGCCCCTTACTCTTCAGAGTGGGCCTGACCAGTTCTGCTTCCAGTTGCTTGACTGGAAGTGGAGCCCTGGAAGAAGAAAGGAGAGGGAGAGGTATCCTGGTTCCTGCCTCTGGAGCTGTGGGGGAGGAGCAGCCATCCCTGTCCAACTGCCTATGACTTCTCCTCCTCCTGTAGCGCTGCTGCTCACAGCTGCCTGTTGCCATGGCAGCAAGCTCCGATTGCTGGCAGGGGCTGCGGTGGGTGGGTGTGCATGCTGGCTAACCCGGTGCACACTGCCCACTGGTAGTATGCCTCTGGTTGATTGTTAACCTTTTCAATTCAAGTAAATGTGTTTTGCCGTTGACTTTAATGTAGCTAGAAAAGACACAGCATAAAAGAAAATATAACCATGTATTCTAAAGCATTGAGAACTTTTGTTCCAATCTTTGTTCCTATTTTATATATTATGAATAATATTTCCAAAATGTAGGTTTGCAAACTCATTGTCCCACTTGCATGAGAGCCAGGCAGAAATTTTTACACTGTATTTAAGGCTATGCAAAGACTGCTCTCTCCCTCTGTCCCCCCATCCCAGGGATTTACAAAGCTTCAGAGAGAATGTGGCACTTACAGGAGCTAACATGGTTCTATCCAACCTCAGCACTGTCACAGAGTTTGCCAGACAAACAGGGCCAGCATGGTAAGCTTCATGCCATAAAGAAACATAGAAGAATGTGGTTCTCTTCTTGCACACACATAGGCTATGTCTACACACAAGGCTTTATTTCGAAATAAGTCATTTCGAAATGACTTATTTCGAAATAAAGCCTTTATTCTGAAACATGTTTTGAAGGAAGAGCCTTCCCCTCAGCACCCTGTCCAGGGTGCTGAGGGGGGGCAAGCTGCAGGGCACGGGGGGCTGCCCCCAAGACCAGTGGGGAGCCCTGCAGAGGGGTGCCGATGCCCCGCTCTCCCCACCGCTGGGGCTGCTCAGAAGCCCTGGGCAGGGTGCCGGGGCTCCCCGCTCTGCCCGCTGCCCAGGCTGCTCCCAAACCCCACAGTGGGGTCCGGGGGCGCCCGCCTCTCCCTGCCACCAGGGCCGGCAGCAAACCCCGCGGCAGGGTGCCGGGGCCCGGCTTTTCCCCGCCGAGGGGGCTGCAGCCAGGGACCCGGTCCCGACCCGGCTCCCCAGCGACTGAGCGGCCGCTGCCACGGGGAGCCGGGTCCGGCCGGCTCCTCAGGCCCCGGGCTCAGCGGGGGCAGCAGCTGTGAGCCCTGCGGCTCCCCCCGCCACCAGCTCGGGGGCCTGCAGCCCACAGTGGGGTGGCCGCAGCCCAGGGGGCTCACCCCGCGCCCTGCCTGATGGCCCAGGGCCTGAGGGGCCGGCGGGACCCAGCTCCCCGTGGCAGCGGCCGCTCAGTCGCTGGGGAGCTGGGTCAGGACCGGCTTCCTGGCTGCAGCCCCCGCGGCGGGGAAAAGCTGGGCCCCGGCACCCTGCCCTGGGGTTTGCCGCCGGCCCTGGCAGCAGGGAGAGCCGGGCGCCCCCGGACCTCACGGTGGGGTTTGGGAGCAGCCCCGGCAGCGGGCAGAGCGGGGAGCCCGGGCACCCAGCTGCAGGGCTTCTGAGCAGCCCCAGCAGCGGGGAGAGCGGGGCATCGGCACCCCTCTGCAGGGCTCCCCGCTGGTCTTGGGGGCAGCTCCCCATGCCCTGTGGCTTGTCCCCCCCTCAGCACCCTGTCCAGGGTGCTGAGGCGAAGCCTCTTCCTCTGGGAGGAAGTTCAAATCATGTTGTTTCAGAATCCATTTGTTCCGAAACAACATGTCCAAACGGGTCTAAAGCCGTTATTTCGAAACATCCGTTTCGAAATAACGGCTATTTCGAGGGGGGGTAGGTTTAACTTTTTTGAAATAACGATCGTTATTTCAAAAGGACGAGGTCCGTCCTTTCAAAATATCGATACGTCGTGTAGACTAAATTTCTTTTATTTTGAAATAACGAGTGTTATTTCGAAATAAAAGTGCCGTGTAGACATAGCCATAGACATTCTGGCTGCTTGAAGCAGAATGTCTCCTTGTGCTATCCGTGGGAAAACATGCCTCTACAATCAGTGGCACAGCAGGAGACTATCTCACTGTCACAGTCAAGCTCTTGATTATTCATACATCTGTACACAGAATCCTATTTTCTGCATGCTTGTACAATTTCTCCCTAACAATGTAATGTTTGATTATTTTTGATGCTTCTTACAGATAGGATCTGAAAATGTGTGGGGAAGAATATGTTGGCTAGAAGGATTAGTTTCAAGAGGCATGATTTGTTGAGTTTTCTCATTGTTGAACTTATCCGTCAGTTTCAGTCTGAAAACTGTTGTATGTGTCAATAGCTTTCTACTGCCAGACAAAACTGAAGTTGGATTTCCTGTCACCCAACAAGGTAAAACCAACAATAATCAGTCATCTTGGGAAGCCTTACTAGTGGATAACTTCACAGAACAGTAATAACAATGCACCCCTTCTCTAACTGTATTCACTTATCACGTTGCTCTTTTCTTCCAAGGACTGTGGCCTAGGTCTATGTCTAAAGAGAGAACTACTTTTCTTCGTGATTTGGGAACTAAACAAAATGTTTTGGAAGAAATTCTAGATCAGGCTGTACAAGAAGTTAATCAACTGGCCTTTAAGTACACAGCAACATGTTTGGCTGAAATTTTTTGACCATGCTCAATAGTTTCTGTGGTAAACTGGAAACTCCATGGTACTTTCAGATAATTTGTTAACAAATGGTTTTGGTGTTAACAAGGTTTTAGTTAATTAAATATGAAAAGTAACTAAATACAATTCGGACAGTATTGGTTGTGTTATTTACACTGATTAGAAATGTAATTTTTTTTATGCTGTCTCTGAAAGTTTTGCTTTTCAATGTGTTGCAAAACTTTTGTACTGACATTGCAGAAATTCATATGATGGAAGCTGGAGGTTTATATTAAAGTTTAGGAAAAATGGAGCATTTGGAACCTGAGAAGTCTCCAGATAGTAGTTTGGGATGTTGGCTCCAAGCAGGCGGTAGAGGGTTGTATCTCCTCTGCAACACTGTGAATAATAACAGAGGTAACTTAAAATTTTGGTGAAAGGGCTGAACTATTACCTCAGTACAGCTGCCCTGACATCAGTCGCTCACTTTTTATTATTGTCTACCTTTTGATCACAGTCCGATTACTATTTATATTGCAATAGCACCTACAGACCCCAACTGACCAAATGGAACAAATGAAGTAGCAATGCAAAACGATTATTATCTGGATTTCCAACTCAAGAGACTGCCACATATAATTGAGTATGTGTGAACAGTTCATCTTGCAAGAAAACACCAACTCTGTGTAGTGTTTGCTCCTGCGGTTTGTTGATGTTCATTGCAAAAGGAAGTTGCACAGAGAATTGAAGCCTTTGCCATTTGAAAGGGAAAGTGTGTTTTGTGGGCTGAAGTGCTACGTGTGGCACCATACAATTTTGTTCCTGCCACTGTTGCCTCTAGGAGTCTACCATCTCGGTTCACCAGCAGACATGTATCATTACAAAGATTATCCTGTGGTACCGAATTGCACAGTAACGTAATCAGCATGCCAAGTTTTGCTGAATATTTTCAACACAGTTATGTGAGATTAGATCACTCTCTGCAACTTTTTAAATACATCTGAAATGTTCAATAAATTTTTCAACTTTCAATTTCTTTCTAGAAGGTTGTAGAACATTTTGGGGAGGGAGCTGGAACATTCTGGCCTTTGCCTCAAATTTCTGGAATGGTTGGGTTTTCCAGATCTTTCCATGGCTATTCACATGGCGAAAATAATAATATAAATAATCTGAGATGTGTGTTTCTTTTATGAAAAGTTTAGAACATCCTCAAGCTATTTTTAAAAGCAAATGTGTCAATCTGGCATATTAACTAGTGAGAGAAAACTCAGACCACAAAATGACATTTAATAATAATAATAGAGGGCAATGCTCTGAAATTCCATCTTCTTTTAGTTTCTCTACCCTCTGTACAAAACAATCTAATCTTTGGGTGGAGAGGATTAGATTTGGCTCTATTTTGTAGTTTCTCTATATTATCTTCTTAGCTGGGTAGAAGGGAGGCACTGGTTACCAAGAGTGATATGAAGTGCAACTTCCCTTTCAGAGCTAAACATGGGTATGTCTACACTACAGGTTAAAGTCAACCTAAAGCCCCTTAAGTCAACTTAAACAAAGCTCTGGCCACATTGAGCAGCTATTAAGTGTTTGCTTAAAGTCAGCTTAATAGCTCTCATTTGTAAAGTCGACTTAAGCCAATGTGGCCTGGGATTTGACTTAACTGGCCTCCTGGCTATCTAAAACAGGGGGCTGGGGGCTGGAGAGAAGTCATAACAGTTGGGAGCATTCCCAGGTGTGTGCAACACATCAAAAATGCCCATGTCTTTGCCCCAGCCCCGCATCCTAGCACTAGAGCACACAGTGCCTTCCCCCAACCAGATCCGGCAACTCCCGCCCTTTTCAGCCTGAACCTGCATCTCTCCCCTTCCCCCGACCTGATGCGGCATCTTTCTTCTTCTCAGCCTTTCCCCGCATCTCTCCCCTTCTCAACTCGACACCGCATCTCTCTCTTTCCCCCAACCTGATCTGGTGTCTTTCCCCTTCTCAGCCTGACCCCATGTGTCTCTCCCCTTACCCCTCTCCAGCGCAACCCCGCATCTCTCTCCTTCCACTGATCTGGTCCAGTGTCTTTCCCCTTCTCAGCCTGACCCTGTGTGTCTCTTCCCTTGCCCATCTCCAGCCTGACCCTACATGTCTCTACGCTTCTCAGCCTGACCCTGTGTGTGTCTCCCAGGAATTTTCATAACACCCCCTCCTCAAATTTCCCAACACCCGCCCCAGTTGTCAGCTAGTAACAGTGTTATACCAATTTAGTGAGCACCCCAACACCCTCATACATCTCCCCCTACACCCACCGTAATTTGAAGTCCTGGGGAGAATACTCTCAGCCCAACCCTCCTGATATTTTTGTAAAACAAACAAGAGCCCTGTGTCACTTTTTAAGACTAAAAAATTTATTTATTGCATGAGATTTCATGGGAGAAAATCCCACTTTGTCAGATGGTATGAAGACAGGGGAACTTACAGAATGGGAGGAAAATAAATGTAGGGGAGTGTAAAACGTAGGATTAGGTCACACTGTAACAGCAAGTCAAAGCAGTTGTTAAGATTCAAAAACTGGGAAACAGCACATAGAAAGAAATAAAATTGCTATTTCTTTTAGATTAGATTGTGTGAAAGCAGAATTAAATTGTGATTATGGATTTTTTTCCCATTTCAACAGGTGAATTGATTTTCCAGTGTTTGAATCTTAACAACTGCTATGTCCTGCCACCACGCTAGCAGCAGAGGCCTCACTGCACTGGGGTCAGCAGGATACAGGTCCTGGATCTCTGGCCCGCAGTGCAGCTCGACGGGGCCCGATCTGGCTCTGGCCCACTTTCAGCAAGTGGCAGAGGCTCGGAGCTGACTCCTGCCACTTGCAGTCAGCAGCAGGGACCCAATCTTGCTTCAAGCCTCCTGCAAGAGGCTTGGAGCCAGAGACGATCCTTGCCACTTTTCACAAGCAGAAGCAGTCTCCTTTCAAGAGGCCTGAAGCTGGATTGGGCCCTGCTGCCACTGGCAAGCGGCCACAACAGCTGCCGGATTGGGCCCCGGAGTAAGATCGGAGATGCATGTGGGGGGGCAGGTGTTGGGTCCAGATCCCCTTCCAGTAATGCCCCTGCCTGGCAGTTACCCTGAAGTACCTGGTCCAGAGCCAGAGGAGGCTGGCCAATGCACGGAGGGTGTGGAGGTGCACGGAGGGTGCACGGAGGCTGGCACATTGCTGGGCACATCAGGCTCCTTGGCCTCCCTGGGCTCCCTGTTGCCACAGTATGGAGGGTGGTGTGGTCACTCACTTCCTATAGTAAAGCAGTAGCTGGGAGAGAGGGACACGTCTGTTGTGGTGCACTGTGGGCCAGATGCCCACAATGCACCACTTCTAGGGCAACTTAGCAACTGCCAGTGTGGACGTGGGCAGTCTCCTGGCATTTTGAGTGTGGATGCTCTAAGCCAATTTAACAAGGTCTACTTTGAGCTAGTTTAAAGTAGATCTTATTAAGCTGGCTTAATAAAGCCCTGTAGTGTAGATATATAGCCCATGTGACTTCCAAAGAGTACTCATCCTTAGTTATCCTAGTTGTGAAAAAAGAAATCTATTCTGAGGAATGTCATTCATATTTTTCTTATACGGTTAATTATCTCCTATTCCTAAAGTCCTTTTTAAATAATAATAATAATAATAATAAGAATAATAAACTTGTCTTCTGTAATCAGTCAAGGGGAAGGCAAAATTGGCCACTTTTTGGAAGTGTGATTTTAAGTAAAGGAGGAGTAGCATTGTAATGGGAACATATATGGACAAATTGAAGGAGTCTCCTAAGCAGTGTTCCCTCTAATTTTTTATAGGCTGTGTGCGCAAAAAATTTCTTTTGTGCAATTTTTTGAACCAGAGTCCAAATCTGTGCGCACTCCAGTGAGTGTGGTCAAACTTGTGAGTGCAACGAAGTAAGTGTGTAGGATGCAAATAACGTCTAAATTTTACTTTGATATGGTGATGGAAATGATTTTGTAAATTACAAAACCTTATTTGAAACATGCTACTTGAAATCGCCTTCTTAAGAGTAACATAAAATATTAGCACTGTTGAATTTTTTTGTGTGCACTCTAGTTTGTTGTGTGCTCAGGTTTCACAACCTGTGTGCGCGTGCACACATGCACAGCTTAGAGGGAACATAGATTGTAAGGCAAGTTGTTAGCTAGTCAGGTTATTTCTGATGGCTGGCCAGTGGTTTCGTCTATGGATGTCAATGGGGTAATAAAATCTTTGCCCTTCACATAGTGTCTTCTCTATCATCTCAGTTTGTTCTATAAACACAAATTAATATCATCTCATACCATACACCAAAGTAAGTAAGTATTATCCCTATTTTACATAGGAAAAAATAAAGGGACTTCTGGTGCCACTTATACCTACAGCTGGTTGAACCTTTTAGTGCTATAAATTTTCCAGTCTTAAACACTCCTGCTTTCATTGAAATTGATTTTTTTGTGTAGGAAAATGTTAATTCCAGGAAAACTTTTGTCCATTTCCTTGGAAAATCAAAAGAAAGAAAGAAGCAGGGTTTTAGTACACAGGCTGTTTGCTCAAACTTTCGAGGCAAAAAAGGCAAGCAGATTTGCTCCTCATGGTAATGTAGAAATAAAGGACCCATTCATTACAGTTATGCCAGTTCTATGCCCATGGAATTTTTGGTGTCAGAATGGAGTGATTCTAATATAAAGCTGGATTAATGAAGGATCAGATCTGTAAAGATCAGTTGATTGACGTAGTGGGGTATTTCTTTTCTGGGCCCTGATATGAAGGAAATGGTTAATGTTTTCCATTATAAACTAAGAACAGCAATGGAAAAAAATCAGACTTGTCACAGATTAAAAAAAAATCATTTATATCTCTTTCTAACCCATTCCTTGGTTTATGGATACCACATCCTTCCTGGAATGTGGAAATCTACATTTTCCCAAGTGTTGTATTTGCATTTAAATTTCAAACTTCGTATCAATGAAAAACACACACACAAACACACAGCATCGGACAATAACCTTGTGACTACTGAATTGTAGAATTCAAACGATTTTCTTCAGACTCAACTACACAAGTTTCGGTTACATGAGTGAAATTTAATGGGAGTCACATGCACTTACTGGCGAAGGTTTGGTATACATTTTAACTTATATGTGGATCCACCAACCTAAACATTGCAGTTTTAAAAGTATCTGGAATTCCACCCATTTTGGAGAATGGAAACATACCACAGGACTTTTAGCTACGGGCAAATGTTGTTAATCCATTAAATGCAGAAAAGAAGTTCAATGTCAGAATGTCCACAATGTAGTTGTGGCAGTATTATATGATCTATTTGTTATCTCTAGAGGAAGTATTAAATCTAGATGACATCTTATTTCACTTCATGAAAAAAAGAGGTGTTGCTTTTTATTTACCAATAACTGTTTTTCTTTGAGACTAACCTCTGTGCTTTCAAACAGGTGGGATACAGCACCCTGACACTGGGCTGTGGAAGTGTCTTAAGAAGCCTTATTTGTTTCAAGTTGCACAACAAATATCACAGGATGGTGATGTCATCATCCTGCTCTGTGTACAGAAGTACACAATCTCAGTTCTTTTGCTTTTGCTGCACTGTTTTGCTGTTCTATAGAATTTGGAAGTAGAGGAAGATGGGCAGGCAACATGAATACACTGATGTGACTCTAGAACAAATTACAGGTAACTATCTGTTCTTTTATTTTTCTTCAAGGCCCTCTTTGTAATGTGACTCGTGGGAGATTAGCAATCAGTGCTCTTCCAATAGAAAAGTGGTCAATGAATTTGTAGATGCATATACAGTGTAGCACCAACTCACCCAAACTGGGCATTGAAACATGATGTTAAGTCCAAGTTGTAGTCTATGGTGAAAGTGTGCATAGAAATTTCAAATTGCTGCTTTGTATATTTCCATCAGGGGAGCCCATTTAAGGCATAACACTGGTGCCACAGTCACTCTTGTAGAATGGGTCTTTAAACCTAGGGTACTGATTTTCCACCTCAGATAAAATAGTGTTCTGTACATCATCTAATTCAGTGTGAAATACTAATGGCTCCTTTGTGGCATCTCTCTCTGCATGTTAGAAATAACCTACTGTTTTTTTTTTTTAAAGGTTTCATATTTACAATACCAGGTTAACAAAAGACCACTCTTTGTTTCTAGGAGGGGGAAGCAGGAACTCCTCCAGGCTCTCTCTGCTAGTCATTTATACTGCCTTTTCCCCAAATTCATAACTCAAGAGGGATTCTGTGAGTCAAATGAACGGACAAAAGAAACATCTTCTCTGATCTCTTTACCTCAGAGCATGGAACTGTTGTGAAAACAAAGAAATGGAAAGGTGACTTATCTCTCAGGGAGTCTTTCTGAATTGAGTTCTATAACCCTGGTTTATCAGGCTCTATTGTCCCCTAGTAGGGTCTACCTCCAGCTCTTTTTTGGGGGGCATATTACTTTCCAGCTACTACAGACAGCTCACTAGTTTCCTCTCCACTAGAGTGGGGGCGTGTCCCTTTGCACAAGGATATGATGGCATATTTCCATCAAGAGGAAATACACTGAGACACGTGGAAATCTCTGTCCACTGTACACATAAAACTGGGATGGGGCCTCATGGTGATTTTTGTCCTTGTGGACCATGTTACAAAGATAGAGGGGTCATCAAAGCATTAATGGTACCCACCTAGCAGACCTAATTCCTACAAGGAAGACTATTTTTAATCTCTAAATGTTTGTCGGATGCTTGCACCAGAGACTTACCCCTCAATTCTATTAGGCCAATACTTAGATCTCATGCCCTGAAGGTGGGGCTCCCTGCAGGGTAAAACTAATTTACCATGTTTTAAAGAACCTGCAGACTGCAGGGTGAGAGAATCACATAATTTTAATGTGCTGTATGGAGGCTAATATTAATACCTTTAAGGTATAGACTGTACAGTGCTCTGGAACTGCAGGGATCCCAGCTTGAGATGGAGCCTGTCTTGGAATCTGAGAAGATGACTTGGAAACAGGTTATACTCTATGCTGCAAAGTGGAAAGCTTGTGTTGGGATGCAGAATCCTCCTTTTGTTGTCCAGACAAGAGGTCTGAGGACAGAAGCAGTGGATACAGTGTTCTGCAGGTGGCTGCATGAGATATGAATACCTCTGCTGACTAGGCTACATTGAGGTTAATAGTCTGAGTTTTGCTGTGTTCAGTCTGATTTTCCTTATGACCCTGGGCATAAGGGAATGGGAAGAAGGGGTAAAGAAGATGTTGGCTTCAGTCCACCAAGGATGCATCCAATAGAAAGGTTTGGTTTCTGTGGTCTTGCACAATACTTTTGGCAAGTGATGTCTTCTTTAGATGCAGAGGTCTATCACAAGGTGGCTCATCTGTGAATCAGTTCACTGGCCACTGAAAGTTTAAAGAACCACTCTGTGATCCTGAAATCTCCTTTTGTGCAAGTCTGCCTATATATTCTTCTCCTCAGCTGAAAGAAGAGCTATTGTGGTTCTGGATGCACCACATCCATAGTTTTCTTACTGTTACTGGTAAGAATTAGGAATGTGCTCTTCCTTGTCTATTAATGTAGTACATGACCATGAGGTTTTCTGCAAGTAACTTTACTACATGATGCTGCAGTGATGGGCAACAGGCCTTGAGGTCACATCCCACTGAATTCCAGTACATTGATAGGGAATCTGGATTCACAAGTGTTCCTTGGCCATGCACTGGGCAATGTGGACCCCATCCTAGAATGGAGGCATTGATAGCCATTGTGATGGTAGATGATAGGGGAACAAAAGCTCCTCTACCTCTGAGGATTTTTTTCCCTCTTCTTCCATCATATGAAGTTGCAGTCAATGAGGGATAGTGAGTTTCTTGTAAAGGCTGTGCACATTAAGTGTTTGTCATAGCTGGCCAACTAGTGCTGGAGATTTGCAATAGGATAAACCAAAGGCATGCGATGCATCAATGAAGCCATCAGGCCTAGAAGTCTTACGAAAAATCTCCTGTGTACCCTTCAACAGCCAGTTCTGCAGCTCAATTCTAGGGACCTATGCCAGAAGTGAGAATGCATAAAGGTCCTCAGGGAAAAATATCTCATGATTTGACTTGTTTGCAGATTTTGGCTGGATAGAAACATATATCAGTAACTTCAGATTTTTCCCTTTGAAAAAACTCAGAGAATATGACCTTGAGCAATTGCTTAGGAGCCCTAAGTGGTTCTTCTATTAGCCCTGCTGTTCAGAATGCATGCTGCACCCCAAGGAAAGATAGTGAGGTGGTCCCAGCTGCTTTTCATTAAATTAATAACTTGGAGCTCTGTGGCTTTCTTCCACTACAGCTGAATGAGGCACTCCCTTCTGCTGGACTAAAAGTGGGCACAGTTGAAAAAAGCTTGCCAAACCTAGGTAATTCAAGATGGAGGCAATGTAAAATCATTTTCATCTTTACTTTTATTTCTGCGTAGCAAATCTGTTGATCTTGCAAAGTTCAGCTTTAGGTTTTACACAAGTATTTCCTTGGGTGGAGTGACTGGTTGATTTCTGTTCTGTGGGATAGTTTATTTATTTGAAATTGGTCAATTTGCTATGTCACTAAATATCTGAGGTACGTTCCCTCAGATCATTTGCATCTATCTTATACATGTAAAAATACATAAAATATATAATGTATTTTCCACTCACTTGGATTTGTAAGCTGGTATTTGTCAGTATCATTGGATAGCATAGGACCTTAAGATAATTAAATTTTGGTGTCTAAAAGGTAATTTCTTCAATCTTGCCATTTCTTAAACCTGCTATGAGTAAAAGTATACAAATTTTTCAGGCATAAAATTTCAATAAAGTGACCTTTGTAACACTATTTTAATGTCAAGGGGAGAAGAATCTCACTGAGAATGTGACATTTACATTTGGAGATTTTAAATTTAGCTAGAAGGGATTATTTATCTAGGATTTGTTATTAACTAAATTTAAGATCTATTCTTTACTGAAATATCTTGCCTTTCAATGATTATTTACATTTACACCTGTCTCTGATCTCCAGTCCTTACTCTTTCAAATACGTGCATAAAAACATTCATATAAGAACTGTGTGGATTATGAAATTGTTCTTTTCTAACAATATGCCTTAATTGAATTTTAATTAGATTATTGTCTCTAGCTAAACAGTAAGAGAAGCAAAGGTCTGAACTGATTTTGCTACCGCCCTGTTCTCTGTAATGAGGCATTAACTTTTAAACCTCACTAATACGCTTTATTTAATCTTACAGGCCTGTTTTTAAACGGTTGGATGCCAGTTGATTTGACCTGAGGGTTAGGCTATATCCTGGCTCTCCTGATATGCTATTGCCCCATCCACGGTGGCTGCAAGCACAAATATGTTAGTAACTATTTTGTCTATAACCAAATTTAAGAATTTTTAAAACCACTCTTAACCCTGACTTCCTCCATTGTGTGAGGAGCAAAAGAAACAAAACAAAATTCCTTAGGAGCTGAGCTAGAAAGAGATTCAGAAGAGCAGAACCTTACCTCCACCTCCCACACATTTCCAAGGGAGTCTGTGAAGTTATGAAGTGCCAACCACACAGACTCGTGCTATTAAATATCTCCATCAATGTGTGTACATGCTCTGCTGAGTTTTGCTTGACACTATTGTTATCCTTGTTCTAGGTATCCAAGTGCTTAGGTCCACACATAAAGTTAACCAAATAACTACAAAAATAACATCTTTCATTAAGCCAATGCAACTGTGTGTGTAGCTCAGGCTTTAGAGCAATTCTGATTTGCTCCTTCAGACCAGAGTAGAGGCTGATAGCCATTCTTCTCTCTTTGCAAACTGTAAGGAGAAGCTGGTCTTGGGGATCCAGCCCATGTGTTATAAAGGCATGTGGGGGAATGGCTGTTGAATGCATGAAGAGTCACTTTGCAGCACTTAATTCAGATGGTTAAAAGGGTGATTAAAAATCAATACTTAAAAACATAAAGCAGTTTTATTTAAATACATTTTTAATGTGAAGTTTTTACAGGTTTATATTTTCAAATAAACCTATTTAAAATTAAATTTGAAAAGATGACAACCTACGTTAGTCTGTACTTACTTTAATTTATTAAAATAATTTAAATAAAAAATTAATAAGCATATTGTTTGCTGCCAAAGTTTTAAATAAAGTCTTACTGGTAAAATTTGTTAGCTACTAGCTAAGAACCAGAATTCGTTGAACTGATAACCCAGGATTTAACAACAATAGCCTCTTCTGCAGATCCAAAGAGCGTTTTTTCTTCTGTTTATGGAACTAGTTCTTGATCAATGATTTGTTTATTTGTAGATAAAAAAATAAATTTGTTTTTTTCTTCAATATAACAAAACTTCAAAATGCTTGTCTTTTTTTTTAATTACATTTGTATTCCTATCCAAGTAGAGCTTGACACAAATCATAAATAAAACATTAATCTAGTAAGAAATGTATTGTTCATCATTTTCTAACATCATAAAAATGTAAAAATTAATATGGCTAAATGTAAGTTGACTATGTATTTGTTTAAATAAATATGCATAGATATAGTGTATCCTTCAGATAGCAAAAAAGCACCAGATGCAGCCTGAAGACCACGTTTAGTTGCAAATTCACATGTTTTAACAGTTAGCAACCAATGAGAATCACCTTTCTTAAGAAAAATAAGTAAAAGATACAAAACCACAACCTGATTAAAACCAATGATTTAAATCAAGTTTTCCTGCTTGTTGAATTAAATCATGATTTAAATCAATCAGTTCTGATGATAAATAACTTTGAAAACTTAAACAAGTTTGTTATAAAATCTGCTTAGGATGTTTATCAGTTTAATGAGGAAGAGCTTTTGCTATTAAACTGACCAATTTGCATATGCAGACTACTTACTTGCTAATGACTAAGGCTGCAGTCACAGCTTATTTCACTGGTGTCTGTCTTGAGCTACACTGTGATAAGGAACACAGTGGGTGTTGATGAACCCAGACAGAATGAGAGAATTACAGTATCCTCATTTTAACACTAAGAAGCTAATTAGCGTCTTAATTGTCTAATTAAGAATTAGACAGTTGGTTAAGTTAAAATTTGATAAGGTCAAGTCAATAGGGTATCTTTCTGTAAAGGAAATTTTTGCTTCTAATAAGTCAGTCTTTTTGAAAAGTTAATACTTTACTAGAAAAAGGTTGCAAGTTTACTTTAATTAAAAAAAATCAATACCGTCTCACAGACAACACTATTAAGGAAAATAAATAACTACAGTCTAAGGTACAAAGCAATGCAATAGATTAAAAACATGCTAAGAAACACGCAAGAAAGTTATTAAAAAAAACCCTCTGTTCCTCAGAGAGGAGAAAAAGTTAATAGCTGGGACTCAATATCGTTGCAATATTTACTGTTACTACTAGTGATAATTAAAAGGAAATCAAATGAGATGGACCCACATAAAAGGCAAAATTTAGGCACTGAATAAAGTAAAAGAATCATCTAGTCCATGTTTCTAAAAGAAATAATGTGCCCCCCCCACAAAAGACCGAGGAAACAATAATCATTAGAGTCATGAAAAATGTGTTTGCTTTATTGTATCACTTAGCTTCACACAATGGCAGCTACCAGTTTGGACCAAAGATTAGACGTTTAAAATTACCATTCAGAAAAAAAATGTTACATAGCTATACATGTGGTACCACTGTCAAGAAGTACAAAGAATTGGCTACTTCTGTAGGCCGTACATTGTATTATAAACTGGCTTAGAATAATTTGATTAATCATGTTCCAGTATGGTGACTTATCAGAAATATTCTCCTGTAAATTTGATTTATCCTGAATAATATAAAATGTTTCAAAATTTTGAAAAATTGAGGTTTATTTTCATTTTGTGCTCCAATACACTGAATAAGGTCATGTCTTTGGCATAGTCAAGTTGTATTAGGGTTCTGGTCCCATAAGCAAGGCTGGAAGACCAAAAATATGTCAAAAAATTAGAAAGAGAGCTTGAGAGGATGAATCAGCAAATTGATAATGGGAATTAAATTAAACCTACATGATATGAATGATTTCTTGGTACTGAAGACAAATGGGCATCTCTTTGACAAGTAAAAAACATTCATGCATACTGTGATATGGATCAAAGAGCTGTCATCATTATTCTTTTTGGCATTACATGTTTCTAAGTACGTACTAGAAGATTAAACTGTACATTAAGATCCCAAGTTGATGCTCAAATTCCTGCATTATCGGGGTTGTAAAAAGTGTCTTATCCCACTGGAAAGCATTTGTTCCTTCTGCTGAGAATAATTTTGCTTTGAACTTGAGATGAGAAAATTGCTTGTTTTGAAAATTAGGTCCTTTCCCCATTTCCATTGTCCTCTCAAGCATGATTAATAACAAGTGATTTGTATTAGTCCTATTGTAGGGTGGATTGGTAGTGCCACTTGTTGTTAAGGTTCCTGACACTTCCCATGGTAAGATCCTGTTTTCAGTTGCTTATACTTTCGCTAAATACTAACTGTTCACCCTGGAATTGTACATGTTGAGTGTTCGTCTTAGAATGATTTATTTTATTTTATTTTATTTTAAAAATTTCTGTCAAATGATTCAGTCATGCCAGAGAGTGCGACTAAGAAAAAATGTATTGTATACAGACCATGTTAAAAAATTATGGCAACCTAGTCTTTGAAGAGCTATAGAGCTACCTTCTATTTTAGAGCTAGAGGCGTGGAGAAAGAAGTCTAGGAATGGGAGCCAGAGAGGGAAATGTATGTGTGTGTGCCAGTGCCAGTGCCAGAGCGAAACAGAGACTGGGAGTCAGTTGGCTGTGGGAGACACTGATATAAAATGAGCTGCTTAGGGCCTGGGATTAGGAATCCATGCAGGGATGGGATGGGGGGAGTGTGGACATATCTGGTATGCAGGGTCTCACTGGGCGGAGAAGTTGATATGAGGAGTAAGGAAGGAAGTCAGGGAAGACTGAAACTGGAGGAGGAGCCCAGGGAAGGAGGCGACTGTGAGCCAGTGGGTGGGTGTGGGGAGAGGGACACATCGGCTATGTCTACACTATAAAAGTTGTCAACTAATGAAGTCTACTTAAAGTTGACTTTAAGTAGACCTTATTAAGTTGACTTAGTGAGTTCACACTGCATTAACTTGACTTTATAAAGTCAACTTACATGGCCACACTGCACTAAGTCAACTTTATTAAGTGAACTTTAATGTCCACATTGTGTTAAGGCAACTTAATAAAGTTGATTTAACCCCCAAAGTTGACTTTAAGGCTGGGAATTATTAAATTGACTTAAGGAAGACCTTAAGTTGACTTAATCCATTCCAAATGTGGACAGGGCTTTGCTTAAGTCAACTTAAGCCTTCTTAAGTTGACTTAACCTCATAGTGTAGACATAACCATTGATACCAAGCCAGAATGGGAGAACTGGCTGGTCAAGGAGATTGGAACTGTGATGAGAAACTTGAGGAGGGGGAACTGGGACAAGGAGAATGGGACTGAGAAAAGGAGACAAGGGACATGGAGGGGGACAAGAGATGGGAAAAAGGCAGGACATGATAGGAGTTGTCAGACTTGGGGAGGAGTGGGCAGAGGAGTCTATGCTCACTAAAACACACTCCCCTACAGACATTGGAATGGACCCCAAGATGCCTTAGTCTCACCATTCTTCTGGATAATGGAAATGAGTATATGGAAGTAGCAATTACCACATCTGAGGTGGAAGTCAAATTCTATTATTTTAATGGGACTAAATTAGAGGGCCAAGATAATCTCCATTTAAGAATATTTAAGGAACTGGAACATGAAATAGTAAGGATTTTTAATAAATCCATAAAGTTAGGGGTCAGAATTGATGACTGGAGAATTTCTAATATAGTACCTAGTTTTAAGAAATGGGGAAAAAAACCCATGACCCAGGTAATTATAAGCTTATTAGTTTGACTGCAGTGGTAGGCAAGGTCTTGGAACAAATTTTGAAAGAACATAATTAAGACATACAGATAAATGGTTATTGGAATAAAATACATGATTTCACAAAAGGTAGACCATGTCAGACCAAAGTGATCTCTTTCTTTGAGAAGATAATTGAATTTTTAGACAAAGAAAATTCAATAGATCTAATCTACCTGGATTTCAATTTGGCATTTGATTCAGTTCCACAAAGGGACTATTTAGATAAAGAGAAGAAAATGGGGATTAATATGAGGATTGAAAGATGGATAAGGAACTGGTTGAAGGAGAACCTACAATGGGTCATACTGAAGGTTAACTGGCAGGCTGGAGAGAGGATACTAATGGAGTTCCTGAGGGATTGATTTTAGGATCAGTTTTCTTTTTAATATCTTCATTAATAAGCTTGGCACAAAAAATGGTATTCTGTTAATTTAATTGGTACATAACACAAAACTGGTAGGTATTGCCAAGACAAAGGAAGACCGGAATAATATACAAGAAGATCTGGAGGACCTTGAAAACTGGAATAACAGAAATGGGATGAAATTTAATAGTGCAAAATGCAAAGTCATGCGCTTGGGACTAACTACAAGAATTTTTGCTATAAACTGGGGACATTATCAGTTGAAAGCTGAGAGAAGGAGAAAGACTTGGGTGCACTGGCTGATCATAGGATGACTGAGTTTCCAATGTGATGTGGTCATGAAAAAGGCTAATGCCATCTTGGTAAAATACTTCCAGTAGAGACAGTGTTATTGCCATTATACAAGGTGAGACTTCATCTGGAATACTGTGTGCAGTTCAGTTCTCTTGACATAAAAGAAGAATTTAGACTGAAACAGGCACAGATAAGGGCCATTAGACTAATCAGAAGAATGGTTAACATACCTTTATGAGAGAAGACTCAAGGGGTATGTTCACACACACTTCTTATTTTGAAACAACAGAGGTTGTTTTGAAAGAAGAAGTGCCATGGCCACATGACGCACGGCCATTTCGAAACAAGCAAACCGCTTGTTTCGAAATGGCCGCCGTTGTTTCGAAATGGCTTAAACCCTGTTTCATTTCGAAACAGCGTTGTTTCAAACCAACTCGTTTCAAAACAACGCCAGTGGGACGTGCCGTTTTGAAACCAGTTGTTTTGAAATGAGTTGTTTCGAAACAACCGTTTTAATGGCCGTGTTATTTCAAAACAACAGTTGTTTCGAAATAACCAGCTGACCTTCCTTCCAGGGTGCACAGCGCCCTGGGGGAGGTCCCTGCCTGGGTGTGCCTGTGAGGGTGCGTGGCAGGCAGGGCTCTAGCAGGCAGCTATGTCTCAGCAGCCAGGCCCCTCAGCTGCAGGACGCTGGAGGGCCCCTGTGTGGACCCAGGAGGACATTACTTGCCTCCTGGGCATCTGGCAGCAGCCAGACATTTTGAGAAGTTTCCAGGCCAGCCACCGGAACCGAGATATTTACAGTGACATTGCGGATGCGATGTCACAGAAAGGGCATCCCCGCACAACAGAGCAGGTGCGGAGTAAAGTAAAAACACTCCGACAGGAGTATGCCCGCACCCGGGATGCCCAGGTGCTGCAGGGGCCTGGGAGCTAGGCCACGTGCCCCCATTATGAGGCCCTGGATGCCTTCCTGAGGACACAGCCCAGCGGTCTCCCCTCTGAGGCTGTGGATAGCTCAGGGGGGCATCAGAGCACCTCGTCAGGCCCAGAGGCACCTGGCTCCGATGTCTCCATTGGGGGGCCTCCAGCTGCACCACCACCAGCGGTGGAGGCCAGCCCCAGCACCCTGGAGCTGTTCATGGCCGTGGAGGCAGGCAGCAGCACGGAGGAGCAGGGGCCCACCACTGCCCCTGGCTCTGACTCGGACATCTCGGCGGACCTCCGAAGCCCCTGTGGGTAAGTATGCCGCCCCCCATGAAGGCACACAGGGCTGGGCCTGTCCAGCAGGTCCCGGGACGTGAGGAGGCCAGGGCCAGGCACCGGGGCAGGTGGGGCCAGGGTTGGTGGGTGCAGAGGGGTCCCCCTGGCCATGGGTCCCACAGACACAGGTGGCACCAGGGTCAAAGGCCCTTGCATGCCAGGGGTTGGTGACCAGGGACTGGCTGGGAAAGCTGCAGCAACATCTTGGGTGGGGTGGAGAGCAGGCAGGGCATACCACTGGCAAGTGGCCTTGGGAGACCACCAAGTGCAAGGTGTGGCTGGGTCCAGTCCACCCTCGTGGGCACCACTAGCATGTGTGCCTCCAGGGTATGGTTCCCAGCTGTCTGGCAAAAGGAGAACATGGTTTCCTTTTTTCTGCTCTGTTCTTCTTTTTATCCTCACATTCTCTGTCTGGCAGGCAGTTCAAAATACAGGGGTTTGTCAGGCTTTTTCCTAGAGGGGTTGAAGGATCCTGGACTGCCATAGAATACTGATTTATATGGGAAATTGTTCCAGGACACCTTAAACCCTGATGACTACCCCGGCCAGACAACCTTTTTGCCCAGGGTCCTCCAATGTCCTCCTTCGGGTACTGTCCTGGCCTCCTTTTGAGGCTTTGGGGGCCAGAAGCCCTACCCCAGGGCAATGTCCCATGGGATCCTGGGACCTGCTGACAGTCAGGGCAGAGGTGTGTGCTGCAGACAGATGCACACAGACAGGACCAGCAGGCGGCAGGGGCCAATTGTGCTTTTGCTTCCCTGCAGCACGTCGCAGAGCTCCTCCCCGGGGGCCACCACCCACACCTGGACCCCAGCGCCCGAGCCCCAGGACACCCCGGCAATGGCGGAGGGCCCCCCGGACCGGCAGCGAGCTCCTGGAGAGCCTGGAGGAGCTGGGCCAGGACATGCACACTGCCACCCAGGCCTGGCGGCAGGAGCAGGTGCAGCGGCAGGCAGCTGGGCTCCGTGCCCTGGAGTGCCTCGCGGGTGCCAAGGACAGGGCTGCGAGGGCGCTGGAGCTCCTGGCAGCACAGCTGCCGGCGGCCTTCTCAGAGCAGGCCACAGCCATCCGGCAGCTGGCTGAGAGCCTGGTGCCCCGACGCTGTCAGGAGGCATCACCGCCTGGACCGCCCCAGTGAGGATGGCAGGCGGAGGGCAGCCGTGGGTGCGGGCGGGACATGCCACCCCCCCCCCGGACCCTCCCACAGGCCATGCCTAACCTCCCCCCTGTCCCCTGGGCTTCTTCACCCCTGTCCCCTCCCAAGTTGATGCTTCCTCCTCCAAGTCCCCCAAGTTCCCCCCCAAGTTGATGCTCCCTCCCCTGGACCCCCCACCCCACATTGTCCCATCCCGTATTGCCCCCATCCCTTCCCTGATTGTTAATAAATCCCTTGAAAGGTATTTGTGGTTGTCTGTGTTTTTATTGGGGGGGGGGGGTTGGCAGTGCGGGTGGATGGGTGCGAGCTGGCTGTGGGTGGATGGGGGAGATGGTGTTGTGGTGCAGGGCAGGCCTGGCCCTCAGTGTTCCTCCATGGTGAAGGCAAGCCGGAGGGCGTCGCGGACGGCGAGGGCTCGTGCAGACGGCTGCTCCCGAGTCGGCAGGGACCTCAGCTGTTCGTAGTCCCTGGCAAATACTTGGGCCTCAGCCTCCCATGCGAGTGGGATGGGTTCCCCCTGCTGCTCACAGAAATTGTGTAGCACTGCACATGCCGCGATGACTTGCAGCAGGCTCCGCTCTGCGAGGTGGAGGCGGGTTAGCAGGCACCTCCACCGGGCCTTGAGGCGTCTGAATGCCTGCGGGATCACCTGTCGACAGCGGGCCAGGCGGCAGTTGAACAGCTGTCGGCTGGGGTTGAGTGGCCCAGCACACAGGCGCATAAGCCAGGGACGCAGGGGTAGGCAGCGTCTGGCACTATGAGGACAGGCACCTCTACTCCCCCAAGGTGGATGGTGTGAGGGGGGGAAGTGGGTGCCTGCCTCCATGCCCCGGTACAGGGTGGAGTTGCGGAGGACACTGGAGTCATGGGCCCTCCCTGGCCATCCCACGTAGCAATCTTGGAACAGGCCCTGGTGGTCCACAAGGGCCTGCATAATAACTGAATGATAGCCCTTGCGGTTCCGGTACACTGCAGCCTTGTGCTCCAGGGCACGCACAGGGATGTGTGTGCTGTCTAGGATCCCTGCACAGTTCGGAAAGCCGAGGGTGGCCATCCTGCAGGTCCCCACATCTCACCAGGCCCCATAGGAGGAGATGATTGATGGCCCTTGTGACCTCGAGGAGGATGGTGCAGGTGGTGGACCTCCTGACGCCAAACAGATACACCACTGCCCTGTGGGACTCCCGAGTCGCCATCTTCCACAGGGTGATGGCCACTCGTTTGTCCGCTGGGACGACGGGCCTCATGGGGGTGTCCCTGTGGTGCAGGTGCGGGGCGAGTTCGCCCACCAGGTGGGTGAAGCTGGTCCTGCTCATTCTGAAGTTCTGCTGCCAGAGGTCATCGCCCCAGGTGCGCAGAACAAACCTCTCCCACCAGTCGGGGCTGGTCTCCCACGCCCAGATGCGGCAAGGCATGGGGAGGGGCAAGGGCAGTAGCTCAGCCGTGTGGATGAGCTGCATGTATTCCTCGGGCAGAGGCCAGTCATCCTCGGGGTCCGCAAACAGAGTCTCCCACATGTGCAGGAGACCCTGCATGCACTCCGAGGGGCTGGGTACTGCACAGCGCTGTCTAGGCAGCTGGGCAGAGTCCATTGCTTGCAGCGTGCTGCTAGCCTGAGTGGATAGGGACGTGAGGTCAGGGACACCTTTTATGAGATTGGCTAGCAACATGGCCGCTGACGTGGCCCAGGGAGATGGCCATGTTGCCACACCTCCCATGCTGCACTGCCCCTGGATCGAAATAGCAAGTCCACACTGTGGAAACACTATTTCGATTCCCGTTTTTTGCTTATTTTGAGGACACAGTTTTGTTATTTTGAAACAAGTTATTTCAAAATAACATGTAATTTTGAAACAAGTCATTTCAAAATAACTTGTTTCGAAACAAGCCCGCCCTATGCGAACATAGCCAAGGAGCTTGGCTTGTTTATAGTAAGCAAACAAAGGCTAAATGGAGATATGATTATTCCCCACAAAATACATTGGAAGGGTAAATACCAGGGAGGTGGAGGAATTATTTAAGTATGAATGCTAACACAAGAATAAATGGATATCAACTAATCATGGAGTTTAGGTTTGAAATTAGATGAAGGTTTCTAACTTTGAGAGGAATGAAGTTCTGGAACAGCCTTCCAAGACCAACAGTGTGGCAAAACACTCAACTAGCTTCAAGACTAAGCTTAATAAGTTTACGGAAGGGATGCTATGGTGAGATTGCCTGCAATGGCATGGAGCCAATCTATGACTATAATCTAGCAAATGCCTGGAGAGGGCTTTGAGTTACCTCAGGGAATTCTTTCACATGTTTCTGGCTGGTGGACTTGCCAACATGAATAGGGTCAAGCAAATCATCATATTTAGGGTCAGGAAAGAATTTTCTCTCAAATCAGATTCAGAAACCCTTTCTTTCTTTCTTTCTTTCTTTCTTTCTTTCTTTCTTTCTTTCTT
>ML682005.1:38239816-38279106 GCA_007922195.1 Podocnemis expansa
CTTTCTTTCTTTCTTTCTTTCTTTCTTTCTTTCTTTCTTTCTTTCTTTCTTTCTTTCTTTCTTCTGCAGCATTGGACACAGTTCACTTTCATTTAAATTGGAGTAAATGGGGGATTTTGTTACTTGAAGTCTTTATAGCATAATTTGAGGACTTCAGTAACTCAACCAGATGTTAGGGAGTCTGTTAAAGGAGTGAACAGGGGAGGTTCTCTGTCCTGATGTGTGCAGGAGGTCAGACTTGATGATCACGATGGTTCCTTCTGGCCTTAAAGTCTATGAAATTATACTTGCACTAGTTGTCATCAAGCTGCCTTGGGTATGTATATTGAAATTGGAGAATCCCACCTGTTGCTCTTAGTGCAGATATAACCACAGAGGATGACAATTTTTATTGCTAGAAGTTACTCAGCTGACTCAAGTTGAAAAGGATAGGTGGATCTAAAGTTTCCAATTCTGCTGATGACCACTGTGGATGTCAGTAGGACACCATGTAATGGGATTTCTCTTTTTTCCATTTTGTCATTTTAGAAAGCTAGAAAATTATGTACAAAAATCCTACATTAAAATCCATAAAAATAAGCAAGGAGTCCTGTGGCACTTTTAAAGACTAACACATTTATTAATTACATGAGCTTTCATGGAAGAAAATCCTACTTTGTCTGTTGAAGTGGGATTTTCTCCCATGGAAGCTCATGTGATAAATAAATTCGTAGGTCTTTAAAAGTGCCATGAGACTCCTTGTTTGTTTTGCTGAACTAGACTAATCCAGCTACCCCTTTGGAACTTATTAAAATCAAGCTTCCCAAAGGTAGAAAATACCACAGTTAAGGTTGCCTGTGAAGTCTGGAGAGCATTAGGAAACATGCTCAGGAAGGACAGAGTGGAGATTTTAGCTATTAAAAGATAACTAGCACAGCCTATCATATGGTGTAACAAAATATATTGGTTCAGAGACATTAGCTCCTCTAGCTTCTGTTGTGGTATTAGTTTTAGCTTATATAACTACTACATAAAATTATTAAAACATGTTCAAGATAACATGGGTTATAGGCTATGATTAATTTTTTTTAGACACATTTACTAATCTGTGGTACGGAAATGTTAATGGATCTACCATTTGACTCTGAATTGCATCACCCTGTATTGTGGGGCATCTACATTATTACTAAGTGTTACTATAGACAGTTAGTATCATTAAATGTATGTGCATATGCATTGTACTTGGATTCTTATATTATTAGCATGTTTTTTTTATTATGAATAGATCTAATAGGCATTGTCACCCTTATATAGTAAAGACCAGTATATTTTCATTCTAAAACAAGGTAGTTGTTCAATTAAAAAAATAAAAACAATCCAAGACTGTAAAAGTATTTTCTCAGCTATTAGTCCTGGTACAGGGGGCAAATGATGCCTTCTTCCAGGAAATGGAAAAAAGAAACAAACAAGTTATATGTAGGGCAGGTCAAAAAAAAAGTACATGTTATGAAAACATTTTTAAATATGAATATTGTCTTGTCAAAAGTCAGTATTTTTTTCACTTTTTCTATGAAAAAAGTCAATTTGTTGGGGAGAAAAACTCTCACTTTTCTTGGCTTTGACCAGTAAACCCAAAGCAGTTTGGGAATTGCCTGTTTGAAATTGCATTCCATGTCCACACTCATTCTCCCATCCATTCTCTGATAGTACTACAGTTATGATCAGTAGAAGCACAGGAATGGGAAGCTTCTTGGTTTAAAAGAAAGGCAAAGCATTCTCTTCAACAGACCTTATACTTATTTCAGTCTCTTCTGTGTTCAAAATAGCTCAGATCACTGGATCTTTGGTATGCACTTCAAAGCTCATCCATTTCACAGATTGTGTGTGCTGAGATCTGGGTTCTGACTGCCCACCACTACTATTTGAAACTGGAGTGGTTTTATTTTTGTCCCATTAGCAGTTTTAGAAAGGCAGTTGAGTTCATTTTTATTTTTACTATCATTAATCATTTTAATGTATAATGAAGGTGCACATAGCCTGGCGTTAATTTGTTTGGTAAATCTAACTACATATTTTATATGAACTAAATATCAATCAATGCATCATTTTATCCCAACACCTTACTCACCAAGTCATACCATATGCTGCTGACATTATCTCTTTGCTGTTATATTGTAAATGAATAAGGACAAAATCTTGTTCACCTTTCTTCATTCTCACTGACTTTAATGTAAGTAATAGCATGAACAAAATGAGTGGCATTTGGCTCCACTCCTGTAGGATAATAGGAAGAGAAAGGAATAAAGGTGGCTAAAAATGTGTCTGTCTTCTGTTGGTCATCAGTTCTCCATTTGTAAAATGAGACTAATGATGCTTAACCTACTTTCTAAAGTGCCTTGGGATCTACTGATGAAAAGTACTGTAGGAGTTAGGTATTACTATTAGTCCCTGAATCTTATTGAAGATGGTCCAGTCACAGCTAAGATCCCAGCATCCTGAAACTTTCTGAGTAAGTTTGTGATCTAGAGCCTAATTTTTCAGGGTGTGGTCATTTTATGTGTGTGTATTGTTTGTTTATTTGTTTTAACAGTGAACATGACTTATACACACTGTATCCTTCCAGCTTTCTCTCTCAGCTTTCTCTCTCAGTGTACCAGTTGAGTACTATTTTTCCCCCACTGCTACAGCAACAGTTTCTCAGAAGTGGTTGTTAGCTTCTGCCATGCAGATAAAGCAATGGAGTAATTTTAATGGGATCTTTTCAATATGAAAATTACTAAAATAGTTTAGTCCATTATCTAATTATCCTATCCTCTCCCAAGTCCATTATCATGTTTTATTCTATTGTCTTCTGCACTTTTTTCTCAGTTTTTATTAAATATCACTTTTTTAAAACCCAGTTCTTTACCTGACCACCTACTTCTTGCTCATTCTTCTCAGTCTAAAATAAAGATGTTCAAAAAAGTGTCCTTTACATTTAAAAGTGAAAGTGCTCTTTACATTAAAAAAATAAAAAGAATTATCATTCCATTCTCTTCTCCTACTTATCATGAAACACCAGAACTGTGCATTAACTACAATTCATGGGTTAGATTCTGCTCCCAGTTATGCCCATGTAAATCCTAACCTGCTGTGAGCAGAATCTGACCCCATAACTCTTTGAGTAGTTACTGTACAACATACATCTCCCCCTTCAAAAGGTTATTTTGATTTGTTCTTTACATATAAAAGAGGAAAAGAGCTAAAAAGACATCTCAGGTCAACTGCAGAGTTTCAGTAAGAGACTCTTTTAGAACCTTGAACCAAACTTCAGTGAAGAGACCATCAATTACGTTATAAAAAATATGATGCAGACTATATGTGTTTCTTGGTGTAATGGAACTCTGTTTCTACTTGTATAGGTCTTAGCAGCACATGAAGAAATATGTCCTGTGTCCAGTGGTTAAAGTATAATCTGGTGGGCCCCCTTCCCAAATTGTCTGGGTCCCCTTCCCGCATGTGCAGGCCCCAGCCCAGGAAGGATGAGGGCACGGGATGTGAAGGAATGGAGCAGGGGCAGGAGGTGAGGGTGCTGAAGGGTTGGTTGGGGGCAGGAGATTAGAGTAGTGAAGGTGAGGGTGGGAGGCAGGAGGTGTCATGGAGGTCTAGTGGGGCATGCATAGGAGATGGGGGCAGAGATGAGGTGGATGGCAGCAGGAGGTGGGGGACAGGGCAGGAGGTGGGGGTGATGAAGGGGGGCATGGGCAGGAGATGGGGCAGAGAAGGGGATGGATGGCAGCAGAAAGTGGGGGCTGGGGCAGGGGCAGGAGGTGGGGCAGAGAAGAATTGGAGTAGCAGAGTTGGGGGTCTGGGGCAGGAAGGTTGGGGCTATAGGTGAAGGGGACACTGGGCTGCTCACCCAGCCAGCACCCCTCTGCAGCCACAGGGAGCTGTGGGACCCTGATTGGAGCCAGCCTAGTGGGAGAGAGTCCACCTCGGCACTCCTGTACTAGCCTCAGCTCCAGCCCCAGCCCTAGCCCACCACTCTGGAGCCAGAGTGGCCTCGTCCCCACGCTCTCAGCCCTTGCTCATCTTGCCACCCTGGGGCCTGCGGAGCTAGAGAAAGCTTGGCCTCATGCACCCAGCTCTTGCTCCTCCTCCAGCCCAGGCCCCTGGGGCCCTTTAACTGGCCACTGGAGTGGGGTGGCCACCCCACAGGCTGCTCCTCCTACCCTATCAGTCAGAGCATGCTCAGGGCGGGAGGTTTAAAAGCTCCTAGCCTGGGGGAAGTTCTCTGCCAGTCAGAAGACTGCGTCTTGTGGCTGAGTAGGGGCCGCAGTCTTCTGGCCAGCACAGAGCTTCTCCTAGGCTAGGATCTTGTAAAACTTCACAGGGGTAGTGAGCCAGAATGCTACATTCTGGCTGCTGTTTCTACTTTTAGGGGCCCCGGAACGCTGGTCCCCTGAAAATGGTGGGCCCCAGAATGGCGTTCCGGTGCGTTCTGGCTTACTTTAACCCCTGCATTGGGCCACAGGATCTTTGCTGGAATCCTAACTAAAACAACATACAAAGAGATCTAGGCTAAGCTATAATGATAAAATCTGATGGGAGAAAAACTTGTTAAACATTATCTGAACCCTGAGAAGAAACATATCCATCCTCAGTGAATTGTAGTATGCTATTGAGGAGCAGAATCTCATCCTGGGCATATAACTCCTGATAAGAAATTTTAAATAGGCAGTTCCCATGGGTCTGATGCTCTCATTTCCAGTTTTCTAACAATTTAGTTTTGCTTGGTGAGGCAGACTAAAAATCTTGTCAACTGAAGTCCCCTCATTATTCACAGGACAGGTATCAGTATGACAGAGTGAGTAGGAAACTTGCACTGCCACTGTCTGCAGAGACTGGCAATTCTAGCATGACTGAAGTCAATGGAAGTCAGTGAGAACAAGATTTTACCGGGCTTTGACATCTTCAGTGATGCTGCCTTTTAAAGCTTATAGTGTTTTTCCATGAACATAATACTTATCCACTAGATACTGGGATAAAAACCACCCACTAATTTCATATGGGGCACCAAACAACTCTCAGATGTTTGAATATTTTGTTAATTATTAATCTGGATGGGTTTCAGCCCAGTGAAGATGAAGAAGTGAAATTTTATGTGTCCTATTACTGATTTACTGAGCCATGAAATTCACTGTAAAAAAAAAAAAAGAAAAAAAAACCCACCCCCAAAAACTCTGGATGGCAAAATTGACAAAAATCGTTACCTCTTTTCTTTAAGCCCTGAAAAATATGTGTGGAAGGTTCTTTAAAGAAAATATTTTATAACCGACATAAAAATGTGCAAGCCTAATCCCTCAACTGAAACAATAATCTGATTTAAATAAAATGGTTTGAAGCCAGGAAGAATCTAAGCCAGTGTCTCTGTTCTCTTTATCCTCAAGGAAAGGAACTGGAATGTTTTAAATGTTTGGTCACTGTTAAACACATTTGTATATATTTCTAAATTGATTTAGTTCAGGGAAGATAATTTTTCAAGACGATTTTTCAGAACAATAATATTAGCTATAGCAAAGAGAATCTGAAGTACTTTGGATTTCACAAAGAACACAACCACACCACTGTTTGGACCTGCTTCTAAGGTTAATTTATTCTAATTTGGTTCTGTTCACACCAATTGTGCAATGTACATTCTTAATTTTAAGTACATGTTTACGTTCATGTTGTGCAAAACAAATATTTAAGTCCCATTGAGATAATAATACAGAAAGAAACGCTGAGGTTAATATACCATTTTGTTTAGTTATTTTTATTGTCTTTCCTAATTAAGGCTCTTCTTTAAGCAGAACTGGCTCTGTGCTACTGGTACATTCATTAATCTTGGGCAGTTTCATCAAACCATTTCAAGAACCGCAAAGTTATCTGTGACCGTGTCCAAAAGATACAGAACTTGTACTCAGACATTGCTACATGATGCCTGACAACAATATCCTGAAAGAGAATTTTTTTTGTCTGGTGGAGGCATCAATATAGTTTTTCTCTGTCAGAAAAAAGGAATGAACTTCTATCATCTTCTAGCTGATATTTTTATTTTGGAGAGAAAATCAGCATAATAAATTACACAAAAACTTGATAAAATTCACTCAATTTTCTTAAGAAAATGGTCTTGATATTTTTACTGTATTGGATCTTTCTGTGATAGTGGTAACTAAATACACATATTACTGTACATATTGTATAGTGCATTTGAAAATGTTTGGTCTGTGTGTCCAAAGCTTCCCCAGGAAAGAAAATTGGCTAAGAATTTCAAATTAGCCTAGCAAAATGAGGTGCTCAAATCCCAGTGAAATGCAATGAAATTTGGGTATCTATCACACTTCGGACCTCTAAAAATCTCATAGTGTATGTTTTTTTTTGTCTTTTGTCACCAAGAAACAATTTGATAATGCTGAAATGTGGCAATAGGTCTTAAATGTGTGTAATTAGAAGATATGGAAACAATTAATGTTGATATTGAAAAGGGAAGATTGCTTCTTTTTTTAGTCTACTGAAATAGTAAAGCAGAATGATGAATAACATGCAGTATTGTTTCTGGGCAAATGAGTTCTGAAAAAGAGGCATTGTTATATGATAAAAAATATTCCAGATTCACTAAGCTGACTATGAAATCATTCACTAGAATGTGTTTTGGGTTTTGCGCATTACTGAAGTATTCCAATATTTTTTGCAACCTAGTATTACTGATTCTTAAGTATATGTATGTGTATACTTTCACACATGGCAGGAGAACAGTTATATTTAAAAGGCCACAAACCAAAATGCTTCAGGTTGCTTAAGAACAACAAATATATGGCTCGCACTAACATAGCAGTACTATTCAAGCTGGTTTTCTAAATGTCATAATCAGTATTTCCAAAGCATTTTCCCTTCTTTGTTTCCCTTTTTACTGTGTAACCCCTGCAGTCCAGGTTTGTGCCAAACTGCTGCTTGAATTCAAGAATTGCATTCATCTAAGATCTGTAGGGTTGGGCCCTTAATCCTGAAATTTCACAAACAAAATATCAATTTTTAATACAAATTTTAGAATAGCAGTATGTCCAATTACAAATAAAGAAATGTTAAAGAATGATTGCATTTGCCTTCTCATGTTTGTATGATTTAACTGTTTATATTTAAAATATGGAAGCTATATATGTTATCTTTGCTGAAGTTCCCTTCTTTTGATTTTTTTTAAACACATAAAATGAAATATCAAATACAATGTTGCTTGGGAAAAATTCTTGACTCATATGAAAAGTGAGTCACATATTAATCTAACTCATATAACTATTTGGATTATAATGTGTTGTTAATAGTCAGTCTTGTCTGTCCTATTTTATTATTCCATGAAAAGATGCATAAAACTCATTCTCAGATTTTTGACCACTGTTTTTTTTTAAAACATATTTTATTATATATCAGTTCTTTCCAGCTGACATATCATGTTTGTCCACAGAATAAAATATGTGAGCAAAATCCTAAAGACCAAAGCAAAATTCTGAAATCCTTAACTGAGTAAAATCAATGGGAGTTTTGTGTGACTGCAGAATAAAGAATTTGGATCTCACTTTTAAATATGGGTGTTTTGTGATAGTAGAGACAGGATAAAATCTAAGTAAGAATTCTATTGGCACATCTGTGTTTACACTATGTTAATAGCTAGTGATTTGGGGTGTCCAAAACCTTAAAGACCTAATTTCCAGAGGTCTAGTAATCAGCATTTTCTAAAAATATGAATATAGGGCAAATTTGTGAGATCCCTTACTCACACTGATGGGCAGTTACAATGTACAGTGCAGTCAATGTAAGTGCCTAAAGAGAGTAACTGTTCACCAATATGATCAATGAAAACAATGAATTAACACTCAGGCCCCTAAAATGTAAACATTTATGTATTTAGGTATTTAAATAGGTATACTTATTTTTAATTTGTATTTTGGGATTCTATGTATTTGTTATTTTAATAAAAATATGACACAATCAATTGAAAATATATAGAAGGTTATTTTCTTCACACTAACTGTAATATTATTATAAAATCAAGGAATATGCATGTGAAACATTTCCTCATAGTTTCAAAAATCTCTGTGGTAAGATATGTGACTTGCTGCATCATGGATATCTCCTTTATTATCAAACATGCTCATCACTCATGACATGTATGACACTCTGCCATTGTGTTTCAGTGCTCAGGTAGAAGGGACAAGATATTAGAATGAAGAGATGACATGAGATGGCAGTTTTATGAAACTATTCATAACTCCCGAACCTATCTAGGAAGGTATTTTAGCAAAGTGCCAATAAACACCTTCCCTACATATTTATGTGCAGAAGGAAGACTATAACACTTAACAATGGAAAATGTTCTTTATGTTTGAAATTCATTTCTATTCATAGAATTTACAAAACATAAAATCATCAAAATACAATAAAGAATAACAGTGTTATAGATGTTTCCACAAATTCCCAAACAAACAAAAATAGCATAAAAAGCAAACCAACGTAGCTAAGTAATAACAATATACTTTATCATATCATTCGCCAAGCCAAAGCATTCTAAGAAACAAATGTATAGATGAAATTCACCCTTCTGGCAAAGGCTGAACTAAGACCTTGCTTTCGGATTTAGTACTGAATAAGGGGGAAAGCTCATCCTCAGAACTCACCAGTAGCACTTCCTACAGAATGTATTTTATCTTGTCCTACCTCACTTAACTTCTGAGTTCTTTTGAACAGTCCAAGATTACATGTTGATTTACCTTAGTCTGTCCTCAAATCTGTTTTATGATGTGAAGTTTCCTTTCTATTTATCATAATACCTTTTAGAGGTCAGTCTACAATGACTGGCAAATTCAGCGGCAGTTGACAGGAGTTACATAAGCTACGTAGAGTAGCTTAGACACAAAGGGGTAGCTGTCTTAGTCTAGTTCAGTAAAACAAACAAGGAGTTCTATGGCACTTAAAGACTAACAAATTTATTTATCGCATGAGCTTTCTTGGGAGAAAATCCCACTTCATCAGGCTCTTTGAAGATCAGGGAAATTACAGAATGGGTGGACGTAAATGCAGGGGAGTGTAAGTCATGGGGACAGGTCACACTGTAACAACAAATCAGAATAGTTGTTAAGATTTAAACACTTGGAAGCAGCTTACAGAGGAAGAGTAGCTTGCATAATTTATGTCGACTTCCTAGCTTCTGTTCAATGCACCATCTCTAGTACACTGTGCCGACAGGAAATGTGTACCTGTTGACACAGCTTTTTCCAGGGGATGGTTTTCATAGATCAACTTTTGGATCAAGTGCGTCTTCACTGCCACTCAATCGAATTGGATAAATAAATCTGATAGCAGTGAATTTGCCACTGTCAGCATAGATGTAGCCAGAGATTTCCAGATATAATTAAGGAAATCTAAATAGACTGAAATTTGTCCTTGACTCATGTACTGCTTTTGTTGAGCCCAGCGTTGTTATGAGGGTCATATTATGCATCTGAATTAAAAGCTGTAAAATTCTCTGATAGCGTAAGATCTCTTCTGATGTTTTTAGCATAGGCCTGACTTAACACGAGTAATTGGATATGGGTGAGCCCTTATTTATTGGGAGACAGAATTAGGAAGGTAAATTGATCAGGAGTTTAAAAACAAAGTCTGTACCAGATAAAGTAAGGGCTAGACAGACACATTAGTTCCCTCAGTAATCAAGCCAATCCCAAAATGTGTGATGTAGTGTATAGCAACTGAAACCATGTGTAAATATCTATATGAAGGGGTAGGTTTGCTGGGTAACTTTGAGTAACTTTGTGTGTATGGTGTGCCCTATACTCTCCTCTTGCTCTTGTGGCTGATCAATTCAGAGGAGCTTTGCTGTTTGACAAATTGTGGTGCCATGATTCTGATCCATTAATCTGGAGCAGGCAATGTGTGAGGGTGGCTAGGTAACACTAAGCAAAGTGGCACTGGAAGGGTTTAAAAGTTAAATGTCAGATAGTTAGTACCATGTTGGAGAAGCGCATTAAATCTAAGGGGGGGACCTTATGTACTCCCTAGACACCTTGGCTATGTCTAAACCTAAAATCTTACTTCGGACTTGGGTAGTCCGAACTAAGTAGTTTGAAAGTTAGTTTGAACTAAGCATGGTTTTTAGTTTGAACTAACTTTTAGTTCAAATTGGCTATGCTTTTCTTTAGTTTGAACTAACTTTGTAGTTTGAACTAAAAAAGCATGATTAGTTCAAACTAAAAGTTAGTTCGAACTAAAAAAAGTGCTTAGTTCAAACTAACTGCTAGCTCAAATTTATTTAGTTTGAACTTGTATGTCTACATTGTGATATTTCAAATTAAATATGCAAATTAGTTCAAACTAAGCAGCTAGTTTGAACTAACCAGCTGAACTAGCTAGTTTGAATTAAGCTTTTAAAAAATTTTTAGTTTGAACTAGGCAAAGCCTAGTGTCGAAGGTTCAAATTAGTTCTAATTATGGCTCCTTAGTTCAAACTAATTTGCTAGTGTTGACATAGCTTTCATGTATTAAGCAGAGACTGGGATCATGTGAAAAAGGAACTTCAGAGAATGATATTAGCTTAAAAAATGAAAAAGAATGTTTGGTAAAGTACAGCAAAAGGTCCACTGAAATGAATGAATGTTAATGGCAGAACATAGCGGAAGTCTGTTGAATGCCACTTACATTTTTGGCCAACAGAGAAAAAATAGTATATAGTGTTTTTTTTATTCTAGGGCAAATAAAACCCGATCAAAGGAACAGTTTTACAAGGATTGTTTCTGTGGCTAAAACTTTACAAATTAAATGTGCTACCTTGAGGGAAGAATGCTAAATGCATAAAGAGCAAATAAAAGCTGTATAGGAGGAAACAAATTAAATGGAAAAGATTTTTGAACGGTGAGGGAGAACATCTGTTATCTGTCTGAATAAAGCCAAAGTAAAAACCAGCCACACTTCGATGATTGAATTAATAAATACAACTTTGCATGCAAAGTGTACTAAGAAATGAGTGAAAAACTGTATAAAAAAAAAAAGGTTTAGTGCTCCCAAAGAAAAGTTGGTTGAGAAATGTGGTGTTTTGGTAGATATGATAGAGGTATAATCCCAGAATCTAGTAGTCAGTCACATTGTGGGAACACTAATATTTCAGAGTTTGGCAGGAACTAAATGATCAAGGGTAGTGGAAATAATAGTGTTAAAAAGGACAACGAAGTGTTTATAAAAACAACTGCTTTGTTTAATAATGAAAACAATTTTGGCAGTATGACTTAGCATAGTCATACCTGGTGAAATCCTTTGTAATAAAACAAATTGAGAAAGTCAGACGATGACAATTGCTACCACTATGCTTTTTTAGCACTTGAGGAATACATTTATATAAAGTAAAGAGAGCCGTAAGTGATATGAAGCAAGAAAATTTCCCCTTTTATATAATCACAAAAAAAGTTAAAAATTTGGAACAGGAGAGGTAACTCCAGCTGGTTAAGATTAAGAAAATTAACAAGAATCTAACACCACGAAGTTAAATGTAAAACCACTGTAACCCATACAGCCTAGAGAAAGACATTTGTTTTTCCTCCTCAATTACTGTTGCAAGACAATGCATGGTCTGATGTCCCAGACTTATACTGTTTGCACACGGGGGATGCTTACATATACATACACATACATACACATACCTAATATCTTACAAGTCTCCAGCTTGTGGGGTCATTCAAGGAGAACAGTCCACATATTGCATAGAATGATTGAGATGCTGGGATACTGGCAAAGTAAAACCACTTATACAGATAATAACAGGGGTTATGTGGTGACTGAAGAGGACCTCTTCTGCTGTGGAGCTAGGGAAAGTTATTTTAACTGGCCTGTGTTCTGTTCAATACCTAAATTTCCTATAGTAATGAACTTAAAAAAGCAGTACCAGTTTGTAAAATGTAATTCAAATAAAAGCCAACTTAAAATTACAAAGGACTATTTTAAAGACAGAGTGAGCGTTTCATGTGAAATTACACCCTGACTAGCAATACCAATGAAATGCCTCCCTAGTTTGTACTTTCATGGTATTATTGTAGTATTAATGGTGGTTCAAACGATTTCAAATAGTGCAGTCATGGGAATATGTTGCTGGGTAATAAAGACTTTTTCTTGAAAAGAACAAAAATATAATGCAAATAAAATGTATGATAATTATAGAATTATGGGACTGGAAGGTTATGTCTACACCTAAAATCTTAGTTCAGAGTTGGTTAATCTGAATTAAGTAGTTTGAAAGTTAGTTTGAGCTAAATGTGTTTTTTTTAGTTTGAACTAGCCACACTTTTTTCAGTTCAAATTAACTTTTTAGTTCGAACCCAAAAAGAGAGAGTAGTTCAAACTAAAACTTAGTTAAAAGTTCGTTCAAACTAAAAAACGTGCTTAGTTCAAACTAACTGCTAGTTTGAATTTATTTAGTTTCAACTAGCATGTCTACATTGTGCTAGTTTGAACTAAATATGCAAATTATTCAAACTAAGCAGTTAGTTCAAACTACCCAGCCAAACTAGGCTAGTTAGTTCAAACTAGGCAAAGCCTAGTGTAGACAGTTTTCAAATTAGTTTGAATTAAGGCTCCTTAATTTGAACTAATTTGCTAGTGTAGACATAGCTGAAGGGACCTCATAAAGTCATATAGTCCAGTCCCCTGCAATTATGGCAGAACAAAGCATTATCTAGACCAGTGTTTCCCAACCAGTGTGCCATGGCACATGGGTGCATCATCCAGCCTGAATAGGCATGCTACAGAGATTTTTGGAAAAAAAACTACTTGAAGTGGTCTGGATTGGCTCATTAATATTCATGAGTTCATTTAGAGACTATATGGTGGTGTGCCTCAAAATAATTAAAGGTATCAAGGTGTGCCACAGCAGACAAAAGGTTGGGAACCACTGATCTAGACCATCCCTGACAGGTATTTCTCTAACTTGCTCTTATCTCCTATTATGGAGAGTCCACAACTTCCCTAGGCAATTTATTCTAGTGCTTATCTACCCTGACTGTCAGCAAATTTTTCGTAATATCCAAACAAAATTGAGCTAGCTGCAATTGAAATCCTTGCTTCTTGTCCCATCCTCAGAGGTTGACAAGAACAATTTTTCTCCCTCTTTCTTGTAACGATCTTTTATATATTTGTAACCTGTTATCAGGTACCCCACCCTCAGTCTTCTCTTCTCTAGACTAAACAAATCCAATTTTTTTCAATCTTCCCTCATAGGTCATGTTTTTCAGACCTGTAATAATTTTGGTTGTTCTTCTCTGGACTTTCTGCAATTTGTCCACATCTTGTCTGAAATTCGGCACCCAAACTGGACAAAACATTTCACTTTAGGTCAAATCAGCATGGAGTAAAGCAGCAGAATTATTTCTCGTGTCTGGCTTACAACACTCCTGCTAATACATTCCAGAATGAAGTTTGGATTTTTGGCACCATTGTTATCACTGTTGACATGTATTTAGCTTGTGATCCAATATAACCTTCAGATCAAATGTATAGTAAAATACCTCATCCCATCCAGCTGTAATATTTAAGCCTCAAGGGTCATTGTTCAAGCCCAGATGGTTCATGTTCTTCCTTCTACATATGTAGCAGACAGGCAATCAGTTTAAAACTAGAACAAAATGGAAGCACTGTTTCACACTGCACATATTCAGCTGGTGGAAACTGTAGCCAGGGCATACTGTGAAGGTCAAAACTATAATGAAGTTAAAAAAAATAATTTGATAAGTTCATGGAGGATAGGTCCAGCAATGGTGATTAGACAAGATGGTCAGGGATGCAAACCCATGCTCTGACTGCCCAAAACCTCTGGTGACTAGAAGCTGGGACTGAACAGGGGAGAATCACTTGACGATTGCCTGTTCTGTTCATTCACTCTGAAGCACGGAGAATTGATCACTGTTGGAAGAGAGGATATTAGGATATTAGTCAGACACAGTATGACCATTCTTAAAGGCTATGTTTACACGTAGATGCTTATTTTGAAATAAGTTATTTCGAAATAAGCTAATTCAAAATAAAATCCTTAATTCGATTTAATTTAAATCGAATTAAGGAAAACCACCAAATCAAAATAGCAAATCTGGACACAGGACTTGCTATTTCGATTCAGGAAAGGGGTGCCATGGGAGGTGTGGCAACATGGCCCCCTGGCAGGGCCATGTTGCCACCCAATCCCCTGCCTTGCTCTCACCTGAAGAGCCAGGCAGGGGAAAACAGCCCCCAGAGCAGGGATCCCCCTGCCCTGCATCACCCGCTGCTGGTGGGGTAGTGGGGGGATGGACCATGGGGCACCCCTGCTACCACCTGGCGGGGGGTCCTGAAGCCAGCTTGCGGGGCTTGCCTGCTGCCAGCCAGGTGGGGGCTCCCGAAGCTGGCTCCCAAGGCTTGCCGGGGGTGCCAGCAGCTACCAGGGTGGTGGGTGCAGAGCCTGCTCACCCCACAGCCAGGGCTCAGCAGCTGCCACCCCACCAGTAGCTGCAGAATCCGGGCAGCGGAGCACGCTGGCTCTGCAATCACCACCGCACCAGCAGCCACCAAGCCCTGGCTGTGGGGTGAACAGGCTCTGGCACCTGCTGCCCCACCACCAGCCAAGAAGCTTGGGCAGCGGAGCGAGCTGGCTCCACACCCACTGCCCCGCCATCAGCCACGGAGCCCTGAGTGCGTGCCGCGTGGGCTCTGCACCTGCTGCCCTGCCAGTAGCCCTGGAGCCCAGGCAGTGGAGCGAGCTGGCTTTGCACCCACCACCCCGCTAGCCGCCAGCACCTCTGACAAGTGGGGGGAGCCTGCTCCTGGACCCCAGCCCCCTGAGCCCTTCTGCACCTCCCCTCCCTCCCTGGCCAGGGTGCTGATTGGCTCCCTGGCCAAAGTGCGTGTGGACATGCCCATACTTATGTTCTTGGAATGGATGCAAGAATACAGTGCCCTTGCCTAATTTCCTGTGGAAGGTCAAATTTTATGTAGTTTCAGACTGAATAGGGAATTTTTCATTCTTCCATACTGCAACTCCATATTTGGCCACCAGTATTTCAATACCAGTCCTTTTCAGATACAACACAGAATCTTTTAAACTGTTTTGGCTACATCTTAAAAACAATGCTTTAGGAACGGTCACAGTGCATACTGACCATATGAGTAACTAGCACCACCTCGTGAATTCAGTTTATTTAGCTTCTTTTTCTGCTTCTTGACAATTTTTTTTTTGCTGATGATGTGTTATCCAGAAGAACTTAATCTCTTGAATTTTCACTAAAACTCAACAAGAAAGTGGCACAAACTTGTTTGATGTGAGTTAATTTTAAAAAATCCTAATTCAGGTTAGAGGAATACTTTTGCTGTTATTCATCCATTTGTAATAGCAAGTGTTGTGTACAGCACAGAATAATGTTATTTTTTTTGTATGAATATCACTTCCATATTATAATGTACATATATTTTGCATATTCATATAAAGTAACACAAACACACGTCACTGGATAATACAAACAGGTCATTTCCACTGAAATATGAAAGAGAGAAATCAGTGAGAAAGAGTCAATATGTTAATGGCTTATTTCACTGTGGTTGTAACTGTCACCTATTCCAATATATCCCCTTTTACTCTGTGTGGGTGGATACATATTTTGGGCTCTGGTTCCTTTTATTTACTCTTCCACTGTATGTATCATTACAAATACGCCAGTAAGCTGGTTTATAGAATCAGCAAACATGTTACCAGTAATGGAAAAAGATATTTTTCAAAGCAAATTAACCACAATAGTGACAGAAATATTTTTTCTTGCTTCTTGCCAAGCTCATTACAATTGATTATGCACCTAGTTTAAATGTCATACAGAGAAAAGAGGCAGAAAATATCTGACCATACTGGTTGTGATGGGGTGTACAAATCCAATACTGGGCCACAGGATACCTGAGACAGCCTGAGAAGGAAACATTCCTCTCATATGAAGTCTGAACTTTGGTAATCTCCTTTATTTTGTTTGGAGTACTCCAACAAGGGACAGCCTCAGGACTCAGCTGGCTCAGGAGTGTGGGACACAGGGGCATTGGTCTCCTGAAGAAAGGGTTGGGCCCTGCCCCTGCTACTCTGCCCTGCCCTGCCCCTGGACCTGTTCTGGCACCAAGGGTCCAATCCAGCTTCTGCTGCTGCCAGCCAGTGGCCGGCCGCCTGGGCAGACCTGAACTGGCTCCTCCTGCTGCCTGCCTACTATTGGCAGGCAGCCCTGGCTGGGATCCAGCTTCTGCCGCTGCTAGCCAGTGGAAAACAGCCCAAATTTGTCCAGCCTGGTCCCAGCCACTGCCTGCCAGCCAGCGGCAACCAGCCCAGGCTCAGATCCAGCTTCTGATGTTTGCCACTGGCTGCGAGGCAGTGGTTAGCGCCGGATGGGGTGTACCTGGGTTGCCTGCCACTGGTTGGCAGTGGCAGGAGTTGGATCCAGCCGGCGTTGTGTACTGCTGGGTGGCAGGCAGTGGCTGGAGTCAGATTGGGTCATCTAGGGCCATGGGCCACTGGCCAGCAGCAGGTGGCCTAGGCTCAGATCCAGTTCCTGCCGCTGCTGGCCGATGGCAGGCAGCCCTGGCATGCCCGATTTGGCCCCTGCTACCACTGGTGCTGGGCTGGAGATGTGGAGGGGCTGCAGTCCGTCGGGCCCTATGACAGAGACACCCTTGGTGGGAAGTACCATGGGAGGAGGCAGGTTTTGCCCAAGAAAGAGAGCTATGCTTTGTGCTTCCTGAACTCAGATGGTGACTTTGGGACAATTGCCAGGTTTTGTATACTTGTGTGTGGGGAAATAAGAGGTAACCCAAGGTGAGCACCCATGAGCAGCTGTTGCTGTCACATCACAGATAGCTATTACAAGGCCTTGGATTGGAGTAGGGTTGAGTGGGAGGACCCAGTCTACTCCACTGCGAGTTATAGGCCTAAATCCTGACCATTAGGCAATGCTACACTAATAACCAACTTGTGAAAATGGACCAGCATGCTGGACTTCAAGAAAAATGGATAACACAGTGCCTTTGTATTAGACTAACCCAAATATCAGATATGAAATATAGACATAACACTGAGCTCTCATACAGCACTTTTCTTCCATGCATCTCAAAATTCTTGACAAAGGAATGTCATTATCTTTATCTTCATGTTATGGTGAGTAAACTGAGGCACAGAGATGAAGTGAAATTCTTACAGTTACAGTGAAGAGGGGAGTGGGAGAGCTGGGAATAGAATCCCTATCTCCCAGTTCAGTGTCTAATCCATTGGACCAGAAGTTCTCCTGCTAAGAATTGGTGTAGACTTGATCCTAATAGGAAGAAATCTGTACAACTAGGAAAGAAACAATTGATTTAAGTTAATGGAGGTTACTAGTCAGTATGTTTGTATGTAAACTATAAGAAACAACATTATATTTACAAAATATTCCTGCTTAATTAACTTAATTGGTATATCTTACCAATTTATTGAAGTAAAGCCGTTTCTGATACTGATTTTCTTTGTAACAAATATTTATTAAAAAACATTAGCTTCAGATATTGCAAGACATACATCTGATAAAACAGGAATAGTTAAGATACTGTTTCTGTTCCTAAGGAGGCAAATTGCTTTAGCACATTTGGCTGTTCATAAATGTTTCATTTTTAACCAATGCAGAATTCACTGGAGTCATTGGTCAAAATTCAGACGTGCAAATGATTCTGGCTATCGGGTATCATGCTAAATAAAGGGGTCCTCATTCCATAAATGACTTAGTGCTTGTAGACCACTGTGGTACATATATAGCTCTATTGCTTTCAGTGGCGACTCCATATGGCCTTCACTGTTTATAGCTTATTGTGGGACTGGTGTCCAGAGCAATAATGGAGCTACAAGGGACAGAGATGCATCTCCTACTCTGAAGGATTTCCTTCAGGTGACATTATAAGAAGGATATCTTCAAGGTAGTTGTATCGTCTGTTACTTCTCCACATAACAGTTATATAAATTATTGTTTTTTTTAATTATTTGCTACAACATGTAATGTGCTAGAAAATGATAAAAAGAGAGAGAGACTCAAGAGAGTTTGAAAATCCTACAAAAGTCATTGTTAAGTCCCTTCCTTTGCTCCATAATCTAGATGTCAATGTGGAACCTTTGCCACCCATCTTTGTGCTATTATCATCTTAGAGCAGGGGTAGGCAACCCCTGGCACGTGTGCTGACAGTGGCACGAGAACCAATTCAGAGCAGCACTTGGCACCCTTTGCAATGGCACAGAAATTGTGGCTCCTGCTGCTGAAAGCCACTCCAGGCAGCTTCTTTCAGAGGCAGCTGGGCTGTGGAGGGTCCTCACCATGCCCATGTTCTAGGCAATGTTCCTTCTAATTTCTCATAAGGCTGTGTGCGCAACAAGAGTCTTTTGTGCAAATTTTCAGAACCAGTGTGCAAATTTGTGTGCCTTCCAGTGAGCGTGTGGTCAAACTTGTGAGCACAACAAAGCAAGTGTGTATGATGCAAATAATATCTAAATTTTATTTTGATATGGTGATGGAAATGATTTTATAAATTACAAAACCTTATTTGAAACATGCTACTTGAAACCGCTTTCTTAAAGTGGTATAAAAATATTAGCACTGTTTAATTTTTTCGTGCAGGCTTTATTTTGTTGTGTGCGTGGGTTTCATGACCTGTGTGTGCGCGCACATGCACGCAGCTTTGAGGGAACATAGGTTCCAGGCATAGCGTGGAAAGAAGATGCTTGGAACGGCTTCTCTCCATGGTGTGCAGTTACCAAGGAACCGCTCTGGGTAGCTTCTTTCCCCAGCATATCTGGGGACCCCCCAAGAGGAGCTGCTCCAGACAGTTGCTTTCCATGGCATCTCTGGTCCCCAGGCATGCTGCCAAGAGGAGCCACTGCAGGCAGCTCCTTTCCATGAGTGACTCCTTTCAGTGGCATGCCAGGGAAAGTGTTCCCCTCCCTGCCCCCAACCTCCAGCCATGGCTGCCACCAAATTTTCAGGCAACCACCACTTTTCTTTCTGTGGAGGGAGCCCCTGGCACTGGCTGACAGTCAAGGAGAAGGGGCTGGCCCAGGTGTTGGCAAAGGTTGCTGACCCCTGTCTTAGAGTGAGTGTTCAGTCACATGGTGAGGTGAGATGAATGACTAAATTGCTTATGTAAGAATTCAGGGAAGTGATGGATGGAGGTTTCCTGTAGTGTTGCCTGGACAAGACTGTGATAAAGAGTAGATGTGATAGTGAGTGATCCAATTATTACTATCACAAAACCCTTAGGGTAGAGTACGTATTGGTTCCTACTATCAAGCAAAGCAACAGGATCAGGGCCAGATTAACTGGCATGGGGGCCCTGAGCTGCCCCTACAGAAGGGGACCTGACTGCCTTCAACTGTGCCCCCCTGCACCTGGGTCACACAGGCTGGCCCCTGCCCCCCATCATGGGGGGCACCATGGGGACAGAGGGCACTCCTATCCCGGTCCAACTCTGGCTGCTCTGCAGGGGGTTGGGGGGTAGGAGGCTGACTGGTGCACAGCAGACCCTAGATGGCCGAGGCGGGAGCGGTGGAGGCCTTGCCAGCCAGAAGCCAGCTGGCTCTGTGCCCCCGACAAGGGAGTGCTGGCCTTCCTCACCCCGCCCCCCCATGGCAGACCAGCCAGCCCAGGGGCGAGGTGGGGTGCAGAGTCCAGCGTCTCGCCCAGGGCCGCACTCCCTCTTCCCTGCTGCAACGCTGAAGCACTGGCAGCATAGGAGCACTCTCAGCTCTCTTGCCCTGCCGGCGCTGAGCTGGACTAGGTAGTGGATTATTACAGAAGGTTTATGGGCTGGAGCCTGGGGTCCCCTTTTTGGCCAGGGCCCGGGGCTTAAGCCCCTAAATCCCCTTTGATAATCTGGCCCTGCAGATGATGAATGATATCAGATTAGTGTTTCAGTTTGTTCTTGGCACCATTACTAAGTTAGAAAAATGAAGAACTTGATCTTAGTTTTTCTGTAAGTTTGAGTAGTGAGCTTTCTATAAATTTTGGATAAAAAAAGAAGCCTCAGTTTAACTCCAGTTTGAGCAGAAAACTACAGAGGTATTCATATCTGTGAAAAGAGGAGCAGGTGAAAAATGTTCTTACTCAGAAGAATACCCATTCCCCAGGGCATAATTTGGACCTGTCTTTTGGTGAGAGCTATACAAACAAAACAGCAAAGTGATTATTTTTGATTTTTTGTTGGTACAGTTCTGTGGGTTTTTTTTCCTCTAACATTTGCAAAATCAAACTTGCGCATTATGGGAGGAAGAAGAAGGTCAGAGATTGACATAATTGTGGACAGTTCAATGTGATATCATCAACACAACACATTTTTAATATATATGGGGTCAAATTTCTGCCCTCAGTTACACCTGTGCAATTCTCCAACCGGCAGAGTCATGTGAAATTAAAGAATAAGTTAATCAAGTAGTGTGATTCAGGTTATGGGTGGAAGTTCAAGTTAATACATATTTTATCTGAGTGATTTTATCCACCTGTACTACAAATCCTTTCCAGCTCATTAGTAATGGAGGAAATAATCTCCTTATGGGCCACTGCTATGTTTCTGAGAATCTTTTTAAAACATCAGGACAAAATTTTGAAACTGAATGAAATTGAAAGGCAACAAGTTTAAGAATGATGTCAGGAAAAAGGGATACATAGCAAAAAATGAACTGTTTAACTCAGACAGATGTATCTGAATGCAAGAACTAAGCAGGAATTTAAAAGTGATTAGACACTCATGGATAATGAAATCTTCTACCATTATATCAGAGTGGGTATATTTTTCTGTATAAGGCAGATAAATCTTCATGCTTCAGGGCATAAACCAAATAAACTAACTTGGGTTAGAAAGAAATTTCTCTTTGGGGGAGGTTAGTTCATAATTGTTTTGTTTTTTGTTTTTAAGACTTTCCTCAGAAACATCTATTTCTGGCCATTATGAGGACAGTATATTGCATTAAATGGACCTTTAGTGCAATATGTTATTCCCTATATTCCGATGAAGTTAATTTCATTATATCCACTAAGACTATCCACAGACAGCATCAGCTTTGGATTAAGCTCACTAACTGATAAACCATAGCATAGCTCACTCAATGGGCTACTTTATGTGGTTACACACTTTTGAAATTCTTGCCAACAAATGCAAGTGGAAGGTATTTGATCAAATATGGGTTTATTTCTGTACCTGTCAGCTCACATTAGCAACTGTACACTTTGATCCTTAACAGGCAGACTATTGCATCATTTGAAGTCAGTTGGGCTTAGCATGGTCACAGCAATACACTCATATCAGGCCAGAGATCTGAGGCCCAGCTACCTGTGGCCGCGGCTGCCACTCCCGGCCCTGTCTGCAGCCGGGCATCCGGGCCCAGCTGCCTGCGGCCGCAGTGGCCACTCCCATCCCCTGCTGAGGGTGTGGCCTGCGACCAGGGGGTGGGGCCTCCGAGTGGGGGGGGTGGCCCTCTACCAGTGCCCTGGGTCCTTTCCCGGGGCAGCAACGCTCCTCTGGTTCCCCAACTAACCACTTAATGAATTAGGTTCTCCTGACACCAAAGGGCCAGTCACATAACACAGAACAATATAGGTTTGGATCCTACCCAAAATAGCATGCTGCCAACCAATCCTTTAGTAACTAAAACTAAAGGTTTAATATAAATAGAAGAGAAACAAAATATGAGAGATGTTAAAGTGTCAAAGTGAATTACATATATAAAAATGATTTAGAGTCCATGCAAAGCAAGTCCTTGGAAGGATTTGGAGTTTGCAGCATTGTTCCTCTGGTACACACCTAGCACCTAGGTGGGCCTCAGTCCTTTGTCCAGTCAGAAAGGAATAGTTCCAAAGAGGGGTGTTGGTTGTAGACTGGAGGCTGGAGACTGAAGACAAAATGGAGTTGGGCACTACTGCTTTTTATCACCTCTGGCCTTTCCCGTGCTGTGTGGGGTTTTTGCAAATCAAAATGGAATTGAGTCACATGGTTAGTTTGGGCGACTCACTGAGCAGGTTTCTCTCTAATTCCATTGTTCCTGTGGGTCCCTTAATGGGTCATTAAGGAGACAATGACTGTAGACATCCAGTCTGGGGAGTTTCCCAGAGTCAAAAAAGTTGAAACACCAGATATAGCAAACATATTCCTAATTTCTACTACAGATATGACATATACACATAAACAATATAATCATTCCTAGCAAGTTAACCTTTCTATTGGTACCAAACAAGGTATATCTCCTATGGATGATTGCAATTATAAAATATTAATACGAAAAAGTATCATAAATGGTCCCCTAAATCTGGACAGCATCACATTCCCCCCTTCCATGTCTACTGGTCCCAGCAGTGTCCATTACCTGTGAACTAGAAATATAGAAACCCCAGGCTAGTATTAAGTATTCTGAGTTCAGTCATTCTCCTTCTGAAGTCAGTAGGAATCAAATCAGTGGATTTCAACTGAAGTAGGATCTGGCCACAAGATTCTTTGCCAAAGAGTCTGCCACTGAGGATAACTATATTGTAAACTCTGAGGAAACACTTGATGAGTTTCTTTCATGTAGGCCCATAGATAGACAGGGTTTAAACACTTCAGAAATGGCAATGGGTTCATGCAAAATCCCTGCCACCTCAGAAGTTTGCTCTTGCTCCCATTCGAATATGCCATTCATTTTAATGGTCCAGAATTATGGCCCAAAGGCTATTTACAGAGGCCTTGTGCTACCTCACTACAGCTCAGTTCCCTCCTGCAAGACCATGCTATCAGAGCCAAACAACTATACATCCCCCCCCCCCAAATGCAGTTTAACTGAAGTTTCAAACTGCAGAAGCATCACTTTAGTAAGCTAATACCACTGTGAAATACAGGCTATCGTGCCAAGGATGGTGCAAAACTTAATTATTTAATGTATGAAAACTACGTCCAGAGACAGATGGTATTTATCCAGGAGTTCAGATGGGACTTGAGAATGAATTTTCTCATTTAAAAATTTGAATATTTTGGTATAGTCAGTCAGTATACTGGAAGACTGGAAGGTAGCAAATCTACTTGTCTTAAATAAATAACGAGGGATGATCCAGAGACTTACAGGCTACTTTCTCATTCAATGTAACAGAATAGCATAATTGGTGAGCCTGACTCTCCTGGTTTATACAACTATTTTTGCTTTAGCAATAGAGGTTCTGAAAGACACTCAGGTATGGGTAACACCCTTAGCAGGTCACCACCCAAAATAGTATAAGATTTTTTCCCAATGATGGATATTAAAGCAGACACTACATTCAGAATGTGTAGCTATATATGTCAGCAAGTTTGCTACTGCTTATGTTTGCACAAGTACTGAAGGTGATTTTACAAGGTAGACAGTCTGACATACAGATGCAGTTCAGACCAGTGGGTGGGACTGTGTTACCCCTGCCCTGCAACTTGCTTTACAGCGCCTTGCTGAAGTAGCTCCCACTTGGGCTACTCATAAACAGTCTACTAACATGCAAGCCAAACCCTAACTGTTTGAGGGCAGGTCAATGCTGCCTGCCTTTTTCAATGGTAGTCGAATGAAGATACACAAGTGATTTAAAATAACGTGTATCTCAGTTCTCTACTCCTGACACAACTACTGCACTGAGTTGAAGGGAGGGGCCTACCTTTGACTTAGCACTACCTGAATTGTTAGGGTGGCTTTCAGGAATTGATTTTCTGATCAGCTGAGCAGGTCTTCACAGACCCGAGCAGTCCATCAGATGTTTGAATTGATGGTGGCCAATTTGCTGCTGTCAGTGAAGTCTAGCTCTGTATAACTGCAGCTTGCTAGCCACAGTAGGGTTACATGCTGACTTTCAGCAGCTAATCTTATACTGCGTGAAGACCTCAATACAGTTTAAGGCTCAATATTTCCCCTAGAAATCTTTGTCCTGTGTTTAGGTCTGGATTAATGTAGGGGCTAAAGCCCCAGACCCCAGCCTGAAGGGGGGCCCCAGGCTCCAGCTTCTATAGCCCCTGTGTTAATTCCCCCTCCCTGCTGCCCTGTTTAGCCCCCACAACATTGGGGGGGGTGCTGAAAGAGACTGCCATGCTGGTGCTGGGTGGGCGGGACTGGGCCAGAGGCCAGGCCACAGACTCCTGCCCAGCTCCTTGGCTGGCAGGGCCACCCCTTGTGGAGGGCAGCTCTGTTCACTCTGCTCTGCAGGGCTGGCATGGTACAGCCTCTGATCTGGCTCTCCAGGACCATGGGTCCTTGAAGGCTATGCCTAAGCTACATTGTGCACCGGCTAGCCTCAGTTCTGTGCCTGGAGTGGAGTGAACAGAGCTGCCCACTCTGCTCCCTGTGGCAGCCCAGCTGGCCCCAAGCATGGGGTGGAAGTGCCCATCGCTGGTCAGGCAGGAACTTCCTCAGTGGTGGCGGTGGCAGGGGCTGGGGCACAGTGCGGGTGGGGCACAGTGGTGGGGCAGCCTGGGGCCCACGGTCCCTTAATCCGGGCCTGCCTGAGTTGCCCTGGCTTCTGGACAGTGCAAAATATTTATTAAAGAGAATAATATGCCATTTGACAAACTCAAATAGTTAATCAGACACTTCCACTTAAATACAAGAGGTTAGACAAAACAGTCAAATTTATTAACTACAGAGAAAGATTTTAAGTGAGTACAAGTAAGAAGGCATGAAAGTCAGAAAAGTTCACAAGAAAATAAAGATTATTACTAATGCCTAAATTAGTAAACTCAAGGAGATCCCATTGAAGTTTCTCACCACATGTTCATTCTGATTACTGACCAACCTTTTAGATTTCTCAGAACCCAACAACTGTTTACTTTATCCCTTCCGGTATGATGAATGCAGTGGACAGGAAGTGAGAGAAGCATGTGATGTGTGATGTTTGTCCTTCCTCTTTATAGTTTCACTCCTTCTCCTGAAAAACATTTCTTGCTGGGCCCCAGAAGACAAAGCGTCTGTGTGTAAGGATGCTTCCTGGAGGCCTTTTCCTCACCTGTTTCAACTTTCCTTGCTTCCCTTCCTGTTTGATGACTTGCTCAGTGCAAATTAAGCAGAGCACACATTCCTTTATTTAGTACAGATCTGTTTGCCAACCTCTGTTTGGGCAGAGCCGTAAGCTTTAGAGCATGTGTTAATAACATCGTACAGGACAGTTTATTACTTTACAGGCACTTTTGCCATACATATTTTATCAGAATGATAGTGACAAGCAACTGATGATTTTTCAAATGATACTGAAGGCATACTTTGTTCAAAGGTTATTATAATAGTGTGCTGGTTGTGAATAGCAGAATGTGTTCTGTCATAGGCAGCTGCTTATTTGTGGGCTACACTATTAAGAGCTGAAGTTAAGCAGCTGGAATTTCAACAGGCTGAACGAAGTGCACTGTTGGTGAAACTCCTCTCTTCTGTGACGACAGGTTTTTACCTTGTATGCTGTATTCTATGTTGATTTTTCTCTACCAGCAGACAGATGTCAGGCCCCATTTTGAGAAATTTAAATCCCACCATTGCTGTGGTTCAGATGGTAAGTTGCAGCGGGATGTTGTAAACACAACAATTTTGATTTTCCTGCTATTTTGTTAACGGAAAAAGTAAGCTGACCAAATAAGTTTGCACATAGCAAAGCAATAAATGGCTGTGTATTCAAAAGCGCATCCTGTTTCCCCCACCCTTCTAAGTAGCTTGTTTAATTACATGCACAATGAAGTGGAATGTTGGAATGCACATTTAAAGTTGTAACAGTTTTTCTCTTAAAGTGACTTTTTAAAGAAAAACTGAGTTTTTCAGAAAAGTTGAGTATAGAATGTGTAAGACAATACAAAATTATTATGCAGCTTCTTTATAAAGGGTGACAGCCTACACATGTATTTTGGCATTGGTTTCATAGCATAATACTAAGATGAAAGATTGTTTTGAAGATATTATACTTCAATTTGTTTCTCCCTTTTCCCAGCATAGAAAAGTGACGCTTGGTTTTCTTATGATGATGTAACTTTTCTTGTCAGAATTCAGCAAGAAAATGTTTTCTCTGAAATGTGGCAATTCTCTTTCAGAGCTCCTAGATGCAACTGGCATTCTCATCAGGGAGATGAAAAGAGTGTGACTGAGCTGTGCAACTCAACTCTGAATAATAGCTGGGTCACTGATTTATTTATTTATTTATTTATTTATTTTTGAAGTAAGAGACTTAGATGATAACTTTAATCTCACAAATAATGTTGTTTTCTGTAGACTTTCCTACTTTTCTAAGATATCCCTATTAATAGCTTATGTTTTTACCCTTCTGTTGAACACTATAAGGAGAAAACTTGCCCCTCAAATAGCATTTAATTGTACTCTGTGGGATTTTCTTAGGAAAAGAGTAGGCATTGGCTTTCAGATGGTGAAGGACGCTGCTGGAGTCGAGCAGGAATCATTTAAAAACACAATTCCTTATCTTTTTATAATTAATATTTCAGGTATTATTGAAACTATGAATTTACAGAGTTTATTTTTTATCATGTATTTTGTCTGTGAACTGCTTGCTGCTGCACTTAGTTTTGGTTGGAAAGTGAAAGGAAAGTTCTATGGAAACATACCTTCTTCATCTGTGATTTCAAACCACCTGCAGGTTACTGTGTTATTCCACAAGAGTACTCTATCCATCTGAGGAATCAGGTCCCTCTGATGAATGCTGCACTTCTTCCTGTTAGGGTTATGCACTTTGGACTAAATTCTCTCATTAGCACTGGTGTACGTTTGGAGAAACTTCAATTGAGCCAATGGATTTTTTTCCATCAGAAGAAAAAGTGGGATAAATGAAAGCAAAGTCAGATACAGTAAGATGATCAATAATCACAGAAGTACTCTGCCTGACGCAACTGCTGAGGGCCAGACAGATTCATTCCTTTCCCTGACCTGAGATCAACAAAGGGAGTGCAGTGGTGAACATACGAAGGTTGGTTTATGCCACCGCTGTTTCACTCTGATGACAGGGCAACTAGCAACTGCCTTGGCCTCTGGTGAAACTAGAGCAGCTCCAAAGGCTACCTGTCTTGCTGCAGGCTGCCAACAAGCCCAGAAGGAAATTCTTTGCATCTGAAAGTAGTCAGGGTATGGGAACACCACAGTCACTCCTTTCTTTCACTCAATATGTCCCTGAGATGTTTCCCATACTGAATGCTGATGTAAGATGTATAGTGCTACCACCCAGTGAAAGGTTGTAGACCAAGCTGCCTACAGCCAGTTTAAAGTCTGAAGTGGTGAACAACATTACCCCTTGTACTGAGAAGAGAACCAGATGGTTGGCATTAATACCCATCCAATCCATCAACTGGGATAGAGGATTCCTTCATCCAAATAAAGAGGAAGAAGTAGGCATATGAAGGAAGGCAAGTTCTTCCCCCTTGATGTAATTTAAAGTGCTGGGGGAATTTATGTGAACAATTCTGTAGAGGAAGTTGGCTGAATTCTGAAGTTGCAGCATGAGGAAGATTAAGGTTGAGAGACTCAGGTCTGACCTTTTTAAGAAGAGCAGCCATCAAGGCTGGACTACTGTAATCAAAATGAAATGATTCAGCTGATTTTAATCTGGGGTCTGCAGAGATAGGTCTCTGGTAACAAAATGCACAAATTTAGTAGCCAGATACTGCCGTATCAAGGCAATCACTACACAGAAACTATTTTTATAGCAATTCACTGACTAATTTAACAAGAGGAAAATAGGGCTGTGTAAGCATCCTTGTGTTTAGTGAGATTCCTCAGACCTTTCAGGTGAGAGATTGAATTTCCCAGCCTTGAAATCTTCATTAGATACAGTTTTTGAAAATATACTTACATGACTGTGTTTCTTGCTGTTCTTTTGGTGATTATGCATGACAAGTTATTCAGCCAGTATAAAGCAGCACAGATGGAGTTAAATTGATTTACATTAGCTGAGGATCTGGCCCCTAGGTTTTACTGCTGTTCCACAGAGAACAGAGTTCCAGAAGCTGGTGAACCCAGTGATATGACTAGGATCATGAATGTGAGCCACAGGAAAAGTATCAGGCACTGTTGCACAGGACCTAGAGAAGGTGTATGTTTTGCCTATAGGAGAAGTTTTAGAATTGGCTCTGCTGTCATACCAGGGCATGGCTGAGTGATGAGAAGGTCAACAGACTACACAGCAAGGTCCCCAAAGAAGAGTTGCTGCTAGGCCATTAAGAAGACGTTTGACAGTGAGCTTCCTAGTAGAATCTTTACACACGTATGGATTGTAAAGGGAACAACTCGGGTATGAAATCCGAAAGATTTCCTTTTCACTCTTCTCTCTGAGGTGCCTGTTGAGATTAAGGACAATCTGTGTGTATTTCTTTGCTTCGGAAATTTTGCTTGTACAGCAACTTTATAGTAATATTTTATAGTTCTGGCAAGATTTTTGCAATGGTCTCTTTTTTTTTGTAAACACAGAAATGGTTTATTGCAACCCACCAGGCTCTTGGTACATAATGTTTCATTATTTGTCTTCTGTTCTCCTTTACCCTTTCAATGGAAGTAATGCAATTAGGCCTTCTTTAAGTAATAGGATAATCAATATCCTTCCATGCTCTACTATATTTCCTTGTTCAGTTTCTTCTTTAGGATCCATGTATTGTTGCAGCAAGTCAAGGTTCAGTTAGCTTTTTACTTAATAAATGTATCAGTTGTCTTTAATAAATGTGCTAGGCTTTTACATTTAGCTTTTCTATTTGGGATGTGCATTTCTGCATTCATTTGTACACCAAGGTGGCTTTTTCCTTGAAAGACCCCAAAACAACTGTATACCTGTAGTAATCAAACTTAAAGAAACTGATTCAGGTCTTCCCCCATTTGGAAATAATTGGCTGGATCCCTTTTAGGATTTCCATGAATGATCTGTCAGTACTTCTGATTCAGATTCCCTCTGTTTCTTTAGTCATTCACAGCCAGCTTGCTGACTGATGGTAGGAGGTTTCTGACCAACATGTTCTTTAAATAGAAAAAGCACTTTAAACATTGAATTTTTCCTCTTGATGTGCCATTCCCAATGGGGTGAGCTTCTGAGAAAATGTTAGCACTCAGGCTGGTAGTTCAAAGTTTATAAAAAGCTGTTTATTAGGGAGGAACAGAGCTCAACACAATATGTCCATTTCCATATATATAAAATGTGTGTTATAAAACATCTAAATCAAAATAATCTGTAAAATAATTGTTTGAGCATTCATTTTATAGTGGAAAGTATTTAAAGTCTGTAGAAATTTGTTTTCATTGACATAATGTTCCTGTTGGATGTAGCAAGATATCTTTGGATTTCTTTAAGTTATCTCATCATAGAAAAAACAAAGGCTATTGCTCACTGGAGTTCACCGTGTTAGCTGTGAGAATTATCTGAAGAAGAGGAAACTGCCAAAACAAGCAGAACGCTATGGGGTGATTTTGATGCATACCATATGTACCGTTGTTCTGGAAAATACACCCATAGCATAGTCGCACTGTCATAAATCATGAGGGTTCAATTCTGCAAAGTATTTTGACCTCATACTTGCAAAACACTTAACCATGTAGGTAAGCCCATAAAGTGCTTCACCATTCACTTAAATGCACTGCAATACCCACAGTGCTGAGCACTTCACAAAATCAAGCTCTGAGTAAATGGTTGACTCACCTGAGGCAAAAAGCCACGATAATAAATGGGATAAAAACCTGACACCCTAAAGAGAGGGGGTTGGTTCCAGAAGGTTGCTTTGAGTGGTTAAAGAAACAAAATTCTTTAAAAGCCAGAAAGTTCACCAATCAGCAGCACACCCCTTCACTGACACCCGATAATCCCAATAGCCAGGATTTCCTCTCAGAAGTTTTTTCTTGCTTCATTTCTGTATTTTCTCAAAAGGTCTGAAAAATTACAAACAACATGTCATTATGGAAAAAAGCAGAACAAAGTTAGTGTTTACTCTTAAATTCAAAGCAAAATTGTTTACCTATATTTATTTATTTATTTATTTTTGGTACTATTGAAGCATTCGACACACTACAGTCTTTTGGGATCGGATAAGAACCAACTGACTACCACATCACGATTAACATTCTGATATTAATATCTGATTATATTTTCCAGAAGAAGGTTTTACAGATATAGATTCACCAAGGCCAAGTATAATTAAAACTAATTTCCTCAGCTGCATTCAAAACATCAGCTTAATTTATAGTATCCAGATTAAATATTTCAGTTTTCTTCCACTGAAAAAGAAATATTTTGGTACCAAATCACACAATTCCCCCTCCCCACTAGCAAGTAAATGTATTGAGCCTTCAACTTTTAACTTCCTTATCATTTGAACATATATCTGTCTGTAGCACTTCTGACACTTCATCTTTCAACCAGTCACGAAACAAACTATGCAGACACTGCTAAACAATATGATAACACAGCAGGGCACAGATTACCTAACAAGTTCTTGAATGTCTTGGTGATGATTTTTTTATTTTCAGAAGATGGAGAAGGCTACTACAGGAGAGGCTGTTCTAGATATGATTTTGACAAACCTGGAAGAACTGGATGAGCATTTGAAAGAGGGAGGCCATTTGGGTGAAAGTGATCATGAAATGATGGAGTTAAAGATTTTAAGGAATGTTAGGTGGGAAAACAGCACAATAAAGATAATCAATTTCAAGAAGCAAGACTTTGACTAACTCAGAAAGTGGGTAGATAATATCCCATGGGCAAGGATGGATTATCACAGGGGCTTTAGGGGATGAAGGGGATGCCAAGCTCCAGCCCCTAAAAAATCCCTGTCTGGCTCCCCCCCACCCTCCTCAGTACCGACAGGGCTGGAGTGCTGAGAGTGCTCCTGTCCTGCTGGCACGAGGGGGTTAGGAGGGTGGAGCCCTGGAGCTCGTCTGGACTCTGTGTTTCCACCCATGCTCCTGGGCCATCTAGTCTGTTCTGGGGTGGAGTGAGGCAGGGCAGGGCAGGCCAGTGCCACCTGTGGGCCAGCTGGAGGGCAGGGCCGGCTGGCTCTCAGTGTGGCCTTCACCGCTCCACCGTGGCTCATGCGTCAGGGCTGCAACATGTGTCAGGCAATCCCACCCCTGGCCCTTGGGACAAACTTGCCAGAACAGGGCTGTGGCAGGATGCCCTTTGGCCCCAGCCCTCCTCCCACCCCTGTCTCCACTGACAGGCCTCCATGGTGGGGAGAGTGGGGGGCCTGGTTGGGGGGTACTCACAGTGGCAGGCAGTCCAGGGCTCCCAGGCCGGTTAAAATAAGTCTTGTCCATGGAAAGCAAGTCTAAGGAAAAAGCATTCAAAGAGGTGGCAGTTTTTCAAGGACATATTATTAGGGCACAGGAGGATTTTATAAAACAGAATTCACAAACCCCATGCAATATTTTTCATTCTTGCCAAATGGCAGCTGTATAGAAATCAACAGTGACATGAAAAAGATTTTAGGGATCTAGTAAATTTTATTTTAGGGGATCCATCCCTCTACATCTTTCTTCCTCTGGCCTTTATAACCATCTTGATTTCCCTATGTCTTTGGAAACAAACGTCCTCAACCTCTTCTCATCCTATTTTTGCCTTTCAACCATTGTTCTCTATCAAATCTCAGTCAGACACTCAAATGTTCAATTGAGGATTGCAAAGCTGCTATCCATTATCTTTGAAAACCCATGGCAAATGGGGGAGGGCCCAGATAACTGGAAAAAAGCAAATATAGTGCCTATCTTCAAGAAAGGGAAAAAGGAGGACTCGCAGAACTAAAGACCAGTCACCCTCACCTCACCTGGAAAAATCATGGAGCAGGTCCTCATAGAATCCATTCTGAAACACTTGGAAGAAAACAGAGTGATCAGGAACAGTCAGCCTGGATTCACCAAGAGCAAATCATGCCTGACCAATCTGATTGCCTTCTACAGTGAGACTGGATATGTGGATGTGGGAATAGCCGTCTATGTGATATACCTCAACTTTAGCAAAGCTTTTGATATGGTTTCCCAAAGCATTCTTGTCAGCAAGTTAAGGAAGTATGGTTTGGATGAATGAACCACAAGGTGGATAGAAAGCTGGCGAGGTCATTGGGCTCCATAGGTAGAAATCAATTGCTCAGTGTCTAGTCGGCAGCCAGTAACTAGTGGAGTGTCCCAGGCGTTGGTCCTGGGGCCAGTTCTGTTTAACATCTTCATTAATGATCTGGACGATGGGATAGATTGCATGCACAGTAAATTCACCAATGACACCAAGGGGGGAATGGTAGACACACTGGAGGGCAGGGATATGATTCAGGGAGACCTAGACAAATTGGATTTTGGGCCAAACAAAATCTCATGAGGTTCAGCAAGGACAAGTTCAAAGTCCTGTGCTTTGGATGGAAAAATCCCATGTACTACTACAGGTTGGGAACCAATTGGCTAAGTAGCAGCACTCTGGAAAAGGACCTGGGGATGGGAAGGTGGATGGGGAGCTGAAGATGAGTCAACAATGTCCTCTTGTTGCCAAAAAGGTCAATGGCAAACTGGGCTGCATCAGGAGTGTTGCCAGCAGATCAAGGGACATGATTATTCCCCTCTATTCAGCTCTGATGAGGCCACATATGGAATACTGTGTCCAGTTTTGGGCTCCACACTATGGAAAGGATGTGGACAAGTTAGAACGAGTCCAGTGGAGGGCAATGGAAATGATTAGGGGTTGGGAGCATTTGACTTACGAGGAGAGACTGAAAGAACTAGGCTTATTTAGTCTGCAGAAGAGAAGACTGAGTTGGGATTTGATAGCAACCTTCAGCTACTTGAAGGGGTGCTCGAAAGAGGAGGGAGCTAGGTTGTTCTCCGTAGTAACAGGGGACAGAACAAGGAGCAATGGTTTCAAGCTGCAGCTGGGGCGGTTGAGGTTGGATATTAGGAAAAACTTTCTCAGTAGTAATTTGGTGAAGCATTGGAATGGCTCACCTAGGGTGGTCGTGGAATCTCCATATTTGGAAATATCTAAGGCCTGTTTAGACAAAACCCAGGGTGGGATGATTTTGTGGGAGTTGTCCTGCTTTTAGCAGGGGTTGGAATAGATGACCTCATAAGTTTCCTATGATTCTGTGATTCTTTTACACTGGGCAAAGAGAAGGAAGATGGCAAAGTAATACAAAGGGACAGTAGTGGAATGAAGAACTGGACCAAGAAGTGGTCCAGCAACCTGCTATCCTAAAGTCTCAACAGGGGGCCATTCTTGTATGGGAAATGATTTTCTAGCAAAAAGTGATTCCCATTCACCTTTACTAAGCATTAAATAAGCTTTCTGAAAAGGACACTGTCATATATTTCCTTGCACCACATCAAACACTTGGCAAAAAAGATGTATATTGAATAAAAACATGACTAGAAACATATTTTGTATTCTCCTTCAATCTCAATGCTTCAGTCTTCTAAATGGCTGATGGAGTATTGGAAAAACAGTTGCTGACTTTTCATTTTAATGTTGAAATGAACAGGTGTCTAATTGTGTTATTAACAACAGACTTTTCTCCCTTTGATGTTTTCTTAACTATGCAAATTTAAATAATTAAAGACTTAGTTTCCTTTATCTTGCAGTCCACTCTCATGTTAATTTAAAGAAGAAAATGCTTTTATCTCTATCTCATTATGAAGCAAGATAATGTTGACAAGCTGCAGTGATTTACAGTATTTGCCAATAAGACTATAATGAATCACTGAGTTTTGGTTTATGCTATAAACAGGGGCAGTTTTATTTAAAAATAAATGCCTACTTTCAGGGTTTTTTTAACCTTCATACATTTTTCATCACTACTGCCTAAGTAAGTTTTCTAGAAAGAATGGTAGGTGTTCATATACCACCTGCGTGAATATTATTTTAAAGTTACCATAACAATCTTAAGACAACTGAACTGCGAGCAAGAAATATGAAAATTTGAGATATAATATACACTGTTGAATTACCATTCCAATTCTATACTGGAAAATTCAATGGCCTTCAAATTTACATGTCTAGTATAATGGTATTACAATTTAGCATGTACTACTAATAAAGTGAAGAAAAGTACTATTGCTTGTTTAAGACCTACTGAATTTTCTTCCACCATTGACTGTGCTTCCTTCCATTGGTGACTGCGCTTCTTTGCTAATATAGGACCGTATATGTTTTAGAAATAGAAATAGATTTGAGCTACAAAGAGAGTTGAGGAACCACTCCTCATTCATACCTAGCTTTTATATATACTAAACTTAAGCCATGTGCCCAATTCTAATAATTTTTTACTTTCTGAACTAAACTGTTATGTAAGTGATATTAATTATATCAGTGTTCCTTAAGAATGGACACATCAGAACAACTAATATACTACACAATACTTACACAGCATAGCACAGAGTTTCTTATGGTTGGTCAGCCATGAACACTCTGCTTTTGTGAGCAAATGTAGATGCTTAATATTTTTTCAACTGGAATAGATTATAGATGTTGGCTATGTCTACACTGGCGATTTAGGTCAAATTAAGCAGTCTTAATTCAAACTAAATTAGTCCCTGTCTACGCTAGACTTTCATTAAGTCAGATTAAGAAATTCCTTAATTCGACTTAATGAAAGCTTAATTTGAATTAATAAGAACCACCTATTAGTTCGAACTAAGCCTTAATATGACTCCTTAGTTCAAACTAAGGATGGTGTGTACCTGGATTAACCCTTAATTTGACTTTTTTTAAGGTCAAATTAAGGGCAGTTAGGTCAAATTGACAAAGTGGACTAAGTCGACAACTTTAAATTGACTTTGTCCACTTTGTTAATTCGACTTAATAAGGTCGAGTTTAGTTCAAATTAACATTGAACTTATTAGTTCAAATTAACAAATTTGATCTAACTTTTTCTAGTGTAGACATAGCCGTTATTAAAATAAAATGGACCAGATGTTCTTATGCTTCTTCTTGCAGGACCATCTACTTACACAAAGAACAACAAGTCATCAGGTTTTTGCCAACATATGGAATGGAAGTCCTTGTCATATGCTGTTCTGAGAAATGGAGGACATATAAGTAATTTACTGCATGTGCTATAGAAGGCTATCAAACAAAATAAAAAAGTGACAGACAAATTTTGTTCCAAGTCAAATAGGAAAACTTGTCCTGATTACAACAAGAATTTAATTAGGCACTCTGAGCAGAGATATGCACATAGAATTAGCAATGTAACATCCATATTTATTCATTATTGGGGATTCAACAATAGCTGATCTACAAGAAAATAGCAGTTTCATATAGCACTATTTGTAAAACACTTTCATAAACCTAGAAATCTGCTACCGTTTCTTTAAAGAAGTACCTGTGCTTGACAGAATTGCATATACTCTAGTCACTACTGAGAAATCAGTATTTGTGAGTAGCTGCCATGTCATAGTATCAGAGGTACTGTCATTATTTCCCTGCAAACCACTATATCAGATTTGATTGTCAAAAATGTTTACTATGGTGGTAAATAATTAATAGTAATCTCATTAAATACAATCGAAACTTCACAAAACTATTAGATTGTATTTTTTAAACTATCTGGTAGTGTTCAGAATTTTCCACCTGTACTAATACACATACAAGCTGCTACACTTGGTGACAGTGATTATGTTTTTAAAAGGCATACTTTTAAAAATAATTTTCTCTTTCTCCTGTATGTTTGTTGTATGATTTCTTGTACTGTAAGAAAATAAAAACATTATTAAAGAAAAAAATCATCAATTAAACAAACAGCTATTACAAACAAAGGAAAGGAAACTGCACTACAGATCAACTACAAAGTTATAAAGCAAAGCTAATTCTGATGCTTCAGGATATTCCCCCATCTTGAACCAGCCCTGTACAGAATTCCTAGGAGAGGAAGCCACTTTCGTCCCATGATCTGTTGCCTCTTCATAATCATGTCCAAAAGCACAAAAGGGAGAGAACAAATCACAGAACAGCTATCTTAATCAGCTCAAATAAACCAGCAGGGACAACCATCTGAATATATGAGCAACAAAGAAAACACACCAGTGAGTCATCAATTGCTGTGTGGAAGTCAGGATTAATTTTATAAAGTACAAGTAACCAACTCATAATTTCAAAATTATATGGTATCTTTTGACAATGTAAGCACACAATCCCTGGATATTCATTGTCTCTTAAAACCACCTAACAACTTAAGATTCATGGTAAAAATATATATAGTCTGAATAATTCCAAATATAATTAGCTATGGTACTTACTATAACAGTCACATCTTATCACTAGGATTGGTAAAAAAGAATGTGTTTTTGTTGGCGCAGCACTCATTGCTTCCCTAAGGAATTGCCTACAGAACAAGGGAGAGGAGGGAGTACACAGTGAAAGCTTTCATCTGTAGAGGATTCTGGTTCTCAAAGAGGCACACATCTCAACCAGTCTACTAAGCATACGGGAAAAACACTTTCACTTGAGCAAGTTCTAATAGAGGACAAAACCTTTGGATACAATTATTTGATACTCCTTGAAATAAAAATGTGTACCCCAACATAAACAGCAAAACTAAAGAAAAACATAGCAATAAATACCACAAAAGATAACTGAACAGTAAGACAAGATTGTGATACGACAGAAAAAAATACTGTTCTTCTGAACTCACGGGCCCTTTACCCCTGTTAAAAGCCAATGGGTGTTCCAAGCACTTTCTTTCAGGTGCAACCCCTTTATGCAGCAGAAACCTTTGGAGAAAATAATGGCTACAGCCCATGTGTCTGATCAGCATGGCCAGGAATGAGCTAACCCAGGTAGATTAACATGGTGATAGCTGCTACTGTACTGCCAAACCACAATTTTTAAAAATTATGAGTCAGGTCTCAAACCTCATGAGCTTTTTAAGGAAAGATTATATTGTGTTCTTTGGACAGCCTTTTCCTTTTTTTTTTTTTTTGGTTAAAAACAAACAAACAAACAAACAAACAAACAAACAAACAAACAAACAAACAAACAAGGAGTCCTGTGGTGCTTGAAGACTAAGAAATTGATTTGTTGCATGAGCTTTCATGGGGGAATATCCTACTTCATCAGATGCCTTGAAAATGGGGGATTTTCTGCCATGGAACCTCATGCAACAAATCAATTTGTTAGTTTTAAAGTGCAACAGGATTGATTGTTTCATTGAATTAAACTAACACAGCTACCCTTTAGAACTTAATTTTTTAATTCTCCTTTCCGACCTCCTGTGTGAGTGGAGCAGTGACAGTGTTGCTAACTGACAGATTTAAAAGTAAGATGAACCTGCCTCTTGCTGCAGAAGCTCTCATTGACTGTCTCTTGTTGTGGAACTTCCAGATTGTCCCCGTAATTCATACCCCAGAATTCTGTGTCCCTCCACCCCTATAACTACCCATCCTCCAATCTAGCAATTCATTTTGTACTGCGCACCCCGCTTGCCCCTCAGTATTCGTATGCAATTCTTGGGGTTCTTTAGTTCCCTCTCTCAGGTCATGGCCCTCTTTTCCTTCTAATTACGCTTGGGAAGGGCAGCTTCAAACGTTGTTCTTTTTCTTTCTGAGCCCTGATGTGTCAGGGATGGGGAACGGAGAGGCACAGAGAGCAGAATGATCCATTTGTCACAGGGAGAGAGAAAGGAGCAGAGCCATCCTGAACCATTTGGGTCTTTCTATTCTGTCTCCTACCTCCAAACTGCTCTTTGCTTCAGCTAGGAGATGTCTGCCTGTCATCTTCAGTTGTCCTAGCTGGCTGTTCATTCTGAGGAGACTTGGAAGTGGAGGAGACAGCCAATTAGAGGAAGTTTTCCACCTAAGTAGAACTAGAAATTGGTGAGGGCCGGAGCTGCTCCCATCGCTGCAAGACTGCCTCTTCTAGAGGACAAAATCACCTTACTCATGACATCATAAGACTTAACACCACCAGGTGGATAAGAATCAATGGTATTTTGCAAGTAAAAAAATCTGAATTTTTTATTTTAAACATTTTTATATAAATAAGATTTTTATTTTGTTTAAATTGCAAGTTTTTTTTAAATAAGCTTGTTTGAAATGAAATCCCAATTTAATACAACATATGGTAAGTCCTAAATTTATCATAACATATAATTTCTTATAACATCTAAATAAAAAAGAAATGTGCTAAACTCCTGAGCTGCTATAATTTTTTGGTGATAAATGCTGCTTTTCTATATGCAGAAGAATTGGAAAAAATATCAAACTTTTGAAGACAAACTTTGTGAATATGGAAGAATAGGTCATATATGTATAAAGTACTTATTTTAATAAAAATAAATTTTATATGCTGTTTCCTGTGCTTAATTAAATTCCAGTTATCATTCTCATGCATCTGGACACCAGTGATGACAAAATTATCAGGAAAATGAGCAAATATACCACTCACCATTGTAACATAGAAAAAAAATATACAGTTAATAAGAATCTGAATATATTAAGCAACATAATTGCTTAAATAGATGTATATAGTCATAATGCACGCTTCTAGGCAGCAAAAAGAAGTACCAAATCTAGTGGATAGGGTCGATTCAGTTGTAAATCAACACTTTTTAATGGTTAATGCACCTTTCTTTGAAAATAACAAGTATAAGCAGAAAGGTTTATTCAAATATATCATGTGCCAAGGCTTACCACTTGGTGATTTAAATGACTGATTCAATTGCCCTGATTTAAATCAACCAACCTTGCAACAATGGGCTATAATTCTCATTACAGCCTGTGTGTACTGGAAGCTGAAAATCAGTGTCAGGGGTTGTGACTGAAGCTGCAAGAATCATTGAATCATAGGGTTAGAAGGGAACTCATGAGGTCATTCAGTCCAACCCCCAAGAGGGACAAAGCTTCTTGGGCATAGAACTTACTGGAGAGATAGAGCTGGGGATTTCTAAGCAAAGAAACTACTTTCTGTTTGTTACTGTTCTTGTTGGCTATGTCCACACAAGGCTTTTATTTCGAAACAATGACCATTGTTTCAAAATAGAAGTTGTCATGTCCTAACGAGGTTTCTTTATTTCAAAATGATGGGACCCCATCAAAATAAGGATTTTATTTCAAAATTACTCATTTCAAAATAACTTATTTCAAAATAAGAGTTTATGTGTGAACATAGCTGTTCAGGGTAACAGGCCTTTCTGTACACTGTTCTTTGTACATAAGTGAAATTACACCAAGACTATGGCTGTATTCACACAGCACTTTTGTTTTGAAACAACCCTGTTGTTTCGAAACAAAAAAAACCATGTTCACAGGATGCACAGTTGTTTCGAAACAAGGGGAAGCCCTTGTTTCGAAA